>OY757927.1:3103424-3500924 GCA_963585895.1 Sepioteuthis lessoniana
CACCATGTCTGTGATAATGTGACAGTTTTGTTGCAAATAGGTTTTTAGAGGGTAGATTCACTTGGAACTTTTTCTTTCTCCATGGCCAGTTGGTCTACCAAGGTCTTTTACAGTTTGTATTCATCCTGAAAATCAAGTGAGCTTTTGCTCTACTTAAGGTTTTCTTCCTTGTTGCATTCACCTTGGGACCAGATGCATAACCATTTGACAGATGTATCACCCCCCAGTTAAAACCCCCACCCAGCACAATCCATGGCAAAGGGTCGAGTACAGACCCTTAATCAAAAGGGAGCCCACAAGCTCTTGGCACTAGCAAGAGGGCTACCTAGCAACTGTACCCTTTTTCAGTGGATGAGTGAGGAAATGACAATTGTGGTAATATTTCTGCCCTATTATTTATCCTCCCCCCCCCAAAAAAAAATGTCAACAGTTTTGTTCAGGATTTGAACATGGTACATTGAGTCCATTTCTTCTGATTATAATAATTCTGCCACATACCTCTAGCATAGAAAACTAAGCACTATTCACAGTGACAATGGGCCAATATTAATTATTCTCTATCTTTGTGTTTTATTAATTTTTTGTTCAGCTGATAGTAGAATAAACACAGGGTAAACAACAAATAAAATTCTTGCTTGTCAACTCGTTTACTTTCATTTTAATTCTCACTATGATAATTCTCTTTGATTTAGAAATGCTCTGTTGACAAAGCTTAGAATATATTGACTGTACCCTCTGCAGAGACATAGGACAACCCTCCCCACAAAAAAATAGGGTGTCTTTAGTATGACACTAAACCACCTCTGATGGTCAGGCTCCAATTGCGGAGATATGGTGTTTGGAGTACTTTTCTTTACCATTACTTTCAGGTCCACTCTGACACAGTGTAGTTGCTCATGTTAGGGTCTCATCTATGAATCAAACTGATCTGTATAAAAATACTTGATGCCATATAAATTTAAATTGTATTAAGAATAGTGACTTGAATCTAGAATTGTTTACTAAAGTTGAAACCAAATAAATGTGCAAACAGATGATTATTATTAAATGGAAATAATTACTTGTAATTACTAGTATTAGATAGAAATTTTTAAAACCATACAACTGTGTGCAAATTATTTGTATTAGATAAGAATACTTAATATCATATAATTGTGTGTGTAAAAAAAAACATTTTTAGAAACAAATATACAAAAAATGTAAATATCAATGTAAAATGAATACAATTCCCTAACTACTGAGCATAGAATAACACCAGACAGGTTAATATGCGATTAATCAGTCTTTTATTCTGATATTTTTAAATTAAATATTCACCTCATCAGTTTTGCAATGCTTATAGTGTACTAAAAGAAACAGATTTTAAAAATCTTACATCATTGAAATTTGAATGATTTCTCTTATCCGTTGTTGCTCACAAAATCTGCATCGACCTACTGAGGTCAATGAGGCAGGAAAATCTTGCTTCAAGTTATATGTCTGGACATAAAAGGCAAGAATGGGTCAAATAAGAAAAAGTGATAAACAGGAATGATGAGAGGTGTAGTCTGACAAGTAAAAAGCCTTTGATATATCAAAATGATCTCTACTTGTGATGATTTGAGTAAGACAATGATGAAATGAGAAAAAGGATCCATTTTTACTGGAAGAGATGAAGCATGAGACCATCAAATTGGTTGGGTTTTGCGTTGATAAGTACAAGTTATATACAGGTACAAACATAAAGAATTAGGTTTTGTTTGTGTCTTTATAAATATTTTACCAAAAAATGAACTTCTCTGTATTTTTGTTGTCTGGAGTTTAAAAGTGAAGAATTGTCATTATTTGACAAAAGTATCTTCATTTTCTTTGATCCAATTTGATGAACCACTGCAAAGGGGTAAGACTCCTCCCAAACAAGTGTCTTGGGTAGAAACTATTAGGCAAACATAAAAAAAATGGGTCAAACCAAATGTGTTGATTGTGTGAACAAAAAACTGAATCTGTTGAGCACAAAGAATTCAGTTGGCCAATCCAAACACCAAGAGAATCAAATGAAAGGCATAATAAAATAAGATATATAAATACAATGGAACATTGGATTGTTACGAAGGTATAAACATCAACCAGAATCAATAACAGAAGCTAAAAGAGATACTATTCTATCGGACAGATTGAAAAATAAAGAACAATAGATCAAATATACTGGTTAGGGACTAAAAGAAAAATATGACTCCTCATAGATAACAGATAACATCAGTCAAAGAATCTAGTAAAATAAGTATATAGAAGACTTAGAAATAGAAATTGGATGAAACAGAGCTGAGAATATGCATCTGGTGTCTTGGGTATGACACAAAACTGTTTCTGGTGGTGAGGTTGGTGTTCTGTGACTCTGAGGAGTATGGAATCACCTCTTCATTGCCATCATTTTTTGGGCCACTCTGACCTAGAGTGGTAGTACCTGTTAAGATCCTACTTAGAGGTCAAATAGATCTGTTTGAAAATTATGATTATTGGATAGGAATACTTGAAACCATATAACTGTACAAAGTACTTGTACTGAATAGGAATAAGTAAGTAAAGTTTGCGACCTGAGTCGAGGGCGACCAGAGGGCTCCCTTTTCAATAGCTACTACACCAAGATGGTGGGGAGGGCGCTACTCCTTTCCCCAGATTGCTCCACTTTACCCTTGATATGTACCTTATATTGCTGAGTGTTAAGCAAGGAGGTATCAAGTAGCATTTTCAAAGTCTTTGGTATGACGCAACCTGGGATTGAACCCAGGTCTCCCGGACCACTAGCAAACACTCTACCCATATTGGCCAATGAGGTGTGAATAGGAATACTTGAAACCATATATCTGTGATCTAATCAATAATTATCGTTAGATAACCAGAGTGGTAGTATCTGTTAGAATCTCATGAGTCTAATTGATCTGTTTAAAAATTATTTGGATTAGGAAAACTTCAATTCTATATAACTGTAAATTATTTGGATTAAAAATATTTACTTGAAACTATAATTATTTACTATGGAGTATTATCATTTACCTGAAACCTTAAAACTTCATGCAAACAAAAGATTATTTTCAATTGAAATGATTACTTGAAACCATACAATGGTGTGCAAAGAAGTAGTTACTGTTATAGATGAATAAAAAAAAGTATGATTTTAAAGAATAATTACATTTGTGTGTGTATATATATATATATATATATATATAAGTGTGTATGTTTTTATATATGTATATCTGTGCATCTCTCATATATATATATATATATATATATATATATAGGTACTCCCCACTTTAAGAAAACATTTTTTCCATTATTTTTAATCCAAGAAAAATCAACTAAGGATGAATCTTTGACAAAATCTCTTTGATAGCCAAACTTTGCATAGGACATAGCTCAAATTCATATAATTTATTCTAATTTGTGATCCAGATTTTGTCAAGAAAAGGTAGAGGAACAAATGGAATTGTCAACAAGAATAACTCCTTATTAAAGAAATCTACTTTTCAGCTCTGAGAGATCAGTTATACTGTCATGTTGTTTTGAGTAATCTTTTCTCATGGAACTCAATTTTGAAAAAATGACAAGATTTCTCATCAGCAGTTGATAAAGAAACTTTATCAGAGATCAAACATTTATAGATTTATACATAAAAATTCATACACAATATAAAAAAAATTATATAAATGTAATTTAACCCAACAAGTTAAAACCCATTTTTGTTTATTTTGTTTTTTATGCATGAATTATTATGCAGAAATCTGTTAATGTTTAATTCATGATAAAGGTTTTTTCCCCGGAATAACTATATTTCTCTATTGAAATTGTTCACCATATGATGAGGCAATTCTCACTGAAGGAATTGATGAATAAATTTATAATAGCATAATATCTGTTGCGTTTCCCTTGATATTAATGATATATATATATATATATATATATATATATATATATATATATAGGCAGCATTTTCACAGTAAAACATGTTTGATTAAATAAAACACACTTAGCTTGTGCCTATTTTATAATTCAAGTCTTTGTGTGAGCTCTTTGACATCTGAATGGAATAAATTCTAATATGTATCATATTCTCCCCCCCCAGTACTTTTTGGCCCCAGGGGGACAAACATTGAAATGACTGACACTATGACAAGTTGTATGCATTTATATAATGAGTAGAAGTAAGAACAAGTGGGAGGGGAATTTATAAAATGGAAAATATTTACAGCAATATATACATAAAATATAACAGCATTGTGATGGAGTCGACCCTTGGACCTACTTTCAACAATTTCTACATGGCTGATCTCAAAAATAAAGTTTTCAACCATATAAAAAAAATCTGTTGAAGTAATGTTGATGATATCCTTCTCATACAAATGTATTACACAATCTACAATTCACTTTCTGAAATAATTCTGTACTCAATTTTACTTATCAACTCAGCACGAATAAAAAGCTTCCATTTCTTGTTGTTTTGATGGACAAACAACAAAAATTCCACTATTTTTCCATCCCCAAAAATCTATCAATACTAATTCTTGCACTCTTAATTATAAAAGCAAATGCCACAAACAATAGAAAATAGCAATGACTCAAAATTTAATATATCATGCCAAACTCATATCCTCCAACAAAACAATCTTCTGCTCAGAACTTAAAAACATTAAATAAACCCTCATTAACGATGACTTCCCAAACCGCATTGTTGACAAACAAATAAAATGTGCCATTAAAAATATCAACTCTAATTACAATGGAAATAATACTACATCAAACAACCCTAAACACATAAAACTATTTTTTCGTGACCAGATGCATAAACACTATAAACTCAATAAAATGGTCTAAAATATCGAATACCTAATAATGTTACCCCCGACTGACTCGAATAATAAAATAAAACTAATTATATATTATCCCAAATTCAATACAACTAACTTTATCATCTATTATAACTTCTCTCTCTCTCAACTAGTCATCTCTATATAGTATATGAATCTAAACGTCTGCTAGGATAATGGTTCTCCAATAAAATAAGTACCAACCCAATAAGTGGTGCAGAAGAATGCACCAACTACATCTCTGCAGAGAGGCAAGACCCCCCTCCAAAGGAGTGTTATGGATATAACACTAAACCATCTAATGGTGAGGCTTCAGTTCTTGAGCTTTGGGGAATGTGGAATACCCCTTCATTGCCATTATTCTCAAGTCCACTCTGACCCGGAGTGGTAGTACATGAGAGTCTCCCATCTATGGTTCAAATAGAACTTTGACCATTTAACTGGGTGCAAACAAATGGCTGATTTTAAATTGAATTGTTTGTTGAAACCATTTAATTGTGTGCTGTTCGTGTTAGCAATACTTGAAGTGTGTGCAAACAAATGATTAATACAAAATAGAATTATTTGTGCTAGATAGGAATATTTGAAACTATTTAACTGTGCAAATGAAGGAATAGTGTTGATTAGAAATATCAGTGTTGAATAATAATACTTGACACCATTTAGATGTGTGCAAATAAAACTATTAGTGGGAGCAATGCTTGAAACCATTTAACTGCAAACAAATGAAATCTGGTGTGTTTAAAAATGGTATTTACAAATTATGTTTACAAATAAAACGTGTGTGTGTGTATATATATATATATATATATATATATATATATATGGTTGAACATAATAAACATTTTTTTGTTAATCTTTTTGAATTGCCGTATTGATCTAATGATATTCAGCGGGAATTTAAGTACATTAGCACTGGTTTCAAAATTCTGTTAAGTTTGGGTTGTATGTTCCTAATATGTTTTTAGCTACTGATGCTATTTATAGAAACAAATTTGAAAAGTAAATGCTACACAATACATCAGTACAAATGCTCATTCTTAAAAGTAATAATATACATACAAAAGTTACATCACTTTTGTAATACGTGCTCCCCTGATGAAGGCCCAATGTTGGGCAGAAAGTTCTTGGAAAATAACTAATCATGGAAGGTTTATCAACCAATTCCTGCCGAATATCATAAGATCAACCTGGCAATTTGAAAGGATTAACAAAAAAATATGTAGACAAAAAATGTCTATTATGTTCAACCAAATATGTATTAAGAAATGGAGCCAATATATATATATATATATATATATATATATATACACAAACAGGATTTGGCATTAAATAACCTGCAAGGGTTGTATGCCATAAGATCCTAACAATCAAAACAAGTACCTACATCAACTCTGTTGAGACACATAACACTTCACCAATCAGACACTAGTTCCATCTCTCAAAACCTTTAAACACATTTGTGCCCTCTTCTCCAAATACAAAAAAGTTCTAACTGAAAACATCTCCATATTACACTAAGAAAAAAACAAATAAACAAAAACTCCAAATTCTTGGAGCTTTCTATATAGAGATTAACAAACCTTCCTTAAACAAGATCAATCTTGAATGTAGCCGCCACATTCTGAAATATCTTTATCATTTTTCCCAATAATTCTTCCTCCAACCTCCAATAAAGTTCTTCTTTTTTGTAAATTTCTCTCCCACATATTCGTCTTCTAACTCTTCATATAAATGCATTCAACTTGTCATTGTGTTTGTCATTTTAATATTTGTCCCCTAAAAAATGACTCCTGCTGATGCCAAAACTACTTTAAGAAAATATAACACTTTTTTTAATTTATTTCATCCAAATGTCCAACAGTTCATGTGAAGACTTGTATAGATCAACTATAAAATAGGCAGATGCAAAGTATCTGTCTTATCTAATCAGACATATATATATATATATATACACACACACACACGTCTACCAAGAAGAATCATGCGTAACCCTCCACCAGAGAGGATATCTCAACAACATTAATAAATAAAAGTATTCAGAGTAGCAAAAAAAATACTATTAGAAGAATTACAGCCCCCACCCAACATAGCAATGAACAGTCCTGAGCAGGTGTCTTAACAACATACAATAAAAACAACCCAGAACAATTTGCAGAAATATCAAAGAATCTAGATCAAGTTGAAAAGCAATGAAAAAATTAAAAGCATATTAGACATAACAAAAATCCCTAAAATCAAAAAACAACCAAAAGACTTAAGACACTCTAATCTCGTATAAATTTGGGAAATACATGACATACAGTCTTAAAATACAAAAAAAAAATGGAGTATGTAATATAATAATATAAAGAAAATCCTGTTGCTTTAAAAACCTAAAAACAACATTTGTCAATAAAAAATAGAAACTTAAGCTGCAATTCCAAAAAATATTGTCTAGATAATCAAATGCACAAACTGCAATAAAATTTATATAGGGTGCACACAAGCACAGGACAATAGTCTAAGGAACATTAAATTATCAGAAATTTTTTTTTAAATTATCAATCAAAACACCTCTAGGAATGCAGCAAATGAAACTTTAAAATAATAATGCCAATATATCTGACTGATGACGACTCATTACTCCAAATAAAAGAAAAAAACTTGATAGATTTAAACCAACATTTAACGGAACCTAACTACACACATGTACATTCCCACCGTTTACCTTAAAAACTGATTTCTGTATGGGAACAAGTCCATTCCGACACACATTGAACGCACCCAAAACGCTCTTAAAAATTAGTACTAATGTATATATACAGAAACATATGCACAAAACGTACACAAAACGTACACAGACTCATTTGCATAGACTAGCAGTAAAAAGAAAGCAGAGAAAAAGGTCATTTCCAAAATAACCCAAAATCATTGCAGACAATTAACTTCAATGAGATAATCACAGTCACAGAAAACTTGAAATTAAACAAAATTAAAATAACCTATCCAAACAATCTTTTCTATAAAAGACATTTTACATCGATCCAAAATTCAAACGCTGCTTGACAGCCGAACAAAGACTGAAATGTTTGAAACACGTGTAACAGAAGTATATGGAAGAAAAAATTAAAAAAACTATTAATTTTAGAATATTTACATTTATCTTAATAGACCAACAACAATCTTGATATGTATGTATGTATGTGTGTGTGTATATATATATATGGTTGGTATTACTCTATTAAGGTGAGAGTGGATCAGGGAGTAATAGCAAGAAAGTGCTACTCCACATTCTCCAGAGCTCCAGAACGGAAGCCACTCCATTTAGTGTCATGTCCTGGACACTTCGTTTTGAGGGAATGTCTTACCCCCTTTTCAAGAGATACATTTGACTACAGGACTGTAAGGGGAATGAAGCAGAGGGTATTTTTTTCTACAATAACTTTTTGTCAAGAGTTTTTCATAAATGTCACAGATAAGATACTCATTCCTCTCATTGATAGGGGAGATTTTGAGAGTGTTACCAGAGTTGGTGCTCAAAAACTCTATGACAACAGCTTCTCACTTTTAGAGATGGTTATTGAAACAGGATTTGATTACTTCTTTATGCTGAGGAAGAGAGAGAATAGAAATTGTGTAGAGCAAACTTGTTAATGGAGAAAAAGAAAAATGATGGAAATAAAAGATGAAATGGAGAAGCGGAAAAATTTTGAGATGAAAGAAATTTTTGAAAAGCAGAAATGTTTTGCAAATGGCATGTTTGTAGGTTTTTGTTGTTGTTTTTTTGTGAGCAGTAGGAAAAAAATTATTAAGTACTGCTAAAAATTGTTTTATAATATACCTCAAATCCTTTGAGAAAACTTAAACGTATTTTTTTCCTTTTAGTTGTGTATGAATAATTTTATAGATAACACAAATATGAAATCTTTCTATCATGAAAAAGAGGCTCTCACAGCCCCAAAAAAGTGGAATCATGTTTTCTCAATCTTATGAATGTTGTCATTGTATTGTAAGAACTGTCTAAATGTGTTGCGGAGGCCACGGTTAGGCTGATATGTATTGTTTGATTGGGTCTCAGTTTACAAGAGGCCCATATGATACTTGTGTGATCAGACACTTAGTACTGTATGCTGAGACACTAAATTGGGATATTGCTATACTTTATATCAAGACACTCTCTTGGTAATATAGAAGCAGGTTAAGTGGAAGAAATAGAATGCATTTATTAACATTAAATAGACGGAGGGCTGTTAGTGAAGAAATTAAGAAATAGGAATACAAGGTAAGTATAGTACACAGCTCTGCCTGTGGAGCTGAGAATACAATCACTCCAACCTGTATGAAGGAGTAAGACCAGTCAGAAAAATTTATATTCTAGTTATGACACTAAACTATATCTGATGGTGAGGCTCCAATTCTGGAGTTTGAGGGACTGTGGAGTATACCTTCATTGCCATTACTCCCGGGGTCCACTCTGAGTTGTGATACCTGTTAGGGTTCCATCCATGGATCAAATAGATCCATTTAAAAGTTGTTTGTATTGAATAGGAATACTTGGTAACATATAACTGCATGCAAATTATTTGTATTGAATAGGAATACTTGGTAACATATAACTGCATGCAAATTATTATTATTAGATTTGAATTCTCAATAACATATAACTATGTGCAGATTATTTGCATTAAGAATAGTTAATTGAAGCTTTGTTTATTAAGAATGATTATTAGTTGCTTGAAACAACAAAATTTTTTGTAAATTATTGATGCTTGATAAGAATACTTGGAATCATATAACAAACTCAGGAATTATAAACATGTGCAAAAAAATGATCATTATTAATTAGAAATTATTACTTGAAATCATATAATTATGTATAAATTATTAGTATTAGATTGGAATACTTGACACCATATAACTGTCTGCAAATTATTTGTATTAGATTGGAATACTTAACACCATATAACTGTCTGCAAATTATTTGTATTAGATTGGAATACTTGACACCATATAACTGTCTGCAAATTATTTGTATTAGATTGGAATACTTAACACCATATAACTGTCTGCAAATTATTTGTATTAGATTGGAATACTTAACACCATATAACTGTCTGCAAATTATTTGTATTAGATTGGAATACTTGATATCATAAAACTTAGTATAAACAAATGATGATAGAAAAATATTTTAAAAAAAGCAATTTAAAAGAAATGCAGTTTAACATTGAAAATATTGTTATGATTACAATCGAAAATTCATGAAGGAATCAAATTTTAACATTAAACCAAACTGAACACTTCAATTTTTGTTAGCTTTTTTTTTATAGATTTAAACCAAGATCATTTTTATACTAATCCTAAAAGTTATAAACTGATCTCTCGTATTTTGACCATAGATTTCTGTAATTTTTATAATAAAGAATATTTTAATACTTTATGCATGATTTTAAAAAAAGCATTGCAATGGAACATAGAAAACATAAATAGTTATGATTACTATAAAACATTTATAAATCAATCAAGTTTTGACATTTAAATAACCCATGAGGAGTTGATATGCCTTTAAACACATAAAGCAAACAAAGTACAGTAAAGTTTCACTTATCTGGTGCCATTGGAGCTTGTCAGATTAGTGAAAATTTGTTAGTTATTGTTTAGATATAATCTTTTGAGATTCAGCATTTTTAATAATCCAGCATTCCTGAAGCCTGAATAATGTCAGATTAGTAACAGTGACAAATCTCTGAAGGATTAACTCTAAACTATTCAAATCCTTGAAGGATTAACTGTAAACAATTGCTAACAACCTCATCATACCTTTAAAAAATCGTGGGTAAACTGTGGTCCGTAATCCACATGTAGTTTACACTGCCTTCTGAATGGCCCACCTAAAACTTCAATTTTTTTTAGAGAAGAGATCTTTTTACCAAAGAGAAAAAAAAATTAGCTTTTTTACATTTCTATGGAAGATTCTTATGCATATGGACTTCCGTACTGTAATTGATGGGGGTACATTTAACAGAATCTTTTAGTAATGCTTCCCACCTGATGTAGAGTTATGTTTTATGTAGGGCACTCTTCTGAAAAAGGTTGCTCATGCTTGCTTTGAAATATGTATTTATTTACCAAACTTCTCTGCTTGAATAGAATGTGACACAAGATCAGTTTTCAAGTAGAGTTTAACAGGTTTGAATTCAGAGTTTTCCTTCTCCTAGACCAATTGTCATACCAATGTTAAAGAATATAGTCTATCCTACTATTTATCCATAGTCGATGGAAAAATAGTTGGATTTATACCTTTCCCAAGGGTCATTAGTGATAATGCAAACAGCCTTATTCAGGATTTGAACTCGGGTTGCTGTGTCTATTTCCTATAATGATAACCGTTACACCACAGCACCTCCTTAAACTTCTTTAAAATCCGTAAATCAGTCCAAGTTATGATTTAAGGGAACAGAAACATTAAATGGAAAGCAAATGAAATTTTAATGAATGAACTGTACAGTCAGAGATAGAATAAAAGGTATACCATAGACAGTGGTGTATACTGTGTATGTGTGTATAACATGCATGTCTTCCCATTTTAGACAAATGCCCAGTCAGCTGGGGCTGTAGAATACACCGACTGCATCTCTGCAGAGGTGCCCCACCCACCCAACGAGTGTCCTGGATATGACACTAAACAATCTGATCGTGAAGTTCCAGCAATGCTGGAGCTTTAGGGAATGCGGAGTATCCCTTTATTGCCATCACTCCCAGGTCAACTCTGGCCCAGAGTAGTAGCACCTGATAAGGGTCCTATCCTTGGGTTAAATAGAACTAAAGGGTGGTTGGCGTTTACTGTTTTTATACATTTAAACTATGTATTTATGCTGAACTGAATTATTTAAAATAGAACTGTTTTGACATTAAAACTGCGTACTAATGCTAAACTGAATTGCTCAAAATAGAACTGTTTTGACATCTAAACTGTGTACTTATGCTAAACTGAATTATCTGAAATAAAGCTGTTTTGACATTTACTATGTATTACCCAGTCGGCTGGGGCTGAAGAATATACCGACTGCACCTCTGCAGATCCCCCCAACGGGTGTACTGGATATGATATTAAACAGTCTGATGGTGAGGTTCCAGCAATGCTGGAGCTTTGGGGAATGCAGAGTACCCCTTTATTGCCATTGCTCCCAGATCCACTCTGGCTTGGAGTGGTAGCACCTGATAGGGCCCAATCTATGGGTTAAATAGAGCTAACAGTATACTCATGCTAAACTGAATTGTTTGATTAAACTGAATAGCTGGAAATAGAAATGTTTTTAACAATTAAACTGTACTTACATTTAAACTGCGTATTTATGCTAAACTAAATTATTTGAAATGGAACTGTTTTTTGACATTGAAACTGTATTTACTCTAAACTAAATTGTTTAACATAGAACTTTTTTTATATTTAACTGAGTGTAAACAAAATCTGTACTTATACGAAACTGAATTAGCAGAATTAGAACTGCTTGACTAAACTGAATAGCCCAAAATAGAAATGTTTTTCATAATTAAACTGTACTTACATTTAAACTGCGTACTTATGCTAAACTGAATTGTTTGAAATTGAACTGTTTTTGACAATAAAACTGTACTTACGCTAAACTGAATTGTTATGTATAACTGCTTGAATAGTTTGAAATAGAAATATTTTTTACGATTAAACTTCATACTCATGCTAAACTGAATTCTTTTAAATGGAACAAATTATTTCAATAAAAATGGATTTGGCATTAAATAACCTACAAAGGTTGATATTCCATAAAACCAAACCAAACCATTTCAGATAAAAAATTTTTAAAAAATCCCAGTGTTTTCAGCTAGGACCCATGGTGCAGCAGATGAGGCATTTGGTTGGAAAGTGCTTCTGTGAGAAATCAGCTGGAGGTTGAAGGTTCAATCCCAACAATAGGTACGAATAACAAAAGAATACTTACTATAACTAAACACTTGTACCCAATCATAGTTGACAGAAATGGAACAGTCTACCCTGTCGTTCAAATAAAGCGTTCAGTGTGAGATTCAGTGTGGACTCCGGAGTTCAACATGAAACACCTGAAGGGCATATCAGCTGAAACGTCATGAGTATAATGATAAAGATGAAGTCAATAGTCCGAATATTATAAGTTATAACAATTACACTGGTTTACAAAAATAAATTTTTGGTCTGAGGCAAGAATGGGGATCGGTGCTTTTTTGTTAATTTGGGTGTGCTGAATTCAAATTTATAAATAGTTTTGCTCTATCACCTTTAGTTTCCTGGCTTTTAAATAGTCTCATTTTATTATAAACAGAGAATATATGTGCATATTTCAAGAGTTGCAGCAGCTTATAACAGATAAAACAGAATAGATAAAGAACACTGATGGAATCAATATACTTGGATGACACAATTACACAATTCATAGTACCACAGACAGTCAAAAGTGTGTTTTCTTAGAAGATCTGGTGTATTTTGCCTCCGGGATGTCACGCAAGAGCATCCAGCAGAAGTCTCCCATCATGCCAGGGTTCCATTTGCCTTGATAGTTGCAACTTCTCAATACAGGCTTGGTAATCTGGTACGCATGTGTTACCAAGGAAGCCACTACAGACTGACTTGAATGCTTCCCATGCTCTTAGTTCCTTTAAGTTAAGAAGCTCCTCAAAATCAGTATCCTTCAGTACTTCTCGGATCTGAGGTCCGACAAAGATGCCCTCTTTGAGCTTAGCAGCACTAAGACCTGGGAACACAGTAGACAAGTGTTGGAAGGCAGCAGCATTTTTGTGCAACGCCTTCATGAAATTCTTCATCAAACCAAGCTTGATGTGAAGAGGAGGAAGAAGCACCTTATTCATGTCCACCAGAGTATTCTCCTTGAGGCTGTGTTCGCCAGGAACAAAAGTGCTTCTAGACCCCCCAGTCTTTCTACTTGTAATGCTGGGATACAGCTCGATTATCCCAGAGACAGAGAAAATAACAGTACTTTGTGAAGCCTGCTTGCATACCCATAAGAAGACCAATGAGCTTATTTGTTCCGATTCCTGAAACTTGTGATCCTTACATCTTCCTGGACTAGGTTCCACTGTTTAAGCCGAGAAGCCAAGAGCTCTGACTGCTGTTTTGACAGATACAAATCACGAGCAAGATCATTCAAGTCTTCTTGCATGATCCAGTGTGGCTCATTGCCATGTGTTCCTGAATATGTAGACTCAGTATCTTCCAAAGATATTGACTCGGCAGAATCCTCCCTTGAAGGCATTTCTTTATCTGATGGGGAAAGAAGATACTTATCTACTGGAGGTGTGGGTACAGGAAGATCATCTGAATGGGGAACGGGTCTCATAGCAGATCGAAGGTTGGGATATTTGATCTTTTTCCGATAAGATGCATTGAAACCAGTTATATTAGTTAAAAAAAAATTACAATCATCTGCGTGGTTTCACGGCTCTCTCCAAACTATCGGGACTGCAAAGTTGAAAGCTGCTTTCTTGCCATTAAACCATGTAGTTAGTCCATTGTAGCAGGGTTTATAACAGATGTGTGGAGCCCAAGACTTGTCCTGATCACCAATTTTACTGTCAAAATAGTGAAAGTAGGCGGTTCTGAGGAGGGAAGTAATGGTTTGACGCTGTGCAACAGTTGTGAAGTCCCCACACATGTAGCAGAAAGAATTGGCCTTGTTGAGGCATCCTCGACATTTTGACGTGCTTGAAGCCATTGGATAATCTGAAAATATAACAAGTAAAACTAAATGTGCATTTGAAAATGTAATACTAATATTTAGTAACCCAGAAGATGTGTAACACGATAGTTGAGGAACACCAACCTCCTGCACCGCCTGCAAGACAACCTCTTCCAATGACTGCCAGAGTGTGGATTGAGACCTGCTGTCTTAACTGTCAAAATCCATCTTGATATATAACTATATATATATATATATATATATATATAATATAATGCTATCACTTACATTTAGTGATAATAACTAAAAAATAAGCTATAAGTCTCACAATATTAGAATTAACCCTGAATTCATATACACCTTTATGTACCGTATATGCACAAAATGCACACTATGCATATCTAAAAAACAAGAGGTGATGAGTAAAAACGGATTTCAAATTTGAATTCAGCACCCTCAAATTAGGTAAAAACGGGTATTTTTGTGCTTGCCTCAATTTCTTTGTAAACTAGTGTTATCAAACTTCATCACAGAAATTTAGACTAGTAACACCCAGTTCTCTTATACAAAATGCAGTACTTTCTGTCTGGCATGAAAGGTCTCCATATTTGATGAAAAATGAAAAAAATAATGTGCAATATACTTGGCAGTCTTTTCAATTTTTCATTGTTTTATTGCACGGTAAATTATAGAGTAGCCAATGTTATAGGACAAGCACAGTATACCACTGTTCTTTTTCTTTTTAACCCAGGGGGTCATTTCTTCAGGTATCACCTATCTCCTCATCTAAAAGCTGTAAGGATGGGATGGATTGCTTAACACCAGTAGCATGCTTTTTTAAAGGTCTTAGGTCAATTTTTATCGTTTCTAAGACATCCCAAGAGATTCACCACATTAAACCACCACCACCATCATCATCATCATCATGTCGTGCTGCCAGCACAGATATCCGTGACCCCCTCTCGCCACTTCTCCCGATCGTTCATCGCCTCTGGCAGGTCTTCAGGGCTACATCTCGTATCCTCACATAGCTGCTGTATGTATGTTCGAGCTGGTCATCCTGCTTTTGCTTGGCCATATGTTGGGGTCCACAGGAATACATCACTTATGAGCTTGTCCCTGCTTCTCCAGCAGTGTGCTGCATGTCTGGTTCATCTAACTTGGATAGTTTTCATGATGGGAAGTAGGTGGCTGTATAGTTGGTGCTTCGTGGGGTGTTGTTGCCAGGACTTGTTCAATATTGCTCGCAGCATTCTTGTGTAATTTCTGTCTAGCTTTTTCTCCAGCCATTTTGTTAGCATCCAAGTAGTGCATCCATATAGCAGTATCAACACGACCGCTGCTTGGAAGATACTGCATTTCATTTTATCGGTCAGGTCTGACTTCCATATGATCGATAGCTTATCGATAGCTATCCATCCCTTCGTTAGCTGTGTGTCAATGTCTTTTTCGGTTGATGAGACACTGCTTCCTAGGTAGGTAAACTTGTCTACCAGTTTCAGAGAGGTTTAACCAGTCTTGTCATATTTTGCACCATTGTATAAATGGGGAAATCTTATCTTATATTAAATAAATAATGTGCAATGTTTTCACTTCACAGCACAGAATGCACTTTCATTTTATACTGGAGCCAAAACTGGGATTAGATAAGAGCAAATAATATCAATAAATGCTAACAAACCGGAATCAGTTATCTATGTTTTCTAGAGAGCTCCAACAGATGAACAGATTTAGTCCAATCAAAACAGTGTGCTGTATGTTAGTGTCATTGTACAGGAAATTCAAAATCAGTGCCAAATTAGAGAAGATCAAAGTGTAGTGACTGTCATTAAAGATTTATTTCATCTAGTTGGCCCATCAACCATAGTTTCTCCTCGTGAATTTGAAGATTTTATTTGGAAAGTTGTAAAGTATTTGAATTAATACTTCGTAATTACTTCAATTATATCAGTCAGTAAAAATGCAGACCTCACTAAATTATCACTAAATTTCTTTATTTTCTATGAGAATTTTTAAAAATACACACAGACATATACACACACGCACACAAACATATATATATATATATATATATATATATATATATATAGTCATCCACAGACAGACTGTTTTGTTCTGTCAGAATTCTTCAGTGTAGCTAGACACATAGGACGCTCGAAGCCGGGATCGAAACCCATCCAACTTTACGTTAGACTAAGTCTCAGACCGCTCGGCCAACAAGCGTACCATGTTTGGCTAAGGGAATTTTTAAGGTATTATGTAGTAACAGCGGCAGCCGTTTGTTTACATTTTTATACCCTATCAGCTACTAGAGTGCTCAATTCTTTCGAAGAGCTTTGCATTATGCGAACGGCGGCCGAAAATTCCTTCACCAGAGTGCTCAACCCCCATGGAGGAGTGTATATATTGTCATCCACAGACAGACTGTTTCATTCTATCAGAACTTTTCAGTGTGGCTAGACACATAGGATGCTTGATATATATATATATATATATATATATATAAGGAAAACAAGCAAGAATCATCAGTGTCCACTTACAGATGAATAGAAATAGTGCTACTCATATGCAACAGGTTGATAAAGTTGCTATGGTAAATTTGAAATTAGCGCTGAATTAGTGAAGGAAACATTTCAGCTGGTTGAATAAGTGAAGATTTACCTTTACAGTGATTTCTTTTTAACTTTGTGTGTCATGAAAATTGTACTGTAAAATGGTTAGCATCATCAAATGGAGATGCTTCAAAGTCTTTAAAGAACTATCAAGTTCAAATTACACAGCACTAATAAAGTTTGAATCATTTGCTTAGTCCAATACTTTGCTAATTGAGTCACTTCCTTCCAAAAGTCAATACACTCTCCTCAAGAAAAAACAAACAATAAGATTTAAACCTCATAGATTATTCATATTTACCAACCCCTCCGCTTGGGCAGGATATGACACAAGGTCAATTTTTAAGTGGAGTTTAACAGGTTTGAATTCAGAGTTTTCCTTCTCCTAGGCTAGTTGCCTCATCAAGGCTGAAGAACCCAGTCTGTCCTACTATTTACCCATAGCTGGAGGGAGAATAATTGGATTTATACCTTTCCCAAGGGTATTAGTGCTATGGGAAATGCAATTAGCCTGGTACAGAATTTGAACTCATGTTGCCGTATCCATTTCCTACGATGATAACCATTACACGATGGGCACCTCCATTAAACCTCATAGATTATTAGCAAATCCAAGCAAATCAACATTACTTACCTCCTTTTATATCATCTTCCAAATAAATGTTTGTGGCTATAAATAAAAGTTTATGTGACAGTTTTATGAAGATACACACGTGTGTGTGTGTGTATATATATATATATATATATATATATATATATATAGTGTATTAGTGTATGATAATATATACAGATCAGACCCAAAATGACCTTGTTTATTTCTCTAAACTAGCTTCTGGTTGGTATTTATATTCTTTTTCTGTATAATCAAATCCAAAAATAAGATGGGGCTTAGATTATGCAGCAACTGCACCTTCTGTGGAAGAGTAAAACCCTCACAAAAAAAGGATGCTCTTGCTATGACACTAAACTGCATCTGGTGGAGTGGTTCCAGTTCTGAAACTTTGGTGAGTGTGTAGTACCTTTTCATTGTCCTAACTCCCAAGTATACTCTGACCCAGGGTAGAAATAACTTTTAGGGTCAAAATGAATCAATTAGATCTATTTAAAAGTTCTTTATATCAGACAGGAAAACTTGAAACCAAGTAACCCAATACAAATGATGTGTACTTCAAATAGTTAAAGAAATTATGATTGGTTACAAAGGGTTAATAGTTGAAATCATATTGTAGTGTGCAAATTAATAGTCACTCATAAGAATGCAACAAACCAACTAATTGTGAACCAATAGTCAGTATTAGATAGAAATACTTGCAACCATATAATTCTATGCAAACAAATGAATATTATTAAATAGGAATTGTTACTTGAAACCAAATAATTATGTATAAATTATTGATATTTGATATAACTATGTGCAAATAAATGATTATCATTAAAGAGGAATTACTTGGTTAATGGGATATCAAACTACATGGGTTATTTAATGCCAAAGCCATTCTTGTAGAAGAACAGTTTGTTGTTTTGTTTATCAGCATAAATACAATGAAATATTTACAAATTAAATTGTTAGCATTAAATAACCCATGATGAGTTGATATGCTCTTAAATGAAACCAAGATTAAGTTTACAGGTAATTTTGCTGAATTACAGTAAATGATCACTAGGAGAGATCAGAGTTTGAGCAGGTTCTAAAATAAAGGGTGGATCAACATTCTAACCCTGTGATGTTTTGATCATGAATCTTTGATTTTTATTTCCCTGAGAGAAAGTAGCAAGAAATAATAGTAATAAATTAAGAATGTCTCTTTTATTTAAGGTTGTTTTATTGAAACACATTTGATTTTAGAAGACTGTATTTATTCAAATTGAGGGGTTTGTTTTAAGAATGGTGAATGAATTAACAATAAAAATTCCTCAGCTCTTTTAATTAAAAAAGTTAATTTTTGTTAAACTTTTGAATACACAGATTATATCCTCCTTTGCCAAATTTTCATATATTTTGGTGCTTGTGAAATTAAATGGAGAGAAAATAAAACTAACTTTCTAAATGTCTGCTTCAATTTACTCCAAATTAATTTAACTCTGTCGGTAGGGCTTAGAATATGCTGACTGTATCCCCTGCCGAGGGGTAAGACCCTCCCCAAAAGGGATGTCATGAGTATGAAATTAAACTGCATTTGATAATTAGGCTCCAGTTATGAAGACTTGGGGAGAATGGAATACCTCTTTGTGACCATTTCTCATTGGCTAACTTTGTTCTGGAGTCATAATATTTGTTAGGACCCTATCTATGGATTAAATAGATCTGTTTAAAAATTATTCATATTTGATAGGAAGATGTGCAAAAAAAGATCTTCTAAGAACTTCACCAAAAAATGTGTGTGTATATATATATATATATATATATACACACACACACACACTCACTCACACAATGAACAGGATCCCCCAACTTCTAGGCATAAAATCACCCAAGATGGATTTACATGCCATTGAAATCAATTAATCAAAACTAATTCTACAATTAATACCATTGGATTATAATAAATGATCTCATATATAGATCAATACATGATCAGTTCCCATGAAAAAGAGTATAACAATTTTACTCAGCCTCCATATTAATATATTAACACATCCAGATTGTACATAGCTGTGATATCAGTGTTCGGTGTCACAAGATGTTTAAAGCTTTAAAAGGCCGTTTTTTAGTCCACCTTTCTGTCAAGTCTACAATGTTGATCTATTAAGTAATCAGAGTGTGTAAAAATGTTTCTTAATACCAGAATTACAAATTAACTTAATCTTCATGTATTTTCCTTAGGAAGACAAGCACTGAAGAAGACATGATAGCCATTACTGAAAACAGTGCTGGAAGTCTTCGACTGATATTGTCTTCAGTTGCTTCATCATTACATGATCAGTCTGTCCAGGTAATTAGACTGCGTAAAAATGTTTCTTATCACTGGAATTATAAATAAACTGCAATTAATTCATTTGGGAAGCCACACACAGAAGCAGGCATTATTCTCATGGCTGAAAACAGTGCAGGAAGTCTTCAACTAACATTACATGGTTGGTTTATTAAGTAATGAAAGTGTGTTAACAGCTATAGTTTTTGGTATCTTTATTGACTTTGAGGGCACTTGGTGCTGCTGAAAACCTTAATAACAAAGCTTGAGTGTCCGAATACTTTACATCAAAGGAAAGCCTGTTGCCTAGAAAACCTGGATTCAAAATACTGGCTTTAAATTTTTGCACTTGGAGAAGCAAATAACAGATTCAACATATTAGCAAGAAAATTTAAATAATCATTTACAAAAGTTTATGAAAAAAAAAAATTTGTTTAAAATACCGACACTCAATAAACTTGACTATACTTTGATGAACCAAATAAAGGCAATATCATTTTCAAGAGTGACTATAATATCTTTTTGGCAACAGGCTTTCCACTGATGTAAAGTATGGTTTTTAGTTGTCTAAATTTCTGAGACAAAGCTTGATGATTTTTATCATTAAGGGTTTTCGGACTATTGTCTTCATCTTTATTGTTATTTCCACAACATTTCAGCCAATATGTCCTCCAGCCTTCTTCAGGTATTTGTCAAACTCGGGAACCTTCACGGAACTTTGAACTACTTCCTTTATTGACTCCACGGGGGTCGCCTGTTCTGATTCCATAAGCCATAATCGGGTACAATTGTTAAGTATTCCTGTATTGTTACTCGGCTGCAGTCAGGATTGAACCTGCAAACTCCTGATGATTGTCTCCTTAAAAGCTTAGGGAACCAATGCCTATAACCGTTTCACTATGTGTCCAGCTGGACATATCAGCCAAAACATTGTGGTAATAACATTTTATTTGTCTTGTTATAAGGCAAAGAATATTGTCATGAATTACAGAAAGTTTGTAACAAAATGTAGCTCAATATTGTTGCAGAGGAATTTTTTGGGTATTGTGATAAAAAGGTTAAAACTGAAAGGAATTATAAAAAAAAAAAAAGCAAATAACTGAAGGTTGAGTTGAAACAGACATTGTCTTTTTTTATTATTTTTGGTAATGATCCATAGTTTACAAATAATATTGTGCGAGTATTGATTTAGTTGAAGAAAACTTTGTTTTACTAAAACACTTTTATAAGATCTATCAAGCAGGAAAAGAAAAGAAATAGATACATCATAAATGATAAAGCCATTTTTAAAAAGAATGTTGTGAAGTAAAAAATGAAGTAAGATGTACTTGTCTGGATTCTTAATGCTGATGCATTCGTCTGTTTTATCATCCAGAGACGGGACTTACTCATCTAATAAACTGCTGAGGGCTATTACTTCTTGAAATGACTGATTCATTCTGCTGCAAATTGTTGGTTGGTTTGTTTTATTGCTTGTCATGTCTTACTTAATGCTAAAGTTGGTCATTTTGGTGAGTGGGGAAGCCATTATCTTTTTGAGTAACTATTCTAACTTTATAATAATCATTGGTTTGCCCATAGTTATGGGGTTTCAAGTATTCTTGTCAACTGCCAAATATTTGCAAACGGTTATATAGTTGCAAGTAACTAATAATAATCCTCATAAAGAAAAAATGTTTTGGGTTTTATCAGTCGTCAGTCTATTTACTGCTTAGAAAACCCCTAAGTGAACATCTTCAAAGTTAAATGATTCTATAATTTTTGGTTGGGGTGGTATATTCAGTTTGGATTTACTTTGGGGTGATACTGTAAATAATAAAAGCAAAATCATTGTATAAGATCTCTCTATATTACAACTGTATTTAAAAACTGTGGAGAGGCTTTTTTTAATTTTCCGTTTTTGTTATTTTATTCTGAAAAAAGTTGTTAAATTCCACAAATGCGACATGGTCCAATATGATAGTTAAAACACTAAAAAATTGACCTGCCTTGTGGGTGAGGGGCTTAGAATATGCCACGTACATCTCTTGCTTTGGGACAAGATTCCATCCTCTCACCTACAAAAAAGATATCCTTGGTATGATACTAAATTGTACTCAGTGATAAGACTCATTCTAGAACTCTTTGTAGTTGGAGTACCTTTTCCAATACTCCTAGGTCCACTCTGGTCCAGTTCATAATACCTGTTAGGCTCCCATTTATGGATCAAATAGATTGAGGACTGAAAGCATTTAAAATCAGTTGCAATTATCCTCAGATATTCAATTACTGTTGTACAGTTCCTAGCTGAGAGACATATCTTTTGTATTACCAACACTAGGAGTCTTTGAAAAGAAGACCAAGACGATGATGAGAATTCTTACAAAAATTATTCATATTCAATAGGAATACTTAATTTCAAATAACCGTTAATTATTTGTATTAAAAATAGTTACTTGAAGCTATAATTGTTTATTAAAGATGATTATTACTTACTGTATTTGTCAGCATATGTGATAACCCCAAAATATTTTAGTTAAAACTTACCCAGTCAAATGGGGCTGTAGAATACACCAACTGCATCTCTGCAGAGGGGTAAGACCCCCACTCCCAACAAGTGTCCTGAATATGACACTAAACAATCTGATGGTGAGGTTCCAATAATGCTGGAGCTTTGGGAAATGCAGAGTACTTCTGCATTGCCATCGCTCTCAGGTCCACTCTGGCCCTGAGTGGTGGCATCTGATAGGGTCCTATATATGGGTCAAATAGAACTAAACTGCATACTTATGCTAAACTGAATTCTTTGAAATAGAAGTGTTTTTGACATTGAAACTGTAACTATGTTAAACTGAATTTGACTGTGTGTGGATAGATCTATACTGATACTAAACAGAATTGTTTGAATTAGAACTGTTGGACTAAACTGAATAGCTTGAAATAGAAATGTTTTTGACAATTAAACTATGTACTCATGCTCAACTGAATTGTTTGAAATAAAACTGATTATTTGTATAAAAATGGATTTGGCATTAAATAACCTACAGAGGTTGATATGTGATAAAATCCAAACCACCAAACCATCTAGTTAAAACATAGATTTAAGGCTATACCTACTATATAGAATATCACTCCAAAGCAGCCACTCAACTTAGTCAAGATTAGGTAAGAACTGCATATATGGTGGTCTTTCAGTTTGATATTTTTAAAGGTTAAGAAGTTGTCTTATACATGAACATGTACAGTACTAGAAACTAAAATTAGTGTTAGATAGGAATACTTAAAACCTTACAACTGAGTCATCTACCTAGGAAGCAGCGTCTCATCAACCAAAAAGGACATTGACACATGGCTAATGAAGGCATGAACAGCTATCGATAGGCTATCGATAGGCTATCAATCATAGGGAAATCAGACCTGACCGATAAAATGAAACACAGTTTCTTCCAGGCAACGGTCGTATCTATACTGCTGTATGGATGCACTACTTGGATGCTAACTAAATGGCTGGTGAAGGAGCTAGACGGCAATTACACAAGAATGTTGCGAGCAATTTTGAAGAAGTCCTGGCGGCAACACCCCACAAAGCACCAAGTATACGGCCACCTGCCTCCCATCATGAAAACCATCCAAGTTAGACGAACCAGACATGCAGGACACTGCTGGAGAAGCAGGGATGATGATGATTTGTATTAGGAATACTTGGTATCATAACTGCAAAAAAGAAACCTCTTCAGAAAAAAATTACACGAAAAATATTAATGTACAATATACACAATTCCCTAATCTTTAGGAATGAATTAACCCTAGACAATTTGACACGCTGTTAAAATCAATCCATCATAAAAAATGACTAAATCTCTAACTATAAAAAGTCCTGTTGAAATGAAAAGATGATTCAAACATTTTTATGTACAGTAACTTTGATTTCACACAGTGCAGTTCTCATCCTTACAATCTTCTCATCGTAATTATATTTGCTCTCATAGGGAACAAAGACACATTGGTGGTGACCTGTAATGATTTCTTTCAACTGGTCACTGACATTATACAGCTGATATCTACGTGAGTTTGATAGGTCGACCAGGATGTTCAATTACTTCACACCTTTTCCGTTAGGCACACCTGAAGCTTTTATCACTGGAGTTCTTCATATAGAAGATATCTAACAGGAAAAATGTCATCCTGGATGAATCTGGAAATTATTCTCAATTAATGTGATTAACAGGTGGCACTGAGTGGAAACAGATATAATTGTGAAAACAAAAAAAAAACGAACAAATCTAAACCCAAAAATATATGTAATATATTGCAAATAATATCTAATGACAAGCAGTTAAAGAAAAACTATGTATTTGATATTAAAGCGATATTAATAGAAGTCCTTTGACAGGCAATGGAGATAATCCAACACACCCTAACATTAAAAAAAAAAATTAAAACTTAGTTTTCTTTTAAAACAAAAACATCAAAGCTTTTATTATTTATAAAGTAAGTAAAGTTGGCAACCATAGTCAAAAGCGACCAGAAAGCTCATTTTTCAATAGCTTCTACACTGAGGTGTAGGGGAAGGTGCTACTCCTTTCCCTGGATTGCTCCACTTTACCCTTGATACATACCTTATATTGCTGAGTGCTAAACAAGGAAGTATAAAGTACCATTTTTTTTTTTAAAGTCTTTGGTATGACGCGATCTGGGATTGAACTCAAGTCTCCTGGACAATTGGCGAACACTCTACCCACTAGGTCAATGAGCCGGTATTGTCACCAGACTCAACAGCATTGAAAATCTGTAAAGAAAAAATATGGATATGTACTAGCTTAAAAATAAGTACACCCCTCACATTTATACATTTTTTTTTGTTATAAAGTTTTAATGCAGTAGACTTTGGTAATAAATAATACATAATCATATTTGTTTCGCATAATGTTCCACCAGAAATAATAAAGTAAGAAAATTAATATATGAAAAATTCCCAGGGACATAATTATTTAAGGCCAATACTCTGTGTGTGTATATATATAAACTCGGCTCCTCATGTCAGTTTCATTGCTAAAAGTAAAAAACACATTGAAAAAAACATGAAACTTTCAGTAATCTTTACTTCTCTAGCAGTGCCCTGCATGTCTTGTTCATCTTATTTGTATGGTTTGTGAGATAGGAGGTAAGTGACCATACAGCTACTGTTTTGTTGAGTGTTGCTTACAGAATTCATTCAAAGCAGCACATAGTTATTCCCATCTAGCTTTTTCTTTATTGTCCAGTAGAGTAAAATGCTTAGAATTCTCACAGAGAATAAAGCTATTTTCAGTCCAATCTGAAACTGAATTATTGTTTTATAAGGTCTCGGTACAAGGTGCATATGATAAGTTTCCAGCCTTTTTTGTATGGGCACTTTTATTGATTGTACACACATGAAACTCTAGTCCCCTTCGAAGTAATCTCCTCTGACTGCAATGCACTTTTTGTACTGTTCCAACAACTTCTGGAAGGCCCCATCAAAGTCCTCTTATGTGAGCATCAATGACCTTCATTACAGTCTCTTTCACCTCCTCAATTGTCTCATAACAACAGCCTCTGAGCTTAGGAAATAACCAAAAGTCACAGGGAGCAAGTTCTGGACTATAGGGACGGGGAGGAACTGTCTTGATGCCCATCTTGCTCAAATAGTCTGTGACAAGGATGGAGTTGTGGACTGGTGGATTGTCCTGGTGGAAATGCCACTGATGATTGTCAAAGAATATATTGCCAGAATAAATTTGGGAATTATTTGAAGCAATAAATTCTAGAAAGGGATAAATGAATATACCAACACAAAGTTTTGTCCGCAAATGCTTAATAGAGTTACATCTCATCCTACATCATTGATTAGTTCCAAAAGCTGCGACAAAAACTGAATGTAATGTCTTAGAATGAAAACAAACACTGTAAAAATAGCATAAGAATATCAATAATCCTCAAAGTACACTAGAAACACATCTTGAGCCCAATCAGTTGGGGTGGTAGAATATACCAACTCCATCTCTGCAGAGGAGTAAGACCCCCATCAATGAATATCCTATATATGCTGCCAAACAATCTGATGGCGAGGCTCCAGTCTAGAAGATTTGTGGAATGTGGAGTGCCCCTTCATTACCATCACTCCCAGGTCCACTTTGGCCTGGAGTGGTAGCACCTGATAGGGTCCTATCTATGAGTCAAATAGAACTAACAGTTTGACATTTAAGCTGAGTGCAGACAAATGACTTATGCTAAATTGAATTGTTAGAAATACAACTCATTGATCATTTAACTGTGTGTAAACAAATGACTGATGTTTAATTGAATTGTTACTGATACATAGCAATATGTGGAACCATTTAACTGTGTGAAAACAAATGACTGATGTTGAATTATAAGTGGTAAATAGCAATACTTGAAACTCTTTGTATACCTAAATTTAAATATTGGTATCACTAGACAGTGTGAAAATGAATGAATAGTGTTCAATAGAATAATTAGTGTTCAATAGCAATACTTGTAACCACTTTACTCTCTGCAAACAAATGATTAATATTGAATAGAATTATAAGTTAGATTGCAATAATTGAAACCATTTAACTGTAAAAACAAGTGCAATACTAGTGTGCTAACAAATTTGTTCTAATTGATTTAAGAATTAAATTATCTACAAGCTATTCACTTAAAAATTATGAGAATAGCCATCTAACTTTGTGCAAACAAATGACATATTAAATTGTTACTGTCACATAGCAGTACTTGAAACCATTTAACTATGTGCAAACAAATGATTCATTGTAAGTAGAATGATTTTTATTTCATAGAAATACTTGAAACAATTTAACTGTGTGCCAAAAAAATGAGCTCAGGTTTGTTGAAAAATGTCACTCATAAAATGTGTTTACAAATCCTATATATTTAATATATATGTATTAACAGGATTTGGCATTAAATAACCTACAATGGTTGATATGCCATAAAACCCAACCAAACCAAATCCTATATATTTAATATATATGTATAAAGAGGATTTGGTATTAAATAACCTACAATGGTTGATATGCCAAAAACCCAACCCAACCAAATCCTATATATTTAATATATATATGTATAAAGAGGATTTGGCATTAAATAACCTACAATGGTTGATATGCAATAAAACCCAATCTAACCAAATCCTATATATTTAATATATATGTATTAACAAGATTAGGCATTAAATAACCTACAATGGTTGATATGCCATAAAACCCAACCCAACCAAATCATATATATCTAATATATATGTATAAAGAGAATTTGGCATTAAATAACCTTAAAATTGCTACCAGTATCCTTTTCTTTTTGTTACACAGGTTGAATTAGCCCAAGCGTTTCGTATTGGCTCAGAATCTGAAAGTTGCATTACAGTTTCTGATTGGTCTGGAAATATTTCTATGACCCTTAATTTTTCTCTGTTGCATTTATCCTAAAAGTAGGTGTGTTGAGCCAATGAAGATTTCAGTCCATCTTTGCCATATGAGCGTTGGGTTATTAAAAGGCGTTTATCAGGTTATTACAATTGTTAATTTTTATGCATTGCATCCTTTAATTATAATGTAGATGATGTTGCCGAAGGATGTAACATCAGATGTAATAAACTGAAATTTAGTCTAGAAAAGTGGTGTAAAAGTGAATTTGACATGACGAGTGTTATTACTATCTATTCAATCAATACATCTAATCAAGCCCAATGTACTAGAGTAAAGTTTGATAGCCTAATGGTTATTGTTGGAAATTGTTGAAAGTTAAAATCCTGAAGGTGATTGGTTGCATTTCTCTTTGCATTAAAGCCCTTGAGCAAAATCAATTCTGCCCCTAATTGTGTCAAACCTCTGCCTGTAACTGGAGTGCAGGTTTTTTTTAAATTTAAATTTGGATAATATACTTTGACAGTTCAGGGTTCATTTCTTGCCATTGGCTTCATGTAAACAAATACAACCTGTCATATTTTTTAGAGAATATGAATATCACTCGTTGCTTAGAATAGACATACTGCATCCCTTGCAGAAGAGCCAGACCTTGCTTCTCTAAAAAGAAGAATGTCCTGAGCATGACACCAAACTGCATCTGATGGTGAGGGTTCAGTTCTGGAGTACTCCTTCACTGCTATAACTCCCTCATCCACCCTGACCAAGAGTGATGATACTTGTCAGGGTCCCATCTATAATTCAAAAGATCTGTTTAAAAATTATTTGTATTAGATAGGAATACTTGATATGAGCAAACAGATCTTCAGAATGTACATGAAAAATGTTGATATAAACATAGAATGTATATGGTTCACTAACTTCTGCTTAAATTATAACCCCAGTTGAGATAACATGTTGTTAAAAATGAATCAATATTTGATGATTTGAAAAAATAGCCAAACCAATCTCAAATTGATTGACAGCGTTTAGATCAAGACAATAAAAAGAGTATAAAACAAAATTTTTTTTCTTTTTACAAATTTCACATCAAAATTATCTTAGTTCAGATTTTTAATTTATAGATGGGAAATTATTGGGCAACTGGAGGCATTCTGACTTGACACCAGGGAATCTTTTTGTAATAACTATTTTTTACTTTTATTTTATTAATTTCCCCATTTTTCTGTTTGTAATTGGAATGTCCTATGTTGTCAGACACATGTCTATGCATGTGAGAGGTGGGTGATTTTTTTTTCCTCCTCCATAATGCGGGGGTGTCCTCATAGTGTAATGGTTAAAGTGATGGACTGCGGAATTGTAGTATGCGAATTCGTACTCCAGTCGCGCTATTACGTTCACTTTTGGGCAAATACCCTTGGAAAAGGTATGAACCCCCTTACCCTCCCAGCTATGGGTTAAATAGCACCCCTACTGTTCTTCTAGGAGAATAGCTTTGGCATTAAATAACCTACAAAGGTTGATATGCCATTAAACATAGAAACCAAACCTCCATAATGTATTCTATTCAAAGGTAAAGGTATTAGTTTAATAATAATGTTGATGAAGTAAATAATATATGAAGAACTGTAATCATCATCATAATTATGAAGGTGGGTTGATAGCACATTCCCTTGACTTTCTTCTGCTCCCCATGGCATCCAGTGTTCATGCAAAGCTGATGAATATGTCCTTTTTAGACAGCCAACACTGAGTGTATCCATGTGTGGGAGTCCATAGGGAAGCATTACTTTTGAAGTCATCTTTATTTATCCAGTAGTGCTCAACACATCTTGTCTATCTTACTAGGATGGATTGAGAGATGGGAGGTAAGTGGCTGTACAATTTCTTTTTTTGTAGGCTGCTGCTTCCACAATTTGCTAAAAATAGTTGGTAGCATTCTTGCATTGTTCTCATCGAACTTTTTCTCCAGGTTTTTCATTAGAGTCCAAGTGATGCAAACATACAGTAGTACTGACACCACTACAGCTTGAAAAATTCTTGTTTTATTTCATCAGAGTGATCAGACTTCCATATAGTTGTTAATTTGGCAGTAGCAGTCTATAGTTTACTTATGCATGTGTTGATATCATTCAGTAGATGAGATATTGCTCCTAAGGTATATGAACTAGTCTGCTAATATCAGAGGCTTTCTATTTCATGAGAATATGGTACCATCTTGATTAAAATTATGAACTCTGTTTTTTTTGCATTCCTTTAGAGACTAATGTCTCTTGCTGGCTGCTTCAGGTTATGCAGCAGAGATTCAGCTTCAGCAGATGATTTTGAAACAAGTACTAGATCATCTGTGTGGTCTTAATTAGTAACATTGTCTGTGGTTTATCATCTGCTTCATGCATTTTTTTCACAGTGTAAAACAATTTTCTTTTATTAGATTATGTACTAGGTATATGATACTGTTATTAATGTACATTTTGACTATAGAAGCTTGCCGTATACATTTTATAATTCCATATGTGTTTAGGCATTCTTAAAAGAAGTTCTTCATAAATGACACATTCATCGGAAAGAAAAATAAATGGTATGATTTAAAGCAAAGAGAATTAAGATTCTCCTAAAATGCAAAAATAAACAGTGTTTAAATAACAAAGATGGACTTGATGTCTGCAGCAATCAGAACCGGATCACTAGTTTGGATTAGCATGGTGTAAGATAAATTTAGCCATTGTCCACTTGTGTATTTCTGCTGTTATGTGATGTGATGAAGCTACTGACCAAGCAGATCTTTATGTTAGAAGCAGGTGTGGCCGAATTTAGCCACTGTTATTGAACCTGGCAGTGTTTGTATGTTCAAGAATAGCTTTGAGGTTTCAACTCATTTTATCCTTGCTTGCTTCCTGTTCCAATGTCAATGGCCCAGGGTTGTAAGGCTAGAAGAGATTACCTAACCACAAAAGTAAACGGGATCAATATTTCACCCACTTGTAGTTGGAAATTTGGTAAGTGGTAAGAATCTTGGCCTTAGGATACACAGTTTTGTCTAATTACCTAACTTGCTGTTAATTCAATATCAGTCAATGTCAGCTTTATTGAAGAAAATACAGACAGAAGTGTTCTGTAATAAAGAGATGTACTGTTGGTGTCAGAATTATTTGCTCCGACTCAATACATGTATATTTTCTCAGGAAAATAAAAAATATATCATTTTTTCAGGCTGTTGTCCTCATCTTTATTGTGGCAAGTTGGAACACAATGACGGCTGCAGTATCCTCTGGCCTTCCTCAAGTGTCCCTTGTTTATCTGGACATAGAAATAATTCAACCTGGGAAATCATTTTTAAAGTTTGACTGTTGATCAAACACGGCGTTCAACAGTCAGACTTAAAAATGATTTCCCCGGTCGAATCATTTCTATGTCCAGATAAACAAGAGACACCAGAGGAAGGCCAAAGGACACAGTGGTCAAAACATTGTTTCAACTTATAATAAAGATGAGGTCAACAGTCCAAAAAATCACAAGCAAAATAATACATATCAAGCCTCATCTCAAAAATTCAGACGGATAAAACAAAAATTGTTTATTCTGTATTTAGTTTTGAATAATTCATTAAATTTTTTTTTAGAAGTTTTGATCTATTATATTTACAATCAGAGATTTTTCTAGAAATTGGTGCACACCCTGTCAGTGGGGTGTAGAATATGCAGACTGTATTCTTTGCAGAAGTGTAAAACTTCACTCCCCACAAAAAAAGGGTGTCCCTGACTATGACAATAAACTACATCTGATGATTAGATTCCAGTTTTGGAAGAGTGTGGCGGACCCCTTCATTGCCATTACTCTCAGGTCCACTCTGACCCAGAGTGGTAGTACCTGTTTGAGTCCTATCAATGGATCTAATAGTACTGTTCAGTCTTTTACTTGGGATTATTATTATTATCATTATTATTAGTTATTTGAAACTGTTTGCAAGTTGTTTGTATTATATAGGAATACTTGATAGATTGAATTAATAATGTTAAATTGCAACACTTGAAACTATTTGTGTACAAACAAATGATTAATGTTATTAACTGTGCACAAATAAATGAGCTCCAACTCATTTAAAAATAAAGTTACCAACAAACTATTCCCTTTCAAGACATATATATGTATAAATAGGATTTGGCATGAAATAACCATCAAGGATTGATATGCCATTAAACCAAATAAGCAAAATTATTTAGAGATAAAGTTACCGACAAACTATTCACTGACAAATCATATATAAAAACAGGATTTGTAATTAGATAACCCACAAGAGTTGCTATGCCATAAAACCAAATAAACTAATCAAACCTGTTAGTCCCATCCATAGATCAAATTGATCTGTTTGCAAATTATTTGCATTACATAGAAATACTTGATATCATAACTGTGTGCAAAAAAATATAAACATACAATTTATGTACTTACCAACCCCTCCACACAAGCAGGATATGACACAAGGCCAATTTTAAAACTGAGTTTAACAGGTTTGAATTCAGTTTTCCTTCACCTAAATCAGTTGCCATAAAAAGGTTAAAGAACCCAGACTACCCAACTATTTATCATACTTTTCTCAAGGGCATTAGCACAATGGAAAATGCTAACTGCTTCGTCCAAGATTTGAAAATGAAACGTTCAACCTTATTCTATAACCTTCTGGAACATTCTGAAGAACACAGTATGTAAGGTAAGGATACTTGAAACCATTTAACAATATGCAAATTATTTGTTTTAAGAAAAGTTAACTGAAGCTACAATAGTTTTCTTAGGATTATCATTAGATACCTGAAGGCATATAATTACCTGCAAATTATTGATGTTGAGATAGGAATACTTGAAAACACAGGACTGTGAGCTAAGAAAGTGTTATTATCAAATAGGAATAGTTACATTAAGCCATATGATTGTGTATACATTCTTAATATTAGATAGGAATACTTTAAACCTGATAATTCTGTATAACTGATTAGTATTAGATAGAAATACTCAATATCATATATCATTTTGTATGAATTATTTGATAGGAATACTTAGAACCATAACAATGTGCCTAAACATGTGATTATTGATGAATAAAAAAAAAGAAGTGCAATGGGACATATAAAATATTGTTATCATTATAATTAAATATTAATGAATAAATCAGATTTTGACATTTAATAACCCACAAGGAGCTGAGATGCCTTAAAATAAACCCAATTAAAACAGGAGAGATCTATTTTTGGAAAATTATTTGTATTTCATCGAAATAATTCCTACCAAATAACTGAGTACCAATTATTTGTCACTTGAAGCTTTAACTTTTTACTAAAGATCATAAATACAATTAGTTGGCGACCTTAGTTGAGGGTGACCTGAACGCTCCCTTTTCAGTAGCTATTACACTGAGGTGTAAGGGAGGGTGCTATTCCATTTCCTTCATTGCTCCACTTTACTCTTGATCCTTACCTTATAATGCTGAGTATTAAGCAAGGAGGCATCAAGTACCATCCTTTTTTTTTGAGACTTTGGTATGACTTGACCAGGGATTGAACCCCAGTCTCCTGGATCATTGGCAAACACTCTACTCATTAGGCCAATGGCCTGGTACTTACTACTTAACTGCTTGTAAATTATTGGTGTTAGATAAGAATACTTAAAATCATAACTATGTGTGAATAAATGATTATTATCATTTAGGAATAGTGACTTAACTAACCCGATAATTTTGTGCAAATTATTATTTGATAGAAATACTTAAAAGCATATGAATGTGCAAATTATTATTAGTAATTATTAATAACAATTATTATTAGTAATAGTTAATAACAAAGACGGCAAACAAATGACTGTGGAGAATTTTTTTAACAAAAGAATAGAACGTTAAAAGTAGAGTAATGATTACAACCAAACATTTACAAATTAGTCAAATTTCAGAATGAAATAACCCATAAGGAGTTGGTCTGTCATTAAACCAATAAATTAAATCAACCATTTTGAATAAAACTTGCTTCAAACTGTAGATAGATTGACAGTATAGAAATGTCTTAAAGAGAAAACTTAATCAAATAATCTATTGTTTTTTAAATGAGTTAGCAGCAGAAATGAAAATAAATGAATACAATCTCACACTCAAAATTTTGGGTGTGGCTTAATTGTTTCATGTCAGATTTTGAAAATGATGGGTTGAAAATTTTCAGCAAGAAAATAAATGCAGATGTTTTTTATATATACCCAACATTAAAAACAGAAAAAGATTGAAAGACATTGTTGGAAATGTTAATAGTTATTGTTGATAGTTAGTACTAAGTAAAATATTCAGTCACATTCCTACACACACCAATTTGCCCAGTGGGCTGGGGCTGTAGAATACACTGACTGCTTCTCTGCAGAGGGGTAAGACCCCCCCCAACAAGTGTCCTGGATATGACACTAAACAATCTGATGGTGAGGTTCCAGCAATGCTGGAGCTTTGGGGAATGCGGAGTACCCCTTCATTGCCATTGCTCCCAGGTCCACTCTGGCCCGGAGTGGTAGCACCTGATAAGAGTCCTATCTATGGGCTAAATAGAACTAACAGCATACTTATGCTAAAATGAATTGTTTGAGTAAAACTGAATTGTTTGAAATAGAAATGACTTTTACAATTAAACCGTACTTACATTTAAACTGCGTGCTTATGCTTAACTGAATTATTTCAAATAGAACTGTTTTTCGACATTAAAACTGTATTTACACTTAACCGAATTGTTACATACAACTGCTTGAATAGTTAGAAATGAAAATGTTTTGACCATTAAACTGTGTACTTATGCTAAACTGAATTGTTTTAAATAGAACAGATTATTTACATAAAAATGGATTTGGCATTAAATAACCTACAAAGGTTGATATGCCATAAAACCCAACAAACCAACCAACTACACACACCAATGTTTAATATAAGCATTAGTAGGACCGGGCCATTGGCCTAATGAATGGAATGTTCACCAATGGTCCGGGAGACTGGGGTTCAATCACAGGTCGAGTCATGCCAAAGACTAAAAAAAATGGTACTTGATATCTCTTTGGTTAATATTCAGCATTATAAGGTATATATCAAGGGTAAAGTGGAGTAATCCAGGGAATGGAGTAGTGCCCTCTCCTACACCTCAGTGTAGTAGCTGTTGAAAAGGGAGTCTTCGGGTTATATATATATATATCCATTGATATACTAAAACTGAAGGAAAGACAAAAATAGCTCATATACATATATGGGACATTTACTACATACATATAAAAATAAATAAGCAGTATTACAAGGGTACATAAATGTGTCCCAAAAGATGAAATATTTACATTTGTCTGGGAACAGGTCGTATATGAAATGAACATATTAAAAAGTCTTACTTGTTTCTTTCAGTTTAGCCATGTTGTTTTGTATTTTAAAGCTGTGGTGAAAGATCTTCATTAGGATTGGAGACAAAGTCTCGCTTATATTTCATGAACAACAATAAAAAGGCAGGTCTTATTTGTTTGAAGAACAGAAACAAAAAGGAAGGATTTTTAATTCTTATTTGATCAATGGCCATGCAATGCCCAAAGACCTGCCAACAAGTCCAAGGGAAGAAAATTATTTCTTCTCTTCCGACTATGTGAAAGATCTTGAAAAGTAAAAGAACACTCAAAAATACAAATAAGTGATTTAAAAAAAAGCTTTCATATATCTTGACATAAAACATTTATTTCCTTTCTCATAAAATGATTATTAATACCTCCAAGAAAGTCTTGAACAGAAAATTCCCCTGGAATCAGCTAAGGTTTTGGTAACATCAATTTCACAAACCCAACACCACAAAGTATTACTAATACCACTGGCCTACAAAGAAGTTGATACTTGTGTTATGGAATTGAAACAAACAACTAATGTAACATTGGAGGTCTCTCCAAAGTCTGTGAAATTTTGACCAAAAGCTTGTCATTTGATTCCAGTGACAAAAGAACTGACTTACACATTACACTTTGGTTCCTACATTTATCAATCTGAAAATAATGCAAGCTGGTTGTTTTCATGAGTTTCCAAACTGTCTTTCATAAAGAAGAGGAATGTCTATATATATACGAGGTGCATATAAGTTTCCAGACTTTTTTTGTATAGGCATTTAAAATTGTCTTAGACTCTTGAAAATTCAGCATGTAATTGCTATACATCTTATGAGATGACTGACTCATTTTTAGGATTTCAGGTTCAAATCAACAGCTACAGCAGCAATTGGAATACACCCTACTAAAGCCTGATTACCACAGCTGGTGAATTTCAAAAATGCAATCTGGATGTCAGGAAGAATGATATGCAATAAAATTGTGTTTTAAACTTGGAAAAAATGCCACAGAAACATATGGAATGCTTCAGACTGCTTTTTGATCATCTTGCATGAATTGAGCATCAGTTTTTGAGTGGCATAAGAGAGTCAAGGAAGGCACAGAGTCTTTGAGGGATGATGAGAGGTGTGGGAGGAGTAAGGAAGTCAATACACCAGAGTTGATTGGCCATAGGGTTAGGGTTACTATGTTGAGGTTTTAAGGGAGTTTAGGAAGAGATTCCGTCAGAAGAGGCCAGCTCTCTTCAAATCAGGTCAATGGTATTTCCAGCAGGACAATGCACCAGTCCACAACTCCATCCTTGTCACAGACTATTTGAGCAAGATGGTATCAAGACAGTTCCTTAGCCTCCCTATAGTCCAGAACTTGCTCATTGCGACTTTTGGCTATTCCCTAAGCTCAGAGGCTGTCGTTATGAGACAACTAAAAGTGCCCATACAAAAAAAGTCTGGAAACTTATCATATGCACCTTGTATATATATTTCTAAAGGAAAATATCAAAGCTTCTAAAACATTGAATATGATTGCTTTGTAGTACTCTAAAAATCTGACGGCAAAATGTCAAAATACAAACTTTGTCTTCGCTTGTTCCAATTAAAATAATCTCTAAATCCACCTGTCTATAAAAATCTTTTAAGATCTACTCAGAAGTTGAAAGTTATTAAATAAACCAAACCAAAACTACATTTGGCTCTATTTTCCACAGGCTGCCTATAAAGAAAATCATTTGTATTAGATAGGAATACTTAATATCATATAACTATGTGTAAATTATTTGCATTAAGAATAGTTACTTGAAGCTGTAAAACAGCATCTGAAGTTCTAGTTCCAGTTAAGGGGGTCTGGGCAGTATCAAGTACCCTTTTCTCTCAGGTCCACTCTGACCCAGTGTCTCATCTATAGGTCAAAAAGATATGTTTGCAAATTATATTTGAGAAACAGCTACACAAAATTATAAATACGAATGTACAATGAACATGATTCTCTAACCTTTAGGCAAAAAATAACCCTAGATGAGTTGACATGCCATGAAATTAATCAGTTTAAGCTATAATTCATTAAAAAGGACTATTAATTGAAACTGTACCACTGTGTGCAACTTATTTGAATAAGATCAGACTACTTGATATTATATAATTATGTGCAAACAAATATCTATAGAGAAATAAATCCAAGGAATTTTTTTTTAAAATTTTTCCTCACAACCCATTGTCACTTACTGAGTTTCTGCATGCCACCCACAAATTAGATTCCTTTTTTATATAGACAGAATGTGCTAGATAATTAAATACAAGTTTAATATCAAAATATATATATTCAATATGTTATATTACAGAGTACAACAGATTTTAAACTATCACCTGTGTGTGGTGCAAGGGAACATAGGCAAGTGGTTATAGTAGCTACATCTAGTTAATGTCTCGTGCAATTTTTTAAAAGATATGATCAGTTCAAATTATGGCTTGGATTGATGCCCACTGTGCATTTGCTGTTGAAGCATTTTTTTAAAAACTGGTGAATATGTAATTGCTACATAGAGAGCTTTTTGTGCTCATTTCATGTTATGTCAGAAGGATTCTGTTCTGGATAGAAAATGAATATTGCAATGGGTTGAAAATTGATACGCCAATAAACCAAATAAGCTAACCCAACAAAACTTGTTGGAGGGGTTGTATAAATAGGTTCATTTCATGCTAATGCCCTTGGGAAAGGCATGAATCCTTCTTTTACTTCCAGATATGGGTAAATAATTGGACAAGATGGGCTCTTTAGCAACTTGTCTTGGGGAAGGAAAAACTCTGTACACTAAACTTGGATAGTATAGGGTTAACAATTGTATCCAATAAAAAGTTACTCAATTGCTCAAGAAAAGAAATGGAGAGGAAAAAACAGATTGGTAATTTCATTGCAGACCCTCCCCTACCGACCTGGTAGAAGTTGTTAGTAGAAACAAACTTGGATGTCTTGCTGATGATATAGGAGATTTAAATTAAGTAAATCAGAAGACATATATTTTGAGTTTATGTAATAGCTGAAATCCTCAATCAGATCTAAAAAGGCTTCTACAATCATTTCTTCATCAGGCACCCTGTTACTGGGTCTTGGAATATGCTGATTGTATCCCCCCACCAGTAGAAGAGGAAGTACCTCCCAAAATATGTGTGTATGTAATATATATACTAACACCTCCTCTCAAAACAAGTCATGACACAAGGTTAATTTCTGAGTCAAGGAAAGTTTGTTTGAAGTTAGTTTTCCTTCAAGATCAGTTGCCAAACTAAGGCTGAATAGCATGAAGTAAAAAGCAAACAGCCTCATCCAGGATTTGAACTTGGCTTGTTAAATCCATTTCCTTTTACAAGAACCTTAATTCCACGTATGCTAGGAAGCTAACGTATAGTGACTAACATGTTGGACTGTGACATTGTTATAAGTAAGTTCAGATTCTTGTTGCATTCACTAGCAGATTAATACCCCGGGGAAAGGTATGAACCCCCTTATCCCTTGAGCTATGGGATAAATAATAACACTGCTGTTTTTAAGAAGAATGGGTTTGGCATTGAATAACCCGTGATGGTTGATATGCCATAAAAAAAAGAAACCACCTCCAAGATGCATGCCATTTGACAATAAAAGTGTTCTCCAGCAGCTAATGCACCCTGTTGTTAGTCCATTAATGAGTGAGTCTTCCTTCTAAAGAACTTAGCACACTTTGAAAATAATTAAAGATTCCACCAATTAGTCCATTGAGATGAGGATTTTGTTCACCAAGGCATAAGACAAATAACACCCTATCTATGGTTTCTGATAAACTGATATCCAAATGAACGCTTAGTGAATGTATATATATCATGATCAATAATATAGTACAAATTTGCGCAAACAACACTCTTCTAATTAAGTTCTGAGTAGGTTGTGTTAAACAAAGATCTCAACTTCACAACTACTACCAAGTGATTGCTATAATTAAAGATAATAGCCCTAATCGAAGAGACTTCCATCGAGATCCTTCAGTACATAGGTAGACAAGGTAAAATGGAGAATGAGCCAACAAGTATGTGAAAAAGTAAAGCTTTCTAAACCAAACATCACAAAAAAGGAAAAAATTAACAGGCAAAACACTGAAAAGTAATATGAACATAGTCTTATTATGAAACTACTGTATGCTGAATATTACTCAGCATTGAATTAAGATATGCAGATTAATTAATTAATAAAAAAAACTGAACAAATAATAAAATATAAAAATAGAATGTTCCACAATTCCAAAAAAGAACCTCTTTCAGCCTTCCCAACTCGCCAAATGTATTTTTTCAGCCTCCTGAAATAAACATTTCCCTACTCAACAACTTTATAATAATAACCTGTAAACTGTTAAAAAATTCCACAAGAGAAGCCCATTAAGTGCCTTGACAAGGAGGGAATATTTGACAAATAATTCTTCTATAAAATATACTTTTATGAATTTATTTGTAAAGTAACTGTTTTTATGATAAAATAGATATTAATCAACTGATATTGGTAACATTTTCTGGATATATTATAATATTCTTGTAATGCTATTTTCAGCTTAGAATATCTGTTTTTATGAAAGATATTTACAATTTTAAAAAATATTTATAAATTTGGTGGTGTGAAACTTCATTTTACAACTCTGGGCTTGTTCATTATATTTTAAATACATGAAAATAAACAATGACCTGATTACAACAACTCTATTGAGACATTTACTGCTTCACCTATCTGACACTAGTTCCATCTACCATCACTTCAAAACACATTTGTGCCCCCTCCTCCAAATGCAGAAAAATCCTAACTGAAAATACTTCTATATTAGACAAAGAAAAAAAACCCCCAAAAAACCAAATTCTTGAAGCTCACAATATGAAGATTAACAAACTTTTCTGAAAAAACAACTTTGAATATAGCAGCCACTTTCTAAAATGCCTGTAGCACATTTCCCACTAATTCTTCCTCTTTAATAGAATTTTTATCTTCTGTAAACTCCATTCCTACTTGTTCTTCCTACTACTCTTTATATAAATGTATGTGACGCATCATTGTGTTTGTCTTTTCATTATTCACCCCCACCACACACACACACACACACCAGAAGATCGCTCCAGTTGAAACCAAAGTACTTGAAAAAACATGGTGTTTTCCAAAATTCATTCCATTCAGAAATCAAATGACTCATACAAAGACTTGAACAGATTGACACAAAGTGCCTGTTCTATTTAATCAAACATGTTTAAAAGAGAAAATGCTACCTAGATATACATATTCTAAATATATGTCAGTTTTAGATATATAAAAACTTCTTTGGATCATAAAAAGATATAACTTCTGATAAGGGTTAAGATTGGAGTTTAGGGTTATTGAAGGAGGAGAACTCAATTTTAGAAGTTACAAAAATAAACTTGAACTGAGATCAAAGGATAATTGCAAAAACATCTCTCCAGACATTAATCCAATAGAAAAATGGTTGGCCATCATTAAAAGAGATGAGATTGGAAAATATTCACTCAAAGAAAATCTCTGAGAAGAAATAAAAACTATTAAATTATATTTTCGTTCATCGGCACCATTGACGATCATTAACTAAGCAAAAACTTGACAAATGAACTGCACAGGTAATATTTATTTTTATATTGGTGAAGACTTGTGGAGAACTCTACTTTAGCACTTACCTGGGCTAGACAACAGGTCAAAAAGGCCTGATGCTATCAATTGGCTGGTAATGTCTAGTACTAGCACCTATAAGATTGTCTTGATCATATTCTTCAAATTGCTCTTGGGGAAACAAATACCCAACTCTATTTTATCTTAAAGATGCTAGAAGACAGTGGCTGAGAGTCAGTTGGGCTGAGACAGCAATACTTGAAACAATTTAACTGGGTGCTAATAAATGATTATTATTAAATTAGATAGGAATACTTGATAAATAGAATTATTTATATCAAGTAGCTATACTTGAAACAATTTAACAGTGAGCTCGAACTCATTAGAAAAAAGTTCACTCCAAACTATTCCCTTACAAATCATAAGCATAATATATACATGTATAAACAGTATTTGGCTTTAAATATCCATCAAGGGTTGATATGCCATTAAAGTAAATAACCTAACCTTGAAACCATTTAACTTTGAGCAAATAAATGAATAATGTTGACTAGAATTATTACTGTTAGATAGCAATACTTGAAATCATTTAGTTTCCTGAGTATGACATTATACTGCATCTGACAGTGAGGCATCTGTCTGGGAATTTGGGGAATGTCAAGAACCAATTCATTACTCTCGGGTCTACTTTGACCCAAACTGGTAATATCTGCTAGGGTAACATCTCTGGGTCAAATAGAATGGTTTTATTATTTACTAAGGATTATTATTATTATTAGTTATTTGAAATCATACAGCTCTGTGTAAATAGTTTGTATTATTTAGGAATACTTGATTAATAGGATTACTAATATTAAATTGCTGTACTTGAGACCCTTAAACTGAGTTCAAACAAATGATTAATATTAAATAGAATCATTAGCTTAAGTAATGCATGAAACCCTTAAACTGTGTTCAAACAAATGATTAATATTAAATAGAATCATGATTATTATTACTGTATGCAAATGAGCTTTAGCTTAATTAAAAATAAAGCTACATACAAACTATTCACTTATAAATCATATATAAAAAATATATACACACATATATATATAAACAGGATTTGGCATTAAATAACCATCAATGGTTGATCTGTCATTCAACCAAGAAACCAAACCAGGGTTCTGAATTATTGAATGAGGAGAACCGAATTTTAGAAGTTACAAAAATAAACTTGAACTGAGATCAAAGGATAATTGCAAAAACATCTCTCCAGACATTAATCCAGTAGAAAAATGGTCGGCCATCATTGAAAGAGATGAGATTGGAAAATACTCACTCAATGAAAATCTCTGAGAAGAAATAAAAACTCTCAAATAATATTTTTATTCATTGGCACCAATAACAACCATTAAAATCAAAACATAAATGGACGACACAGGTGATTTGCTAAAAATGGTAAAGGTTTGTGTAGAACCAGAAACACTTTTTGGATGAGTTGATCACAGGAGAGTAATGCACCAGTTTGCCAAAGAATCTTTGAATAATGTGTTTCGAATTTTGAATTCAGAGTTTTTCTTTCTCCAAGATTGGTTGCCCTACCAAGATTAAAGACCTGTTGAATTATTATTATGTAACAATAATGTCTTATAATAGATGATATTTTTCGGTTGATTTCTTGATGACCATTAACTCAGCCAAATTTTAAGAAATAAACAGCACAGGTAATTCTGTTCATTGTGAGGAAAGTTTGTAGATCAGCTGATAAGAGAAGAATGATGCAGCAGTGTGGATCAGATTCTTTTAAATAACACTTCTTAGATTTTAAATTGTCTTTTTTCCGCTGAATTAGTGACCCTACAATAGCTAAGGAGCCAAGTCTGTCCTACTACTTCACCCAAAGCTTGAAGGAGAGAGAGAGAGAGAGATGTTTTTCAGGGGTATTAGCATAAAGTGAAATGCAAATAGCCAAATTCAGGATTTTAACTCAACCAAGTTCATTTTCTCCGATGATATCTATTGCACCATCCTTGCCACCAATTTATATATAAAAAGTTAAAACTGTGTTGACATAGTCAATGGTACTTGTTGACGGTAACTTTCTTGCTTATGTAATCATTGTTCTGATGATACAAATGATACCATTAACTTAGCCGTAGCAAATATGCTACAGAAAGGATTTATTTTTATAATGGTGTAGGTTTGTGTTGGACCAGCAACACTTTTTAGATAAGCAGCAATGTGCCATAGATTCTCTGAACAACATTTATAACATCTTGAATTTAGAGAACACTTATTTATCGAGCCATGTTTCAGAAAAATTAATTTCATTTTATAATCTAATAACTTGACCAATTTTTGTTTAGATAATCTCCAATTTTAAAAGCATGAGTAAAAAAAACACAAAATTATGCTTAACATTTAAAAACTTTTGCATGTTTATGATATTTCTATATCAGAAAAGAAAAAAAACCCACAAAACATCAATTTTACATTCCTCTTAAATGATTCCACAGTCATAAACTTTTTAATTTCAGTCCTCTTCCTTTGAGCCATGGCCAAAATTGTTATTTGGAATAATTTGTGTGCAGGATCCAACATAAAACAATGGTTTTTAGTGAGTGTATTTCAAACTTGTAATATTGGTATTAAAGAGGATTTCACTTTTTGGGACAAATTTGATCATGCCTGATGCATACGTTTTATTGAATAGAAAATGGAACATAAACATAAGAAGTAATTTGAGAATACAGATATTTGAGCTTTTATCAAAGAAATTTGAATTGATCTTGTTGGTTTTTAAAATCAAAATGTCAGAACTTGATTTCCCCAAAGTTAAATTAGAGAAGTGTATTGATATTCCTGTCAAAATAAAAATTCTCACAAAAATGTCAGACTAAACTTATATAAGCCTTATATATGGCGGTAATTTGGTGGTTTTGGAGAACAAATTTTTAACAAGCCATGGCTCAAAGGCTAACTAATATGATGTAACATAGCATGTACAATGGTGGCACTTGTGGAGCAACAGTTATTGTCACAGGAAATAAAGTTCAATTCCTGGATAAAGTTGTTTGTGTTTCACTTCATTTTAATGCTCTTGGGAAAGCAGGAATCTTTCTCTTCTGTTTTCCACTTTGCAATAAATGAAATAGAAGGGCAGACTAGATAAAATAGAAAGGCAGACTAATCTATTTAACCTTGGTAAGAAAAGCAATTTTGATGAAGCCAAAAAAAAAACCCAATACAGACTGTTGTTAATCAATGATGAAAGTGTTCAAGCCCTCTCTCAATTCATCTGTACATGCCTACATATATACCATAACATTCCGATTCACTTTGACCCAGAGTGTTAGGATCTCATCTACAGGCAAATAGAACTATTTAAAGAATTATTTGTATTCGGTTGGACTGTTAAAAAGATCCTTAAGCAGCTATACAAAAAATGTAAATATGAATTTACAAAGACTGCAATTCTTTAAACTCTGGCATAAAATAACCTTGGATGGGTCGACATTCTGTTAAAATCAATCTTTCAATCAAATATATATATATATATATATATATATATATATATATATATCATGTTTACCCAACCCCTCCGCTCAGGCAGGATATGACACAAGGTCAATTTTTTAAGCGGAGTTTAACAGGTTTGAATTCAGAGTTTTCCTTCTCCTAGACTAGTTGCCTCACCAAGGCTGAAGAACCTAATCTGCCCTACTATTTACCCATAGCTAGAGGGAGAATAATTGGATTCATACCTTTCCCAAGGGTATTAGTGCTATGTGAAATGTAACCAGTCTTGTCCAGGATTTGAACTCATGTCGCCGTGTCCATTTCCTGCGACGATAACCATTACACCATTTATATATATATATATTGTATGAATGAAATATATGTGGTTAAAACAATTTGAATTTATTTATAAATAAAAAGTTATATTCCACTTGAAATGTTACTCCTTCAAAACAAGTTAGCAATATTTTGTTTAACACTGATATTATAAGGTGAAACTTGCATGTTATAAAACTCATATAAATGTTAAGTGTATTTTGAATTAATAAAATCTGACACCCTAATTATGAAAGTCAATCTATTAAGCAATCAATCTCAGTAAAATTTTCCGAGATTTATATAAGTAATATCGCAAGTCAGTTTCATCTTAGAATATCTATCTTTATTAAAACTTATTTTGTTGGGTGTCAGGTTTTATTATTCTTTGCCCAAATTAGTTTTATTTCTCTTTTTGGTGTTTACTTAAAAGTGATCAATTGATTGTTTTCATCTTTTTTTGCCAATGTTCTCAATAGTCTGCATCTTTTCTTACTGTTTACATTCAAAACAACTAATTTCTTTAAATATTTTCTTACAAGTCAATATACCTTTCTTGTTAATTATGTTTTTTTAATTTCTCTTAAATCTCTTTTTGTTAGATTTTTTAAGTCTGTCATAATGATGGTCAGTTGATTGGTTACCAACCTTTGTGAGCCACTCAATGCCGAGTATATATATATATGATTTGTAAGCAGATAATTTGTCGGTAACTTTATTTTTAAACCATTTAGAGCTCATTTGTATGCACACACTTAAAGCTTCTAAGTATTACTATCAAACACTAATAATTTTATCAGACAGATTAATTGGTTTCTAGTATTGCTATTTCATAAGTAATTCTATTTATCTTGACTTAAGTGGCATAAGGCTGCTGTTTTATTGGGTGTTGCTTCCAAGATTTGTTCAAAACAGCTCTAAGCATCCTTCTGTACTTTTGATCTAGCTTTTTCTCCTGGCATATTGTTGACAACCATACAGTAGTACTGGTACAGGCACAGCTTAGAATTCCTACTTTATAAGGGATCAGATTTTTATATGATGGTTGTTAACCTATCAATAGAAGTTCATGTATTTCCTATGTGTATTATGGTAACATCTCTGTGTCATGTAAAAAATTAAAGAAAGATTCAATGTTAAAATAAAGAACCCTTTGCAGATCTTGAACAAGAAGAGATCATATCAACATCAATGAATCCAAACAATCAAACAAGCATAAATAAAAAGATTGTTGAAATGCCTCAATAATATATCATTGCTTTATAAAACATATTCATCATACTTTACATTTTCTTTCTTTCTTTCTTTCCTTTTGTCTTTCTGAGGGTTTTTTTTTTACTTTTTTCTTATTTTCTTTTCTTTAGTTTTTTTCTTTTCTTTTTTCTATTTCTTCTTTCCAATTACTTTTATTTCTTTTTCTATCTTGCTTTCTTTTTTTTTCTGTCTTTATTTTCCTTTCTTATTGTTTTTTTTTGTTACTTTCTTTTTATTCTTTCTTTCTTCTATTTCCTTTTCCTTTCTTTAATTTTTCTTTCTTTCTTTCTTAATTTATCATCTTTAATCAAACTTGTTTTAATGAAGAACTGCTGTCTATGTACATTATACTTGATGAGTTAGGCATTTTGATTTATATATTTGAAGTTTGTGATAATTTAAGCTTTCTTTTAAAAGTGCAATTTCCTAGTGTTAATACAATAAGCCTGAGAAAAAATCTTTGAAAGCTCTTTCAAAATGGATATTTTTAAAATTCCAAACAACGTTATATATTTCTGTTACTCTCTCTTTGTCACTAATAAACTATCATATATCTAATGCTTCTTTCAAATTCACAAAGACCCCATGAATGTTTTTCATTGTCAGTTGCCAAGGCTCAGTAGGCCAACCATTGACTTTATGCCAGCTCACTGACAGATCAATCTTCATCTTCAGGAAACACCAAAAACCCTCCTGTTGTAAAACTAATCATTCACTTCATTCAGATGCTGATTGTGATAGAGTTGACCAAAGTTCCAAGAGATAAAGCACTATCATTCATTCGAGATAAACTGGAATCCAACCCAGTATGTCAATAGTTTAATAGAAATGTTAACATTTTATCAACATAAAACATCATCCCAAAATAAATGGTTTTGGATACATGAGATAGTTCCTTAGCAATATCAGACTTTTAAACTAGTATTATCAAGGACCAATGTTAGCACTAGTATAGCTATGATATACTAAAACTGAACAAAACAGGAAAAAGACCATATAAACTTGATTACACATCCAAGGACATTTAATATTTAATATATACAATATACATACCAATGACATTAAAAGAAAGAATGCATGAGTCTCAACTGTTAAAACTTTACAAATATTGTTCAATGAACAAGCAGTATGTGAAAGGAATACAAAATGGAAAAAAAGCTTACTTGATGAGAATAGATAATATAACTATATGGCTTTACAATTCCTTGGCAGGGTCAGAGACAACACCTTCCACTGTTCAAAGAAGAGACACAGAGATGTTGAAAAGGGGGGGGGGTTCTGAGACAGTTATGTAACACCCTATGGGCCAACACTAGACATGCTAATTATCCTAAGGAGATAATTATTCAATCCCAACTCTTTTTAATCAACTATTAAGGTATGCCAGTGATATTTTTTTTTGTTGAATGTGTTGAGTTTCTATAAATGATGAATCATCAGAAATTTATCAGAAATGTGTTTTACCGATTTAAAAAAAAATCTTAGAAAATTCATAATCTAATCAAACTTATTTGCATAATTGATTTGTTTATTTATCTCATAGCTAATTGGATTTTAGGCGTTCAGTGTCAAATTTTATTAAGATTTTCTTCATTCTGATCCTTGATTTCATTTACAAATTCACAAAGTGATAAATATGTTACTAATTTGTTATTTCTTTAAAAAAAAAAAAAAAAGATTGTGAACTTCACACAAAATGATATTCTTATTCAGGTCTTCAAATTGACATTTAATATTGATTTGTTTAATTTGTTTGTGAGTTTTCAAATTTTCCATTTTATTATTGTTATCATAAGTTTGTTAATTGTTAAAATTAATAGCAGAAGTTGTTTGTGTTGTTATTATGTGAATCTTATAAAAAAAAGACATTTTTATAAATGGAAGAAACTGCGTTTCATTTTATCGGTCAGGTCTGACTTCCATATGATTGATAGCTTATCGATAGCTGTCCATGCCTTTGTTAGCCGTGTGTCACTGTCTTTTTCGGTTGATGAGACACTGCTTCCTAGGTAGGTGAACTTGTCAAGAGGCAACACCCCACAAAGCACCAACTATATGGCCACCTACCTCTATCATGAAAACTCTCCAAGTTAGACGAACCAGACATGCTGGACACTGCTAGAGAAGCAAGGACAAGCTCATTAGTGATGTACTCCTATGGACTCCTACATATGGCTGAGCAAAAACAGGATGACCAGCTCGAACATACATACAGCAGCTCTGTGAGGATACGGGACGTAGCCCTAAAAGACCTGCCAGAGGCGATGAACGTTAGGGAGAAGTGGCGAGAGAGGGTCAGGGATATCTGTGCTGGCGGCACGACATGCTGCTGATGATATAATAAAGTAATGATATCTAGCTAATACTATTATTGGTATGCTTTGTCCTAGGAAAGATATTCAGTTAAGTCCCCCACTTTCCAAGAACCAATGTTAGCATTTGTATATCAAGGCACACCACATACTTTTGGCCTAGCAGCACACATCTAATGCAAACTTACTATATCTCGAGATTTTTGAATTTTCCCCAAAAAAGAAAAAAAAAAAATCATTTCCTCATAAAAATCTTTGGTAGTAAAATGATGACCTCAGTTTTGAAAAGAAAAAGTTCTGATTGATATTAGATTTTTTTTCTTTAATGAGGAATTTGCCTTTCTTATACTTTTTATAAAGAATGGCTTTAAAGTGAGGATCAAAGCTTAGTTGGCATGAAGAAAAAACTGATTGCAAAGGAGATATTGGTAAAAAAAATTGAAATTAAGATAAAATATTTTTCATTCTACTCCATATTCATATTTTTAAGCTCCTATTCATTATTTGCTTTGTCAGCAAGGCTAAGAATAAACAAAAACTATCCTTTGCAGAAACTACCCCCCCCCCTGCAAGGAGGAGGTCCCTGGTATGATATTGAACTGCAAATCATTAAGAGGTTTTCTATTCAATAGCTCTGAGGAGTGTGGAGTACATCTTAGTTCCCATTACTCCCAGGGCCTACTCTAACCCAGAGTGGTGGTATGAGTTAAGATCTCATTTATGATTGAATTGATCTGTTTAAAAATCATTAGTCGTGGATAGAAAGATATCATATAACTCTGTACATTATTAGTAAATCAATGTATAATAGCAAGAACACCTCATGCGAGAAATCCAAGCAGAAAGAAGGCAGGAGGCTAGAAAGGATGAAAAGATGGGATAAACACAACAAAGATAAAGAAACTAGTCTGAAATAATCAAAGTATAATGGTAAGAACACCTGTTCTCAGAAATTTCCTCAAAGCGTAAGGCTTTGAGCAAAAAAAAATTATTTGTAGCTATATGATTCAAGATTGAGAGTTTTCAATATATATATATATATATATATATATATATATATATATATATATATATATATATATATATATCTGTGTGTGTGTGTGTGTGTGTGTGTGTGTGTGTGTTTTCTCATTGAAAAGTTTTGGAATAGAATGAAGACTTCAGTTCCAAATTTGAAAAGAAAAAGTCTCAATTGATTTTAGTTTTCTTTTTTTCTTTCTTAAATGGAGGATACGCCATTTTGGTGCGTGTATTTTAAAAAGAACATCAGTAGAAGGATCAAAAGCAATAAAGATACTACAGTTTTCTTGGAGAAAAAGAATGAAGAGAAAAGGCTTTTTTGGTTAAGGTATAAAATATTTTTGTCATCTGTGGGGTTTTTTTTAACACTTATTAACTTTATTTTTTGTACGTCCATTTTTATTGCATATTTTGTCTGTTTTTTATCCTTATCTCAACTCGCTTTATTCTTTGCAATCGCTTCTATTTCTACGCAAAGAAAGGGCTTGTTGACTGTAACATCCCTGACACAAGAGAAAGCTTCTTCTCTTTTTTTTTTTTCTTTTCTTTTTTTTTATATTTTGAATTCCTGAAATATTTTTTTTCGTTTTTCTTCCTCGGATCTGAGCAGTTCAGTAGATACAATTGTTGCTATTATACAAGCACAGCTGATTTCAGTAACAGAGCTGAATTGGGAAATGTACGTGGAGTAATTCTTTGTTCCATTTGTCTCTTTACTAAAGTCATGAGGATTTGAGAATACACATACTATTATTCCCCCCCACCAGCATCACCACAATTTCATTTTTTTTTTTTTTGTGGTGGTGACACTGAAAACTATATATTTTCCTGACCTTTCTGCTTTATCGTCTGACTTGAATTTACATTTTATTACATTTTTGTTTCAACATTTTTACTTTCTTCCTAACTCATCATTCCAATTTTCTCTTTTTCCAGTATTCTCTTGAACTTCTTCATTTTTTTCTTCGCACTTGCTTTTATTTTCCTAATCTTTCTTCAGATTTATTTTCTTCCTTCTGTATTTTAAAATTATGATTTCATATTTTCCGTTTCTTTTATTTTATTACTTTTTTCATTCTCTTAAAGGCTTTTTACTTTTTCACTGTTCTTTTTATTCTTTCTCTTTTCTTCATTTTTCAAAAAGTGTCTTTTTCTAATCTTTCTTCGCTGCTGCTTCTTTTTCTTTCTCTTCTCATTTTCTTTCTGTCTCTGAAATACTTAAAATCTTTCTTTCTTTTCTTCTTTCTCCAGACTTTTTCTATCTTTTCTCATCCTCTCTCTTCTTAATTACTCTAATCCTTTTTTCTCTTCCTGTATTTTCTTGCCATGTCTCTCTCATTTCTATTTCTCTAATTCATTCATCGTCTCTATCAAAACCTTTTCTTTCTCAATCATTCATTTCTATTTCTCTCTTATTTATTCCTCACCCCGTCTCTCTCTCTCTCTGATTTCGTCTGTGAATTTTTCTTTTACATTAACTTTTTCCTTCTTTCCACCCTTTCTTTCAAAGAAACATCAAAACTGTTTCTTATTTTCTTTAAAGATGAATAATTCAAGTGAACATCAGAAGATATCAATTCAACTTTTTATTGTCATCTGCGGATATGACATGAATCAACCCATTTTAAAGTTTAAAGGAATATGCAGAACTTACTTCGTGGCAAACTTGTCAATGTACCTCCTCTTTTTTTTTTCTCTTCTCGATTTAGAGATATGAGCAAAGATTCTTGCTTTGCAGGAAGAATATTTATTGGATTGAGAAGGGTTCTAAACTCGCCTGTCAAAAATATTTTATTGGTAAAATTTCGGGCTAAACACTGGTCACTTAATCATTTTTTTAACCTACATGGTGTCGAATATTATGTTAGTATTTGCTTCAAACAGATTCATTATTATACTCAAGTACATGGTGTGCTATAATGGCTATCAAACTGTTGTCAGTGAGTTTGATTCTCACTGGGTGAACTTTCGCAAAGATTAGTTAAGGACTACTTCAGTGTAGCTAGCAGTGGTTCGTGGTATTACCTAGAACAAAAGAACGAATTCACTGAAGAAATCTATTTTTAAACAAAGCAGTTTGAGTAACTTTTATTTACAATACTTTTTAAAAAATACATTTCTGAAATGAAATTCTTGATTTGAAAAATTTCGACATGTATGAATTTACTCAACCCCTCTAATATGAGCAAGATGTGGCACAAGGTCAATTTTTTGCTGAGTTTAACGGGTTTGATTTTACTTGCCATTCCAAGCTTAAAGAGCTGTCTGCCATACAATTTATCTATGAATGGAGAGAGAATAACAGTCGGATTCATGCCTTTTCTTAAGCGTATTAACATTATGGGAAATACAAACAGCTCCCTCCAGGATTTGAACTCGGATATCCACTTTCTATGACAATAACTGTTTTGCTATGAGTGCCTCCAAATTTTCAAAATATACTAATAAAAGATAGTGATAAAAAATATAATAAAAATATATAGTTAAAAATGTGGTAATGAAAAATATTGTGATAAAAAATGTGAAAAATGTACTTATAAAAGATAAAGGATAACTGTAAGGTTTTAGGATAATTTTTTTTAGTTCCGTTTAATTTATTTAAGTAAGTACCAGCTCGTTGGCCTAGGGGGTAGAGTGTTCGCCAATGGTCTGGGTTCAATCCCAGGTCGCGTCATACCAAAGACTTTAAAAATGGTACTTGATACCTACTTGCTTAACATTCAGGGTAAAGTGGAGCAATCCTGGGAAAGGAGTAGCGCCTTCCACTACATTTTGGTGTAGTAGCTATTGAAAAGGGAGCCTTCTGGTCGCTCTTAACTACAGTCACCAACTTTACTTTTACTTTTTTTTACTTTAATTTATTTAATGGCATACCAACTCTTATACAGAAACAATGTTTTTATTGTAGCTTCTTAATATTGCTCTCTTTATTTGTCTATAATAATTCGTTTGCACACAGTTATATGGTATCAAGTATTCCTATCTAACACAGATAATTTATACACAATTATATAAGACAGTTCCAGAAGCATAGAGGCTAATATGCTGGACCGTGATATCATATTGAATTTGAACTCCAGTCATACAATTACATTCACTTTCAGACTAATAACTTTGGGAAAGGCATGAACCCTAGAGAGCAAGAACTGGAGACTCTCCACTTGATGCTGTATAATGGAGATTTTTTTTGCTTTTCTAGTTAAAATTCTGTCTGATATGCTAAATAAATATTTTTAGATTTGTATTTTAATGATTGTGGTCAGTGCACAATCATAAAATATTTCTGATGAAAATTAATTTCCAGACTTACTGATTCATCCTCCTATGTGTGCGCATTTATATATATATATATATATATATATATATATATATATAACTTATGTGCAGTGAACTATAAGATTTGAAGGCAATCCTTTGTTTTTATGGAGAGTGACATAATATATATAACAAAATGAGTATTTACAAGTTTTCTTTTTGCAAAAGCAAGTAAATTTTTTATTAGATTATGGAATATATGCCCTGATTTTAGCACCAGCCTTACTAAGGTTACATGGAAGAGCAACCATTGCCCATGCAGCAGATCTCTCCTCTTCATGACACCAATGTTAACTTACAAAAGGGCAAAATGTTATACACTACATTTGGACTGCATTAAGGAACTCCAGTTTCTGGTTCTGAATTTACAGATTTCCTTCAATCTGATTGGTTGCTCTACCAAGGCTAGAAAACCCTTTATGTCTGAAATTACTTAATATTACTAGGATGAGTTAAAACTTTAGCAATATTCTAGTAATGTGCAATACAGTTTGGAAGCTCTGAACTCGTAAAGCATAAGTTCTCAAATTGGATGACATTGTATGTTCGTCTGTATGACTTTTAAATCACTCATAGAATAAAGTAATGCACAATGTATCAGTGCTCCAACTCTCACAATACCATCAGCTATTGGGGGTACCTACCATGGCTTGGACTGCTTTGGTCATATATGTATTTACCGACCCCTCCACATGAATAGGATGTGACACAAGGTTAATTTTTCAAGTAGATTTTAACAGGTTTGAATTCAGCTATAAGTAAATACTAGGGCAGACGAAGTTCTTTAACCTTGATATGGCAAACGATCTAGGAGAAGGAAAAATGGAGGGAAAATAGGTGGATTCATACATTTAAGGGTATTAGTTGCATGTGAAATACAAATGGCCTAGTCCAGGATTTGAACTCGTGTCTCAGTGTCCATTTTCTCTACAGAGGAGCAAGACTCCCACAAAGAGTGTCCTGGATTTGACACTAAACAATCTGATGGTGAGGCTTTAGTAATGGTTGAGCTTTTGGGGAATGTGGAGTACCCTTTCATAACCATCATTCTTCGGTCCACTCTGGCTTGGAGTGGTAGCACTAGAGAGGATCCTATCTAGGGGTCAAATAGAACTGTTTGACATTTAAACTGTGTACTCATGCTTAACTGAATCGATTGAAATAGAACTGTTTGATCATTTAACTGTGTGTAAACAAATGACTGATGTTTGATTGAATTGTTAGTCATACATAGCAATACTTCAAACCATTCAACTTTGTTGATACGCTAAACTGAATTGTTTGAAATAGAACTATTTTTACATTTGTGTAAACAAAAAACTGTTTTTGAACAAATGAATGTATGTAAACAAGAAACTGTATACTTATGATAAATTGAATTGTTTGAAGTATAACTGTTTGATCATTTAACTGTGCATTTGTATTAGATAGAAATATATGAAAACATTTCACAGAGTGAAAAAATGAACTCAGGCTCATTTAAAAATATTTATCATATTTTTAATTTCTAGGTATAAAAAGGATTTGGCATTAAATAACCTATAATGGTTTAATATGCCATAAAACCCCAAACAACCAAACCAAATATACATCTTGTGGCGTAGTGGTAAACATGATGAACTGCAACATTATCGTTAGAGAGTTTGAACTCCAGCTGTGCTTATGAATTCATTTGGGAAAGGTACGGATTGGTTTTAAATAACCCATGAAAGTTGATATGCCATTAAAAGCAAAGAAATCAAACCAAACTCTGACATTACATTTTTGCATTGATGTCCATTGCCGTTAATGAAACCTAAAACCACAATCCTCAGATTTGGATTTTATATTTGGTGTATAATATGATCCTTGGTCTTAGAATAATTTCAAATTCTATCTAATCCACGGATACATATGGTACTCTCTTATTAATTGTGTTAAAATGTCAAAGTCCTAGTCTATACAAAGGTTGGTTGATTGGTTGGTTTTAGACTATGTTAACCTTTATTTAATATTGGAATCAATCCTTTTTTCTCTTTACAAATAGTTATATGGTTTCAAATAATTAACAATTATAATCATACATAAAAAAAATTATATCTTCAACAAAAATTCTTAGATGTACATTTTTTTTTTAATAGAGGAATTATATTGTAAATTGAATTACCATGACCAGAAAATCTGGTAAACACCTGTACGCGACATACGGAAACCACTGGACAGCAGTTTCGATCTTATTAGTTCTCCTCAGCAGTGTATACCATGCCTTGACTAGTAAATTTGGCATTGTTTGTGTGTGATGTGGACCGGTGGCTCAGAGGTAGTGTTTTGGCTCTGCATTCTGTGATCGCTGGTTCGATCTCCAGTGGGGATGATCACTGCTGATGAGACCTAATAAAGTCAAAACAGCTGTCGTCCAGTGGTTCCATTTGTCATGCGCAGGTGTTTGCCAGATTTTCTGGTCATGGTAATTCAGTTTACTGAAAAATTCTTAATACTAACAATTTACACACTATTACGTAGTTTCAAGTATTCCTAATTTTGACTTATGCACAAATTGAATGAATATATTGTTAAACTTTGGACTCAGCCTAGTAAAATAAATCAATAAGCAGATTCTGACAAAATACTGCAGTTCCCTCTATACTCACTGGACCTAGTTCTATGTTAATTTTTTTTCATGAACATATCTGTATTACTAATTTTGACTTGGGATCTTTTATTCATCTTTTCTATAAACCTGTTTTCCTTATTTTTATAAACAATTTTTAAAACAAAATATACAAATTAACTAACACTAAATTAAGAGAATATGGCTATTTTTTGGTCTTGTTATTTATCAGGCTGCTGGTAATCAGCTGTCACCAATGTAACATAATGCCAACTGTAAAAAGCTAAACTACAAATAACACTGGGATAAATTAGTGTGGTTTCTATTTTAAAATGTTTTAGTTCGGTTTGTACAACTTAGAATATGTTGATTGTACCCTCTGCCCATGAGGTAAGACACCACCCCCCTCCTGAAATTGGTCTTTTGGATATGACAATAAACTGCATCTAATGATGAGGTTCCAGTTTTGGAGATTTGGGGAGTGTGCAGTACTCCTTTATTGCCATGACTCCCAGATCAACTCTGACCTGGAGTAGTTGTACCTTTTCATTTCCCATCTACAGGGATCACTTTAAAAATTAGTTTTGTTTGATAAGATCAGAGGCAAAAAAAAAACAAACCCTTTGGCCAATCAACTGTGGTGTATTGACTTCCTTACTCCTCCCACACCTCTCATCATTGCTCACAGACTCCGTGCCTTCCTTGAATCTCTTATGCCACTCAAAAACTGAGGCTCAATTCATGCAAGATGGTCGAAAAGCAGACTGAAGCATTCCATACGTTTCTGTGGCATTTTTTTCCAAGTTTAAAACACAATTTTATTGCATATCGTTCTTCTAAAATGTCCTCACATCTGGATTACATTTTTGAAATTCACCAGCTGTGGTAATCAGGCTTTAGTAGGGTGTAGTCCAATTGCTGCTGTAGCTGTTCATTTGAATGTGAAATCATAAAAATTGGTCTGTCATCTCATAAGATGTTTAGCAATAACGTAGTGAATTTTCAAGAGTGTAGAACAATTTTAAATGCCTCTACAAAAAAGTCTGGAAACTTATTAAATACACCATCTATCTATGTCTATATCCTGTATATATTAAATGTTTCTAAATGTGTAAATGAGTTTCTCCTTCCTTTCATTTATTCAATGTTGCTATATCATAGATAGGCTAATATTGGTTTTTGCTGAATGAGTACTCAACTCAATATCTTCCTCACCTCCAAGCAATCAAATACGATCAACAAGAATTTATTAATTTTGATAGTCATTTAAAGCTTCAAATCAAAAGAAAAATTTTAGATGTATATTGAGGAATAGGAAAACTTACTAGGATGGGTGTTGAATGCAAATAGGATTATTTTGAAGAAAATTAGTACAAGGGGCAATAGGAATACCTATCACATTTTAAACTGTCAATTATGTGGTGTGATGCAAGGGGTAATAGTAGCTCCATGTTGCTAATGTCAAATAATTTTTTCTCCCCAGATACAATCATGACTTGGACACTGATTGTGAAATATTTTTTATTACTGATCAATCTATAATTGCCACACAGTCTTAAAAATGTTTTGACATCAAATGCAAGGTGTGTACACCAGTCCAAGAAATGATTGTAACTGATTGTATATATGAAAAAAAAAGAAGAAATTGTGAGACATTTGCTAGATTGAGCTACAATTATCAATTGTCTAACTTCACTTGCACCACACAGATGACAGTTTAAGATGTGTGATGTATTTTTGCTCTACACTGTATTTTGTTCATTGTTAGTTTCTGTCTTGGTAAATACAGCTTCAGTCTGGATACTTTTTCAAAACACCTTGTATTTTGAAGAAAAATTAACATTCCATTCATTGTTAGTTTCTGCCTTGGTAAATACAGCTTCAGTCTGGATACTTTTTCAAAACACCTTGTATTTTGAAGAAAATTAACGTTTCATTCATTGTTTGTTTCCGTCTTGGCAAATACAGCTTATGTCTTTCATGCTTTTTGAGTGCACTTCATATTTTGCTTATATGTTGCGGGGTTTTTTTGGGGTTTTTTTTATTCCTTTGAAAGCATCTACCTAAACTTAGATTGAAAGATTGTTTGTTGCTGTCTTCATGGCAAGGTCAGCTACTTTCTGGAAATGGAAATAAAAAAGTCAAAAATCCCGTTTCTGAATTAAAGGGGACAAAATGGCTGAAACAGGATTGATTAGCTTGGTTATACAAATTCTGGAAAAACAGGAAGTCATTTGTCCTTCCAAAAGAAGAATCATAAGAAAAATGTTTGTTTTGATGTGGTTTTATTCTCTATCCTGGGAGCTTTCTATGTTGCACATCAAATGCCTTTAATCTCTTTTTAAAAAGTCACTGACTGCTGTCAAAATTCTTCTTATTGGCTTACACCAACTATGGAAGAAGTTAAGCAACAAGGTGCTTCCTCACTACTTTGATGGGTGATCACTTAAAAACAGCAGTTACTGTAAGTAACCTGAGGCTTGTATACTAGACTAAGCAAAACTTAGTAAATAAGAAAAACATTGAAGTTAAGCAAGCATTTAGCAGTTCAGTATTTCTATGGGTAAGAACAAAAGAAAGGAAAAAGTTAAGCTACTTAATAAGTGAAATATGTCTTTGATCTTTCTGTTCAATTTGCTTGTTCCATTTTAAAAAAGGAATTATGATGACTGTTTTCATGTTCATTTTTAATTAGGTCTCTTGGGATTTTAATAAATATGTAATTGTTATGTTGGTAGGTTTTGTAATTAAAATTGTTAGTTATTCAAATAATCCCACTTTCTGAAAGTTATCTAAATAATCCCCCCCACACCAAAAAAAAAAAACTGGTTAAAACTTTGATCATTTTAATCAAAGCTTCGATCAATAAAATGGGATAAGCCACTCTGGAGGATTTATTACATTTTGAAAATTTAACAAATCTAAAATTTCATTTTTTAAGTAATATTCATTATTATCATGTCATGCTTCTAGCATGGATTTCCCTGACCCTCCCTAGCCACTTGTCTCTATCATCCATCTCTTTCAGCAAGTCTTCTAGGCTACATCCTGTGTCTGCGCAGAGCTGTGGTAGATAAGTTCTTGCTAGTCATTCAACATTTGCTCGTCCGTGTGAAGGGGTCCAGAGTAGCATATCACTTATGAGTTCATTCTTACTTCTCCAGCATGTCTTGTTCATCTTATTGAGATGGGAGGAAGGTGGCCATATAGCTGCTACTTTGTAGGGTGTTGCTTCTCTGATTTGTTCATTACAGCTCACAGCATTCTTGTGCAATTGCTGTCAATATGATTCAGTTTGTTTCAGGCAGTTCCAGGCACTTATGATAGGATGTGTGTAATAACTAATAAAACTATTTATTAAATGCTATTTGAGTGAAGCAGGTTTATTAAATGCTATGGGAGTGAAGCAGGTTTAAAACCTAGAATAAGAAATTATATTCCTCAGTTTCATATGTAATCATATTGTTGGTGAAGTTTAAAATAGTCTGACTGCATCCCCTATTGACGGTTAAGACCCCTACCAAAAAGAGCTCTCCTCAGTATGACTTTAAAGTGTATCTGATGGTGAGGCTCCAATTCTGGAGATCCCTTTCGTTGGTCATTATTCCCGGGTTCTCTCTGCCGTGGGTCAAATTTGCATTTGATAGGAATACTTGATGCCCTGTAACTGTAAATTGTTGGTATAAAGTTTAGCTATTTGAAGAAAAAATTATTTACTAAGGATTATTATAAGTTGCTTGAAAACATATAACTGCATGAAAAAGAAAATTATCAAATCAAAATAATTATTGTAATCATACAAATAATTTGTATTAGATTGGAGCCATTGATATCTTATTGCTGTAAATTATATGTATCAAGAATATTTACCTGAAGCTATAATTATTTACAAAGGATTATTATTAGCTACTTCAAACTATATAACAGTGTGCAAACAAATGACCTATTATTAAATAACAATAGTTATTTTAAACCATATAATTGTGAATAAATTAGTACTATTAGATAGGTATGCTTGAAACCATACAAATGTCCTCAGATTGACACACAGACACTTGGAAATCTTCATACTAGGGCTTCCAGAATGAATGCCAAGTAGTATAGCATGCTATTTCCAAATTTCTGGAGGAGCAAATTTCTCATAGTGCTGCTTTCCCAACAGACAGTGCCCATCTGATGTAGATATTTTAAATAGAAATAGTTAAGATTTGTGAATGAAATATAGCAGTTATTGTTAGCCTAATCTAAAGGGATATATTTTGTGTGTGAATATGTGGGAGAGAAAATATATCTATACATTAACAATATATGTGGCAGTTACTGGCATTTTCATCTGCAAGCTTAGGCTGTAATATCAGTATTAATAAATCTATGTAAACACAAACATATCCAATCAATTTTAAGATAGTTAAGCAATGTTGAAATAAAATGTATTCTTGAAAGAAAAGAATATTAAATTTTCACTCAAAAGAAATAAACTGAAAGGTCGAGTAAATATGAAATAAATTTCATACTTACTGGTATTAGAGTAAGTATAGACATTTCCATACTTATTGAAGAAATATTCATTTTTTTCACTTATTTAAACAATTTAGAGGAGAAAACTTCAAAGGGGACTAGAGCTTCATGTGTGTACTATCAATAAAAGTGCCCATATGAAAAAAGTCTGGAAACTTATTGTGTGCTCCTTGTATGTTTGAGTGTATTTCAGCCACTTTGTACTTATATTGAGCTCTTTAATTCTACATTAAAAAATAATATCTTAGTTTGAATAGAAGTCAACAATGTTTGCTCACTGTCAGTTTCTCATCTGTATGATCACTAGACAGTTGCCAAACATCATCAAGTTGGTGTTTATGCTATTCTAACTTATATGTACATATGCTTTATTACCTATATTGAGCATTTTTTGTCAATAAATAGAGCAACTATATTATTCATATATATATATATATATATATATATATATGTGTGTGTGTGTGTTATTTGAATAAAATTTATCCTCATATTTTCAGATAACTCTATAATGAATTTACATTATTTGAATTAGACACTTAAAGTATTCAATTCTAAAAACATATTTTATCCATGTCATTTTCTAACACCAAAAATACTACTCAAAAATATCTTAATGGAATTAAATATGCAAGTTAATTTTTTTTCCATTCTAATTATTGTTTAATTCAGAGATCTAAGAAACATTAAATCAGGCTTCACTTCTTATTTTTAAGTTTGCTTGAAATAAATGATTGACATATATATATAACTTATCACTGACACAGTCTACAGCATTTGGAGTCCGTCTATTTTTCACCTATGCAATCATCTGGCCAATTGGTTCCCACATGATGGTTATCCCTTTATATACTGCTGTGAGGAGCATGATGGGAAGGGTGATCTTGTTTATGGGGTATTCTGGGAAGGATGGTCTAGTTGATATAGTTTTCATGGTTATATTAATTTTGGAATATGTTAATTTATTTACTGTTTGATTAATTATTTTCAAGGGCTTTGATTATTATTATTATTATTATTATTATTATTATTATTATTATACTTTGTTTGAGTTTTTCACACTAGCATTAGTTGGTGGACTTAGACTGGAATCTGAGTAACAATAAGTCTCCTTAGGTCTCCAGGATTTTACTGAGTATTACAACCAATCTCAACAGTGCTGTGATCTAGATGGTCTTGATGTGTCGTCTGATTTTTAACTTTTGCAACTCACTTTCAAGATTTTGAGGATTGTTTCAAGTGCACCAACTACTATTGGTATCACTGTCATCCTCATGTTCCACAGCTTTTTTAGTTCTTTGACAAGATCTAAGTATTTGTCTCTCTTTTTGATTTTCACTCTGTGGTCCACTGGGATAGCAAGTTAATTTTCATTAGAAGTATTATATATCATCACTCTCGCAAGTTTTTCATGCTAGCATTAGCAAATGGTCTTTTATTGGAGTCTGAGTGACTGCAAGTCTCCTCAGAATTCCAAGAGTCCTCTGATTATGATGAAGATTACAATATTTGGAGTTGTTTTTGTTGTAAGCTGGGAATACTTTTCTTACTTTCCAGGTTATTTTTGGTGTAGATTGATTGATAAATGTCCACTGGAATAGAAGAAAAATAAGATCTGAAAACCATTTTTGTTGAATGTAATTAAATTTATAATAATATTTCATTCTCTAGAAGCTTCATCACTAAGAATTTTCAAAAATGTATCTGGTGAAACTTTATACAAAAAAATAAACAGAGATTGGCCTAATGGTTAGAGTGTTCGTCAATGGACCGGAAGACCTCAAGTTCAGTCCTTGGTAGAGTCATACCAAAGACTCAAAAAATGGTACTTGATGCTATCTTGCTTAACACTCAGCATTATAAGGTAAGGATCAAGGGTAAAGTGGAGCAATCCAGGGAAAGGAGTAGCACCCTTCCCTACACCTTGGTGTCGTAGCTATCAAAAAGGGAGCCTTCGGGTCACCCTCGACAATGGTTGCCAACTTTACTTTACTTAGGAATTATTATTTACAGTGCTTATACATCTTTTTTTTTTTTTTTTTTTTTTTTTATCCCATTTTACTAATTACATTCACAAGTTTTTCATCACTGTACCCTCCAGTCTTCTTCAGGTGTCTTTTGATTTGGCTCTTGGAAGATGTCCTATATTAAATGGCAACACAGAGAATAAACTTGTGAAAAGAGTGTAGTTCCAGTTAAAATACAAATGATTGGTAATAAGTCCAGGTCATTAAATATTCCTGTTCAGCACGAAATACCAAAAAAGAAAATTTCCAAATAGCAAATCCAAAATTGGCAAGACGTCTTCTCTTTTTCCTGCAGGAGATATTGCATTAAATGACTAGCATTTTATAGTTATTAGAAGATTCATTTATCTCAGAATGTGATTTCAGCAGTTACCCATTTCTGAAAGAAAGATGTTTATGGCTTTATATGTAAGTTGGTAATCTTCAAGGAATTTCAAAATTCTCTTAAACTTACAATCTACAAAACCACCAGAAGAAGGTACAGTCACTGAAACATTGGGAATATAACAATGAAGATGAGGACAATAGAGATATGTGAATAGTATAAATAAAAAAATCTTGGATTCAGCAAGGGACAGAAATCTTTGTGATTTTCTTGTAAGGTTTGCAGAAGGAGTGGATGTGTTCAAAGTTTGTGTATATTTTGTGGGAGAATATTATTTGGTAAGATAATAGAATAAAAAATGTACAGGGTGTTTCAGAAAAATTAATATTATAACCTAATCAAAAATTAGAACCAATTTTCATTGAAATTATCTCCAATCTTAAGTGCATGCATACAGTCAAAGAAGCTTGGTCCAGTCAATTGGCTGATCATGTCAAGCCGTAGTACCTACAAAATTAAGTCTCAATCCTATTCTACAAATTACTCTTATAGCAAACAAACACCTGACTATTTTCATCATAAAGGTATTTGAAGGTGGTGGTTGGGTGTCAACCATGTTGTAAGAAGACTTTGACCACTGTTTAACTTTAAAGTTTTGAGCTCTTAAAGCCTTAAATTAGTTGGGCATTGATGTCCCCCTCCTGATGTAATTATACTGGCTGATGTATGCTTATCTCAACCAAGGTGAATGGGTGTCCTCCTTGGTAAATTTTCAAGAGAAGAGAGACTCTGTGGTGGGTGGTAGACCAGGAAATAAAAGAAAGAGACATATGGCCAATATAGACCAAACACACAAAAGAAGCCTCTCTGAATCGGATTTAGAAAAGGAAACATTAACGAAATTCTAAAGATCCATCATAATTGAATCACAAGAAGAAACTCCTTTAGCCAAACTATCCTCTTTCTTGATTGAAAAACTAGTCTCCAGCTACATAAACCCTTTAACTGTGAAGAAAATTAGAGGGAGCAGTAGGTAACAAGAAACATGCTGAAAACCTAATAAGAATTAAAACCTTCTATAACTTGAAATGCAAAGTTTACCCACATGAAAAAATTAACACCTCAAAGAAACATTGTATAATCCCTAATACAAACAGCCTTAGGAAATAAAGGGGTCACTGACTACAAAAGGATAAGGATTATAAAAGATGGTGAAGAAATACTCACACATACATTCTGACATTTAACAAATCCATAATTCCTAAGGAAATGAAAACTGAATACTATCTCAAACAGGTAGAACAATACATCCCTGCAAGGTGCTTTAAATGTCAAAAATATGGACACTATAAAGAGAAAACCTGAAGACATCTGACATGTTTCTTCAAGATATGATTCTCTCTCTTTCTCTGCTATGTCCCTTTATGAGATGTCTGTCTGACTCTCTCTCTCTAAGTTAGTTTTTTCCCTCCCTACCACCCTCCCTCTCTCTCTCTCTCTCTCTCTCTCTCTCATATATGTATACTATGTCTCTTCAATATAAGACTTTATCTCTCTTTCCCTCTCCCTAGAAAATATGATACTCTCTATCTTTGCCATATCTGTTAAAAACATAACATTGTTTCTCTCTTTCTTTCTGTGCTATGTGTCTTAAGAACATTAACTCTCTACCTCTCCCCTCCTTTCTCTCTTTGCACCATGTCAAATAATATAATGGGAACATACCATTCCTGAAAATAAGAGAATCAAAAGTATTGGTTCATGTACTATGCTCGAAATTTCAATGAAGCCAGACATAAAAATTCAAACTTCCGCTCTGAAAAGAGACATGAGGTTTAAAAGCTCCTGAATTTTATTGCTTTAGTGTCCAACAAAATGGAACCTGGCTTTTTGAGATGCAAGTTTCTATTATGGAAGTTCATCTAATTTCCGAGTCATGAGGTCTGTATCTAGGTGAATCAGTGTAGATATATATTGACTTGATGGAGAAGTAGTATGGTACCATAAAAACTTGAAAGATTTAGCAAGATGTCTGGATATAATAAAAAGCAATGGAAGAGAACATAAAATAATTAGTCTCTCCCTCTCTCTGCATATGTGTGTGTGTGTGTGTGTGTGTGTGTGTCTATATATATATATATAATTTTTTTTCTCAAGATAAGTTTTCTAATATTGAAAGTGTAACCAAAAATAGGAATATTTAGTTCTTATCTATTCTTATATCTGATGGTGAGGCTCCAGTTCTGAAATTTGGGGAATGTAGAGTACTTCTTCATTACCATTACTCTCAGTTCTTCTTTGATTCAGAATGGTAGTACTTGTTAGAGTCCCATCTATGGGTCAAATAGAATTGTTCAATCATTTCCTAAGAATTATTATTGTTAGTTATTTGAAACCATATAGTAGTGTGTAAATTGTTTGCATTTGATAGGAATACTGGTTAAATAGAATTACTGATGTTGAATAGCTATAATTAAAATCATTTAAACTGTGTGCAAACAAATAATTAATATTAAATATAATTATTGGTGTTAGATAGAAGTACTTGAAACCATCTAACATTTTTAATAAACAGGATATGGCATTAAATAATCCACAAGGGTTGATATGCTATAAAACACCAACCAACCAACCTATCTTCATACAATTTTATTTTGGGTTACAATTTCAGTGCAGTAGAATTAGGTTATAAATAATAACATCTATTTTCATTGTATAATGTTCTACTAGAAATAGTAAACTTCTGATATCTTTGGTTGAGAAGAAAATGAGATTTTACAAAAAAAATTTATGAGGTGTGTACATATTTATGGGTGATACCCTGTGCATGTGTTTTTACCTGTTTATATATATATATATAGATAGATTGATAGATAGATAAACACACACACACACACATATATATATATATATATATATATATATATATATATATGCACATGATGTTAAACAAATATTTTTGCTGAAGGAATTCTTTAAGTATCTAGCAAGACTAAAATTTTGTTTAGTTTTATAAATCTATAACTCAGAATTTCTCTGACATGATATGTACCAATTTTGGTTTCAAGACAGAGAATTTTGTTAGATTATCACTGAGTTTTTGACGAATAAAAATTTTTGCCATCCTAATGTATTTGAATATATATATATATATATATATATATATATATATATATACATATATATATATGTGTGTGTGTGTGTGTGTGTGTGAGTTTATTTGTGTATATATTATTAATAGTGGGTAAATTTATTGTAATTTTCTTTTCCAGGTTTAATGCTACAAATCAATTTTGCAGAAAAAACAGCACAAATATTAGCATCTTATCTGAATTTGGTAAGTCAATGCTTTTTTTATTAGAAAACAAGTTTTTATTTTTCTCTTAAATATGTGTTGATATGAATACCTCTCTCTCAAGATTTATTCTAAGACCACAACACTGGTAAAATAGTAGCCCATAGAGTAAAAATAAAAGAAAGCAAAAAGGTTAGCAGAATCCAAGCATTTGTCAGTGAGCTGAAAAAGCAGTAGAACATTAAGGTGGTGGTAGTACCAATTATTGTTGGTGCACTTGCAACAGCCCCCCACCCCGTGGCTTGAAAATGAGACAGTGACAACTGTAGATCGGAGAAAGAATCAAAACCATCTAAATCAAAAGTACTGTTAAAATCAGCTAGAATACTTTGAAGAGTCCTGGAAATCTGAGGAGAATTTCTATCACTTGGACTTTAGTGAAAAACCACTCACAAAGGATATAATAATGATAATAATCCCTTAATACAAGTTGAGTAGCATATAATGTGTATTATATGATAAACAATCTGTCTTTGTCTGAAAAATCAAAAAATGTTATAAATGGTTAGCAAAAGGCTTGTTCATTAACATTATTGGCAACTCTGTAGAAAATCTGACTACTCTCTAATTAATAAATGATTATGACAATATCCCTAATTGGGTTGCACACACACGTGTGTATGTGTGTGTGTATATATATATATATATATATACACACACACACACACACACATATATGTATATATATATATATATATATATATATATATATATATAAAGAAAGGGAGAATAACCAAGAGGTCTTGGTCTGATTGTATTTGTAAGAAATTAACAGTTGTTAGTGCTATTGACTCCATGTCTAGGCAATCTTAGATCTGTATATACTCTATCACCAATATTAAGCTCTCTTTATTTATGATTATAGAAAACTTCCTTATTAAAAGTGTTTATGTCTGTCTGTCTGTGTGTGTGTATATATAAATATATATATGAATAAATAAGTGGAAAAGTGGATAAACTTCTTTCATCCAAGACTTTGTCAAAGATGAAATATTAATTGAATCTGTTGTCTGTGTTTTGCTTTATCCACTTTTCCACATCTTGTCAGATATTTACAATCTACAATTTCTCTCTCTCTCTCTCTCTCTCTCTATATATATATATATATATATATATATATATATATATGGTTATCATCAGGAGAAAAATATTTTTAATGTTTTTTTACATAGTTTTTAAGAGTTAATAAGGAATGAAAGAAGAGTTTAAAATTGGCTGTGTCAAGACACTGGATGCCATTTAGAGGACTCTGTACAGATGATGAAAGAGAATCAAAGGAATCTGTACACTTAGCATGTGTGGGTATGAAAACAATATAACCTAAATCTGAGTGTTCCAAAAGAGAAATACCAAAACTAGTTAACATCTTTGTTTTATCTGAAGACAACAGCACCAATGTCTCATTATTTATCTTGTTCTTGATAATGGGTGGAGAATACTCAGAAGTGTTTGAAATGAAAAAAAAACTGAATGACAGAATTGCTAAACTCTCCTGATTCAAACATATGTTCAGTTCAATGTAAGGAACTGAAAATTGATTAAAAAATGAGTAATTCCTTTTTGTTATTTCCAACAAGACTTTTTTGCCTACCTGGCAATTTGAAACACACCTCACCTATGCTTAAGATATATCACCCAAATAGAGAGCTCAGTGTCAGGTGTCCTGATAGCAGAGATAATATATCAGTCAGTTGAATGCACCAGGATAACAGAAAATAATTTTCATTCAATAAATGATATTCTACATCACCAGTTTATTTATCACCACTTTTCTCATAGCATATAAACTCTTTTAAAACCTTTTTGACAAAAACGTTTCTCCTAATGATGACTTAAGGTCAATTAAGGTCAAAATGACCCAAAAGAAATATTCCTATTTGTCTTATTACTTTTGCTCATCTTTATAATATATATATATATATATACACGCAATATAGACGAGACAGAGAGAAGTGGGAGATGGAGCAACAATATCTGACATATTTGCAATCTTTCTAGTTACAAGTAAATGTGCTGTATAAAATAATTGCTATTTTTATCATTAGACAATGTACTTATTTATTTACCTGTGTTTGATCTCAAAGGATATAACTTGGTTGATTCAGGACACAGTTGCTCAAAAATGTGGATAGCAACCCAAACATTTGATCAATTGCCAACCCTGAAAATAGTATCCACAAAGATATCAAAATATAACTTGTTTGTATTGCTGGCGATGTTTGTATAAGTAAAGATTGGTGTAAGTATTTTACTCAACCCCCTCTGCCACTGGCAGAATGTGACACAAGGTCAATTTGCAAGGGGAGTACGGCTGGTTTCAATTCAAAGTTTTCCTTCTTTGAGACTGGTTGCTACACCAAAGCTAAAGAACTTTGTCTATCCAACTATTTACCCATAACTGGAGAGAAAACTGATGGATTCATGCCTTTCCTAAGGGTAATAGAGTAAAGCGAAATGCAAACCACATAATCCAAGATTTAAATTTAGATCACAAAATCTATATCCTTCAATGAGAACTGCTTGACCATGAATGGCACCTTAAAATTTCATTTGCCCAGTCAGCTGGGGTTGTAGAATACACTGACTGCACCTCTGCAGTGGGGTAAGACCCCCCCCCTAACGAGTGTCCTGGATATGACACTAAACAATCTGATGGTAAGGTTCCAGCAGTGCTGGAGCTTTGGGGAATGTGGAGTACCCCTTCATTGCCATTGCTCCCAGGTCCACTCTGGCCCGGAGTGGTAGCACCTGATAGGGCCCTATCTATGAGTTAAATAGAACTAACAGCATACTTAGGCTAAACTAAATTGTTTGAGTAAACTGAATAGCTTGAAATAGAAATGTTTTTGACAATTAAACCGTACTTATATTTAAACTGCTTGCTTATGCTTAACTGTATTATTTGAAATAGAACTGTTTTTTTACATTAAAACCGTATTTACACTTAACCGAATTGTTACATAAAACTGCTTGAATAGTTTGAAATGAAAATGTTTTTGACAATTAAACTGTGTACTTATGCTAAACTGAATTGTTTTAAATAGAACAGATTATTTACATAAAAATGGATTTGGCATAAAATAACCTACAAGGGTTGATATGCCATAAAACCCACCAAACCAAACCTTAAAGTTTCATTTACTCATTCATTGTGAGAAAAAAGGAGAGTGCATTTCAAGGCGTACAACTATTCCGTGAAAAAAAAAAGATTGATTTCATCATCATATTTATGTTAAGAACTTAAAAAGAAAACAGAAGCAAATAATACCAAACACAAGATTTCAGATTTTACATTAGCCAGGAGTGCAGAGTTTTCAGTGATAATCAAAACCTTTTTTTGCTCAACTTGCTTACAAAATATATTCCACAATGTAAATAAGTATATAATATCTGCTGTCATATAAGTTTAGCTTTGTTTGTTACAAGATCAGATATTAGATGGAGCATCTAATGAGGATAGAGTACATTAACAATGAGCTGCTAATCTAGCTTATTAGATATCAGAGTGTCAAACACTGGTTTCTACTTCTTACAATGATAAGCCTTATGCTACAAGTGCCTTTAGTATTAGAGTGGAATACTTAAAACTGTACAACTGTACCTAAATTATTTGTATTTGATAGGAATACTTGGAACATTATAATAAATATTTGAGGGTTAGAAAGTAATGTTTTCGGGGTGGATTAGTTTATTGTTGAGCAAGGATTTTAATACATAATATCCATCTTACAATTTAGATAAGAAATTACATTTAGTAGGAATATCATCATCATCATCATCATCATCATCGCATGCTACTAACACAAATATCCCTGACCCTCTCTCGCCACTTCTCCCTATCATTCATTGCTTTTGGCAGGTCTTCAGGGCTACATCCCATATCCTCACATAGCTGCTGTATGTATATTCGAGTTGGTCATCCTGCTTTTGCTTGGCTATATGCGGGGGGCCATAGGAGTACATCACTGATGAGTTCATCCTTGCTTCTCCAGCAGTGTCCTGCGTGTCTGGCTCGTCTAACTTGTATAGTTTTCGTGATGGGAGGCAAGTGGCCGAACAGCTGGTGTCTTGTGGGGTGTTGCCACCAGAACTTGTTCAATATTGCTCTCAACATTCTTGTGTAATTGCCATCTAGCTTCTTCTTCAGCCGTTTAGTTAGTGTCCAAGTAGTGCATCCATATAGCAATATCGATACGACCACTACCTCAGACCATAGTATGAATATAGACCTCATGAAATTATCATTTGTAAAGAAGACTAAATATTGCTTTATTCTTGAACTTAAAAATCCATTTGTAAATCAGCATAATAGTTATGAATGAAGTTTTTTTTTTTAAATTCTCTTTTGTACAAAAGATGCAGGAAAGATGTAAATCCCAGTTTTTTTTTTGTTTTTTTTTTTCTGGTTCTCTCTCCTACTGATTGTAATTCTTTTTCTAGAAAAGCACTCAATTCACAATCAGATCAAAGGTTCTTTTCTTTAACTCGTACCATTCAACTCACCAGAACTTGACCCATACTTCTTGGAAAAAAGAGATGGTCACCGACAAGTAATACCTTCTTCCGCCCATGAAAGATAACTTATCAGTCTCTGATACTCAAGACCCCAAACACTGAAAAGAGGTCACAGGTCAAACTAACTAACAAAAGCCCACTTCATAACATCAATTCTTTTTACCATTGGCAATTTCTCAAAATATTGATATTTTTCTATTTAATTCTATCTGATGTCCAGTCTCATTGGCCAGTTATTGATTATACAGCAGCCACACCTTCAGCTCTGACCATTAGTTGGTTCTTCAAAGTCCTAAATACATTAATTTTCTTTGACTAGTTTTTCTTTTCTTTTTTTCTATCACTGTCAACTTGGATGCACAGTGTCTTTCCAGGAAAATCTATTAGAATTACTTTTATTCAATTTTTTTCTCTTTTGTAATTTCCCTGTCTGTCGCAGATTAATAGAAAAGATTGCTTTCTGATACATAAAACTGACTTCAATGCTTGGAAAGAATTCAAACTTTGAATTTCAAGATAAAAAGCTACAAAATGATTTTTTTTTAATCATAAAAAATTAATAATGAAAAGACAAGAATAAAAATGCAACTAAAAAGTAAAAATTACTCATTAAAATTAATAATTATATGACCCATGAAGATTTTGGGTAATTTTCATTTAGAAAGTGAAGGATTCTAATTAGCATTTCATAGTTAACAGCTGTCCATGATGATATTGATGCTTCTATTGAGGAAGGAGTGGAGGATTCTAGTTAGCATTTCATCGTTAACAGCTGTCCATGATGATATTGATGCTTCTATTTAGGAAGGTGTTAAGGATTCCAATTAGCATTTCATAGTTATCTCCATTATATCTATGGTAAAATGAATTTAGATGACCAAATTCTCTCTGACTCATTATCAGTCATAACTGCAATAGAAAATAAAAAACATAAGATGATCCATTATTAGCAAAACTCCTAATCAGATTAAATGAATTAGGCGACAGAAAATAGTGCTTTACTGGATATCTAGTCATATAGATATCAAAGAAAAGGAACTGGTAGATTCAGCAGGAAAAACTACTCTAAATGAGAACGCTAATAAAAATTTTTAAAAAAAGACTGAAGAAGCAGCATAAAAAATATGCAAAACAAAAATGGTAGAATTATTGAAAGTTATGCAACCAATCATAGGTAATTGGAAATGTATTTCTTGGAAAAATAGAAAAGAGGAAGTGACACTATCCAGATCTTGCAGAGGTTACACTTTATTCACCCAGTCGTATTTACTCAAAGGCAAAGATTAGCCAACATGCAATGCATGCCAACTTCCTCAGGCAGTGAATCATATCCAAACCAAATGCATCGACTTTCTACCAATGAGAAAAAATATTACCAAGAGGAAAACATTAAGAAAATGTTTGAAAACATCAATGTTGATAACTTAATATCATATCTGAATGCAATCGGCATTTACACAAAAATATATTGATATATATATATCTTTTCCTCAGGACGATTAAAGAAAAAAGATTCAGCACAAAATAACCCAACAAGGGTAGACACAACAATAAAAAAAATGAATTTAAATGATGATCAAAGTTAAGCAGTGATGAAACAGTCTAGTATTTGGGTGACCACTTTGTCATTGTAGATGGGCACCTCATATCATATATTGTAACAACATAAAGCCTGTGTCATTTTACAAGAAAAAAAGCATACCTATGTGGAAAGGCATGGGCACTTGACATAGTGTAATGGTTTACAAGCTATATTACTAAACCATTGCTAGTGAGTTTGATTCTCACTGGGTATGTCATACTTCTAGTCTTGTGCCACAACTAAGTGAAACTTAGTAAATAACTATGCGGAAAGGCATAAAAAAAAGAAACAATTGAACCTTTTATGGCATTATGGATATTAACTCATTTAAAACGTTTTTCACTTCCAAGAATTTCTGACTCTTCTACCGTATTTGTGTGTGCGTATGATATATACAGAGTATGATGTATAAACTGATATTTTTAATTATTTAAAAATGACACGGACATTGTTCTTTATCAGATATATTTAGCAAAATTACATGAAAATATCTTGAAATGATATCGATTAAATTTATTCAAAGAAATCACCACTGGCTTCTACCACAGCCTTCAGACAATTTCAGAATCTCCTGCAAGCCTTTTCAATGGTCTCTTTGTTTAAATTGGTAAATCCTGCCATTATCCTTGCCTTCATCTTTGGTGTTGCATGTAGTTTTGTTGGTCACTTTCTCAACTGCACCCCACATAATAATAAAAAAGATTGCAGTCTGGAGACTTGAGCAGCCAGTGTTAGGGATGTTGTGGTCGCAGACTGGCATGACACTGTCTTATTGACAGACATAGCGTCTTCCAGCAGCCACCCTCAAATTCCAGGGCAGCACTACCACCTCCATGCACTTGGTGTAGGCCTCTGTATTGAGTGTCAGGCTATGTTTTTAGATTGACATCCAAGCATTCTGAAATCTTCATATTGGGGCTGCTGGGATAAATGCCAAGCAGTACAGGATGCTGTATGTAGCTGCTTTCCTCAGAAACAATGCCCAATTGACTCTAGTTTGCTCCACTATAAACAAAACTTAAAACAAATAAAGCGCATGTATGAAATTAATTATTCAAAATGGGAACATTTTACCCATTGCACCTTCTCTGTGTGTGTGTGTGTATTTATTTATTTATATATATATATATATATATATATATATATATACACACACTACCAGTCAAATTACACAAGAATGCTGAGAGCAATATTGAACAAGTCCTGGTGGCAACACCCCACGAGGCACCAACTATACGGCCACCTGCCTCCCATCAGGAAAACTATCCAAGTTAGACAAACCAGACATGCAGGAAAAGCAGGGAGGAGCTCATAAGTGATGTACTCCTATGGACCCCCACTTATGGCTGGGCAAAAGCAGGATGACCAGCTCAAACATACATTCAGCAGCTATGTGAGGATACAGGATGTAGCCCTGAAGACCTGCCAGAGGTGATGAACGATAGGGAGAAGTGGCGAGCGAGAGTCAGGGATATCCGTGCTACCAGCACAACATGATGATGATGACCAGTCAAAAGTTTTTGACCATCCACAGAAATTTTTATTTTTCATTCAAAAAGGGTTATTTTTAATGAAACAAGTTAAGCACCACAATGTTTTTATTTATTATACTAAATAAGTCTTCCTTGTTAACTTGGAACTTAGTATAACCAGATTATACTGTTTGGAGATATCAGGAGACAAAACAAAACTAAAATTAAGATTGGTAGAGCAAAAGCAACAACAATATCAGAAGATAATTTCATCAGTCTTCAGATTGCTTGACAGAAGGCTAACTGTTCCGAACATCACTACACAATGGAACCAATGTTTTAAAAAAATGTGTCAACATCCACTGTGAGAAGACTGTGAAGCTGGCTAATATGGCAGAATTGCTGTTAAGAAACTGCTTTTGAGGAAGCAAAACAATGTCGAAAGGCTCCAGTGGGCCAAGGCACACAAAGACTATACAATAGAGAAGTGAAATAAAGTCCTTTGGACTAATGAATCAAAGTTTGAAATCTTTGGGTCAAATAGGAAGGTCTATGAGCAGCAAAGAGTTGGTGAATGTGCTACAACCCCTTCTATTACACCAACTGTAAAGCATGAAGGAAGCTCTGTTATGGTGTGTGTGGGGGGTGTCAATTGCACCAGGTGAAGGGAAAATTGAATCAAACCAACTATCACAGCAAACTGCTGCATCATCTATTCCTATCTAGATTCAAGGATTTGGACTCATGCAAGATAATGACACAAAGTATACTAGTACTAGAGGTACATTAAAAGCAAAGAGGAACAGTATATCTTTCAACTGATGTCTTGGCCAGCGCAATCAGCAGACTTACATCCCATTGAACTGGTGTGGGATTAACTTGACCAAAAAGTCTGAGCTAAACAACTCACAAGTGTGACTCACCTTTGTCAAATTTTCCAAGAAAGCTGAGCAGAACTATCTTCAGCCTACCACCAGTCTTTGGTGGAAAGAATGCTGAGAGTCTATGAAGCAGTGATCACAGCCAAAGGGGGTCATTTTGAGGAATCAAAAGTTTAAGAAGTTTTTTTGGTTTAATTTGTATTTAATGTGGCTTAGGAAGACTTGTATTTAATATAATGAATAAAATCATTGTGGTGCCTAACTTGCTTCATTAGAAATAATACTTTGAATATGAGAAATAAAAAATTTTGAGGGTGGCCAAATACTTTTGACTGGTAGTGTGTATATATATATATATATATATAAAGGTGAAAAAAACTGCTCAGAAAAACAGAAATATTTCTTTTATATTAGTTTTTGATTATTCTCATCTAGTTTCAACCTTACATTATCATAAAAAAAATTGGTTTTTAAAAAAGTTTTTGAGTTGATATGCTGTAAGAGAAGCAAGTAAAAATGCACTAGTGATACAACATATCCATTTGTTGAATGAAAATTATTTTCTGTTATCCAAGTATCTTCAACTGACTTTTATATATCTGAAGTGAAGGCACCTGGCTAATGAGTGTTCATTAAATTTGGGAAGAGCATTTTTAGAATGAGTTTATTTGTTGTTGAAATCCACCAAGTTTAATTCTAAACAGAATGATTAACTTCCATATTAAATCCAAATGGTTCATGTGATTGTAGGCATTTTATCCATTTATCTTCTTGTATTTTTATAATGCTGAACCTTGCAATTTCTGGTATTATTTATTTATTTCATTATAGTGTCATAAATACAGTGACAATATTGGCCTAGTGGGTAGAGTGTTCGCCAATGGTTCAGGAGACCTGGGTTCAATCCCAGGTTGCGTTATACCAAAGACTTTAAAAATGGCACTTGATACCTCCTTGCTTAACACTCAGCAATATAAGGTGCATATCAAGGGTAAAGTGGAACAATCCAGGGAAAGGAGTAGTGCCCTCCCCTACACTTTGGTGTAGTAGCTATTGAAAAGGGAGCCTTCTAGTCACCCTCGACTATAGTCGCCAACTTTACTTTTACTTTATATATATATATATATATATATATAAAGTTTTCATGATACTGTAACAATATAATACTGGAATTTTTTAGAAAAATTAATCTTTTCTTGACATTATTGGTGGTGTTAATGTGGTTTAGTAGATTTATTCACTGACCCACATCCGGTGTAAAAACCTAAGAGAAAATGGGAGAGGTTAGGGTTTAGAAATTGACATAAGGTCCCCACCCCTGAAAAAAAATTAGAAACTATTTATAAACATGTGCTAAAGTGAAAGTTAAAATCATAAGGTTTTAAAGTTGCAGTTTCCTTCACATGAGAAGCAACTCCTTTATAAGCCTTTTAGTCTTTTAATTCAAACAGTCATAAAATAAACATCATCTGATGATGCTTGAATTTGAAAATTGTTTGGGATTAACAAATTATATATATGTTCTTTAATATATAAATATATATATATATGTAATTTATCAGGTGTCTGCAAAAAATTCTACATTTCATTTTTGAAAATAGAAACTAAATTTAACTGCACACTTTTGCACATCACATAATATTTATCAATACTAGTTTGTCCATATTATCAAAAAGTTTTGCTAATTCATAATTTCATTGTATTTTGAAATATCGAAAACTGGAATCATAATATGTATATTTAACTCGTTGCATTTAATAACAGTATTGAAAATTGACTTTCCACTAAATATTAAATCTTGAATAAAGAAATGGTTTTCCAATTAGATTAGAGTTGAGCTTTCATAGATGATGCTTTAACCACATCAGCCATTGGAACTTGTTGCTCAAAAGTTGACTATCCACAAAACATTAAATTAGGAACAAAGAAATAGTTTTCCTATGAGACAAGATTCATTAACTTTTAACATGTTTTTCTTCCTCTTGTTCTTAATTATAAAAAACTTGAATGAAATCCAACTAATAATGACACAACTTTTGCTGTACAAACAAATGAACAATTGGTGAATGAGAAACATTTTTTAATTTTCTTTCATCCCTTTAAAATGTTTAGTAGATGGGGCTTAAGAATTCATGTTTTAAGTATTGCTTCCTTCTTGATCACCAAAGTTAAGTAGTGATGATTCTGATCAATATTTATACGGGTGTCAAATTTAGGAAGAGCAAGTACTCTAAGCTATTGCATATCTAAGTCAAGGCATATGTATGCATATATATATATATGCCACTCGCATAATGCAAAGCTCTTCGAAAGAATTGAGCACTCAGGTAGCCAATAGGGTATAAAAATATAAACAAACGACTGCTGATGTTGCTACATAAATACCTTAACAATTCCCTTAGCCAAACGTGGTATGCTTGCTGGCCGAGCGGTCTGAGACTTAGTCCAACGTAAAGTTGGATGGGTTTCGATCCCGGCTTCGAGTGTCCTATGTGTCTAGCCACACTGAAGAGTTCTGATAAAATGAAACAGTCTGTCTGTGGATGACAATATGTATATATACACACACACACATATTTACTACCTGATTGACTTGTAGGTAAATTTTCCTGTATTTCAACTGGTTAGATTTCTAAAAAATCTATTAATTATCATTTTTTTTTCTTTTTGTGAATGCCATATGTGAAATTCCTCACACCATAAATATGGTTGATTTGCTAGTTTTTCTTCTTTCCCTGTCTGACAATTGTGCGATTCACATGAAACTTTAAATAACAGATTTTATGAGTATATAATTTGAATATTTTAGGTTTTAGATCTGTTCTAGTCTTGTAACATTGAGTATTTTTAATGCCTTTTATCTTCTTTTGAATGTATTTTTATGCACTTATTTGCATTTTATCTTATATACTTTTCTTAGTTGGCACACAAGGTAAGAAATAATGATTGACATAAAAAAAGTAAATAAAAGCTCTTGTTGCACCAATGTTTTGTTGAGAGGTAGGGAGAAACTACCTGCTATGAAAATCAGCATTCAACTTTCTGTTTTTCACCTGAGTAGACAATTTATGGCACCAGTGGAAAATGCACAGCTGTCTTTGTCATGGGACAAAGTACAAGATATCTAATTAACATTGTCAGAGGAATTCTTTTTTGTTTCTAATGAGGGAGATGTCAGCACCAGGACTTCAGAGATAACATTCTGAAATAGCAGAACCAAATGGTAAAAGATACTTCTGGCACCATTTCATGACTTGCTACAAGATTTACAGACATTGAAATTCGTTAGTTTTTCTCTTCTCCTCACTGGTTTTTTGTTTTCGTTTTTTTTTTTTCGTTTTAATCTCGCTTTTGCTGATTCCATTTGCTGAATATCTTTTTGTGGTTTATCATCTCTTTTAGGTGTTTGTTAATTTTAAGAAGATTTTTTTTCATTATTAAATGAGAATCCAAGACAAAGAAATAACAGACGTGAAATCATGTTCTTTAAAAAACATATAAAATTGAAGAGGATTTGATCATGCCATTCTCATTTCTAAATAACATATATCAGGTTTAACTGCATTATATGGTACTAATGGTAAATGCAAATTCTTGATTTAACCAAGATTTAAATCTTTTTTTTAAAGATCTCATAGACTTGTTGTCCAGCAAAAGGACTGGCAAAACACTTCATCATGGATAGTGCTGTAGTTTCAGTTGCAAGTAGTAATAAATTTTATAGGTGGGAGTTGCAAGCGTACACTTTCTTGGTTTGAGTCATCTCACAAAAGAATGTCTGTTCATGTCATGTATATAGTATCACCCTGCTGGTGGGGCTTAGAATATATCAAATGCTTCCTCTGCAGAGGGGTAAAGTCTCCCCATAAAAAAAATGGTTATGACACAAAATTGCATCTGGTGGGTAAGGCTAAGGTTCATCGGCCACTCAGACCTGGAATGGTTGGACCAAAAACTGTGGATTTCTCTTGTGAATGTTTTCCTCCCAGCAAGAACTTAGGAGGGTTAATTAGTGTCTTACACCAGTTTTGGATTTCTGTTTTGTTGTTGATTTTGTAATACTCTTTTATTACTTCCTTACTCTTCAGTTGTTATTTTGTAACCCTTTGATTATTGTGGCTGACTAGTCTTGATTACGGTCACTTTGACAATAAAAAAAAAAAAGAGAGGAAAATAATTCTTTTTTTCTAAATCTGCATTCCTTAATAGAACTGCAACTGTTCTTTAACGCTTTGGCATTAAATAACCCATGAAGGTTGATATGCCATCAAACGAAAAATCTTAAATAGAACCACAACTGTTCTTCAACAAGAATGGCTTTGGCATTAATTAACCTGTGAATATTGATATGCAATTAAACAAAGAAACCAAATACTTTTGCTCCTTAAGCCTTATTCCTTTTCATAATAATTATTTCATTTTTCTTTAAAGCATTGTGGGTCTTTTATAAATGACTTTGTTCTTTGTATAATGAAGAAACTATTCATTATATACACAAGGGTTATTCCATAAGATGAATTTTGTCTTAGGAGTTGGCAATGAAAAGCACTTTTTATAGTTACACATTTTTCAGTAAAAAGCCTTTTCTATAAAATATTGAAGTCTTGATATTAATGTGATTGATTTACACTACTGCCATGATAATACATGATGGAATAATTAAAAGAAAAAATGAATACTTAAAAAATCAATGAATTCAATATAGATATGACCTTTGTATCTGATATATACCCTACCACTGAACATTAATGGGTATGTCCCATTCTTCATTAATAAGATGAAAAGGTAAGATAGGCTGTCTAATAGGCATCGCTGGTGGTGAGGATTTTATTTTCTTAATGTTATAAAGATTTCCATCTCATTTCCAAAGTCCGTTTTGGTTATTTCTCATTCAGTATCATTTTGTTAGGTTACAAGAGTATCAAAGAAAAAATTGAATATTTAGTGAGAGTATGTAAATGAACAAGAAAGAATTAAATGAGACAAACAAAATTTGAATGTTATTTTCCTCTTGAAATTATGCAGGCGATTCAAAAAGCACAATGGGCTACAGTTTGCTCATGAATGATTGAAATGAAGATATGTGTAAAGCTAAGTAACTTAGATCATAAAGTAATGAGGTTTACATGAGTCAGTACTAATTCGACAAAAATTCTGATCTATTGATCATCTGTCTTTTCTTAATGTTAAAATTGTTGAAATGTTGTGGATGAGATTAAGAAGAACATGACTAAATAGCTGTTGCCCAGTCAGCTGGGGCTGTAGAATACACTGACTGCAGTAACCCCCCCCTAACGAGTGTCCTAGATATGACACTAAACAATCTGATGGTAAGGTTCCAGCAGTGCTGGAGCTTTGGGGAATGTGGAGTACCCCTTCATTGCCATCGCTCCCAGGTCCACTCTGGCCTGGAGTGGTAGCACCTGATAGGGTCCTATCTATGGGTTAAATAGAACTAACAGCATTCTTATGCTAAACTGAATTGTTTGACTAAACTGAATAGCTTGAAATAGAAATGTTTTTGACAATTAAACCGTACTTACATTTAAACTGCTTGCTTATGCTTAACTGAATTATTTCAAACAGAACTGTTTTTTTACATTAAAACCGTATTTACACTTAACTGAATTATTACATATAACTGCTTGAATAGTTTGAAATGGAAATGTTTTGACAATTAAACTTTGTACTTATGCGAAACTGAATTGTTTTAAATAGAACAGATTATTTAGATAAAAATGGATTTGGCATTAAATAGCCTACAAAGGTTGATATGCCATGGAACCCAACAAACCAAACCAAATTAGATAGCTGATGGCCATCCTAATAGATGATTTTTTTCTTGGATAATTTGAAGGGTCACAAAGATAAATAAAAATAGATTCATAAAGAAACTACAATTCATTTTATTTAATCAAATATTTTCACTGATTTATCTAATAGTAAAGATTTTTTTTGTGTATCTAGGAAGCTATCCTTTATTGATAATCCCTCTTTTATTGCGGACCTTCCTTTAGTACAAGTCCCATAATCTTTCATCCTGTCACTTCTCTTCAGAATGTTTCCTTGTTTGTCAATCTTCTACTTTTGATTTTTAAAATTTTTTAAAAATTTTTATTTAATACACTTTCTGATTTGTGTAATGGAAAATAACAATCTTTGACCAAAAAAACGAAAAGCTTTTAGTTTGAAGTCAGTTTTGTAATTCCAGACACATAAGTGTCTGATGCTTGAGAATCAGTAAATTAACCAGTCATTTATTTTTTTTTTTCTCTTTTGCTGCTAGAAGTGTTCTGATATTTAATGATTCACCTGAAGCAGAATTTGGTTAATTGAATTCAGGAAAAAATATTTCTTGAAAAACAAACTTAATTTTCTCTCTTTATTTCAATTAATATAAAATATTAATTCAAGCAAAAAGATTTTCCTTATAATTATTTTAGTATTATATTTATTGAATTGAAGATTATTACATTTTATCTGGCTTAATAAACTCTTCATCATTTTAGAACTATTTTTACTCCATCTTATTATTGTTTCTTTTTATCACAACATTTTGGGACTATACACTTATTATTTGTTTTACTCCATCTTATTACTGTTGCTTTTTATCACAACATTTTGGGACTATAAACTCATTAATAGTTTTACTCCATCTTATTAATGTTGCTTTTTATCGCAACATTTTGGGACTATACACTTATTACTAGTTTTACTCCATCTTATTACTGTTGCTTTTTATCACAACATTTTGGGACTATACACTTATTACTAGTTTTACTCTATCTTATCACTATTGCTTTTTATCGCAACATTTTGGGACTATACACTTATTATTTGTTTTACTGCATCTTATTACTGATGCTTTTTATCGCAACATTTTGGGACTATAAACTCATTAATAGTTTTACTCCATCTTATTAATGTTACTTTTTATCCCAACATTTTGGGACTATACACTTATTACTAGTTTTAATGCATCTTATTACTGTTGCTTTTTATCGCAACATTTTGGGACTATACACTTATTACTAGTTTTACTCCATCTTATTAATGTTGCTTTTTATTGCAACATTTTGGGACTATACACTTATTACTAGTTTTACACCATCTTATTAATGTTGCTTTTTATCGCAACATTTTGGGACTATAAACTCATTAATAGTTTTACTCCATCTTATTAATGTTGCTTTTTATCGCAACATTTTGGGACTATACACTTATTAATAGTTTTACTCCATCTTATTACTGTTGCTTTCTATCACAACATTTTGGACTATACACTTATTACTAGTTTTACTCCATCTACTGTTGCTTTTTACCAAAGCACTCAAGGTTTGTACTCTCATTATTATTATCATTTTACTTCTTATAATTTTTTCCCACTAATTTTAACTGGTATTATTACTAATCAATTTGCTGTGTGTAGCATCGCTTTTGGGCTGTTTTAGAGAAAAAAAAGTTTTAAATTTTCCTCCGATAGAATAAGCCAATTTATATATAGAATATTATTATCATTATTATATTAGGACAAGTCCTACTGCATAATATTACTGTTGCCTGACTCTATACACACTTCATTCTTACTATTATTTTAATATTATTTTATTCCATTTTATTGTTTTTACTTTTTATCACAAAACACTGGCTCTCTATATAAGCAAAAATATGCATCATTTAATATCAAGTATTTTAATTTTAATTAAATAAGATATTTAATAGACTAATGAAATAATTATGTTAAACTTATTTGAAAAAGGAGGGTTATAATCAATGAATAGAATAGCTTGGATGCTAGCTTTTCCTTTCACTTCCAGATTTTATTTCTAGTATTTTCTAATTCAACTAAATTAGAAAAGAAAGAAATGACATTTATTTTTATTATTGGATTTCCTTTAAAATTTATCGACAGGATTTTACTCATATTCATTAAAATAAAACCAAACTATTAGAAATCAATAATAGAAAGCAAATATTAATTAAAATTAAATTTTTATGATAAATATGCAGATTAGCTTTTCAGTTCCCATTGTAAACTGCTATTTGGTTTTATATATACAATTGTATGTTATTAGAATGTATATAAGGATAACTGTATTAATAATATGAAATAATTGAGATGAGATTGAAATAAAATAAAATCATGGAGTATGTGATGTAAATAACTAAGGGAATTGTGATGTCAGTGGTAACTTAGTTTCAATTTCCATTATAATAAGATTACTAGTTTTATTCCATCTTATTACAGTTGTTTTTTTTTTATCAAAACACTCTGGGGCAAATACACTCTTCATTGTTACAATCATTTTAATACTATTTTATTATTTTTATCACAAAATTCTGGATGATACTAAATTACATTCAATGGTGAGGTTCCACTCCTGGACCTCTGAGGAGTGTGAAGTTAGAACTTTATCACTCCGAGGTGGACTGCTCTGGAATTATCAAACGTCTTAGGTCTCTATTGGAGGAGTGAATAAATCTATTTGAAAATTATTAGTATTAGATATGTATTCTTGTAATCATATAAATGTCCGCAAACATTATCATTATCAAAATTATTGTAATTATTAAAGCCATATAATTGCATGAAAATTATTCCTATTTGATAGGAATGCTTGTTGCCCAGTTGGCTAGGGCTGCAGAATACACCAACTGCTTCTCTGCAGAGGGGTAAGACCCCCCTTTCAATGAGTCTCCTGGATATGACACTAAACAATCTGATGGTGAGGTTCCAGCAATGCTGGAGTGTTGGGGAATGCGGAGTACCCCTTCATTGCCATTGCTCCCAGGTCCACTCTGGCCCAGCGTGGTAGCACCTGATAAGGGTCCTATCTATGGGTTAAATAGAACTAATAGCATACTTATGCTAAACTGAATTGTTTGAGATAGAAATGTTTTTGACACTTCAACTGTGCTTACATTTAAACTGCTTGCTTATGCTTAACTGAATTATTTGAAATAGAACTGTTTTTGACTATTAAACTGTACTCATGCTATACTGAATTGTTTTAAATAGAATAGATTATTTACATAAAAATGGATTTGGCATTAAATAACCAACAAAGGTTTATTTGCCATAAAACCCACCAAACCAAACCAAACCTAGGAATGCTTGAAACCATTTAACTGTGTGCAAATCATTTGTATTAAGAATAGTTACTTGAAGCTGTAATCATCTACACATCACTTAAAACTGTAATCATCTACACATCACGTGAAACTATATAACTGCTTGCTAAACAATAATAGTAAAAACAAAAAAAAACAATCACTTTTACAAAACTATTTAACACTGACTTGTTTTGTTGCTTTTTTATCACAACACTTTTGATAAATATCACTTTTTCATTGCTTCTACAACCCCCGGAAAAACATATGGACTCATTACTCTGAGAAAATCTTTTTTTCCTATTTTTACTCCATGAAAAAAACTAACAATGAATCCTAGACAAAATCTATTTTATTTCATATCCAAATTTTTCTGCTTCATAGAACATACCTTAAATTAATTAGAATAACTTATTATAATTAATAATCAAAATTATTTTTAACATCTGGTGGAAGAACAAACAAGAGATTCACTAAATTTTGAAATCACCACCAACAAACCAGATCAATATTTTTGTTGCCCCTCCCCTGGTTTTTATGACAGGCTCAATTTCTCAAGCCATAGACTTAACTCATGAAAAATAATACTTTTCATCAAGCTACTTCCAGCTTTCTCAAATAATACCTGATAACTCAACCTAAAAGGTTGGAGTTTTGTCAAAGATCAGTTTTTAATTTCCACCATGAATTTTCATTTGAATTAAGATCTGTACTGTTTACTGGCCATTTCACTGAGTTGATATGCCTTCCTTAAAGAAAAGCTTTAACCCATTTCCCTCTGTGAGAAGATAAAGTCATCTTGAAAAATGACTTCCTTTTCAACATATTTTCTATTGATGAAATTAGAAAACTGTCTATTATGAGAATATGCACTTTTTTTTATTGACTATTCAAATAATGATTGCCATCTCCCTAGGTCTTTTATTTATCTTACGACCCAATATTATAAATGACTGGGTGAACTTTTTTTTATTTTCTCCTTACACTCATTGTTATATATTTTCTTGGCATGATACCAAACAAAAGTTTCAGCATTATCATTTGGGTCAAAGCAGATTTAGGATTCATCATTAAATATTACTTTCATCCAATCAACCACACTCCATAATTTCTTCTTCCTTATATTTAACAGTTAAGACAGATTTACATTTTGACCTTTCTGCATTTAAACCCCATTTCATTAAGTCTGTTTCTGATAATTCTGTCACAGACATTTAATTCTGTTTCCACTCATTTTTTCACTTGCTTTGTTGTCCATTTTCTATTTGCAAGGCATTTTGCTTTAAGGCTTTTGTCCTGAGGCTTTCATGTCTTCCATGGTCTACCTGCTGGCTTTTCTTTTCTGATCTTCCAATTTCTTTAAAACTTTCAATGGATTTTCTTTATTTTTCATTTATTTGGTTGTTGATTTTCTATTTTTAAGGCATATTGCTTTGAGGGTTTTGTCCTGAAGCTTTCGTAGTCTACCTCTATGCTTTCCTTTCATGATCTTCCCATCATCTTGGCTACATTCTGTGTTGACTTTTTTGAAGAAGTTTTATAATTTTTCCCATTATTTCAAGTAAAATTTCATGGGTTGGAGCCATGTTGTAGAACAGTAGAATTTCAAGGACCAAACTTTTTCTTCTGACAAGGAAAGGTTAACCAGGTTAAACTGCTGAAAAGATATCTTGTGATTTCTTATTCTTTTCTCTTTTTCTCTTATGGCATATCAGCCTGCATGGATTATTTAATGTCAAAGCCATTCTCCTAGAAGAACAGTAGTGGTACTATTTAACCCATAGTTGGGAGGATTAGGAGGTTCATACCTTTCCCAAGGGTATTTGCCTGAAAGTGAATGTAATACTGCGACTGGAGTATGAACTCGCTTACTACAATTTCGCTGTCCATCGCTTTAACCATTACACCATGAGGACACCCCTGTGATTTCTTATTGAGTTGTACAGGAAAGATCACTTAAAACAATAAGTATGACACATCTCCTACTGCTGGCAATTAGATTCACTTCTCTTGATAGGGAGTTATTCTTGTTATATATTCCATTGTTTTTTCTTCAAAATTAAATGATTCCATAATTTGTTCCTTTACTTTATTTTGAAAAATATCATCATCATCATCATCATCATGTCATGCCACCAGTACGGATATGCCTGACCCTCTCTCGCCACTTCTCCCTATCATTCATCGCTTTTGGCAGGTCTTCAGGGTTACATCCCGTATCCTCACATAGCTGCTGTATGTATGTTCGAGCTTTTGCTTGGCCATATGCGGGGATCCCTAGGAGTACATCACTGATGAGTTCGTCCTAGCTTCTCCAGCAGTGTCCTCCATGTCTGGTTTGTCTAACTTGTATAGTTTTCATGATCGGAGGTAAGTGGCCGTATAGTTGGTGTCTTGTGGAGTGTTGTCGCCAGGACTTGTTCAATATTGCTCTCAACATTCTTGTGTAATTGCCGTCTTGAAACATGAAAAATATGAATTAGTAATTATATGAAATTATTAAAGACAGAAAGTTTATCCATCAAATAAAATTAGTTTTGTCACAGATTTATGCTGAGTTAATTTTTCAGGAATTAAAAAATAATGGAAGAGACATTTTCTAAAAGTGGTGATTCTATGTTATTTTTTACCTGGGGAAGCACATCCTTAGGAACAGTTTTGGTTATATCAAAAATGTGATCATTAAAGAATATATATATATATATATATATATACTCACGCACATGAAATTGAGGTCATCCATGTAAAACTGAATACGTTTCAATGATCAATAGGAATATAGATATCAAGAAATTATTGGAAGGAGCTTACATTCCTGGTTACCATTATTGGCACTCTTTCATTTTTTGCTATATCTTCAGAAATAAATGGAAAAGAACCAAATTTATACAATCAGAATTTTTTAATTGGCTGTCCAAAGTAATTTAACCAAATTTTTTTTAGATTACATATTGTAATTTCAAGGAGGAAAAAAATAATATGAGCCATAATAAAGCTCCCTCTCCTTAATATTTAATTGTACTCACTCCTCTTTTGGCAGTGATAACTTCCTTAAAATGTTTCTGGTTGCTATAAACTTCTTGCACTTCCCAGCAGTTATTTGCATCTACTTATTCTTTGTAATTTTTTCAAACTCTTGAATATTTGCAAGATTCCTCAATTACCTATTTTAGATGACCCCATATATTATCACTAGGATTGAAATCTGTTCTCACTGCTGGCTAGTTTAAAAATAGTTCATTCTATCCTTTTCAACCATTCCTCTGTTTTTGGATCCATGCTTTGGGTTGTTATCTTTTTGGATAACCTATCATCTTTGACTCGAATTAGTTCTTACTTTTATTTGTGGTGTAGCACATTTTGATCTAAAAATCCCTTGGTAATCCTCAGATTTTATGATTCCTGTGATAGTTAAGGCCTTTAGTACTAAAAAAAGCAACCCCCACAATATAGATCCACTACCATGATTACCTATTAGTAAGGTGTTATTTTCCTTCCATTTTGTTGTCTATAAACATATTGCTCATATGCTGTGCAAAAAAGCTCTATTTTTGTTTCATCTGTTCACAGAATATTTTCCCCAAAGGATTGTGGTTTTTCCAGATACTCTTTGGCAAAGTTCAGTCATTCCTTTTTATGTCTTTTCTTCTGTAATGGGGTTAACCTTGGCCTTTATCCATAAAGCCCTGCTTGATTTAGTGTGTGCCACATGTTACATGATAAAACAATTACCCCAGATTATTCCAGGTCAGTTCTCAAGTCTTTCGATGTTTTATGCAATATCTTTTTTACACGGCACCAACCTTTGAAGACTTCTCTCATCAATTTCCCTCTTTCTCCCATTTTCAAACTTCTTGTTAACATTGTACACTGTTGAAGCAAAAAAACTGATATCTTTGGAGATGGCCCTTTATACCCTTTAAAGGGCTTGTGCATACTAATAATAGTACTTGATGTTCTTGGGTAGCTCCTTTTGACTTCAACATTGTGACAAAGCAAGGGAGAATGATATGTAGTGTTTTAATTCTTGTTATGTGGGTACTGACAGTTTATCAAGGATAATTCTAATTTTTGATTTATCATGACTGAGACAAAATTTTTTTTACTTTTTTCTTTTTGTTTAAGTTGCTAATACCTGTGTTGCAGTAATCTTTCAGTTTTTCTATTTTTTCTCTCCAATTACTTTTTTTAAAACTTGTTTTTTCATTTGCTGTTCTTTATCAATCACAAATTGTCAATAGACCGAAGCTGTTTCTGCACTTAGTCAATGCCGCTTAGAATACACTTACTCTATTCCTTGCAGTGTGGTGAGACATCCCCACAAAAATCGGGTGTCCTGGATATGATACTAAGCTAATGTGATGGTGAGGCTCAAGTTCCGGAGACCTAGGAAGTGTAGAGTACACCTTCATTGCCATTACTCTCAGGTCCACTCTGCCTCTTGAGTCAAATAAATCTATTTAAAAGTTAGTCATATTCGATAAAATTTTAGTGCAAAAAAACCTTTTGAAATAACAAATGTAAATATGAATGTACAATGAACATGATTCTCGAACCTTTAGGTATAAAATAACCCTAGACAGGTTCACATGCTGTTAAAATCAACCAATCAAAGCTGTTATTCAACATTCATTGTTTTCAGGAGATTTTCTCCATTATGTACTGAAATTTCACGGGTGCCAATAATTATTATCAGAATTATATGGAAATTGATTTTTATTTTTTCATGGGTTACAATGTGCTTATATATTCAATTGTTTTATTATTACACCAAGATCAATAGTGAAAAAGCATAAATAAGTTCAAACAATTTTTGTCTCAATTTCTCAGGTAAGGAAATATTATAATATACTGATTGAAATTGTCAGGTCACTCAAAGTAATAAAGATACCATGTAACCTAGTGTAATCTACCTCATAGTAAAGTTGTCAGTGACTAAACTGGCTATCCTAGCAGACTTAGCTGATGAGGAGGGTAATTTAGACACCCAGCAAGATGAAAAATAAGGTCTGTCAAAAGGCTTTTTGTAGGATCAGTTGCCATTTTGTTTACCTGTGCTGTGTTATCCTATTTACCAACCCCTCCGCTCGGGCAGGATATGACCCAAGGTCAATTTTTAAGCGGAGTTTAACAGGTTTGAATTCAGAGTTTTCCTTCTCCTAGACTAGTCGCCTCACCAAGGCTGAAGAACCTAGTCTGTCCTACTATTTACCCATAGCTGGAGGGAGAATAATTGGATTCATACCTTTCCCAAGGGTATTAGAGCTATGTGAAATGCAATCAGTCTCGTCCAGGATTTGAACTCGTATTGCCGAGTCCACATCCTGCGACGATAACCATTACACCACGGGCACCTCTGTGCTGTGTTATGCCACCATGTGCCCAGTGGGCTTGCAGGGTGCTGTTCATTCCCAACAAGTCTACCAGTTAATACTGGGCACTGACATTGGCTTTGGTTTGCTGAATGCTATTTAATGTCACAGATATCACCAACTCCCAAGTGGAACCACATTTTAAAGCCACTAGGCGAGTTCTAGGTGAATTATTAAAAGTCAACACAGCTAGCTTTCCCCCTTAGATACAAGGTCTTTGACAAATACAATTCTTCACAATAAAAGAAGGACTCTGAACTGCTGTGTTGGGGTCAACAAGATTAATAACAATATTCTTTTATTGTATAAAAGAAAGAAACAAAAAAAACAAAACAATTCAGGTGAAAGTCAGGAGTGAGAAAGTCTTTCTGTATCTTGGAGTAGCCTCCACTAAAATATCCATATCACAGGCTAAGCCCACATAAAATGTCTTTATCCCTGGATGGGTCCTCCGTAAGATATCTGTTAATGGCGGAAGGTGAGAAGGTGGTTCAATAATGATAGACACGGTCGGCTTTCCTTCGGACGATGGGATTTAATGGCAGAGCTCATGCTCTAAATCTCAAGTTTATCATTTCAGTGTGAATGCAGCAGGATAAAGTTGAATATACTTAAATTGTATGTTACTTACTTGGAATTCTGTGGAGTTAATTCTTTTCTCCTTTTTCTTTCGTTATTGGGTTTTCATAACATGTTGGTGGAAGGATACACGTCTTATTTCTGATAAAACCAGGATTAATTATTATTCCTTTCCTCGTGGACAAGTCTTCTCTTTGGGTATTCGTTTAACAAGGTTTACCATACCTCAGAGTGCTGAGTTCATTCAAGTGATAAGTTCTTTCTTTTCTCTCAGGGTTCTCTGCGCAGCATTATTTTGGAATTTGGGTTTCTTCATATCCCAAATTATGTTCTTGGTTTTTTGACAAACTAAGGCAACTCGTTATGCATCTTCATCCCTTGAGGAATAAACGGCAACTAACTTGTTTTCTGTGGTTTGAAAATTCACCACGTGTTGATTTTTTTGACGGGCTCTTCCTCTCCACCAAATATGGTTGAGGGTTTGCTTCTCCGCAGACACATACATGGCTAATAGGGAGTGAAGCCCTCCTATGCCTATCTCAGCCTGTAAGGATAGAGAGGTGTGAAGGGGAGATGGTCTCCTCCTACTTTCATTATTCTGCTTACTACTATCATCTGCTGATTCTTGCCTGCGACCATCAACCGCTGACAGCCAAATGTATGAGGGTGTCATATTTCCTCGTCATAGCTGTGAATCATGAGAAAGGCAACATATGCATTAAAGCTTGATCTTGGTGTTTACTGCAACAGATCCTCTACTTTGATGTTGGTTGGTTGGTTTTACTACATCTCAACTATTGTTAGGTTATTTATGATAATGCTGAAATCAGTCTTTTCTTTTAAGTATTTATATAAGTATTTATGATGGCAATTTTTAGACAATTATTATTTGTAGATAACTGTTCTTAATACGAATAATTTTCACACAGTTATATGGTTTCAAGTATTCCAATATAAAACTAATATTTTATATACAAGTGTGCAATATAAAGTGACTATTCCTATTTCATAAGTTGTTTAAACATAATTATATAGTTTCAAATATTCCTATATAATTCTAAGAATTTTCCTATAATCATATGGCTTCAAGTATTCCTATATAAAACTAAGAATTTTCAAACAGATTTATTTGGCTGATAGATGTGACCCTAATAGGTAAGATCACTCCAGTTTAGTCAACCTGGAAGTAATTGCAAAAAAGAAATGACTCCACACCCCCAGAACTTTAGTATGGGGTGCAGTTCAGTATCATACCCAGCACATCCCTTTTTGGGAATTGGGGGGTGGGGTGGATTCTCGTCTCTCTTCAGGGGATGGAATTGGCATATTCCTGGCCTTACAGACAGGGTGATGTTAATACTTGTTTGAAGGAGTGATGTCAGTAGGGATGGCCTGGAGCTGTACAACCACTTAATAAATATTCCTTTTGTAAAAACTATTTCTTCCATTAATCACTCGCATCTTTAATCAATTCTTTATATCATTCCTAATCAATTTCTTTGTTTCGTTCTTGTTTCTTCTTTAACCCTTTCTTTTTCATTTTTTAAAATATAATTCTCTTCTTGTTATCTTTCTTTGTCTTTCTTTACTCAATTGAATCTTCCATTTTTTATTTCTTTTATTATAGACTATTTTCATTCATGTTTTCGTGAAATATTTCTTTCTTTCTTTAATCAGTTCTTTCTTTCGTTCTTTAATAATCTCTTTCTTTATTGACTGTTTTCATCCATAGTTGTTTTTTCACCATCTCTTTTTTTTTCTTCCTTGGCTTTCTTTTATTAAACAATTGAGTCTTTAATCACTTCTTTCTTTCATTCTTAAACAATATCTTTGATAACTTTCATTTCTTTTGCTTCTTGTACTATATCTTTTTCATTTCTTTAATTCAATTTTACTTTTTTTCTTTGTCTTTCATTCTTAAACCAGTTATGTATTTTGTCACTTCTTTTTTCTTTCATTTTGAAACAATTTCTTCATTTATAACTACTTTAAATGATGTTTCCATAAATTATTTTCTGTCTTAGATTAGTTTTTTCTTTTTTTCATTCATGAGTAATTTCTTTCTTTTTTTTTTTTTTCAAACTATTTTTATTGTTCCTTTTTATTTATTTTCCTCTTTCAAATCTTTAATTTCTTTCTTTCATTCTTTTCCCTTTTTTAACCATCACTTTCTTTCTTTCTTAACAAACTCCTTTATTGGTTTGATTTCCACAATCCAAAGATATGAAAGTAATCTTGTTCAGCAGGAATAAAGTTTTACAATCATGTGGGGGGGGGTGTTTGCACTTGCACACTATCAAACTAGATTGATTTTGCGAGTGAAAAAAATATTTTGATAAAGTATGCATTGTCTTTTTTAAGAAGAGAGAGAATGGGGTACAAAAAAGAAAGTTGTTTAAAATGACAAGATAATGGTCTTATGGCTTTTTAAAAAATATTATTGGGGAACATGGAAGCTGTGAATCTTGTTGTGAATTCCAAGTTTTATGTGGACAAGATCTGGCATGGGTCCAAGTCTCTTTGGAAATTTATGGTTTGCTTGTTAGAAATCAATTTGCACTAAATGATAAGAATTCTCCGACTTTAAAAGCCACAAACGAAATTGATTCTTCTATCTATAGATAGGAGAAATCAATACATGGACAAAAAGAGTTTCTTTAATGTTTGGAAATTCACACGGAACTGTTGAATGTCTGTTGCCTAAATTTTTGGAAATTATATATATGTATAGATTTGTGTACATGTGTGTATATGTATTTGCAAGTGAGTGTGTATATGAATATGTGCACCTGTGTCTCCATGTATGGGGGTACATATGTACATGCATGCATCTATCTATATATCTGCATATATATGTGTGTGTGTGTGTGTGTGTGTGTGTGTGTGTTGTGCAGAGGTACAGTTTCATGTAGAATAATCTCTTTACCCTGTCAGCAGGGCTTAGAATAAATGACCTAGATCCAGTGGTGAGGCTACAGTTCTGGAGGCCTGGAGATTGTGAAGTATCCCTTTGTTGCCTGCGATCCAAGATTCGCAGTGGTAGTATCTGTTAGGGTTCCATCTATGGCTCAAATTGATCTGTTAGGGTTCAATCTATGGCTCAAATTGATCTGTTAGGGTTCAATCTATGGCTTAAATTGATCTGTTAGGGTTCAATCTATGGCTCAAATTGATCTGTTAGGGTTTCATCTGTGGCTCAAATTGATCTCTTAGGGTTCAATTTATGGCTCAAATTGATCTGTAAAATTATTAGTTTTGGATAGAAATAATTAAAATAATGAGTCCAATAAATAATTATCATTGAATATGATTATTAAAATTAGATAGAAATAGTTGAAACCATTTAACTGTATGTAAATTATTAGTATTCAGAATAGTTACTTGAAGTTATAATTGTTTATTAAGGTTTATTATCATTAGTTACTTGAAACTATTAAACTGTTTGGAAATTAATAGTGTTAGATAGAAATACTTGAAATCATATAATTTTTCAAACAAATGACTATTATTAAGTATGAATAGATACGCAATAGAAATAATTTGTTAACCTCCCTTACTAACAATTACACTATGCAAAATATATACTAGTATGGGTGAATTTATTTTCATAACATGAGGCACAATTTGGCAGCTCTAAATAACTGAGGTTTGAAAGTAAGGAATGTCACTGGATGCCAAGCTCGCCGGATACTCTCTGTACTACTGCCAGATTTGCCTCTACAACTGCCTAGGAACCCATATTTTAGGCCTACTTGACATTACCTGATCAGCAAGGTTCTTTCAACTGAAGCAAAATTTCTTAAACCCTCTCGTTATTAAACTATGATCAACTATGCTTTATTAGCAAAAAATACAATCTGCGGGACAACAGGTCCCTCAGTTTAAACTATGATTAACTGTGCATTCACATTTTACACAGCAAAGGTTTTTGATTGTTTTACAGTATTATGACTCAGAACTCATAAAGCATAAGTTCTCAAATTATATAACACTACATATTCATCTGAGCAACTTTCAATTCCCACTCAGAGTGAAACAATGCACAACATGTCAGCACACCAATAACCATGATACTACCAACCGCAGCAGGTACCTCTCACAACTTGAACTGCTTCAGTCATGTGATACACATGATCCAATTTAGAATGTACCAAAATATTGCAAAACTTTTGATTCACCCAAGTGTGTGTGTGTGTGTGTGCATATATGTATACACATATATATATATTTCTATTTTTTATATTTAAAAAAAAATTTTTTCATCATACGTGTGAAAGCATGTGCGATACCCTGCTCTCATTAGCCGCCAACCAGGAGGTAATTTACTAAGCTTTTTTGCTTAGATGTAGCACAAGGCCGCATGAATTGGGCACCCAATGAGAATCGAACTCACTCGTGTAGGTTTGCTAGTCTACCTTGCTAACCATTACACCACCCGAGGTGCCCTTAGCCGCCAACCAGGAGTGATAACACAGTTTCAGTAGCTCAAGGCCATACTGCCACTCCTGGCACTACCAAGCTCCTTTTGCCACTGGACAGGGTATTATGAGAATTATATATATATATATATATATATATATATATATACGCTAGATCAATTAAGAGCAGAGACTACATTGGACTTCATTTTTAGTGTGCAGTTTGTGATTTAAAAAAACGCGTTTATTTTCGGTTGGTTGATGTTATTACGCGTTTACAGTAACCATTTCTTATGTAATCACATGGGAATGGTGATTCCACGTGTATTTCCTTCATGCTGAAAACTTTTCGTTTTTGACCAAATCCAACTTGATGCATATTGCGCCGTGGTCTGAAGACTATTTGAAGCAACTTTCAAACTGCAGCCAGTGATTCCTATTTTTGAAAGAAATGAAATGACTGAGTGTCCTAGAAAACCACGACAACCAACCTCTAGAGGAATCACATGGCATATCCAACCCTTTTCCACGCAGTCAGCACGCAGTGTCTCATATCGGTTTTTCTTCTGCTCGTGTGCTTCCTCAGTTTTCTTCCCGGAGGATAGTCAATTCTATGAGAAGGACACTCTTCTTTGTATCAGACCATGCTACAATGTCCGGCCGCTTTTCTGTTTGAATAATGTGAACTGGAAATTGTAGCGATGTCTTGAGATCCGGTGAAACTTTCCAGTCATTAGCTCCATTCAGTAGCTTCATATTGGGATTTTTTGTTTCCTCACAGGACATTCACCTTCCTTGAGAAACTGAATTATGAGTTCCTTGGCTGTAACAGGTTGCTGGTTTGCTTTCTCACATTGTGCTCTTAACAACTCTATTACCACTTCTAACACCTTGTTATGTTGCCATGTGTACATCTGAAGCGATTGTGGACATGCAGATAGTACGTGGCGCAAAGTACTCTGATCACTTTTACACGACAAGCACAGGTCTGAATCGGTATATTCCATAATTTTAGGTTAGTCGCATTTGGTAAGAGATCATAAGTAGAGCGAAGAAGGAATGGTATCGCCTGTGGTTCCATTGCAATTAAGGATTTCCACGATAATCTAATTGGTTTGATATCATTCCATTTTGTCCAAGCACATTGTTTGGCCTGAGTAACAGCACTTGCTTTTCTTTGCTCCTCCTCAAACATCCTGACTTCTTCGCTCACTATGTCTCTTTTCCCCTTTGGGCCCACTTTGGAGAATACCTTTTTGCTTGTGCTACCCAGCTCAGCTCAATTGGTTTGAGTGACGCCTATGATTCATAGGCTGCATTCCGCCTCCTGGGTGGTCTTAATGGTCAACTACTTCATACCTGATTTTATTTCTGGATACGCCTTCTGAATGATCTCGTCAGCTGAGTCCTTCATCATCATGTGAAGGTATACTTTCCCAATTTTGAATTCTTCTACCAGTAAAGATATTGGGAGCTGTAAGTTTCCAGAATTGGTATGTAAACCCACTTTCAAAAAACAAGGAGGAACTCTGAGCCACTTACGCAGGTATTTGTTGTTATACTGTTGCATCCATTCACCGTAAGATATCGCAATCTCGTACATCTGTAAGGGCCACAAAAGACAGAGTAGCAGACTATGTTGGTAACACCAAGCCTTCATCTTTCCGGGTAGACAAGTTTTATCAATTGATTTAAGCCCCTTCAAGGCTACTTTCTGGACCTCTGTACCCCTATGACGATCAATCAGTGGGATTGAATTAAGACGTCCGAGACTCTTTACTGGCTTCTCCCTGTCTGTTGGGATCTTATCACCCCCAATTTTGAAATGGATCTCCCTGACAGATCCTCTGACTAATAATAGGCTTTGACTTTTCTTTGGCTTATATATATATATATTTATATATATATATATATCAGAGACATTCAATAAATAAGGTAAATTTAACCTTAGGAGCTGTCAATAAAAAACACAGTTGCACCTTTTAAAGGAAATTAGTTGTGATGCATACTTTCATATCCCAGAAGACTATCAACATAATCCCCTTTACTGACTGACCATTGCATTCAGAACCTTTTCTTTACCTGAGTCAGTGTGTTTCCACTCCATGAACTATCTTTTCAGGTCAGGTCCATAGTGGAAAACACATGTTTAGCCCATTTGTAAACATTTATTTTAACTAAAACGTTTTTTTCTGTATACATCACTCATTCTTTTGTAAATTTCACATGGTTTGCACTTCTTGGCCATCAAAAATTTGATGACTGACCTCTATTCAAGCTTGGAGCACTCTGTTTGATTAGGCACCATTTTGAACAATGCAAAGTCTACATTTGTGGAGGAACATTTTGAAATATATTTAGCTTTTTAAAAAAATTCCCCTTATTTATTGAATGGCCCGTGTGTGTGTGTGTGTGTGTGTGTATATATATATATATATATATATATAACATAGGTATGTATTTACCCAATCTCTCCATCATATATAGGATGCAAAGCAAGATATATTTTTCAGAGGAGTATTGCAGGTTTGAATACAGTTATTCTAGTCTGGATTTTTTAGCTTTGGTATGGCAACCAATCTGCTCTACACTCCTACCGCCATGGGTGGGGGGTATCAGTGCAAAGTGAAACATTAACAGTCTCATCTAGGATTCAAACTTGGGTTTATGATTCCATTTCTAATGATGATAACCATTATGCTAACCACACATCCTCATAAATAGGTAGTTTGAGTTGTCAACACTCATTTTCCACAAAACAACTGTTTTGTAAAGTACAAATTTTGTGACAATTTTACAGACCCACAGAAATGCATGCAATGTAGTAAAATGATTTATCAACTGAGAAAAGCATGAATCTACTCTTTCTGAACTTTGTCTCATTGCCAGACATGTTGATAAAAAATAGCACGAGTATATCACAATATCTGATAGTAAAGATAGTGGGTAAGTAGGCACAGTCTCAAACTACAATATCACTTAATCAGTAGCGGCAATAGGGTGTTATCTCCTGAGACAACTTTAACAGGGACTAGACATGTGTATGTATGCAAATGTATATACACACACACACACACACAAGAGTATATCAGTATGTACATAGCCTGATAAGTAGTTATCAATCAAATATTGATCTGATATTAGCTCTGTATAATGTTACTGCTAAGCAACTATATTTAAAACTAATGAGGATTATATACAAAAAATGTTACATAAGCCTTTGAATTATTATATTGATATGTGTGTGTGTGTGTGTATATATATATATATATATATATATATATATATACTGTTCTTTAAAAAATTAATCATCATCAGTTAAAAAACAGTAGTGAATAAAACTGATCAGTAAAAAAATATCCTTGAGTTAATATAGAAATAATATTAAACAGAAAAATGAATAAAATCACTGAACTCACTTCTTGAAGTTTAACAATCAGGTAAGTTACGTTCAAGAATATATTGACAGATATATAAGTGCTGTGCAGAAAGATTGCAGTATCTATAATAAGAGTGCCTAATGTCTGGGATAGAGCATATATATAAATATATATATATATATATATATAACATTTGTAAGATATTTCAAAGTATCTTACACACTGATGACCATGAAAATAGGAAATCTAGAGCTCAGTATTTTTGCTTGTGGGTTGGATTATTGTATCCCCTCTTCAGGTACCAAACCTGGGGTGATCTATTCTGAGTTTGAAGTTCTTTTTGCTCAAATTAAAAGACTTCAACCTTTTTCCTCAACTTATGTGGAGTCGGGGTGGATCTTGAGCTAATTTTATTTAGCTCGCTCATTCCTATGCAGGTACTCCGGTTTCTTATCCCGAATTTAAATGGCATAGACAGCAATTTTGCACTCTCAAGTCACTTAGGAATAATAAATCCTTAGTCATAACCAGACCTGATAAAGGTTCTGGGGTTATCATTTCAAATTACAAAAACTATGTAGACAAAATAATGACCCTTTTAGAGGACACCACCCAATTTAGTAGGTTTGGTCCAGTTGATACACAAGACCATACCACATCCATTGAGACTAAATTCCAAAAGAACCCTGTCAAATGGGACAAGAGTGGACTTCTTCCTTCAACCATTTCTGATTTAATTAAACCCATTAGTTCTATTTGCCCCCATCTCTATGGATTGCCTGAAATTCATTAGGATGGTGTCCCATTGAGACCTTTTCTCTCTATGATAGGTTCTTTCTAACACAAAGTTGCTAAATGGTTTATTACCATTTTGCAACCTGTTTTGGAATTACTATCACATCTGTTTTAAGGAATCCTTTGATTTCTCTAGTTTTATTAAAGGATATTCTTTGATAAATTTATGTGTTCCTTTGATGTCTGTTGTCTATTTGCCCGCATACTTCCTCTTGAGACAATCAATATTTGTACTGATTTACTATATCGTAGACATTCCAACCCCCTGAAATTCCGTGTTCCTTTGATGTCCGTAGTCTATTTGCATGCATACCTTCTCTTGAGACAATCAATATTTGTACTGATTTACTATATCATACCCATTCCTCCCTCCGATATTCCGTGTTCCTTTGATCTCTGTAGTCTATTTGCCAGTGTACCTCCTCTTGAGACAATCAATATTTGTACTGATTTACTATATCATACCCATTCCCCCCCCCTGAAATTCCTGAGGACATATTTGTCCTTTAATAAGAATTGCTACAATGCCTGTAGAATTTAGTTTCAACAATATTATGTACAGACAGATTGATGGGGTCTCCTTTGGGACCTGCTTTGGCTAATATTTTTGTGGGGTTTCATGAAAAAGGATTGCTCTTCTGTCTAAATAAGGCAGTAGTCTATTTTTGTTATGTTGATATGTTTTTGTCTTTTTGATAATGACACCGTGGCAGACTTGTTTTTTACCCCCCTCAATAATATCCCCCTCCCATCCTTAGATTTACACTAGATAATGAAATTGATTATACGTTGTCCTTTTTAGATGTTTTAGTTTGTAGGACTCCTTTACATTTTGTCACTTCAGTGTATCATAAACCTACATTTACAGGTCTTTATACCCAGTGGGATTCTTTTTACCCGACCCCAAGAAAAATTTAATCTAATTAAGACCCTTACACACAGAGCTTTAGTGATTTGCTCTGAATCTACACTTAATACAGAGATCAAGTTCATCTCTTTCCAACGACAGTTTTCCCTTGTATGTTGTACAAACATTTATTACTAATAAAAAAACTGAATTTAACAAAATTAAACAGGCATCAGTACAAAAGTGTCCTGATTCATTACATCTTCCTTGGCTGGGTGGAATTAGTTTGAGATTTGTTAAGCAAATTTCACAAACTGTACAGAGGTGCTATTTTTCAGCCAATATATAGGTGGTCTTTAACAGTAAACCCATTCTGACATCTCTCCTCATCACAGCACTATTATGATTCCACCTCATCATAATAATTCTCTTATTTACGTGTTTAGATCTAGTTGCTGTTCACACTACATAGAAAGAATAAACAAGAGGCTGAATGCTAGAATTAAGCAACATGTCCCTATGAAAATAGAAAACTTTATCATATTTACCACCAGCTTCGCTCTGGCAGGATATGACACAAGGTCAATTTTTTAAGGAGTTTAACAGGTTTCAATTCAGAGTTTTCCTTCTCCTAGACTAGTTGCCTCACCAAGGCTGAAGAACCCAATCTGCCCTACTATTTACCCATATCTGGAGGGAGAATAATTGGATTCATACCTTTCCCAAGTGAAATGCAATCAGTCTCGTCCAGGATTTGAACTCGTGTCGCCGTGTCCATTTCCTACGACAATCACAATTACACCACGGGCACTTTATTAGTGGCCAGACCGATAATCTTAGAAATACATATGAGTCTTCAATTGCAGAACACCTTATAAATCATGACTTGGTTGAGAATTTTAGTGTTTACTTATTCTCTATATTGAACAAGTCCCACTCTTCATTTCATCTAAAAGTATTGGCGACAATTCATATTTTATCCAGCAGACCATCTCTCTGTAAATAGAGAGAATGTCTGCTCAGACTTGATATTATTTTGATAGTCTCCAATACAATAATTTTTTCTCCACCCTAAATATTTCACATATTGTATTTTTTGTTTTGTTTTATATGATATCTGTTGAGTGAGGATCAAAACCAGTCAGCTAGCTTGTCACTTTTTTTTTTTGCTTTTTATGTTTTTAGTCTCATGATGAATAAAACTTTTCTTTTCATTGTTTTGATATATATATATATATATATATATATATATATATATATGTATGCACATCCAACTTCTCCAACATGAAGATGTGGGTAGAGTGTTTGCCAATGGTCTGGGAGGCTGGGGTTCAATCCCAGGTCACGTCATACCAAAGACTTTAAAAATGGTACTTGATACCTACTTGCATAACACTCAGCAATAAAAGGTATATATCAAGGGTAAAGTGGAGAAATCCAGAGAAAGGAGTCGCAACCTCCCCTACAATAGAGAAAAGATGGATTCATGCTTTTTTATTGAGCCATCTTGAAGAAAATAATGTGGAATAACCCAACATTGAGTGTGTGTGTATATATATATATATATATATATATATATATATATATATATATATATATATACACACACACACTACCACTGTCAAAAATTATGGAATAAGCACACTTTAAGGATGTTCCCTTGGATTTTTTTATTGAACAGAACTTAAACTAATTACAGATAAAATGTAAATCCTTTTTATTTAATAGCCTTTTTTCATTAAAAAATACTTAAATAAACTTGATTAAATGATTTGAATTAATGGTATGATTATTTTCAAAGCAATTCAGGAGAAAATATTTTGGAATAATCCAATTTTAAGGAAGAAATTTAAGGAATTCATTGATGAAAAATTCAAATTTATAGCTTCCCATTCTTGAACTTTTGAAAGCTTTAATTCTTTTAGGCCTGGGTTTCACTAATTTAAAGAATATTCTTTGTCAAAATGGTTCCAATTTTCCTAAATAGTGGATCATCTTTGATCCATCATAAATTATCCATTTGATTAAATTAAGTTTAAGGTATATTTTTTGAAGACAGAATGTTTAACAATTAAATAAAAATCTTTGGCATCTGTTATTTAATTATTTACAGTTAAAGAAAAAAAGAAAAAATCAAAATGAACATCTTCTAAGAGCTCTAATTCCATTTTCTTTTTTTTGCTAGTGTGTGTATATGTGTGTGTGTTATATAACATTAAATCTATGAACAGGGAGACCCCATGGCATAATGCCTATAGCTGAAACTTACTAAAATTTTTGCTTAGATATAGCACAAGGTAATATGAATGGGTTTCCCAATGAGACTCAAACTCACTTGTGATGGTTTGCTAGTTTAGCTTGTTAACCATTACACCATCCATTTGACTGCGGCCTCAAAGTGAGTGAGTTCAAACTTCAGTCATACTGTTATATTCATTTCTAGACTAATCATATTTACCAACCCCTCCGCTCCGGCAGGATATGACACAAGGTCGATTTTTAAGCGGAGTTTAACAGGTTTGAATTCAGAGTTTTTCTTCTCCTAGACTAGTTGCCTCACCAAGGCTGAAGAACCTAGTCTGTTCTACTATTTACCCATAGCTGGAGGGAGAATAATTGGATTCATACCTTTCCCAAGGGTATTAGAGCTATGTGAAATGCAACCAGTCTCGTCCAGGATTTGAACTCGTATCGCCATGTCCATTTCCTATGACGATAACCATTACACCACGGGTACCTCCAATATTCACTTCTAGACTAATACCCTTGAGAGAGGTATGACTCCCCTTATCCCTTGAGATATGAGTAAAATAGTATCACTGCTGTTCTTCTATGAGGATGCCTTTGGCATTAAATAACCCACAAAGGTTGATATGCCATTAAACAAAACCAAAGCCCTGAAGAGATTTTATCAAGTTTGTTTTAGGAGGATCCTAAACATCAGATGATTGCCTCTGACACTAGACACCATTGTTTGTCATTGAGCCAATAGAGTCAATATTGGGATATTCCTCATACGAAATTAGATGTGTTGGGCTGGACACCTTAGTAGGATGGAAGATGTTAAATTACTTAAGCAGTTTTATGGAGAGTTACAAGATAAAACGTTTGAGACAGAAACCTAAGAAACATTTTAAGGATGTCATCAGGATTAACCTTAGGGCATTTAGTGCAAATCTTTGAGACTGGAAGCAGATGATAGAAAATTAATCAATTTGGTAAAAAAGTGCTCTACAATGGTTGTAAAATATTTGAAGTATAAAGAATCAAACACTCCATTTTGAAATGAGCACTTTAGAAACAGAACATGACCTCAGTCCTAGAGAGTTTTCAACCTGAACATGTTTGTAATATTTGAAGACGGGTCTGTTTGTCTAAAGCTGGACTTGCTAGTCATATAAGGTCTCATGATAGCAAACAATCATAGGATGTTTTAACACAGGTCCTTCCACAGCAACCTACAGGTAATTTATGTCAATTCTGTGACAAAGTATGTCATCTCCAGCAGGTCTTAGAAGTTATATGAGAGCATGCATGGGATTAATATAACTGCTAAAGACCAATATTTTGCTTTTTATATAGGTGGCAGAGTTTGCTAGGCTGAAGTTGGCCTAGGGAGTCTGCTTATGGCCACTCTTTGCAAGACAGTGAAGATGGCTTTCTGTAAAGAAGTGGCAGTCATATATATATATATATCTTTTCAGATGTTTTTTGTTTGTTTTGAAGCCACTACAGACATTCTATTCCTGGAGCTGAATAATTAAGAGGTAATCAATAAATTCTGGATCAAAATAGAAGTATCAAAATACAGGAACAGAATACTTCACTGGCATTTGTATCCATTCCTGTGTCTTGTCAAACATATTTTTATATACATTCAAATGTTGACCCACTAACACTATGAGTTTTCTCATATCATTCAACTCAATATTTTTATGAATATCATTAGATATGCAAGAGTTCTCTTGCTCTTCGGTCAATAATACTTGCATTAATTCTTGACCAATGACAATCTTTTTTCTTTCTAGATTAGTTGCCTTACCAATACTAAAGAACTAAATATTTTCTATTATTTACTCATAGGATTGCAAATAATATTTATAGGAAGAATGCTTTGAAAATAACTTTTACAATAGGAATGCATTGAAAATTATTTTTTTTATATGAGAATAAATTTTTAATTATTTTAAGCATAAAAATGTATTGTAAATGATTTTTATTATAAAAATGAATAACAGATGATTTTATTATAGGAATGCACTGTAAATGATTTTATTATAAAAATGCATTGCCAATGATTTTGCTACATGAAAGCCCTGTAAATAATACTGCTATGTAAAAACTATTATTCTGTGATTACATATTGTATAATGTCATATGACGTTTGTATTAAGGTTCAATATGAGTAATGAATCAATATGTCTGCTCTTGTACTGCATTAGAAAAAGCTGCACATGTGGGAAATGTGTATTGAAGTTATGGAAGAAAATAAGAAAATAATGTGCAATGTGAATAAATAAACAAATAAAATGCAGACATTATTTTCTTTTATATTTTTTTTCTCTTGTATTGAAAAATTAGAGTTCTTAACCCTTTTAAGAGTGAATTTATTTCTAAATTTCCCCAGTTTTAAGGAAACTTGAATTTAAATTCAATTTGTGATCTACCTATATAAGTTAAATCTTCTAAAATAATATCCACCAAATTCTGTTAAATCTGTCTGATAAGGGTAGTTTTTTTTTATTTTTATGAAGATAAAAGAGTTTTGCTTGTTTTGTGGTCATCTTGTTTATCAATTGGAATGAATAGTGCATATGCATTTGATGTATTTCTAATGTTGTCAAAATGCAAGTCGTCATCAGAATTTAATTCCTTCACTTCAAACTTGTCATCAGATTAAAGAATAGACAGCAATGTCTCCTGAAAATTGATTTTTTACCTTTACACGAACATCCTATTGTTCTATGGTATTGAAATTTGATCATCTATTGGTAAAAAATTTTAAAAAATTCCTCATTTTAAAGCAAACTGTCTCAACATGGAAGCTGCTATAATATTTGTTGATCTCACTTCAGTACCCTTCAAATTAAACGTTGAAGTTTAAAAGTGTTGGGGGGTGGGAGGACAGATTCTCTTCACATGAAAGATGGGTGTAACATATTCTCACAATAGTTTCTTCCTTGACTATTTGGTCTTGTAGAATTTGGTTTGGTTTATTTGTTTAATGGCATAGCAAACTCTTATGGGTTATTTTATGAGAAAATTTGATTCAAATGATTTGCACACAGTTATATGGTATAAAATATTTGTATCTGATATTAATAAAATGCCCACAATTATATGGTTTCAAGTCATCATTTCTATTTGATGATCATCATCATTTTTTGCACACAATTATATGATATTCCTATCTAATATGCAAAATTTGCACCTAGATATATGGTTTAAAGTATTCCTATCTAATACCAATAATATACAAGGTCAACCTGATCAGTAATTGGCTGACAGTATATGAAGACATAAAATCAATAATGCACTTTGACTATTGCGATTGAAGTTCAACGATTGATCCCACAGACAAAATAAAATCAGGAGTTGAACTTCATGTCATTTTAACTCTTTTTAAACTGAATGCATTTACTCAACTCTAACACTATGAACAAGAGACAAAACAAGGTAAATTTTTCAGTAGAATATAGCTGGTTTGAATTAAGAGTTGTTCTTCAGTTATACTGGTAGGCATACCAAGGCTAAAAAGCTCAGTCTTCCCTATAATTTACCCACAACTAGGAGCCAGTTTTAAGGTAACTCAAATTTAAATTCAATTTGAAGGCTATCCATACAAGTTAACCCTTTTATATATCAGATTATATTATGGCTATCAGATAGAAGCATTTTTATTCATGAAGATATGAATGTTTTGGATGTTAATTCAATTTGTCAGCATCAAAATGCATTAGAATTAAAATAATTTTATTCCCCAACTTCAAACTTGTTGTCAGAGTTGTGACTTGACTGCAAGGTTTCCTGGTAATTCATAAATCTTTTCTTGGTTGTCATGAAATTTCATCATCTGTTGATGAAAAATTAGAAAATAGATTGTTAATTTGGAAAGGGACTGCCATTATATAAATACTACCCTGTTGTTCAGGCTGATCCAATAGCATGTACCTCTATATAAAAAGTAAAGTAAGTAAAGTTGGCGACTAGAAGGCTCCCTTTTCAATAGCTACTACACCGAGGTGTAGGGGAGGGCACTACTCCTTTCCCTAGGTTGCTCCACTTTACCCTTGATACGTACCTTATAATGCTGAGTGTTAAGCAAGGAGTTATCAAGTACCATTTTTAAAGTCTTTGGTATGACGCTACCTGGGATTGAACCCATGTCTCCTGGACCGTTAGCAAACACTCTACACACTGGGCCAATGAACCAGTATACACAATTAATATTATTAGATTTGTTTGTAAACAACCACATTTGGCTGATTAACTCTAACCTGTACATAGTTTCATCCAAATTTTAGTTTCATGAGGAACAGTTTTTACAAGTGATAAATGTGTTTATTTTAAATAATTTCTTGATTTATATTTTTCACTTCTCTGTCGTAAGAAAATATCAATGTCTGAATCATATTAGGAAATAATTTTAAAATGGTGTAGACTAATTCATAATAGTTTTATCAATAAATTTCCATTTCTTAAACAATTGTTATTGGATATATGACATTCATTGACTAACATTAAAAGTACATTTTTATCTTCTGATAAAATACCTAATTTTACTTTTTTGATGCTAGTTTGAAAATTTGAAAATCTCTTCAACTTAAGAAATTAAAATATATTTTGCTATTAATATAAATTGCATTATCATAAATAGGATTTCTTAAATATGTCACAATTTTCATTCACTTTTTCAATTATAAATTTTTTACAAAAAACACTTTAGCCCAATTGGCTGGGCCTGTAGAATACACCAATTGCATCCCCGCAGAGAGATAAAACTTTCCTGGTGAGTGTCCTGGCTATAACATTAAACCATCTGATGGTGAGGCTCCAACCCTGGATCATTGGAGAATATGAAGTACCCTTTCATTGCCATATGCTTCCAGGTCCACTCCGACCTGAAGTGGTAGCACCTGATATCGTTCTATCAAATAGAACTCTTTAACTATTTAAATTGTGTGCAAACAAATGACTTATGCTAAATTGAATTGTTAGAAATGGAACTGTTTGACCATTTAACTGTGTGCAAACAAATGACTGATGTTTAATTGAATTATTAGTGATACATACTAATACTTTGAACAATTCGACTGTGTGCAAACAAATGAGTAGTATTGAAGTGAATTATTTGTGTCAAATGGCAATACTTGAAACTATGTGTGCCTAAATTGACTTATTGGTATTACATAACAATACTTGGAACCATTTGACTGTGCAAATTAATGAATAGTGTTGAATAGAATAATTTGTGTGAAATAGCAATGCTTGTAACCACTTCACTGTGTGCAAACAAATGATTAATATTGAATAGAATTATTAGTGTTAGATGGCAATAATTGAGACCATTTTCCTGTGTAGAAACAATAGCAATATTTGTGTGAAAAAAAATAGTTCTAACTCATTTAAAAATAAAATTCCCTACAAAGTATTTACTTAGAAATCAGATGTATATCCATTTAATTATGTGCAAACAAATGATTTATAGTTAATAGAATTATTTATATTAGGTAGAAATACTTGAAACTAACTGTGTGCAAAATTAAAATGAGCTCAGACTTGTTTAAAAATAATATCAATAAAATGTATTTACAAATCATATATTTAATGTATATGTATTAAAATTTGGCATGAAATCCAAACAAAAAAGACTAGAGCAAAGCATAGCAAATGATTTTTACTCTAAAAATGCATTGCAAGTAATTTTTATTATAGGAATGCATTGATATAATGGTTAGAGTGTTCGCCAATGGCCTGGGAGATCTGGGTTCAATCCCAGGTCGAGTTATACCAAAGACAATAAATGGTACTTGATGCCTCCTTGCTTAACACTCAGCATTATAAGGTACAGATCAAGGGTAAAGTGGGGAATCCTGGGAAAGGAGTAGCACACTCCCTTACACCTTGGTGTAGTAGCTATCGGGTCACCCTCAAAAACAGGATTTTTACCATAGGAATGCATTGTAAAGGATTTTTACCATAGGAATGAATTACAAGTGATTATTACAATAAAAATTCATTGGAAAAGATTTTTACAATAGAAGTTATTTGTGATATTTTCAAAGCAGACAGTGAAAAATATATTGCGTATTGTGAAGTGTTTCATTTTGATTATCCTTCATTATTGATCTTTCTATATTGGATGACCAATGTCTCATCAAATAGACATTTTTTTTTAATGATATTTTATTTTTTTAATGCTAGTCATTTGAACCGTTATAAATTTTGTAATTATTTGAAAAATAAGCAAAAATAAATCAACTCTGAAATAGATATTCTACCAAGGGACATAAAATATAATTTTCTGTTTATATAACTTGTGATTATATCAGTTGAATTGCTTAAGCAAATACATCAAAACTTATGTTCACTCTAATTATTATATATATTTAAAATAACAGAACAAATACTTAAAATATGTGAAAATATTTATTGGAGATTTTTACAAAAGCAATGTTAATTTAATGACAATAATTTGAAATTATTTTCAAAGTCATTTAAATACAATGTGAAATTTTGGCATTTTTTTAACCTAAAATTAAAGAATTCTGTATCTAACCTAAATGCTATTCAGAAAGACAGGGATTCAGAGATCAGATATTAATAATTGAATAATGTATATATATATATATATATAGTCATCAAATTATTCTAATGGCACAAAGTTCCTTCTCTCTTGCCATTCATCCCTGTCATCTGTTGCTTCTGGAAGGTCTCTTAGACTGAATCCAGTGTCCACACAGAGCTGATGATAGTAAGTCATTGCTACTTAACCAACTCTGGCATGTTCATTGTGCAGGAGTACATAAAAAAAAAACATCACTTATGAGATTGTGCTTACTTCTCCAGTAGTCCCCTACATGTATTGTTCATCTTACTTTGATGGTTTTTGAGATGGAAGGTAAGTGGCCATACAGCCTCTGTTTTGAGGAGTGTTGCTTTCAGGATTTGTTCAAAATAGCAGGTAGCATTCTTGTGTAGTTCCCATCTAACTTTTCTTCCTTGAGTTTTATTTATGCTCAAGTGGTGCAAGCATAGAGTAGTACTGATCCAGCCAAAGCTTGGAAAAATCCTATTTCTATTTTATTAAAGAGATCAGATTTCCATATGTTTGACAATTCGTCAATAGCAGTCCACTACCTCACTAGGTGTATGTAGATATCACTTTCAGTAGATGAGATATTGTTGCCAAGGTTTGTGAAGTGGTTAACTAATTTCAGAGACTTGCCACTTAAAATTGGAGATGGCTCCTTCTGCTTAAAACATATGAACTCTGTTTTATTCATGTGGAGACAAATGCCTCCGACTGTCTGCTCCAGGTGATGTGGTAGAGATTTAGCTTGGGTAGGTGTATTTAGGAGAAGTGCTAGATCATCTGCATAGTCTGCATCTGTCATAGTTTTTGTGGAATATCATCAGCTCCTTGTCTTTTTTAATATAAAACCATTTTTTTTAATCGATCAATTGATGTCCATAGTACAGGATCTAGGCAGATTATAAATATATCTGGCATTTATGTATCTCCTTGTAACACTCCAATGACAATGTCAAAGAAGTCAGTGTCATCTTCACATGAGTGAATCATTGCTTTTGTGTTTTTGTAAAGAGTCATTATAGCAGAAACAATTTCTTTAGAGATAGCATAGGATTGTCGTATTTGCTCTATTTTATATCTGTGAATGGAATCAAATGCTATGGAGAAATCGGCAAGATCTTTTACTCCTACTCCTTTGATGATTTGACAAATTTTCACTATCTGTGAAGTTGTTGATCAATTTCTCAGTTTGGTTTTTCTTAAAAAATTTTCTCAACTTCAGGTCGGATATGATTGAGAAACAGGGCATTATAAACCTTAGCTGCTCTAGCAGTAAGAGTTCTCTTCTGTATTTTTTAGTGAGTCTGAAGTTGCTTTTTTTGAGGAAGGGAAGGATGAAGACTTTTGTCCATTTCTTTATTGTTTTGTTTTGTTTATACACAGCAGTGCATAATTAAAGAAGTATGTCATAAAATTCACTTCATTTCTGTATGTATTTTGTTGAGCCCAGCAGCTTTTCTGCTTTTAATTTTTTTCAGTGCTGTATCAAGTTCTTCCTCCATAAACTGACTTAGTTTGATGTCTTGTTGACTATAAATAATTTTTCAGCAGGTTTGTCAGTGACTTTAGGAGTGTATCTGAGGAGATTCTTGGAATGTTCTTTCCATTTCTGAAATCTTTCTTCTTGGCTGGCAGCATTTAGTTTTGCTCTTGAGGTGCTTTTCCTTTCACTTCATTTACTGTCTGCAATGCTAATCAGGATTGTCTGTCTTCCATCAAATTTTTTATTTTATTGATTTGGCCATGAATGTATTCTAATTGTTCTTTTCAATATGTGTTCTCTAGGGATTTTAAGTTTCTGCTCATTGGCATTTGTTGGGTTTCTTTTACAAAGTATACAGCTAGAATGTTGCAAGTGGGATCAAGTGACAAACTCTTTGATACCCAGCATATATATATCTTTTGATTATTTTATCTCCTATATATACATTCGCAAAAGCAGGATGTGACACAAGGTCAATTTTTAAGCAGAGTTTAACAGGTTTGAATTCAGTTTTCCTTTTCCTTTATTGGTTGTCATACCAAGATTAAAGGGCCCAATTTGTCCTATTTACCGATAAATGAACAGAGAACAATCAGATTCATATCTTTCCAAAGTGTATTAGCACTGGGAAATAGAAACAGCTTCTCCAGGATTTGAATTTGGTTTGCAGTGCCCACATCCTATGATGGTAACCATTGCACGACTAGTACTCATCATGTGTGTTAGTATATATAAATATATATATATGTGTGTGTGTGTAAATGCATTGATAATGATTTTAAAATAGAAATGCTTTTGAAACAAATAAGAAAGGAATTGCAATGGCCTGAAATTAATGCAAGCACTACTGAAAGATTAGGCTTATATATATATATATATATATATATATATATATATATATATATATATATTTATGTGCCAAATCTCTTGTGTGTGTGTGTGTGTGTGTGTGTGTGTGTGTGTGTGTGTGTGTGTGTGTGTGTGTGTGTGTGTGTGTTAGGTAAGCATGTGTGTGCAAATGCATTGGTGATGATTTTATTATAGAAATATATTAAAAATTAAGAAAAGGATTGTCAGTAGTCAGCAATAAAGGCAAAGCTTTATAATGAGAATAGATCAAATAAATATGAGCAAAAATATGCAGCTTCCGGCTACAAGTTTTTAAGTTATAAGATGATTGAATATATTAAATTAGAAAAACCATTTAAACTAAATAAGACCGCTCATAAAAAGATTTCACTTATTTTTTTAATTGATTTCAATATAAAATTATACATAGGATTGTTTTTAATACATTTGACTAAAACAGGGATATTAGAAATCAATAATTATTTATTAAAGTCTGTTTTATTAAAACCAATATACAAATCATCCAACATCATATATGATATAAACCTTTTTTTTTCTCACTGATTAATAACATTGCAAGATTTAAAATGCATCAATAACATGATCTGTTTTGAGGCAAATCTCACTCAGATAGTCTTTAATAGACATAAACAAATAAGATACTAATAAAGATTAAATAATGATTATTTAATAATCATTGAGAATATAATATAAATAACTAACGGAATTGGGATGTCAGTGGTGATGTGGTTTTGTTAAAATAAACATTGCTAAGGGATTTTACTGTACAACTGCTTTGAATCAATAAAAGTTTTAATGACAAACTAAATAAGAAAGGAACTTCTCTGGAAGCACGTTTATTTGAGAAGTGGAATTGATGTTCTATCTTCTGTTTTCATCTGTTAAGAATGCCTGTCAACATATTAGGAGAATCTTCTCAAGGTGTTTTACAAAGCCTTTAGGTATATTTCTATTGAGACTGTCTCTCAATTCTTTTGCACAACTTTAATGAATCTTATCTGAATTTATTTTATTCATTTTTTATTTAATAGACTATTTTCTTTATTGATGTTCTTCTTTGTTCACAGTATTTCAGCAGTAACACCTTCCAATTTTCTGCTGGTGTATTTATTGTGGAGTTGGCTGTACCAACTGTTCATTGCAAAGTCCCATAAAAATGTAAAGAGTTCTTTCTTGTATTGATTTGTTATATGAATTCCATTTTTTAAAACTTTATATATTTATATATATATATATATATTTTTTTTTTTTTCAAATTAAAGATTTGTGGGTTCAGTTTAATTTTATATTAGGTTTGCTGAGTCCCAGGTTTATCTAGTGTAATATAGTGCTGGGTATCAAAGAGTTTGTCACTTGATCCCACTTGCAACATTCTAGCTGTATATCCAGTAGCCTTCTTCAAGTCTCCGAGATATGACTGTAAACTGCATCTGATGATGAGGAATGTAGATTCACCCCTACATTGCCATTACTTCCAGTTCCACTCTGATCTTTAGGAGTAGTACTTATTAGACTGTTATCTATAGGTCAAATAGATCACTTTGAGATAATTTAGTGTTTACCCATCTAAAATGAGAAAAAAGTTCCATTTTCCTATCTTTATATAATTAAAGACCATTGTTGTTCAACTGACATAAGAATAAAGTAACCTAATAATGGCTGACACGGCAGAAAACCAACCAACCAACCAACACTTTCTAGTATTTTTTATAGTGTTTGATATAAAAAAACATCTGGGTACTAATTCTTTTGCTCTTAAAATGACCTTGGCTTCTGAGATAAAATAACAAATTTCATTTAGTTATTTATAGAATTCTTTTTTCAAATAAAAGTCTATGCACAGATTAAATATATAAATAATATATAATGAAATGTAATTTCTAAAGAAATCTATAAATTAGCTAAATATATAATCTTTTCAAAATACCCTGAAAAAATATATTAACAGAAAATAAAGAAAGGGGTGTCTTTGGTATGACACAAAACTATATCCAGAAGTGAAGCCTCAGTTCTGGATTTCTGAGAAGTACTCCTTCTTTGCCATCACTTCCAGATCCAGTCTGATTTGTAAATTAGATCTGAATACTTGATACCATACGACGGTGTGCAAATTATTTGTTTTAAGATTATTTGAAGATATATTCATATACTAAGGATTATTAGATACAAAGAAATGATTATTATTAAATAGAAAAAGCATATAATAGTTAATGAATTATTAGTATTAGATAGAAATACTTGAAACCATATAAACTGTGCGCAAAATACTAGTATTAAATAAGAATATTTCATATCATATAACATGCAAACAAATGATTATAGACAAATAAAAAATTTGCAATTGATAAAAGATGTAAAGGAATATAGTTATGATTGTAATCAAACAGAAATAAATCATATTTCAGTATTCAATAACCCATAAATAGCTGATATGCCATTAAACAAATTGACCAAACCAATCCAAGTTTGATCTGGTGTAGTTTACAGAGGAATTGGTGATATTAACCATTCATTGTAAAATTTTTCACAAATGTTAATTTTTTTCTCTTCAGTAATTAATCATGTCACTTCTGTTTTGTTTTTTTTTGTTGTTGTTTTTTTTGGTGTTGGAAGTATTTTTTGTTTCTTTACTTGTTTGTTAATTTCTTTTTTATTTCTTAGTTAATTCCTTTTTTTTTTTAATTTGTTGTTTGTTTGTATCTGAGTTTTTTTCTAGATGCAATTTTATTTAATCAGCTGATGGGATCAACCAAACACTGTGTGACTTTCTCCAGGCATTTTATTTGCCACAGTGTTTCCCTGACTGTTAATACATATGCTGGGTTGAAATTAGAGTTTTTGTACAACTACCTGGATAGGGTCAAACTGATCAATTTAAAGTTCAAAGAAGAAGAAAAGAAAAAAAAACAAACAAACAAAGAAATGTAAAAAAAAAAGAAGGGGAAAGGAATGAGTGAGAAACAATGAAAATAAAAAAATTTGTTTGAAAGAAAAAATGATGAAAAGAGAAAGAAAGTAAAATGAATATTTAAAACAGAAGAAAAAATGTAAAGAGACAGATGAAAATTAACAGAGAATGAAGAAGAAAAGAAAGATGAAAGTAAAAAGAAAGGAAAGAAAAAGAACAAAGAAAAATTAATAATTAAAACAGAAGGAAAAATAAAAATGAAAGAAAAAAGAATAAGTTTCACTTAAGACTAAAGCTTTTAGAAAAAGCATGAATCCATCTTTTTTCTCTCCTGCAATGGATGAATAGTAAGACATCCTGGCTCTTTGACTTTGATATTGTAACCAAAGAATGAAAACTCTGAATTCAAACCAGCTGTAAACCTCTTAAAAGTTGACCTTATGTCATTTCCTGTAGAAGGGCAGTGTAAATACATATTCACCCCAGTAAGGAAAAATATAACCCTAGACATAACGCAAAGCTGAAGATAATAAAAACTTTTTCACCCCAATCTAAAATTGGTCTACAGACCATTATTTAATCCCATAGACATACCAAGTCGTCTGGGACTTCCCAAAATCAGGGCAAATAATCTTCATCTCCTTAAAGGAGACAGTCTATTCTCAGAGAATCATCCCTCCAAGCAGTACTTACCTTCATCAGATTCATTTCTCAATGTCTGAAGACAATTTTAGCACCTGCTCCCGTGAAGGTGTGCTTCCAAGGAAGACTTGTCTTAAGCTAACCCTTAAGATGGGGTAATTCCAATCCATAAAAGGGCTATAGTGATATATAAGAATTTCTATTATAGTATAGTGTCAAATGTTTTGCAATATTTTGTTAACTTATTTGCTCTGTTGAAGTTACAGCTAAAGCAGTTTCCCAATCGAAGTAGAGGCCATCATGTTGTGCCATCTGAAGGTACCTTTATACCAGTTCTTATCCTTCAAGGTGAAGAACCTCTTCATTGAAGTTACCACCTCCTTTTGAAGCATCGTGAGTGCAGGAAGTGAGCCATGGGTCAGAACAAGTAATAATCTGAGGGATCTTGTTACAGTGGGTGGGGCATTAATTCAATTTCATTTAGTTCCTAGAGTTTATTCTTGTCATTCAAGTGGTATGAGATATATTGTCTTGCTGCAAAAAAGTTTACTTTCACACGATGGTATACATCCACTCCAGTTGTTTGGAAAACAAGTTGGCATCGGTAGTTTGACTTTACAAAACGAACCTGTAGTGAATTACTCATTATCCCACTAGATGCCAAGCAGTACCCTGTGTTCAAAATTCAAATATTTCAAGACTTTTGACAAACTAGTATATTATCACTTATTGGGAGGAACTGATCAATATTTTTTCATGTCGAAATGCTGCTTTTACCCTTTACAAACCTTCTAATATTTTGAACTGAAGAAATTGTTAAACAGGCATATACCAAACATTTTTTTGTCTGAAACATGGTCCAAAGAACTTAATTTATATGCAAGTACATTTATTATTTTACTTTCCTTCCTTTTTCATCTTTCCTTTTCCTTAATTTTTCTTTACTTCTGTTTTCTTCATTCCTTCTTTACTTTTTTCTTTCTACCTCATTCTTATTTCTTCTGTCTTACTCTTTTTTCTCTTGTTTTTCTTCCTTTCATCTCCTTTCTTTTTCCCTCTGTCTTATTCCCTTATCTTTCTCTTTTACTTTCCTTTCTTTTTATTTTCTCTCTTTTTCATTATCTTCTTGTTTTCACCTTTTCATTTACTTTCTTTTTTCCTTTTAAATTATTCTTACTTTTTGTTTTTCTTTCTTTCTTACTAATTCTTTTTCTCTTCATTCTTAGATTTTTTTTCTATTCTATATCAATCAATTGCATTTTTTGCATGCTGGGTTGTGGTTTGGCACCAGTTCCAGAGTTTTGGGAAGTGGGGAATCATCCCTTCATTACCATTTCTCTTTGATCTAATCTAAGTTCAAGTACCGGTTAGGATCCCATCTAGAAGTTAAAAAAAGATTTGGAAATTATCACTATTAGGTCAGAATACTTGAAATCTTATAATTTTGTACAAATTATTAGGATTAGGAAAACTTAAAAGCATAATTCAGTACAGATTATTTGTTTTAAGATTTAATTGTTACTTGAAGACATTTTGTTTTCAAATTATTATTATTAGCTACTTAAAACTATTTAATTCTTTCCCATAAAAGATCAAAAGCAAAAAAGATCTATGGCATTAACTTCCCCAACAAGGGTTGATATACCAACCAACTGATTGAAATAACATTGATAGTTAAACCTTCCATGTGAATTTGATCTTTTAAAAGACACTGAACTTTACAGTTCTCCACAGGTGACACAATGTCTAAAGTTTCCTCTTGAACATTGAGAGAACACAATTATAGCTCAAGTTGGCCATTGCTTCCTTCTGTTTGGACATTGTCCAAACCTCCTGAGCTTTAACTGCCAAGAATTCAAAGTAAGACTTTCCTTCTCAAAGTTGATACATTTGTCATGATTGATGAGCGTCACCAAACTAGCATGGCATGACAGCTATAGATAATGAGTCTCCTGCTGATTTACTTGAACCCTAGAGATATTACCCTTGTCCATCAATGACACTGACTATTGGTCGACACAATTTCACTGTTTAGGGGAAATTTCTCTAAACTGAAATACAGGGCATTTCCAAAAAAAAAAGTTAAAACAATTTCTTTGCATTTCACCGAAATGACAAGAAGATGAATATGTGAAAGGAAGTCTTTTAATCACCCACAATTATTTATAAGATTTATACAGACTAGGTCAACTCTAACCTTCTCTTAAAGTTGACAATTTACGAGTTCATTTTCCAATTGGACAATTTTCCTTGTTTATTTGGCCTCCAAACTTCTGGTGTATTTATTTTTACAACATGAATTTCATTTTTAATTAAATACTAAATTAGCTAGGAACACACAGTCTATGATAATACTGATGCTTCTATTTAGGAAGATCCTGCATGCTGTCTAAAAGTCTTGCTAAGAGCAACACTAGAAACTATTTGTGATGCAGACTAGGCAGATGATCCAGCACTTCTGGCAAATATACTGCTGAAGCCAAATCTGCTGTATAACCAGGAAAAAGCAGCAAAAGGCATTGGTCTCTTTTTGAACTCAGAAAAACAGAGTTGATGTATTTTGATCAAGATGGTGTCATATCCTCACTAAATGGAAAGACTCTGAAATTAAGAGATCAGTTCATATTCCTTGGTAGCAATATCTCATTAACTGAAAGTGATGTAAGGGCATGCATATGTAAAGCATGTACTGCTGTTGACAGGTTAACAATTGTATGCAAATCTGATCTCTCTTATAAAGTAAAATGCGAATATTTCCAAATTGTAGCCATGTCAGTACTATTGCATAGTGACACCATTTGAACTATAACAAAAACGAGTTTAAATTTAATGATATGCTTTTAAAAAAAGCTACTTGAGAACTTACCAGAATATGCTGCATACTGATTTGAAAAAATAGCAGCTGTACGGCCACTTACCTCCTATCACACAGTAATACGAGCCAGTCATGCTGGGTACTGCTGGTAAAATGAGGATGAACTAAGTGACGTTTTTCTATTGACTCCTACATATGGACACAGCATTATGAGCAAAAACTTACATTCATCAGCTCTGTAGGAACATTGGATATTGTCAAGAGGGCATGTCGAGATCGATGGCTGACAGGAACCAATGTCAAGAGAGAGTCAAAGGAATCAATGCTGTCAGCCACTTACCTCCCATCTCATAAAACATCCAAGCAAGACATGCTGGATAATGATGAAGAAGTAAGGATGTACTGTTAGTCCATGTTCTCTAATGGATTCCTATACAGGAATACATCATTGTTGACTGACCCATAAAAACTCACATTAATCAACTCAATGCAAATGTGCTGTCAACGCACTTTGATGATGATGATAGCTCATATAAAAGCAAACCAGAATGCTGGAAATGAAATCACCCAGCCATTTTGAAGTTCAATGCATATACAAAGGATTGTATTCATGGCAGACACTAAAAAGGAGAAACCAGATAGCAATGGTGTGAGTTTATAAATTTTCCTTGGGTATTCATGATAAGACACCCTTTCTGTCAGATTAAAAATATTTGGACTGGATCCTCAAAAGACCCCTTCAAAAATGTAGGGGAGGGGTTTGGAGTATGATCTTAAACTACATAAAGCAGTGAGGCTCCAGTTCTCAAAGTTTAGGAATTGTGGGGTATTCCCTCACTGCCATTACTCCCAGCTCTGTAGTAGTACCTGTTAGGGTTGGTCTAACCTATGGGTCAGATAAATGTTTTTGGAAGTTTTTAGTACTAGATCATAATATTTCATATCATATAATTTTGTGCAAACAAATAATTATTATTGAATTGGAATAATTACTTGAAACCATATAACTGCATTAAAGAAGTCTGGCTTCAGCATTAAATAATCCAACAAAGGTTGACATGCAGAAAATTAAATACATTCACCAGTCTCAAATAGATCTATTTAAAGATTATTAAAATGAGATAGGAATACTTGAAAGATTATAGATAAAGTGCTGTGTTTTGAAAAATTGCAATGGAACATTAAAAATGTAATTATGATTACAAACATTCAGAATTGAATCAATTTTTTCATTTGAAAAAAGAATGACTTTGGCTTTAAATAACCCAATAAGGGTTGACATGTTGTAAAACAAATCAACTAATCTGATGCAAACTTTACAATTCTCCAATAGTATAAAGAAATTACTGTCACTATAATCTGCTGTTATCCTAACCTTGACCTTGAAAGAATAGAAAGGTGCTTCAACAAGTATTAGGTCAGGCAACTGATATAGGAGAAGGAAAAGCCTTGAATTCAAAACCAAGGGGAATAAGGCTAACATCTCCACCCCATAAAATCACAGTCATCATCATCATCATTATGTCGCACCGCCAGCACGGATATCCCTGACCCTCTCTCGCCACTTCTCCCTATCATTCATCGCCTCCGGCAGGTCTTCAAGGTTACATCCTGTGTCCTCACATTGTTGCTGTATGTAAGTTCGTGCTGGTCGTCCTGCTTTTGCACATCCATATGTTGGGGTCCACAGGGGTACATCGCTTATGAGCTCGTCCTTGCTTCTCCAGCAGTGTCCCGCGTGACTGGTTCGTCTAACTTGTATAGTTTTCATGATGGGGGGCAAGTGTCCGTATAGTGTTGTCGCCAGGACTTGTTCAATACTGCTCTCAACATTCTTGTGTAATTTCCGTCTAGTTTCCTCTCCAGCAACTTTGTTAGCGTCCATGTGGTGCATCCATATAGCAGTATCGACACAACCGCAGCCTAGAAGAAACTGCGTTTCATTTTATCGGTTAGGTCCGACTTCCATATGATCGAGAGCCTATCAATAGCTGTCCATGCCTTCGTCAGTCGTGTGTCGATGTCTTTTTCGGTTGATGAGATGCTATTTCCTAGGTAGGTGAATTTGTCTACTAGTTTCAGAGAGGCTCCGTCTAGTGTAGCAATGTTGCCCGTTTGGTTGTAACACATATATTCAGTTTTGTTTGCATTGACATGGAGACCAATGCCAGCTGCAGCTCGTTCCAGACTATGCAGTCGTGTCTTTGCTTGATTAGGCGTATTCGCCAGTAACGCCAAGTCATCAGCGTAGTCGGCGTCTGTGATTGTTTTTGCGGGGTACCTTTTGCTTCTTCTCTTAGTCAGCTCGAAGCCATTTTCTCTGATTTTGTTGATCGAAGTCCTAAGCACATAGTCTAGACAGATAATAAAGAGGTACGGGGCTAGTGTGTCTCCTTGTAGTACTCCTGCAACAATGTCGAAGTATTCCGTGTCTCCATCTGGTGAACGTGCAGTACTTCTGAAAATATAGTATAATTCAAACAGTTACCATATGTGCTTAACTTGATATTGTGTATAAGTCAGTCCTTCAAAATATCACCCATCTGACAAATCTCTGTGTTGCAAGAGTTAAGGTGAGAGATTGTTGAGTTTGCTTTCATAGGTCTGTATGAGACATGCTTATACCACTGGATTCATTCTATCCCTCTCAGCACTCTGCAGTCAAATCTGTCTCCTCAGGTCACTAGTTGTATTAAGTGGCTCTATCTCAACTGTACAACTGTATTGACACAACAGAGGCATTGTACACACAGATCTTTGTGCATTGAGAGACATTTTGATGTATTCATAGTGGCCTATGAAGGGACTTCATGACTCCCACTGCTACTCTGCATTTCCTGTTGATGGCAGGTTGGTGGTTGCCTGTCCTAGAGACTGCAGTGGCTAGATAGATGAAATTGGAGACAATTTTTCCAATCATTTCAGATATTCTCAAGAAAAGGTCAGGGCCATAACAGGTACAATCACTGGGTTAGTGGGCCTGGGAGTCATGTAAATTAAGGGGTGATTACACTTGCTAGAGCTCCAGAACTGGGGCCTCACCACCAGATAGAGTTTTGTGTTATACCCAGGACAGCCCTTTTTGAAGGTTGGTAGGGTCTTAACCTTTTACAGTTTCTATATTCTGAACCCTCAGTAAGGCAGTTTTTTGTTTGTGCTTGTGAGTCTGTGCAACAAAGTTTTTTGTGTGCATTAGCCACTCTGCTGGCAGGGCTTACAATATATGACTATATCCCCTGCAAAGGGTTAAGATACAAAATTGCATCTACTGATGAGGCTCTAGTTCTGGAGATCTGGGGAGGGTGAAGTACCCTGTTCAGTGACATAAGAAATCAGCTGGGTATAATCAACTAGTATACAATTTTCTTGAAACTTTCCATTTCATAAGGAATAAATTGTAAAACATTAGTTCATTGACTGTAAATAAACGGTAAACATTTTGCCTTTAGTAATCAGTGCTTAAGGTTTACCGAACTTGATTTTATGGAGATTAAGGAGAATTTTAGTGAGAATGTTTTATGTGCCATAAAATAAGGTGCTTTGTTGGTGAAATTTGTGTAGAAAGAAAAACTGAGGTTGACTTGTATGCTAAGCAGATTGTAATGATTTTTGTGGCTACAAATCAAAGGTTGACCTATACATGAAATTGAATTAGACATAAGTATAGTTGATTGAGATCTAACATGAAGAAGAGAGTGGAAAAGTTTGAGAAATTCAGAGAGAAGAAGAAACAGAAATGAGGGAAAAGATAGAGAAACAAAGAGGAATTAGAAGAAATGAAATTGAGAGGGTATGGGGGGGGGGATAAGATGAAAGAGGTGTGTAGAATAAAGAAGGAAAGGGTGAAAAAGAGAAGACATTGAAAGGAAGGAATAAAGATGAGGGACCAGAGAAGAAGAAGGAAAGAATAAGAGAGGGTATTAAAGTGAAGGAGAAAAGGGCAGGAATGAGATGGGGAGTTGGGGGAGGGGAAGAGAGGAGATCATGGATGAGAAGGAGAATTGGGGGAAAGAGAAGGGAGCAGGATTGAGATGGGGGGTTGGGGGAGGGGAAGAGAGGAGATCATGGGTGAGAAGGAGACTTGGGGGGAAAGAGAAGGGAGCAGGATTGAGATGGGGGGTTGGGGGAGGGGAAGGAGAAGAGAAGGGAGGAAATGGTAGATCATTGTGTATTGAATTACATCATTTATTTCGAAAAAACTGTAGTGAATTTATATTTCTTTTCTTTATTGCTTATTAACAAAAGTGTAGCGAATTTAATAAAACGAACGTTGGCAACAACACAGCAAGTAATTTTAATTCTTCCTTCAGACCTCGAAACTTGGGTGGGACCTTCACACGCATCTTTCACCATGAGAATAACAAAACACATAGCCGCTACCCTATAAACTTGAATGGCCAAACAAGAAAAATATAAGGTAATGACTACTCATGTTTAAACCTGTGCAACTGGAGAAAAATTGCATTTTCAATTTGGCAGCTACTGCATCTCAAGGGTACCACAAATCCTTCTTTGCTGTCTCTGCGTTTTCTCCTCTTCACATCCCGAACCTAAAAAGAAGAAAACTGTGCCCCAAGAAGGTTCAAATCTCATGGGATTCAGTAAGATAGGGATCGGAAAGTAGGAAAAAAGAGAGTAAAGGTAAGATATAGGGAATAGAGAGAAGAAAGCAAGGACAAGATGTGTGACCTGCTAAAAGAAGGAGATGTAGCAGAAACAAAATGGGGGACTGAAAGAAAGGAAACAGGGATAGATTGGAAAAATAATGTAAGGAAAATATGGGTACTTGAGAGTCGGAGGCGAAATGGGTTAATTGAAGAGAAAGTTGGTTCTTGGATAAAAAAAAGTGCACCTGGATGAACTATGTAAAAGAAAACCATGAAAAGCCTGTTGACCAATTTTTCTTTTTCTTTTGGGACATAGGGTTTGTTTTTTTTTATTAATAATGTATTTATTCATGTCCAGTGCAAGAAATTTCATATGAAAACCAAAATATGATTATATTTAGGCAATTTTGTTGATCCTTTTAAATGAAAAAAACAAACTCTATGTTCTACTTTAAAAGAAAGCTCTCACAAACAATCAAATAACATGAATAACTGCTTTTTCTTGATGAAGACCATATAAATTGATTAATTGATTTACTCTTAGCAAAGTCACATTAACTCAGCAAAAGATGATGATAATGATATAATGAAATGAGTTAAATATGCTATCACTATTTCTCAAAACAACTAAAAAAATCCTGGGAACTGTGCCTCTTAGTCAGGAACTATTTGAAGGTGAATGACGATCTAGAAGTTGTGAGTAAAAGCAACATAAATTAAGAACAGTCAAAAATTAATAACTCCTAAATTGGTCAAAAAGATATGGACAAGAACAACATTTTTCCATATCTTATTTGTATGAAGAGATAATGAAAAGTTCTTAATCCAATCAAGATGGGAATTATATTTTTATTGAATTTTGAAGAAGGATTAAAAAACCTAATAAACAATATGCCAAATTTGTTGTACTGCAGTTTGAAAATATGACTTAGCAAGTTTTATGGCTCAATGAATTTCCTTCTTGATTTTCTCAAGAACCTTTCAGTATCTTTTGTAAAAGATAAAAGAATGGGATATTGTCATATATATAAATCTTAAGTGATGGGTAAAAGTGTTGCAGTAACCACCCTGAACTGCAGAGTTTGACTTAACCCCACATTGTTAAGATTTTTAATGACAATATTAGTCAATAGTTTTGGTTAAAACCGTACAAGCCATAGGTCAGCTCAACAAAGAAGAAAAAAAAACAAACATGAACTTCAGAAGACACACATATGGCCATCTTCATTGATGAGAATTTTTCTTTTGGCTCATCCTGGTCAGTGTAGGTGCATGTGACACTTCACAATATGGACTCTGTGGGGAGCTGATCACTCAATATTGTGTTACAGATGGCAGTTGGAGAATTTATCAGTTTCCTATCCCACTTGGTATCTTAAACAGCTGACTAACTTTTTCATTCTTGGTAACCCACTACTGCTTACTCTCCTAGGTTCAAACTCCCTTTGTGTCACAATTCCTCTCTCTCACACACATACAACTAATCTGTCTCCTGACTGCATCCTTGAATATATGCAGTAGAGGCTTCCAGAAAAGAAAACTGTTTATCTCACATGGACCACCCAAAACTAAAGTACTTGAAAAAATATTACCCTTGTCTACTGACCTCTCACTGTACTAACACCAAAAACTTCTGGTTATAATGGATGTTAAAAAACTAACCTTTTCATCCCCATCACAAATTTTTTCTCTTTTTAGTTTATTATTCAAATCTACCAACCTGACTAACTTGTTTAGTTATCTTTTTAATACAACACATATCCAGATACATGAATATATAAATATATACTTCCCATGCACACACACACACACACAGACATATACATATACATAATACCTATATATACATACATAGTCATGTTGAGATACTCACACCTACATATATATGCATTATTGCAACTAAATATGGTGTTAGAGAGAGATCATCTTATAGTCACAAAACATATCTATATATAGACATACATCCTCACACACATCCCCTGCCTAAAAAATGGAAGTTTTTCAAAAGCAGGTTTATTGCTTTATTTACAATTAGATGTTGTGTGTGTATATATATATATATATATATATATATATATAGGAGGTGCCTGTGGTGTAATGGTTATCATCGTAGGAAATGGACACGGCGACATGAGTTCAAATCCTGGACGAGACTGACTGCATTTCATATCGCACTAATACCCTTGGGAAAGGTATGAATCCAATTATTCTCCCTCCAGCTATGGGTAAATAGTAGGGCAGACTGGGTTCTTCAGCCTTGGTGAGGCAACTAGTCTAGGAGAAGGAAAACTCAGAATTCAAACTGTTAAACTCCGCTTAAAAATTGACCTTGTGTCATATCCTGCTCGAGCAGAGGGGTTGATAAATATGTGTGTATATATATATATATATATATATATATATATATATACACACACACACAAACACTATATTGCTTGTAAATAAGTAAAAATTTAATTTTCTTGTCAACCAAAATAGCAGGATTTTATAATTTCTTGTGGAATCAAAATGGATATAACTATTATTTAAATAACTATTATTCAAATAACTTGACTGTGTTAAAACTTTGTAAGAAAATAAATGAATATGAAGCAGTCGAAACGTAAGTACATGCTGTACATATATTTCTTTTATTTTCCATTAGTGCTTAGTGCTTTAGAATTTGATAATAAAAACTGATAATATCCATTTTGATTGTCAATAAAATGCTGGTTTTGTAAAAAAAAGTTGGTAAAAATCTACTTATTTATGGAGACTAAAAAGAATAAATCCTTCTGGTGATGATAGTTTGGTTACTTTGTTTAATGGCATATCAACCTTTGTGGGTTATTTGATACCACATGTATATGCTCATAGAAGAAAAGCAGTATTACTATTTAAATGGGTTCATACCTTTCTGAAGGACATTAGTCTGAAAGTAAACATGTTGGTACAATTGGTGCTTGAAGTCACTTATTTTGAGGCTGCAGTCCGACACTTTAGCCATTGCACCATGGAGACTTCTCTTTCTTGTGATGAGGGTTTGGGAAAATGTGTCTGAAAAAAAAATCATACATTAATTTTTCTGGGTTCAAATAATTAGCTAAATAAAAGATTGGAGTTGGTAGTGAAATGCCACCATGAAAGTGAATATTTACGTAGCAATTTGGTGCCTAATTGAGCCATATAACTTTATATGCGGATGACGTATTAGTCACAGAACTTCAAGTAAAAGTCAATAACAAAATCAAATCCATTGAATACTAACTCACCTGATGATTGAAACTCTGATTCACTAATTTTTAGTATCTTTTATTAACTTATTTTATTCTTGAAATATATTGAGATATTACTCTGCATTTTGAAGATTAAAAATTCTTACAGCATTAATTCTAACCATAATTGTATATATATATATATATATATATATATATATATATAATTGGTATAATGGTAGATTATTCACCAATGGTCTGCGAGACTGGGTTTCAATTCAAGGTTGAATCATACCAAAGACTCAAAAAATAGTACTTGATACCTTCTTGCTTAACACTTGGCATCATAAGGTAAGGATTAAGGGTGAGTAGGGCAATCCTGTAGGGAACCTTCAGGTCGCCTTCGACTAAGATTGGTCAACTTATATATAGGAGGATTTGGTGGTGTAATGGTTATTTGTGAGAAAAAAAGGACTTAGTAAGCCAAATTGAAATTGTGGACATAGATGTTGTTTAACTTTGCCCTAGGTACAGACTAATATGCATCTCTTGCACTCCTAGCTGTGGTTAAAATAGCTGGATAGGATGGGCTCTCTCACTTTGGCAAAACAGCCAGTCTAAGAGAAAGAAGTTTGAATTCAAAACCTAAGGAGTGTCATTTGAAGAATCTGTGATACACAAGTGCAACATTCTTTTGTCATCCCCGAGAAAGTATGACTGATCCTACTTAATTCTTCACTACTAAAAACAAAATACCTGTAAAATAGTTTGTATCTTTAACTTATCTATTAGACCCTAAGATATTGTGCTCGATGGGAGAGTATATATATATATATATATATATACATATATATATATATAGTACGTAAATATACACATAATTATTTCAAACAGAGACTTTTTTTTTTTTTTACCTTGTCTTTACTGTCAGCATCTGTTTGTGTATCAAGTAATCAATATTTTAGAATATTTGAAAGTAAGACACTGGCTTCTTTCACCTGACCTAGACAGAAAGAGAATCAATAGCTGACTGACAAATCATCTTTCAGCCTGCAAGGTAAATTATAGAAGTGCTTTGTCAAAACACTGCCCATCATCTGTAACCAAAAAGCAGAGATTTGCAAAATAGTAACACAAGTTTTGACAATTGATCAACCAAATTAACCCTACTTTTCTTTTCAAATGATCTTATAACTTTGAACAACTCAGGCTAGTATCCTGATCTTTATTGTTTCGGTTTTTATATATTACTTGCGTGTTTTTTTGGGAGGAGTTTTGTTCAATTGCTCTATATTAATGATAATTATACTTAGCTCAATTTTGTATCTATTCCCGACCACTGACAATCCTTTTCTTAACTTTCAAGACAATTCTATTGTAAAATCATTATCAATACATTTAGATTATACATCTTAGCAATACACTGCCAGTAATTCTTGTATTCATTCCTGACCATTGACAATCCCTTTCTTCCTGATTTTCAATGTATTCTTATAAAACAATCATCAGCAATGCATTTCTGTTATATATACTAGCTGATGTGCCCTTCTACATCAGGTAAGAGTTCAAGACTTAGATTACTGTTTGTTATTTTTCACTCTTAGTTATCAGTTAAAAATTTACACCAAATGGTCACAGACGCTGATTGCTACTAGAGATGATAAATCCACATTAACATTTATTTTAGAAATTTTATACATGCATTGTGGTGAGAAGGATCAGTCTTTTATACCGCCATTGTCAGCATAAGTGGTATCCTCTACAATTGAAAACTGATTGATTTTAATCCCTACCTTAACTAGAGAAAGCAATACCTGAATCAACTGAAAGCAGCTGTTCCTTAGTTGTGGTGCCACAACATGCACATGTTTATCAGAATGCCATTTACACTTGCCTAAAGCAGATACAGAAGTTGGTGGTATGCTGCTGCTGCTACTGCTGGGTTACAAGCTGGAACCTGATCAGCTAGGTCATTTTAGAAAGGGGTCTGATGACCTTTGAGGCAGTTACTAAGATAGGAGGATGAATAAGGAAGATTTTTCTGTGAATGTGATCACTACTATTGACTATTATATAAGCAGTAAAACTATTTGTAAAACTCCTTTTGTTTTCAGAGAAAAATCACTACTAAAGAATAAGAATAAAATAAGGTTAATTCCAAAAGAGAATATGTTTGAGATGAAAATGCAGGATAAAAAAGGGGACAGAAAATTCTGCCTCCTCCAAATGTTTTAATTTAACAGGGATGAGAGGTAATCTTTATTATGTTTAGGCTAGTGTGACCTCAGAAAAAGTGAGTTTGAACTGCAGTCATGCTATTTATGCTCACTTTCAGATCCTTGGTATAGGCATGAACCCCATTATCCCCCCATCTATTATGGTCAGACTCTTGGTAAAGGCATGAACCTCTTTCCTCCCCAAGCTATTATGTTCACTTTCAGACCCTTGGTATAGGCATGAAACTCTTTATCCCACCAAGCTATTATGTTCACTTTCAGACTCTTGGTAAAGGCATGAAACCCTTACCCCCCAAGCTATTATGTTCACTTTCAGACTCTTGGTAAAGGCATGAACCCATTTATCCCCCCCAAGCTATTATGTTCACTTTCAGACTCTTGGTAAAGGCATGAACCCATTTATCCCCCCCAAGCTATTATGTTCACTTTCAGACTCTTGGTGAAGGCATGAAACCCTTTATCCCACCAAGCAATTATGTTCACTTTCAGACTCTTGGTAAAGGCATGAACCCATTTATCTGCCTCCAAGCTATTATGTTCACTTCCAGACTCTTGGTAAAGGCATGAACCCCTTTATCCCCCACTCCAGCAATTATTTTAACTTTTAGACCCTTGGTAAAAGTATAAATCCCTTTATCTCTCCACCAGCTATAGGTTAAAAAGTACTTCTACAGTTCTCCTAAAAGGATGAATTTGGTATTAGGTAACCCATGAAGGTTGATATGCCATTAAACAAAGAAACCAAACTTTAACTGGTGCCAGGTTAAAAAAAAATTTGTATTTGTGGCTGAAATATTATATCTAAAACTACATCGTTAATGTCTTGTTTTTAGCCCTTGGATATGATGTTCCTGATTCATGGTTGGTTCTCTTGATTCAAAGGGAGATAACATCATTAATATCATGTTTTGTTTATTTTTTATTTCTATATTACTGAGGTAATTAAAGTTTGTATTAAAAAAGATAAGCAGTGTTTGCTAACTGACAGGTGCTGCAATGTTCTGTCTTACTTATGTGAGTCAAAATTTTTATTTTGATAATGTTAGAGACAATTTTGCAACTCAGGATGAAGGTTGTGATGGTGATGAACTCAGTTCAAATTCTGTGATGCTGAGCTCACCTGATACTCTTCTGGTACTACTCATTAGATTTGATTTTATTGGTTGGAGCATGACCTCAGAATTTACAGTTTTTGGCTGACTTGACATAGCCTGATTGTCAAAGTTCTTACAAACGGATGAAATTTCTTCAACTATCTGATTTCTGTACTGCAATCAACTGAACCTTCCACAGTATTATTGCGCAGTTTGAACTTGTAAGTGTCAGTTCCTAAATTGCTCATTTATCTGTGCTGCTTTCAAGTCGCATATGGAATGAAGCAATGCACAATGTGTCAGCACACAAATTATCATATTACCAGCCCCAGTAGGTACCTCCTCTGGCTTGGACTGCTTGCTTTGGTCACATGATATATGCACAACAAACTAGCATGTATTAGAATATTGCAAAACTTTTGATTCACCCTTGTATTTGATATGAAAGTCACAAAAAACTCGGAAGTGTTTTTATGTAAGTTGTTCCTCACAATGTTTTGACCAATGTACTTCACAACCTTCATAATGTCTGCCTCATGTTAAGAAGTTCAACAGGAATTTCAGAATTGGCCTGTTGTGGTGTACTTATTGACGAGCCAGACTTGCAGATCAATGACAACTGAATGATGAGTTCAATTCTAAGTGGATTCTCTGTACTTTTTTTTAAAATTCAATTCTCATTGGATGCCAAACTAAACTAATTTTAGTAAATAACTACGGGAAGTTCAGAAATATCCAGGATACAACAGAATCTACGTATCAGATAACAGCGAGATTGAGCAAATTTTCTGCAACAAATCAATTCTGCCACTACTGCAATACATTTTCACCAAAATTAAAAAGCACATGCATGCTGCATTCGTACAAGAGTTAATCAGCAAATAATACATACGATTTTATTTTTGTCTTACAACATGAAAGATGGATGTTGGTGAAATAGCATTAGAGGTTGAACCCTCCAGCAAATAACCCATATTTTTGGCTTTAGTGCACATAGCAGAAATGTGTGATACAAGATATATTTCTCAAAACACCCACACACATTTATCTAAGAAGAGTGCTCCAAAGTAAAGCTTCCCATTTAATTCCGCAGAAATTACAAACAATAACCGCAATACCAGTTTGAAAAGAGTTAGTGTTCTGCTACAAAACATTTTTTTTCACAAATCACCACTGCTGGTGATATATTTACAACAGAATGAAACAGCCCAGTCGGCTGGGGCTATAGAATTCACAGACTGCATCTTTGCAAAGATGTAAGACCCCTCCACTCCAAACAAGTGTCCTGTATATGACACTAATCCATCTGATGGTGAGGCTTTAGTCATGGAGTAACCCCTTCATTGCCATTATTCCTGGGTCCATTGACCTAGAGTGGTAGTACTTGTTAGGGTCCCATCTATGGATCAAACAGAACTGTTTAACCATTTAACTGGGTACAAGCAAATGACTGATGGCAAATTGAATTGTAAGTGTTACATAGCAATACCATTTAACTGTATGCAAATAAAACTATTAGTATTAGATCGCAGTACTTGAAACCATTTTATTGTATGCAAACAAATGAGCTCTGGCTTCTTTAAAAATGTTATCTACAAACTACTTGTTTACAAATCATATATTTATCATCTGTATGTATAAACAGGTTTTGGTATAAAATAACCAAAGTGGCTTGATATGCCATAAAAACCAACCAATCAGAATGAAAAAGAACTTGCATACTGCTTTTGTAAATCTGTTGAGAGCAGCATAGTGGCAGTCTGTTAAAATGGCATCTGACATGAAGGCAGTGATTTCTGTGTTTCCATTTGGAAATTTCAAATTGAACCCATTAATACACAAAGATATCATTCTCATTCTGTCTTTTGTGATTAGAGGATATTCAAGTTAATTCTTCCTTGAGTTAGTGCTTGTCTCTTCCACTGAACTCGAGTATATATAGTTATTTGCTTAACTTAGATGTAGCACAAGACCTGAAGTATGGGGTGCTCAGTGAGAATCAAACTCATAATGGTCTGTGAATCTAGCTTGTTAACCATTACACCACATTAGGTACCCAAACAAGAGTATATATACTTTACCAAAGGATTGAAATCACATCAAAAGAGCTACCTTGTCGGTGCTTCTGTCAATGCAAAACTTGCTGGAATAACTGTGTTGAATGCCAAAAGGGACTATTTTAAAGAAAATTAATGTTTGATTTATAGTTCATTCCTCTCTTGGTAAATACAGCTTCAGCCTTCTTAGTTTTTAACATATTTCATATGTCTGGTTATACTATTCATTATAGGGTCATATCCTGCTGAAAGTATTACTGGTGCAGAAAATGCAGATGATCTAGCACTTCTTGTAAATATACCTGCTCAAGCTGAAGTTCTACTGCATAACTTGGAGCAGGCAGCAACAGGTATTGGTTTCTACTTGAACTCAAATAAAAATAGTATTTTAATCAAGATGCTCTCATCTCATTAAATTGCAAGTCTCCCAATGAAATTAGTAGATCAGATCATATACCTTGGTAGCAATATCTTACCTACTGAAAATGCTGTCAGTATGTACATAGGTAAAGCATGGATTGCTATTCATAGGTTTTCATGTGAACTGTGACAAAACACTTTGGAAACATACTTTGGTATGTACTGTTTTGCACAAATCTTGGAAGCATCTGTCCACTAAACAATAACTGTATGGACACTTGCCTCCAATCTCACAAATCAATTAAGACAAGCAAGACATGCTGGCACTGTTGAAGAAGTAAGCACAAATGCATACGCAACATTCTATGAACTAGATATAGATGCACAAGTGTTGGTTGACCTGTAAAAACTAACATTCATTAGCTCTGTGCATAAACTGGATGCTATCTAGAGGTCCTATGAAGAGCGATGCCCAACTGGGACAGAAGGTAAGAGAGTCCAAGAAATTCATGCTGTTGGCATACTTTTGGGAGGATGATTATTTTAGGCAAGGCTAAAATATTATAACAAAAAATCAATCAAAATGAGATCAGCAATCTAACCAGATCAGTGAATAATTACAACACTTTCTTATCTCAGAGATTCAAACAAAAATTTTTAAGTGTTGCATGTATAAAGCCGAAGACCCATCAGACTGGCTCTAAAATCAATGCCATTTATTTGATAAGAAAAAATACGTAATTCTTGCCAATTTTATAAAATAGGCTTCTTTTATTATTTAAAAAAATCCTCTTTGGTCATACTCTCTCTTTGTGGCTGGTTCAATAGAACCATAATACAAGCTAGTCTTTGAAGAAGGTAAAAGTTTTAACTGTAGGGTGGTCATCTTTGAACCTTTCATCAAGGAACTTTTAATTTCCTTGAGTTAGCTCAAGGTTTACATCTTTTTTGCAATTCTCTGAAGGGTGGGTGCAAACAAAAAAAAAAGTAGCAAAAACGAAAAATATACGTGGGTAAATACAGAAAACTATAGAAAACCTTTGACAATGAATAAATCAAAGGTTTCTATTTGATCAATGACGAAAAAGCTTTGTGTAAAAAAAAACAAAAAAAAAACATTTTGATGGTTTTTTTTGCTGAGTGTTCAAATAGTCTTTAGACATTTATTAACCAAATATCTGTATTTCTATTGCAAAGCCAACCAGTTTTCTTTTCTTATCTGTCTGTCTATTTCCTATAATAGTTTTGAGCCGGATCATATATAAATGGGATCATCTTAATAAGAGGTCAGTGTGTATTTATGCAAACCCTTTGCCATGGTTGCCCAGTCAGCTGGGTTTGTAGAATACACTGACTGCACCTCTGCACCAAAGAATGTCCTGGATATGACACTAAAGAATCTGATGGTGAGATTCCTGTGATTCTGGAGCTTTGGGGAATGCAGAGCAACCCTTCATTGCCATTACTCTCAGGTCCACTCTGGCCCAGAGTTGTAGCACCTGATAGTATCCTATCTATGGGTTAAATTGAACTTAACTCTAGTTTCGAGAATTTACTGTTTTTGCATTTAAACTGTGTATTTATGCCAAGTTGAATTGCTTGAAATAGAACTATTTTTTACATTGAAACTGTACTTATGCTAAACTGAATTGTTTGAATTAGAACTGTTTGACTAAGCTGAATAGCTTTAAATAGAAATGTTTTTGACAATTAAACTGTACTTACATTTAAACTGCATGCTTATGCTAAACTGAATTGTTTGAAATGAAACTGTTTTAGACATTGAAACTGTACTTACCCTAAACTGAATTGTTTAATATAGAACTGTTTTGACATTTAACTGTGTGTAAAGAAAATCTATAATTATACTAAACTGAATTGGCTGTTTGAATAAACTTGAATAGCTTGAAATGGAAATGTTTTTGACAATTAAACTGTGTACTCATGCTATTTTTTGAAATAGAAGTGACTATTTGCATGAAAATGGATTTGGCATTAAATGACCTATAAAGGTTGATATGCCATAAAACCCAAGCAACAAAACCAAACCTTTGCCATTGGCAAGATATGACACAAGGTCAATTTTTAAGCCAAATATAAGCTAGTTTGAATTTACTTTTCCTTTTCTATGACTGGTTGCTTCTACTGTGGAAAGAATGAGACACAAAATCAATTTTGATTCAAAATTGAGCTGGTATCAATTCTCTTTTCTTTCTTCTAAACTAGATGCCTCTACCACAGGTGGGATGTGATGCCAGGTTGATTATTAAACAGCGTAAAGCGGATTTGAATTGGGTTTCTTTCTACTCAAAGCTGTTGTATGTATGGGATTGAGAAGAGATGGATTCATGCCTTTCTCAAGGGCTATGAGTATGAAGTGAAGTGCTAACAGATTTGTCAGGAATTAGAAATTGAGCCACCAAATCCATTTCCTAAAACCATAACAATTATTCTAAGTAAGTAAAGTAAAATTGTCTCCCTTTAGTCAAGGGCGACCAGAAGGCTCCCTTTTCAATAACTACTACACCAAGGTGTAGGGAAGGGCGCTAGTCCTTTTCCTGGATTGCTCCACTTTACCCTTGATATATACCTTATATTGCTGAGTGTTAAGCAAGGAGGTATCAAGTACCATTTTTAAAGTCTCTGGTATGATGCAACCTGGGATTGAACCCAGGTCTCCCAGACCATTGGCGAACACTCTACTCCTTAGGCCACTGAGCTGGTTATTGATATATGTTTTTACAAAACCCTTCCATCTCAAAGAAAATGTCTTTAAAGAAAAGTACAGATGATTTCAATTCAGAATTTTCCTTCTCCTAGACCGGTTGTCATATCAAGGCTAAAAATCCTAGTCTGCATTACAATTTTACCTAGCAGTGGGGAGAAAAGATTCATACCTTTCCCAAGGGCATTAGCATAAAATGAAATGCAAACAGGCTTGTCATGACTTTGAACTTGGGCTGTGGAATCAATTTGTAAAGACAATAACTATTTCATTACATGCTTTCACTCTAAAAAAATCACATATTATGCCAGCCCAGTCAGCTGGGGCTGTAGAAGACACTGACTGCATCTCTGTAGAGAGGTAAGACTCCTCCCAATGAGTGTCCTGGATATGACACAAAACAACTGATTGTGAGGGTCCAGTAATGCTGGAGATTTGGGGAATTTCAGAGTACCCCTTCATTGCCATTGTTCCCTGGTCCACTCTGACCTGGAGTGGTAGCACCTGATAGGGTCTTCCCTCTGGGTCAAATAGAACTGTTTAACATTTATGCTAGATTGCAATAACTCAAACCATTTAACTGTGTGGAAACAATAAAAAATATCTATTTAAAAACAAATTAGTTGTAACTCATTTAAAAATGAAATTACCTACAAACTCCTCACTTAGAAATTATGTATGTTCATTTAAATGTGTGCAAAAGAATGATTGATGTAAAATTGTGACTGTTACATGGCAATAATTGAAATCATTTAACTGTGTGCCAAAAAAAAATGAGCTCAGGCTTGTTTAAAAACATTTCCTACAAAATGAGTTTACAAATCATGTATATTAAATATATATGTATAAAAAAGATTTGGCATTAAATAACCTAATATGGTTGATATGTCATAAAACCCAACTCAACCAAACTAAGTATTATACATTGATGTATATATTTACCCCAGCTCTCCATTACAAGCTGAAGTTGCCATGGCGTAGTGGCTAACATGCTGGACTGCAACATCATGGTAAGTGAGTTCAAATACCAGTTGCACTATTACATTCACTTTCAGACAAATATGAACCCCTTATCCCTCCAGCTATGGGTTAAATTGTACCACTACTGATCTTCTACGATGGCTTTGGCATTAAATAACCCAAAAAGGTTGATATGTCATTAAAAATAGAAACTAAACCTAATCACCACAACCAGAATGTGACACAAGGTCAATTTTCTTTAAAGCAAAGTACAGCTGGATAGAATTCAGTTTACCTTCTCCTGGAGTGGTTGCCAGTTGCTGTACTAAATTTAAAAAGTCAGTCTATCCTACTATTTAGCTTTCTTTGTTAAGGGCATTAACACTGTGTGACTATAAGATGTTAATTTAGTGCAAGAGATGAGACAGCTTGACAGTTTGGTGTCAGAGATGAGATAGCTCATCTTATCACTTTAAAATTATCACTTTAGTGTCATAGGCAAGATGATACGTCTTAGCAAGTTGTCATTGTATTGTCTGGAGATGAGACAGTTCACCTTTACAAATCGTAAGTTTAATGCTCGAAATTCTTGGCAAGTTGTCAATTTGGTATCAGAGATAAGATCAGTCATTTTAGCGAATTGTCTCTTTAGTGTCATGAGCAAGATGATACATTTTAGCAAGTTGTTATTATAATAGTCTGGAGATGAGATAGCTCATCTTAACACGTTGTCAGCTTGGCACAACTGACAAGGTAGTTCTTCCAAGCAAGCTGTCAGTTTTGTGCCAGAGATTATGTATCTTATCTTCTTGTCAATTGAGTACAAGAAATTTCATCTCAGCAAGTTGGCAGTGGTAAGTTACCTCATCTTAACAAGGTAGAGCAAAAGAGTTATTTATCTATATGAAAGCGGAGGAGGAGGAGGAGGAGGGAAAGATGAAAATGCATGTGAATATATTTATGTGAGGCCATTGGAATTGAATTACTTGATACTTTGTATAAAGCATAAAACTTTTAGTTGAGTGTTTAGTCATTTGTGCTTTTGTATTTAATATTTTCCTCATAGCTCTAACAGCTGATATTTAGCATTATATATTATCATATATTTCTGTATATATATCATTTTATATTTTATATGCATGTATGTGTATCATTTTATATTTTATATGCATGTGTATGCTTTGTGGCCTTGAAGGGCCAGAAATGAATAACACAAAGAGATGTTAAGTTTATACCAGTATATGTTTATGAAAATACAGAAAGTACATTACCGGTAACTGACTAGATTCACTTTTCTAGTTTGAGTCAGTCACTATTTATAGTGTCGAGGAGGGTCCATACAGTGACATCATGGGGTATATCGCCATAACAATATTTATCATTTTATATTTTATACATATACATATATATGAATCAGTTTTTATTTTGCTCAGTCAGCTGGGGTGGCTGAATACACCGAGTGCATCTCTGAATATGACACTAAAGAATCTGATGGTGAGGTTCCAGTATTGCTGAAGCTTTGGGAAATACAGAGTAACCCTTCTTTGCCATCATTCCCAGGTCCACTCTGTCCCAGAGTGGTAACACCTGATAGGGTTCTATTTATGGGTCGAATAGAACTTATCTGTATTTTCAAGAGTTTACTGGTTTTCATTTAAACTGCATATTTATACAAAACTGAACAGTTCTGAAATTTAAACTATGTACTTATGGTAAGTTGAATTGCTTGAAATAGAACTACTTTTGACATTGAAACTGTACTTACACTAAACTGAATTTTTTGAATTAGAACTATTTGACTAAACTGAATAGCTTGAAATAGAAATGTTTTTGACAATTAAACTGTGTACTCATGCTAAACTAAATTGTTTGAAATAGAACTGACTATTTTTATATAAATGGATTTGGCTTTAAGTAACCTATAAAGGTTGATATGCCATAAAACCCTAACCAACCAAACAACCATCAATTTTTGCTTTATGTATATGTATTTTATAATATATATATATATATATATGAAAAGTAGAAATTATATTTTGTATACATATAATAGAAATTATATATATATATATGGTATTTTATTAATGTATATATATTTATGCTTGGCTGTGAGTGGATCATTTTATTCTTTTATTATACATAGTTATATAATTTTATTCATATGCATTATTTTATATTTCATTATCTAACATAGGTATGTGTATGTGTGTGTGTGTATATATATATATATATATATATATATCTTAATAAAATGCCTCTTGATAGACTGACCTCAGAGATTTGAAAGATTATATTTGATAAGTTTTTTAAGACATAAGGTCAGCAGTAGGGAGATTGTTAGCCCAATCTTTTAAGGGGGAGGTGTAGAATATTGTTGGTTGAAATATATGGGTACAGTCTGAGTAAGATATGTCATTTGTATTTCTCTAAAAATGCTGCTGGCTCTGCATTTATACAGTCTGGAGCCAAAGGAGATAATACCCTTTTGTTCCTTCATCTCTCCTCCCCAAAGTGCAGGCAAAGCCTGACGAGGGGTTGACAGTTCTTTTGGGTCTGCAATATTACATCTGGATAGACCTTGAGGAAATTTCGATGGCATGCATTGTGTGAACTGAGGGCATGATGACATGTAAGTGTCTCTTGTGGGATGTCCAACTGTTGCATTGGTGTCATTACACATAGGGTTTAGGGAATTGGAATGTGTCACTGTAACAACACTGGCAGAACCTATCAGCTTGGGCAGTGCACTTGTAATGGGAGTGGACATGGCTTGAAATTCTATCTTACTCAAGAAATGAAAATTTTGTAATTGTAATCCTGCCTGATCCATCAACTCTAATTTAGTATTGGTAATTAGAAAAGACCACAATTACTTTGACCATAATGTTCCTCTGGCTGTTGAGCTGATTTTGTATAGCTATTATATCACCCTTCTGAAGAGGGCAGAGGTTATGGAGATATCTGTTAAATCTTTTTGTCATCTGAGTATTGTGTTGATGAAGTATTGCCTCACAATATTGTTCTTCAGTTATCCATTTAGGGTGTATTCAGTAGAGAATAGGTTGTGAAAGTCATGAAGTCAGTGGTGAAATAGGAGTTGTGCACGGGATAGACCAGTATATTGGATAGGAGTGTTTTAGTATTGCTGGGTGGCTCTTGTGCCTTGTCTAATGAACCAAGACAATCTGTGTCGCTATTTCCTATCCAGTTTACTGGTCTATGTAGAATATTGGTGGTCAAAGTAAAGGGATAAAGTCTGACAGGGATACGTTAGTTCCACAGTTTCAATCATATTTTTCTGAAAATGTGGCTAGCTCTGCATTTATACAATCTGGAACAAGGGAGATAATTACCTCTTGTTCCTACTTGAGGGAACTATTTTAAAAATCTTTTTAAATCATAAGTAAACAGAAAGAAAGAAAGAATAAATTGTTCATGCCGGCTTTATTATTTGACAAATTGTTTTTTTTTCCTGATTGGGTTGGTTAATTTGCATATTTTGCTTTTAAAATCACAAAAAATATAACAGGTTATTGAAAAGAAAAAAATGATTGAAAATTCAAGAACTGTTTTGTTCATTGTCTCTCATGATTTATAGATATTAAAACTATTTTTATAACTCACCAAATTTTACAATAGAAATAACAACTGACGTGGATATATTTCAATGCAATTATTAAACAAGCATTTTTTTTGTTGTTGTTTTAAAAAAAAATGATCAGCTACTGATTTTTCTTATGATTTATGAAGATTAATATTCAAGTATCAATCTGGACCTTCTCATGAACTAGCAATAGTAAACTTATTGTAAATCAAACTGTCACTTAAAAAAGTGAACTAAATTTTCTTAAAAAATAAGATAAACATATTTACTAAGAAAAGTAAGCTACTTAATTTTAAAAAAACAAATCTTCAATTTGTAGTGTAGTCCTCACCTCGTACCCAGCAGTGAGACCAACAATTAGCTCAGTCACGAGAAATCTCACAATAGATATAAAAATCAGACTCGAGAATTTTTGAAAAGGAATAATCAATGAGTTACTGAGGAAGCAACAAGTAGCAACCTAAATTTTTGAGCTAAGCAAATCCCTTCCTCATTTGTCAATGAATAAATATTTCCTTGATTGACTTGAAAATACCTTTTCATATTTTCCTGTTTTTGAGACTTGTCCAGAGGAAAGTTGTAAGATCAACAATAAACTAAGTAAGATTTTTCTGTGACCCTGTGTCTGATATAAACTCATCATCATCTTTATTTTTTCAACACTATCTACTTTGCAAGATGCCAATAAGATTATAATTGTTTTGGTTATTGTTTAATTTCTTTTATATATATATATATATATATATATACTGTTTTTAATTCAACAAATTTCAAAATAAAAGCAGACTGTTGTTTACAGTGTTAAATAATAAACTGGCAAAACCAATTATCAACATGTAATGTAGTTAGTTTAAAATGATGTTTTTAAAGAACCATTGGGTCATCTAGTGTGATGTGTGACGACCTTGAGGTAATTTTTGAATGTGGTTTTCATTGAACAAGAAGGTTACATGATCAGATAACCCTTGGAAGGTATTAGTTGATTTAGTTTGGTTTGGTTGGGTTTTATGGCATATCAATCATTGTAGGTTATTTAATGCCAAATCCAGTTTATATCAAATATGATTTGTAAACACATTTTGTTGATAATATTTTTAAATGAGCCTAAGCTCATTTTTTTTTCACATTGTTAAATGGTTTCAAGCATTTCTATCTAATACAAATAATTCTATTCACTATTAATAATTTGTTTGCAGAAAGTTAAATGGTTTCAAGCAAGTCTTGCTATTTAACACTAATTATTCGATCAAACACTATCAATTCATTTGCACACAGTTAAATGGTTTCAAGCAAGTCTTGCTATTTAACACTGATTATTCAATTAAACACTATCAATTCCTTTGCACACAGTTTAAATGGTTTCAAGCAAGTCTTGCTATTTAACACTGATTATTCGATTAAACACTATCAATTCATTTGCACACAGTTAAATGGTTTCAAGCAAGTCTTGCTATTTAACACTAATTATTCGATAAACACTATCAATTCCTTTGCACACAGTTAAATGGTTTCAAGCAAATCTTGCTATTTAACACTAATTATTCGATTAAACACTATCAATTCATTTGAACACAGTTAAATGGTTTCAAGTATTGTTATGTATCACTAACAATTCAATTAGTCATTTGTTTACACACAGTTAAATGTCAGACAGTTCTATTTGACCCATAAATAAGACCCTGTCCGGAGCTACCACCAAAGATTAGAGTGGACCAGGGAGCAATGGCAATGAAGGGGTACTCCAGATTCCCCAAAACTCTAGAACTGGAGCCTTGCCATCAGATGGTTTAATGTCATATCTAGGACACTCGTTAGGGGGGTATCTTACCCCTCTTCAGGGATGCAGTCAGTATATTCAAGAGCTCCAGCCAAATGGGCATGCTATAAGTTAAGAGAAATAAGATAAATTTTGTCATTTAGAAACAACCGATGCAATTGGTTCAGAATTTGATTTCTACTTGGATCATCGATTCTCTGTCGAGTCAAAGTGGATGATGTACAATGGATGGAATCAAGAAAAAAGCAATATGTGCACATAAGCAAAACTGAGTTGGTCTTCACCCAAAAAATGAAGAGAGATGAGAGAAATGATTACGAATAAACAACACAAACAAAATTGCAACACAGAAGAAAAGAACTGGGTGATCGGCAAACACAGAAGTAAGGAAAAATTAGACAACCTATCTATAGATTAAATTGAGCTATACTGTGTTCTTACGCTAAACTGAATTGTTTGAAATAGAACTGTTTTGACATTTAACTGTTCATAAAGCAAAATTATGCTTCTTTGGCAGTCTTGAGTTTCTTCTTGGTCTCTTTCTTCATCTTCTCTGATGATTCCTTTTACCATCCTGTTTTTATAGATCAAAATCTGGACTAAAAAGGTTTCTGATTGGTTGTCCTATAAGAGAAAATTAGGAGTCATATTCCCATTGGTCAGCCAATCTGAGTTCAGGATTATATTTTACAGGAATATGGAAAACCCTTTTTAGATAATTTGACCAATAGGAACAGGTTTAGAGCAGTGGGGTTGAACTAAAAATTCTCAGCCTCACCAGAAAGGATGAGCCATTCCCAGTCCACCTTTATTTACAGTGGAGCAAAATTAGATCTCCCTTTTGACATTGACCTTCAAGATAAGGGCTAGAAAAATATATTTTATGAAATGACCCATTTCATCATTATGATCGATGGAGTTAGATGACAACCTAAAAATGAAATAAATTCGTTGACCTTTAAAATCAAAAACAATTGTCTCACACTGAACTGACCTTTCGGAATAATCAATCAGCTTTTTAGGTGAATTTAAGCCTTGAATAAAAAGATGCTTATTTTAAGGATCTTTTTGTTTTTGATATATATATATATATATATATATATATTAATTTTTATATATTACATAAATTTTAATTTTTACATATTAATTAAGTATTTAACTGCACATCGTGTCACAATACTAAACTGAATTGTTTGAAATTTAATTCAGTGTAAAATGACCCAAAAAGTGTTGATATGCCATAAAACAATCAACCAACCAACATCATGTTGTTATTGTACATGTACACCATGGAATTTTCACTGGTACAATGAGTTTATCATAAATTCCTCTTATTGTCACATTTAACTCTTACAATGATTGTGATGATCATTGTTGTTAAGTGTGTGGTGGGGTAAAAAGTGATCATGGCATAAAGCCCCCAAGATCATGCCTTGGTAAATGGAAAGGTTTCAGCAAATATCGTGACTATGAGGAAAAATGGCTTCTTCCTCGAACTGACCTGGACATTATTTGCTGTAGGGAATGCTGTCCGAGCCATTTGTTTCTTCTTGTATTTGTATTATGAACATGGTAAAAGAATCCTTACTTGTCCATGTAAAAAATAAATAAATAAATAAATAAGCCTTACAGTTACACAAATTTTCTCAAATTCATAGATACAGAAACATGAAATGTTAGATTTATAGACGTATATACACGTAGGGAAACACTGATACATTAGTACACACACACACACACACACACACACATATCACAATTCTCATATACTTGTATTTGTAATTAGAATATGCAAAAGAAACACACACTGATATTTATCTACACATACACACACATTTCAAGAAGTATTAAAAAAAAAATATACACATTCTTGCATAATGAAATACAGAATCATTCACACACTCAAACAAGCATCGAAACCTTTATACATTTTCATGCATACACATGGATGAACAGCAGGTTAATTAGCAAGGGCTTATTTAAGGGGTCTACAACAGGTAGACACAAAGAGGGACCCTTGGGTTAAGAAAATTGGTATTATCAAAAAGTTAAAAGGGTCTACATTTCCTACCTGAGCTAGGCTGAATATCAGATTTGTATGGTTTGGCACGCAGAAGCACATATCTAACATGTACATTGGAGTCACATAACAGTTACTGTCATGGGAATGGAATCAGTGATCTGAGTTCAAATCCTGGATGAATCTGTTTGCATTTCACTTTGTGCAAATGCACTTGCAAAAGGCATGAAATCCATCATTTCTCTCCACAACTAAAGAAAAATAATGTTGCAGACTGGGTTTTTAGTCTCAGTAGAGAAACCAGTCTAGAAGAAAGACTAGAAGAAAAATTATCCCCCAAAGTTTTTAAACCAGTGAATAAAGAAAGCTAACAGATATTTGTATTTACCAACCCCTCCACCATGAACAGTATATGACAAAAGTTTTATTTTTGAGTGGAGTAAAGCTAGTTTGAATTCAGATTTTTCCGATTTACTGAGAGAGACACACATTGAAAGAACACAGATTCCACAGATGAATGAGTACACTTATTGATTTTAGAGTGAATAATTGTGTCCTGATTTGGCTCGTTGATAAGTTATTTGTTGACCTTGATCTTGACCAGTTCTTCTTGTTATCTCTCAAGATAATTTTAAGTGTGATTGTAATCTTAAACAGGAACAAGGATGATGACATGTTGATATAAAAAAACAAAAAAAAACATGGACTGTTAAAATAAAAAGTAAATTGGCTGGGAATTTAGTACAATTAAAGAAGTAACACACGTCTCTGCTTCCAATAATGTTTTTGTTTTTAAAAAAATAAAATTCTATTTCTAATGCAGCTATCCTGAAAGTGAAATGTGAATTTAATTTTCAATATTGTCTTTTCTTATACTGTCTGATCTTATTCTATATCTTATCCAGCTTGCTGATATACTTTATATATTTACCTTCTCAATATATATATATATATATATATATATATATATATATATAAAGAGAGAGCAAGAGATTCAATTTATTTATTTAAAGCATATATAAATACCAAACAGGTTATACATAAAAGCAATGGCTTACATTGCACTAAGTGAGCCTATCACCAACATAGTTCAGCAATGTATGAGTCTTGGCTTGTGCCTGACTTCCCTAAAAGCCTTACTATAAAAAAAGACCTTGTGTTAAATGCTCTCTGGTGAGAGGCAGCATTAAATATCAAATGCCTAATGGGTTGTTGTCTAATGCTGAAATTTGATTGTTTCTAAATATTTGATTATAATCATAACTGTATTTCAAAGTTTCATTGCATTTTTTCATTTTCACTTTTTATGTCTCAAATCATTTTTTTGTACACAGTTGTAGGGTATTAAGTATTCTTATCTAAGACAAATAATTTACACGCATGGCTTTATTTCTATTTGATAATGAAACAGAGAGAGAAGATGATAAAGAGTAGGCAAAGCAATGAATGCAAAATCATCTTGAGGGTTTCGGTAGTAACAGGTGAATCCACAAGCTAAAAATAGTGTATCGAAGAAAAAAGGTCAGATAGGGGTCGGAAGTAAAAAATCAGACCAAAAAGTGGAAGATAAAAGAATTTTACTTCCTAAGTAGATATGGCAACATGTGGACCATGCTAAGTAAGTCGGCAAACACTTTTTCTTCAGGTTGGGCAGAAATAAGCCTGCCAACCCTCAAAAAAAGGTATATACTAACTACCCATTTACAAATCATATATCTTTTATATATATATATATATATATAGAACTGTCTGACATTTAAATTGTGTTCAAACAAATGACTTATGTTAAACTGAATTGTTAGAAATAGAACCATCTTATCATTTAACTGTATATCTGCAAAATGTGTTTGCAAATCATATATTTGATATATATATATAAACAGGATTTAGCATTAAATGAACCAAAAGGGTTGATATGCGATAAAGCCCAACCAACATGTTTTTGTTGATTACAGGTGAAATTGTTAAGGCAGTGTTTTCGAATTAAAAACTTACTCTATGAAAATCATGATACTGTCTTTGTTGTATCTGTTGAAGTTTCCATGAAAATCGACTGGAGTATTACTTTTCAAGTGTCCTTTACACAATCATTCTGTTAGACATGTTCTTATCTCGGATTTTCAATTTTCTTATTAAGAATAAACTTTTAACAATACGACTTTCAAATTTAAACATGAAGCTTTTATTATTGTATGCAAATCACTGAGGGCATAATTAATTATGATGAACTGAAAAATGAAATTTGAAAAGATTCTTTAAATTTTTTGTTCATCTTTAAAATACAAAGGCTATGAAAAGCCTAAACAAAAATCTTATTTGTAAAAAAGGTTTTTTTATTCATATTACTAATATTTCCATCCTCAAGCTAAAGAAACCAGTATTAGTGCCTAATTCCAAAACAAAGACAAGTGTGAGTTCTTTTTATTGTGAGAACCACCTGACTGTTTACTCCACCCACACCTCAATTCTTGGGAGCGCTTAATGAAGAAAAATGGATTATTTGTGCAACTTATGTACGTATATATCTAAGTTGAAATAGTATAGAACAAAGTTCAACAATCAGGCAAATTTGTGGATTTCAAGGCTGTGGTCCAAGTCAAAGAGGTAAATCTGATATGTAGTACATAGAGAGTATCAGGCAAGCTCTTTCTTCAGTATGATTCATCACCTTCACAACTTCAGCAAAAGCATACTAAAATATTTCAAAACTTTTGACTTGGCCTTTTAGAAAAAAAGATTAATATATTTTTTTTTTTTTACAGTGGATGGCAAATAGCAATGGCAGCTTTTGACTGAGAAAAAGCTTCTAAACATGTTGAAAAATTCAATCTTGTTGGTATTTAGATTGAGTGTGTCTTGATGAGGAGAGAGAAAAAAAAAAGATTATAGATAACAACTCCACTAACCCCAAAATGTTTTTGTACAGTTTACATTTCTGTTAATCATAAAAATCATACAAATATTGTTGGCAATGTGATAAATTAGATTAAAATATAATTATTTCAATGATAGTATCTTAATTCTCTTCTTTTTTTTTTTCTTTTCTTCAATTCATTTCTTTTTTTTTAATTTCATATCAAAAAAGAGAGTGAGAGAAAAAAGAACTGTTTGCAGTGAATTGTTTGATAGAAGATATTAAGAGCCTCAGGGGAAATAATCAATTGATACAATGAATGTCTCTCTCTCTCTCTGCAAACTAGATTTCTTTTAAAGGAAACCAGAAAAACAATTGCTTCAGAGCAGATGAACAAAAAAATTCCAATTTACTAACCAGGTACTTTCTTAAAATAGCTGTCGATTTGAGTGTCAGACATTATTTTTGTTAAGATAAAGATAGATGAATAGAAAACTTTAACAAAACATGTGAAACATAAAGTAAAATATTTAAATGATTTTAAGTTAATAATAAGCTAATATTATTTTGTTTTTGTAATTGTTGTAAATTTTATCATTATTTAAAAGTTGCAAGTTTTTGGATCTTGCCAGAGAGCTGAAGAAGGTAAGTTGATGGTGGTACCAATTGTAGCTGGTGCACTTAGAGAGGTCTCAGATTACTTGGAGAAAAAATACTGGAAAAACTGAAAATCAGAGGAAGAAGCAAGATTATCCAGATCACAGCACTGTTAAGATTAGCAAGAATACAAGAGTCTTGGAGACCTGATGAGACTTGCTGTCTCACAGACTAGAGGGAAAAACTCATAATGATTAAATTAATAATAATAATAATAATCTGAGAGGTTGGCTAAAACCATGCATTATATATAAGTGATACTAAAAAGGTGGAGATATTGTCCAAATGATGATTAAGAGCATGAAATAGTGATAAAAATGTGTGTGTGTGTGTGTGTGTGCATATATATATATATATATATATATATATATATATATATATATATATAGGTTGAATAGCAGGGTAGACTAGATTCTCAAACTTTGATAGGGCAACCAGTTTGAGGAGAAGGAAAAACTCTGAATTCAAAACACAATTATTCAATGGGAGTAAAGAGATTGAGAATGGGTTTCTGGTGTGAATAATATCTGTTGTTAAAATTCAGCCACCATAAGGGGGTAACAGAGAGAACCAATAAATACTTCGATTTACCAGACGAGCAGTTTAGAAGAATCTACAATGAAATAAAAACATTCTGTTTAAGACAGGCATCTTTGGAATAGTCCATCTCTAATGTATAGTGCAGTCTATACCATTTTTCTAAATACACTTTAACATTTATTATTTAAAACTCTTCCTCAGTTTCATTTATTTTTTTCTGGTATTATCCCAGACATTCAATAAAGTATCTAAGTATTTTTAATGAGGGGGGACCACTTTTTGTTAAAATATTAACAATTTATGTTCTTGTAAAATCCAAACATTTGTCATTGTCATGTGATATCCTATGGGACTCTTACTGGACAAGCAAATTATCCAAGGGAGATATTGTATACAAACATTTGCATTAAGGAATTCAGACTAGTTTCTTATATAGAAGATAACAAATCTGGTAAATTTTAGGTATGAAACCATTAAAACTTAAAAATCTGTTAATCAGATCAGCGAATTTTGATATACACAAAAGTTTTCTGGAATTGTAAGCATTTTGGATAAGGAAGTTAGTTTGATGTATTCATTTTTGTCATATACGCGAAGTGATGATTTTTTAAAAATAGATTTAATGTTGACATACACATTGACACTATAATAAAGAGATAATATCTAGATTACTGTCTAGATGTGTGTCCAGCTTATATGATAAACAGATGTCTAGACATCTACACAGCTGGATAACTTATATTATAAAGAAATGATGTCTAGACGTATAGATTACTCACTAGATGTTTGCACAGCCGAGTTACTTATATAGTAAAGGGGTTACTTGGAGACGACTGAGTACCAGTTTCCAAAAAATTTACAAAGCCAATCTTTTGTACTTTTTGAGCAGCAGTTTTTGGATAAAACACAGGATTGTGCCACTATAACCCTTTTCATACTAACCAGACCATTTTTGTTTTTGCTTCCTAATTTAAGAATACATTTCAATGATAAAATCTGAAGACGTAAAGGACAACAAAAGAAATATGATGCCAAAATTACAAATTTAAATGCCAAAGGGGAAGAATCTTGATACTTTTTCATTACATTTGTATCTTCTTTAATAGAATTTCAGTCTCAATACTTTTTGATACATCTTGTGTATATATATATATATATATATATATATATATATATATATATATATATATATATATATATAAAATTTTGATCATAAATTGCTGGAAAATGTATTGAATTGACATGATGTTATAGATTGTTTAGCTAAAAAGTATAAAGTCATGAGAAATCCATGAAAAATACTTAGATGACTGAATAATGATGCAATGAATTTATATGAATAAACGGCTGTCATAAAACATATTTTGGAAATGGTTTTTATCAGTCATAGGTTAGATTTGACATGCCAACACATATTTGTCTCTCTATTTTCTACGATGTTTGTAAAGCATTTGAAACATGAAGAATCGAATTCTCTATCTTAAAATAAGGAGTTAGGAATCAGGTCTTGACTTCGATCCCTGACACTTTTCTGGCTTAGAATTCTTTGCAACATCTTCCCTCGGCTCTGTTTGTCCACATCTAGACTTCGTAGTCTTATGAGATCTCATGATAGCAAACTATCGTAGGCTTATTTTACACAGATCCTGCGCCAGCATCTTACTGGCAACTTGTCTTTTCTGTGACAAAGTATGAGTCTACAGAAGGTTTGAAGAGCCATATGAGAATGTATGGGGACAACGTCAAAGACATTTATTGTGCATGGGTACATAAGTGACAGGGCTTGCAAAGATGAACTTATCCCTATATATTCCTACAGGTTCTTTAAGTCAAATTAAGCAAGTTGCAGTCTCTAAATTTATCTGCTTACTTGTTCACTTTCACAGATAATATTGGAGGTGTATCATCGTATGTAAATTAGATGCACCCATAAACGCTATAACCTTATATCAACCGATCAATTAATGCTTTTAGCCAGTCAACATCTATTCTGCAATATATACATATCATAACAATGGCGTCGCCGATAGACGCCTTAACCAATGTGGACGAACTGGGGCATATAAAAATATTAAAAATATGGATCAGATGTTTCGCAGTGTTGGCAAGGGTTAAGAAATAAAAAGACGAAAAAGCTACCGGAAGAAAGAAAAAAAAATAACAGACCTATTTCGGCAGGTTGTGAAGAAAATATCCTCAATGGCTTACCCAAGAGAATTAGAAGCATTAGCTTATAAAGAGATTGTCAGAATAATTAACAAAAACATATCACAAAAAAAAAAGATTTGTTGTTACTGAGAAAACCAAATTCATGAAGATTTGACAGAACCCAAACGAATCTGTAATACAAGACGTGCATAGATTTAAAGTGTCATCAAAATATTGCGAATTCCAGGACAAAAGACATGACTTCTTAGATTAATAGAAAACATGCAGAACACATCGCACAAATACAAAATACTTGAAAGGTTACAGATAAGTAACATGAATTTAGAAGCTAGCATACAATTTTTACAACAATTAGAATTGATTAAAAAGTTCGACTAATAAAAAGATTATCAAGAGACAACACAACAAAGTTCATGGTCAAATGCAAATATTGTGTCAAGGAACACGAGAGAAATTTGAATAAATGCTCAGTCCTGGGAAAAATATTTTCAAAGAGAAAGATCCTTTTCAGATAGTATGCAATTACAAAAGAATAGAAGAAATAGAAGGCACAGACCCTCCTACAGAAAATGCCGAAATATATGCAATAAATACATCCAACAATACCACAGAAAAAAAAAGTTGAATGGTATCTTTTTCATTTGCAAGGCGTTGAAGCAATTCTTCGGAACCAAAAAGTAATGATGAGCACATTTTGTAAGAAAACCCGATTGTGTCTGGCCTGCCTGGATCGAACTCGTGTCCATAAAGTTACAGAAAAAGATGATTTGATTATGCAGTGGGATACATGGTTTGGTTTAGACGCACGGATGTATGGAAAATTGGGTATATAAAACTGACATGCAGTGAGAAAGTGTGGACTTTTTTTGAAAACTCTGGTATCTAGCGTTGCTGACGAGAAGCAGTTTTGAACTTTGGTCTGAAGGTGTCCAACATTGTGGACAAGCAGTTTCAAAGAAAGAAATTGGATTAGATTTGATCAACTACTTACACTACCGTACAAAACTTACAAGCCATTTCGGCATCAGATGGTGGGATTCGATTTGAAGCTCATCCCAGAATTTGATGGTTCTACCCCTCTAGTTACTTGGGTCGAGAAGGTGGGACTAATTTGCCACCTGAATGAGGTGAAGAGAGTAGAGCATGTCATGCCACTACGACTGGCCGGTGGCGCGTTTGATGTGTACCAACAGATGAAGGAGGAGGAAAAAGTGGACTCGGCCTGAATAAAGGCTACACTTTTCAAGGTGTTTGCCCTGCCCCGATCAGAAGCTTATGAACAGTTCGCAGCACAAAAGCTATGCCTGGGAGAGTCAGTAGCTGTCTATATGGCAGCATTGCAGAAGCTGATGCGATTGTTCGGCGGACTGTCCGAAAGAGCGATAGCGTATGTATTTCAGGCTGGGCTCCCACAACGGTTTTAAGGTGCTGTTGCGAGTGAACTCCAGCGTAGACACGTAGCCGCTCGACCGTGTAATATTATGGCTCTATGATAGTCAGTACATTATGAATAAAATAGAAACAAGTCATGATACGATGAGATGAGTGAGTAGCCATGTTGGCTATCTCGTTTATTGTTCTAAACTGCGGGGGCAGAAGTACCTATTATTTTTATTTTCTGAGGGTGCATCTAATGGGAATAACTCATACTATGATATCCCTCTTTTTCCCAAAACAACAAAAATAAGTAATACATCAAAGAACCACGACATATGTATGGATGTAGCCTGATGGTTCGATTAGGAACTGTTCTCATCATAATTGAACTTTCTAGGTGGTCTTATTACACGACCGGATCTGGATGTTTTTTGAGTTCCATGATGAGTGTAGGGTGTCTTGTGGGGTGTATCTGGAACAGGTCTGCCCTTGGTTGTGACGGTGCTAGTTCGTTTCATGGGTGAGTGGTTTGTGGTTGTACCCAGTGCTGAATCTCCATTGGATTCTGGGGATATCGCGGGTGTGGATGCAGATGCCTCTGGGTTCCGCGTTGCTGCGGACTTATCTTCCCTCAGATGCTTGCGGTTTCTGCGAAACGACTTTCCGGATGATGTCTGCACTATATATGATCTGGATTCAACACATCTCTGTGTAACAACTGTCTGGGACCATTTACTTGAATCCGGATCATATACTCGAACACGCTGGCCTTCTCGTATGTTTGGGAGGTCTCGGATGTGCTGGTCATGTTGAGACTTTTGGTATGACTGCCTTTGATACAGGCAGGTTGCTATTTTTTTTTCTTTTTGGCTTGCATTGTTGGGGAACTTTACTGGTAAGTTTCCCACAAGTTTATGGTAGTACAGAAGTTCGCCAGGTGATGGAATTACATGGTCGATAGGAGTGGACCGTAAGCATAGCCACGCCATATCTAAGTCGCGGTTACTTGAGATAGCCTTTTGCATAGCAGATTTTATGGCTTGTACACAGCGCTCTGATAGACCATTTGATTGAGGGTATCTAGATGATGTGTTGTGTTCGAATCCCCATTCTCTTGAGAATTGCTTGAACAGGGTAGAACTATAGTGAGGACCGTTGTCACTGATCAATCTCTCCGGGATTCCCTGTTCTCCGAAGATCTGCATGGGGAGGTTGATTATCTCTAGGCTGTTGAAGTCCTTCAATTTTCTCACTAAGGGATATTTTGAATAGTCGTCAACCACCAGCATGTAATGCGATCTGCCGAGCTGAAACAAATCCGTGGCTAATATTTGCCATGGTCTCAATGAAATTTCGTGCGGTTTTAAGGGTTCTGCACATTGGCTTCCTGTTGTTCTTGACAGATAACACATCCTTGCACAATTTTGTCGATATACTGATTAACGTTGTTCCAAAAAATGCAGCTTTTGGCTCGTAACTTACATTTTCCCATTCCCTGATGACCATAATGGATTTTTTGTAATATTTCTGGCTGCATCACCTTAGGTATAATTATGCGACCACTCTTCATTAGGATACCATTTTCAATGGCCAGCTCGTCCCGATATGACCAGTATGGCTGCAAGTTTTTGCTGATTTCTCTGAATGTGTTGGGCCAGCCTTGCAGGATGATTTCCCTAAGTTCGCAAAGTATGGGGTCAGCTTTCGTTGCCTGATGTATTTGTGTCAACTTTTCTGTGGAAAATTGAACAAAATCCAATCTTATATTGAAGTTTTTCTCTTCTTTGATTTTCTTGTTTGGTAACCGGGAGAATCCGTCTGCCAGTGTCATCTCTTTGCCTTGACAATAGATGAGGCTCAGGTCATATTCTTGTAGGCGTAGCAAACGAGGTGGAGCTGCAATTAAATTCTTTAGGCTGATCATTTCTAATGGCTTGTGAAAGCTTTCCACTTGGAATTTACATCCATATAAGTATGTCCTGAATCGTTCACAGCCAAAAACGACAGCTAGAAGCTCTCGCTGTATGTTTGCATATCTTTGTTCCGTTTCTGTAAGTGCTTTGGAAGCAGATGCAATTGGTTTTACTTCTTGCAGGAGAACTGCGCCTAGACCTTTGTTCGACTCGTTTCTTTTGACGAGTTAAAGTAGGTGAGGGACATTTCCTTGCAAATCAAGTCTTTGATTTTTTGAAGTGCTTTCTGGTGACTGGCAGTCCATTGGTATTCAGATTCTTTCTTTAGAAGATCTCTCATGGGTGCAGTCAGATCGGATAGATGCGGAATGAAGGGTGCTAAGTAGGTGATGATTCCTAACACCTTTTGAAAATCAGTGGTGTTGGTAGAGCTGGGCAGCTTTCGTCTTCCCATAGATAATGACATCATCAATCAGTCCAATTGTACCAGGACATTTCTCTAGTATTATGTCCATTCTCTGCATGAAGACATCCTGGGACATCACCAGACCAAACGACATTTTACGAAAACAGAATCTCCCAAATGGTGAGTGAAAAGTTGTCAATAGTTGTGATTCTTCGTCAAGCGGTATGGACCAATATCTATTTTTGGTATCTAATTTTGAGAAGTGTTGAGCACCTGACAGCTTGTGTGCCAGCTCCTCCATTGTGGAAGTCTTATAATGGTATCTCATGATCGCGTGGTTAAGATCCTTTGGGTCTAGACATAGGCGAAGTTTTCCATTCTTCTTTCGAATGTACACTATGCTGCTGACCCATTCGGTTGGCTCGCTAACTTTTCTAATAACGCCTTGGGATTCTATGGTCTTCAATGTATGGGGCATTTCCTGGATGCATGGATCATTGGGTGATGATCGGGCTTTAGGACTATGTGATTGTCACTTTTGAAGTGTCCTATGCGATCGAACTAATTTGGGTATGAGTTTGTTAACTCGACGATAGAGTTAATTGGACCTTTGTCTTCTTCAATTGTGCAGTGGAGGCTTATTAGCTCCAGGTTTCTGAGTGAGGGTAGTCCTATCATAGTGGGTCCCTCTGTTGTCACAACGAAAAATTTAAGTGTGATCCATTTACCTTTATGTGCACACTGTATGTACACTGAACCATGCTGCACAATGCTTGAGCAGTTGTATGCAGTTAGTATTGTGTGCTCCTTTTTTGTAGAACCTGAGATCGGCTGTCCTAGGTCATATACCTTGTCTACGGAAGGTTCGTAGAGAAAGCGTATTGCCTTCTCCACCCGTGTCCACTTTTTGCCTTTAATATGTGGTTGCCTGGTCTATCAGGAAGCCTTATTTGCAGTTCTGTGAAGATTTCGGTTCGATTGTCTCTCTGAACTGCATCAAACGTCAACTGTTCAAACTCTCTGTATAACCTGCTGGGCTCTCTTGTGTCTGAGTTCATCGCTCGGATTCGATTGTTGCGCTTTTTATTCTGAATCTCGAGAGGTTGTTTAGGGTTGTGTGTCGTACGTGCTTGGGCGAATCTTTTCTTGTTTTCATTTTTGTTGGTACTATTTACCAACCCCTCAGCTCGGGCAGGATATGACACAAGGTCAATTTTTAAGCGGAGTTTAACAGGTTTTGAATTCAGAGTTTTCCTTCTCCTAGACTAGTTGCCTCACCAAGGCTGAAGAACCTAGTCCGTCCTACTATTTACCCATAGCTGGAGGGAGAATAAGGGGGTTCATACCTTTCCCAAGGGTATTTGCCCGAAAGTGAACGTAATAGCGCGACTGGAGTACGAACTCGCGTACTACGATTCCGCAGTTCATCGCTTTAACCATTACACCACGAGGACACACCCAATTTTTCATTTTTGTTGGTGCACATCTTTGCCCAATGATTCTTTTTTCCACAAGCCGAACATGTGGTACCCCAGGCTGGGCATTTTCCTTTCTGTGTGTGTTTCCACATCGTTTACAGCGACTCTGTTTTATTGTATTTATCTCTTGACCATCTCCTCCCTGAATTTCGGCCATTTGCTTCATATGATTAAGGGACGCTTCATGCGTTCGACTACTATTTAAAGCCTCTATGCCTTTGGGTAGCAAAAGCTTCTGTAATTCAGGGTGTCTCGTGCCGGTAATAACCTGTTCTATGAGCCGTTCTTCAGTTTCCTGGTTGTCTCTAAATTTACATTTTTTTGGCCTGTAATTTGCACCTTGCAAATCGTCAATATTTTCTGTGCTCTTCTGCTGATATTCACGCAGATAAAATCGTGCAATACGGAAATTAACTTGAGGTTCGAGTCGCTCCTCAAATTTACGCCAAATAATTTCTGGGTCTGCTCGGTCGGAATCGTTCTCAAACGTCCAAGCATTGTATCTTCTGAGTCCTTCCTCGCCAGCTAACAGTAGAATGTGGTCAACCTGTTTCTCGGTTGGGATGTATTTAACAGAGAAATACAGTTTACATCGCTGCTTGAAAAATCTGAACGACTCGACCAGGTTCTCTGAGTCCCAATACATGACTGGTTCACATGGATTTGTATTCATTATCTCGCTTTAAATATCGGGCAATGAAGTAAATAAATAAATAAATTAGGTGTACTTACTTCAGACTTCTATTCCGTAGTGAGTTTCGGCGATTCCTTGTTACTCTTTGTTTTTTCAATATCGTGATCGTGTGTTTCCCACGTGCGTTCCAAAAAATGGAGACTGACCTTTTTTGGAGACGTTTTCTTTCTTATTTATAGTTTTCATCCATGCACTATGTTTGTGGGCTTCTTTGTTAATCCCATTGCTACCACTGTGTAATATTATGACTCTTTGATAGTCAATACATTAGGAATAAAATGGAAACAAGTCAGGATACGATGTGTGAGTAGCCATGTTGGCTATCTCGTTTGCAGGGGTGGAATTACCTATTATCATCTTTATTTTCTGAGGGTGCATCTAGTGGGAATAACTGATACTATGACAGACCGCACCTAAACCATAAGGGAGAGCCCTGCTTCGGAAGAGCCTGTTATAATAGCTGCACATTCAACTACTAGGGCCAGCATGGGAATGACCTGTAAGAAGTGTAACGGCCAAAGCCACACTGCCAGAGAATGCAAGAGGTGAAGAGCACGTGTGTGTTGCTACCGGTGCAACCAGAAGGGACACATGGCCCAGAATTGCTCGGAAAATGAAGCCAAGGACAAGACGTCAACGTCGGTCTTTTCCCCAAATACCTAGATGAGAATTGATGTATGGGTCAATGGAATGCTGTACTCAGCGCACCTTGACTCAGGATCTGCAACTGCGGCACATCAAGATGACATCTACACTTATGAACATATTGCATAGTTGACAAGTATATGGTTAAGCTTGCTCAGTTTGGCTTGGTCTGCAAGGACCCGGAACGGTTTGAGAATGGAGCCCGGGTATTGGGCCGCGAGGTACAGAAGGAACAAGGCAAATTGGTATAGAAACGGGGAACTGCAGTTCCGGACATGCCGAATGTCATCAAACAGCGAACTATTTTTTTCCCCGGTGCGAGAAGCTTGTGAGCCACCAACCTGTGTACGAGTGGCAACCAGTGTTATAAAATGCAGAGCTGGTGCAGTTACCCAAGAATTTGGTAATGAAAAGATAGCAAATCAGGAAAATGCTGAAGACAAAGTACTACACCGGATGTAAATGGGTGTTTTGCTCCTAAATCGATACAGAGTAGAAACAGGACAAACTCCTATATTAAGCAAGATTCTAGAGAGAATAAAAGTTATGGAGTAATTGCTCGAAGGCAGAGTGACCCTTCAAAGAAATGAGATGCAAATGAGCAGTTTCGAAGAGAAAAATTGGATTAGATATTATCAACTTCTTACATTGCCGTATGAAACTTAGACTTTTGATGGGACATTCAAAACAAAAAAGCGCTTCGAAATGATTCCCATCACGGTAGTAGCATGCAATAAAGATGATTGTCGATTAGCAATTGATGTATTGAAAGTGGATACCTAAAAACTCATTAATTCAATAAAAGCAGAAGAAAATAACATAGAATCGTTATGGTTACATGGTGAGCATTTGTTTAAAAGGAAAAACATCATCCAAGCCATGTGGAATCAAAAAAGTTACCAATTCATATCTTACCAATAGCAGTAGGCAAATTAAAAAAATTATACAACAAGGAGTACTCGAAAAAGCTTCCAAGGTGATAGTAATTAGCTTCATTGATTGTTGCCATAAGGAAGCCTGATGGAGATTTGTTTTTGTCGCTCAATATTAAAACTGCGAGCCATAAACTAACAAGAATGAAATATTTTGCAAAACAACCAGATTGAAATTGAGAAAGTCAAGGAAATCCCCGCCATAAACACTTTGATAGATTTACTGAAGTGAATTCATCGACAGTTTGATATTGTTGCAGGATCGACAAATACGTCGATCCCACAAAGGAAGCAGTGATGTGACGCAGACGAGACAACGATGACAAATACAAGATAGTAAATGCCAACTTTTGTTTGACGAATTGTGCAAACGAAAAGTGTTTGTGGGTCTCTGCTCGTAGACCAAGGTTGTAGCTTGAAGGCCAGGTTATATGGTCGGAGTTGCCAGGCGTATCTATTCTGCTTCAGGAGTCGAGATTGCTGATTTCTTCGGAGACACCGGCATGCTGAGGTGCAAGAGTCAGTATTGCTGTTTCGTTGTGTCCTATAGTGCTGTTGAATCTTACTATCTTGATTAGAGCTGTAAATAAGAGACGACCAGAGGTAATCTTTAAAAGTACTGTAAAATCGAAGTAAAACTTCTAATCCCAAAAAGGATTTTAACGACTTTAGAGTTAATCCTGAAAAGGAAAGTGAATCTGAAAAGGCTGAACCTTAGTGTCAGCTGCAGGTGTGTGTTGGTACCACTGAAAGGGCCCAAATTACCCCTTCACTTCTGGCCAAAGATCCGCTGTTGAATGGTTTTTAGTCGCCGGTGACGGCTGGTTTTATAGCAGCGATGAGTCGCTTATTTGTCGGGTTCTTATGTGTCCGAAATTGGACAGGAAGCTTCTGTTTAATTTTGAGTGATAATGAAATAAGTCATTATACAGTTAAGAGAAGTTTGCCAATATTACCTGCTATATTCAACTGTTTGAAAATACTTTCAAGACGGCTTTCAGAATTAATTTGTCTCGAAAATAGCTTCTGAGTTGGTGACGGAAAATTCCACTCGCTGACGTCATAGATGACGTTGCATTTTTTGTTTTTTTTAAACAAAGATTTCTGATATGAGTTTCCAGTGGGCCGCGATTATTGTATGAAGACTTTGAGCCACATTTTTCCAAAAGCAAGTGAAAAGATTTTTATTGGGAAGATAAAAAATATAATAAATCAGATGATATATAAGTTAAATGAAGCGGTCATGGCAATAAAAAAGACAAATACGATAAAGTATTATATTTAGGATATCAAATACTAAAGGATGGAATATCACCTTGTGAGAGACTAACCAAGAAAATAGGAGAAATTTCCACACCAAGAAACAAAAAGTATTGGAATCCTTTTGATGATAAATTTTTATCAGTGACCTGATAGAACCATTCGAATATTTACGCTAAAAGAACGTCAAGTTTAACTGAACACATAGCCAAACTATGGCCTTTTAAACATTGAAAAATACACTAACAAAAACAAAACGGTGATAACAATCTTTGATCAAAAAAAAAAAAAAAAAAAAAAAAAAAAAAAAACAGAAAGAAGTAACGCTAATCACTGATACGAGTGAACATGGGCTCACAGTAATCATATCACAAGGTCACTTAGTAATATACCCAAGAAGAAAGTTAACAGCCCCTGAAAGAAGCTACTCGAGTATAAAAAAAGGAGCACTAACAATAGTGTGGAGTAAACTACTTATTGGGAAGGAAATTTTTACGAAAGTTGGACTAAAAACCGTAAGAATTCATATTTAATCTGTACAAAAAAGTAATTAAAAAAATTAAATAAATATCAAAAAGTAACTGTTTCCCAAGAAGCCTCTGACTGGAAGCTAAATCAGTGCATGCCTAAAAAGAGGGTCTTCTTCATGCCAAGTAGAAATTCTTTCTCAGTAAGCTGTTATCACCTCTACTGGACGAAGCTGTTTCTCTCTACTGCTGCTTCAAACTTATAACTTACTGAGAATGATTCTATAATATGTTTCAACATCTTGTCTGGAAAATGCAACTATTTCTTCCGGTTCTGGAAAACATTCCCACACCACTGAATAGTCATAAACCTCAAAATAAAGTTTGTGTTTAAAAGTATCCTCGTCTCTTTCCTTCTGTCCTTAATTCTTTTGCGGCTTTCACAGACAAAAGCAGACAACAAGTGAATGGGGTAAGAAGTAAAAGGAGTCAGACACGAAACTCTGATTATACCAACAAAACCAACTGCCGCCAGGAGTAAAAAGTTCTCCTTATTCCCCATAAATCCTGGAAAAGAATTGCCAAAGGTTACATCATCAAGAATTCTAAGATGGTTAATTAAATTTAGGACTTTTGATTTTGACATATTGTACGTAAAAGGGAGTACAATTCCACATGAAGATGCCCCATCCAGAATTTGGTAATGAAAAGATAGCAAATCAGGAAAATGCTGAAGACAAAGTACTACACCGGATGTAAATGGATGTTTTGCTCCTAAATCGATACAGAGTAGAAACAAGACAAACTCCTGTATTAAGCAAGATTCTAGAGAGAATAAAAAGTTATGAAGTAATTGCTCGATGTCAGAAACGTCTCAAAGAAACGAGATACAAACTAGCTATAGAGATGGGTATAATATGCAATGGAGAAGAGTATAGAATGCAAATGGAGAAATTAAAATTTTTCAATACCTGACAAAAAACAATTCTGCATTTGTATAACATTTAATTCTATCAACAAATACTTTGTAATTATTAAAGAGCGAGAGAGAAACTTTTTGATAATCAAATTATTAAATTGTGAAACATAATAATTCATATGAAATGATTTTAGTTTTAAAAAAACTTCGATCTTAAAATTCTATCGAAAATCAAATATTCAATTTTAATAAAGATAAAATTTTCTGTATGTATATAAAACTACACAACTTTTTTTACTTTGAAAAATTTTTTTCTGTGTGTGATTGTATTTGCTTAATTTAGATAACATAAAATCTATCAAAAATTTTAAAGAAAACTAATGGCACTTCAACTGAGAAGGAGAGCATAAATCCCTGCCCCTACCCTGAAAAAATGTGCACTTGTGTTATTGAAAGAAATATATTAAAATACATATTTTATCTGTGCAGTTAAATTTTGAATTACTTCTCCTCCAGGCAATACTAATATAAGTATTTATGTGAAAGAGAAAGATATAATTTTAATACATATGTAATATATGTAAATATTTAAAAAAAATGAAATACTGAAGAAAATGAATCACCATGAGATAAGTAATAGAATGTGATTATTAAGAAGCTGAATTTTAACAAACCTCAAGTTAAAATCTAATAAATTGCAAATTTTCAAGAATTTCTTTTTTTAACAATCATTTTCAGCTCAGTTCTTTAAATAGACCAATAAGCTTTCAGTTGCATTTCCAAATTCATGCCGAGAAACCTCTCAGACAGCATCAGAAGTGAAAAGGAAACAATCTATTCCAATACTGTTTGGTTTTTATTTTAGTTACATTCAAGATTTACCAGATGAGCGATAGCTGCACTCGCCATATACAACACAGAAAAATGAACATGTGTTTTATCGAATTGTAAAAACCATTTCCAATACATTTTTATTGTAAGCTTTATTAGAACCTTTAGTATCCATTTCAAACTTCTTTAGATAACCTTCAAATGATTATGTCAATGCACTGTAATATTTGCATACATTTTTGGTTATTCAAATGTGTGTCTTAGATGCAGGCAAATACAGCATATATATATATATATATATATATAGCTCAGCCATGATAAAAACAAATTAATGCTTTCGTCTGAGTACTTTTTGATGACATCTTGGATAGCAGAAAACCAGTTGATTATTTTATGAAGTACAAAGTGTCACTTTTATTCTTTTGAGCAAGGGTTCATTTAAGTTTTTTTAGGCCAGCTGCCATCTTCTCTTATTAACCAAGTCCATTGAAAATCTTTGGCATACAACTCTTTCTTTGAAGTACATCCTTGACTATCATGGCAGCTAACCTATGCCAGTCTGATCATCTCTGCAGACATCTTGAATTGGTCACAGCAATTAAATCGAGTTTGATATGATGTAAATTTTCTGGTTAGAGTAAATATTTATAATCAAGTTTCCATATGAGCTCACACTATTTTAAATTTGGGGAGTGTTGCCATTACTCCTAGGTTCATTCTGACCAGGAATAGTTATATTTATTAGAGTCTCATCTATGGGTTAAAGAGATTTATGGTCACATCCATGGGTCAAATAGATCTGTTAGGGTTTCAACTATGGGTCAAATAGATCTGTTTGAGATTTTAAAGTACTTAATTGTTTAAAATTGCAAAGATACATTTTTGTACTGTATAGAATTAGAGACCATTATTGTCAAACTGAATTCAGCAGCAAATAACCCAACAAAGGTTGACATGTCTTAAAATTAGCCAACTGAATAACAAACAACCTTTAGCACTTCATTTCTAATTTAATTCAACAAGATCAAACTACAGTATCTGTTTCCATTGCATATTAAAAATGATAAAAGTGATAAGTAAAACTAGAAGAACACAGAAATTGCATGTTTTAGTTCATTTGGTTAGTTGAACTTATGTCGATCTATTTCAAGGCCATTTCAAGCCAAAATCTGTCTTTTTGCGAACAACAATTTCAAGTAATGAATAATCATATCTAAACAATTAGAATTTCAAATAACAAATCTTAATACAAATAATTTTAAAACTGCTGTAGTGCTTACTCACCTCAATATGGTGACTGACTTTCATCACCATACTTCTTGTACATTATTTTGACCAACAATGTAGCGGATGGAAACCTTCACCAGCTTTACCACAGCATCAACCACTTCCTTCGTCCCGCCCTGTCAGCTGGGGCTGTAGAATACGCTGACTGCACCTCTGCAGAGGGGTAAACCCCCCCCCCCAACGAGGCTACCTGTTGGCCGTGGGTGGCGACCCGTGATGCTTAAGGACAGGATCCTGGTGGTTGAGCAGTACTTGGCCTGAAAATCGAGTGGCCAAGTCTCTTGCAACACACCACTTTGGCCCTTACTGGGCTAGACGGGCGGTCGGGGAGGCCCGATCCGATCAATCGGCTGGTCATGACAGTACTCTCTTAGATTTTTTTTTTTTTTTTTTTAATCTAAATGAGGACGATGGCTGTAGGGTCAATCATGCTGTGGAAAGATTTGTAGTCCTTTCTGTCCCTGGGGAAGTAGTTATCTTGGGAACGAAAACCCAGGGACAAAAAATTAATTCGTCTATCACCAGCATGAGTATACTGAACATGTAGCCCTGGTGTTGCTAGGCGAATGGGAAAGGGAAAAGGAAATTATCAAAATGAAAATCACCAAAAACATTACCTTCCCTGAAGCAAGAAGGCTCATAGAAAATCCCTTTAACAAATTAACTTTCTCTCAGGTAACTAGGACTCCCTCAAACCAAGTAGAAAACGAAGCAAAAACACAAATAAAAACAATAAAAATAGAAGAAAAATTAACAAATTTAATGAATGACCTACATGAACTAATCAAAACCCTTAAAACTATTATACCCAATGTACAACTAACTGCAACTGACAAATCGAAAAACATCCCTTCAACCTCTAGCCAAAAAAATGAAACGCTAACGATCAAAAACAGAAACCAATCAACCTCAAGAACCAGAGAAAAAGAAGAAAAACAAAAACCTACTCAACACACCCCTACAAAAACCAAAAATAAATCCAGAAACATAGAAAGTATGGAAACCGAAATGGACTCGACACCTAAAATTGAAAATACAAAAATTAAATAATACACCCTAAACCCAAGACACACACTGCATAAATAGTTATGGCCAAATACCAAAATACCCACAAGATAATCCAATGGAACTGTCATGGCTACAAGGCAAATTACAACGAACTCCAGCTGTTAATAACTGAACAAAATCCTACCATTATATGTCTCCAAGAAACATTAAAAAAAAGCAATGATAAAACAAACATGAAAAATTATGAGCAATACGACTACATACATGACACGGGACTAAGAGCTTCGGGTGGTGTATCAATCCTAATAAGGAAAAACATCCCCCAAAGCAAAATCTACATCAGCACCCCCCTACAAGCAGTAGCAATTTCAGCAACTTTACACAAAACCACCACCATCTGCTCTATATACATTCCACCTCAAGACCTGAACCCCCTTATTCTCCCTCCAGCTATGGGTAAATAGTAGGACGGACTAGGTTCTTCAGCCTTGGTGAGGCAACTAGTCTAGGAGAAGGAAAACTCTGAATTCAAAACCTGTTAAACTCCGCTTAAAAATTGACCTTGTGTCATATCCTGCCCGAGCGGAGGGGTTGGTAAATAGTACCTCAAGACCCTATAAACGAAGAACAGCTAAATAACTTAATAAATCAACTCCCTAAACCATATATATTGATGGGAGATTTCAATAGCCACAACATTTTGTGGGGAAGCAGGACAACGAACAAAAGAGGTCAGACCCTTGAAAAAATCATTAATAACAACAACCTATGTCTCCACAATCGGAAAGCTCAAACCCACCTAAGCTCATCCTCAGGTACATTCTCTGCTATAGATCTAACACTCAGCGATCCAGCCACCTTTATAGAATATAACTGGAGGGTACATGAAGATTCCTGTGGCAGTGACCACTTTCCAATCATAATAGAAAATACTAAACCAGGAAAATCAGACCCACAAACAGTCTCAAAAACCCCACGATGGAACTTCAAAAAAGCAAACTGGCAAGCCTACAAAAAACTATGCCTTGACACCCTAATCCCAGAAACAAATACAAACCAAGAAGAACCTATAATACATTTCACAAACACCCTAATTAATATAGCAAACAAAACCATACCTAAAACTATAACATCCCCAAAACATAACAATCCCTGGTTTACGGAGGAGTGCAAAACTATGATCAGAGAACGCCAAAGAATCCTCAGGAAATTTAAAACCAACCCTTCATCAGAAAATCTAGACAAATATAGACAACAAAGAGCTAAAACTAGACACACAATTAAAGAAGCTAAAGGGTCCTCCTGGAGAAACTTCACTGCAAAAATAAACTCAAATACTAATCCCAAAACAATTTGGAACTTTGTAAAGAAAATATCAAATAAAACTGTCCACACTCCTATAAATCATCTCTCCCTAGGAAGCACAAAAGCTTTGAGTGAAAAACAAATAGCTAATCTGATGGCAGAAAACTTTGCCCAAGCATCATCTACCAAAAAATATTGCAACAAATTCAACTCCATCAGAATCAAAGAAGAAAAGAACAAAATAAAGTTCACCTCTGACAATACTAAATGCTACAACCAACTTTTCACCCTAGATGAACTCCAAAATTCATTATCCAAATCCAATAACTCAGCTGCTGGTCCAGATGAAATCCACTACACATTTCTTAAAGAATTACCTTCAATTTCCCAGAAATATCTCCTAAACATATATAACAATATCTGGATCTCAGGCAATATCCCTGCTTTATGGAAGCAAGCTACAATCATCCCTATCCTCAAAAAACAAAAAGACCCAACAAATCCCACCAGCTATAGGCCCATAGCCCTAACTAGTTGTGCATGCAAAACTTTAGAAAGAATGATAAACCAAAGACTAATATGGTTTCTCGAATCAAATAAACTGCTCTCAAACCTACAAGCAGGTTTCAGAACAAAAAGAAGCACAATGGACCAGGTGGTTCATATAGAAACCCTAATCAGAGAAACATGCATAAAAAAGGAACACCTGGTGGCAGTCTTTTTTGATCTTGAAAAGGCCTATGACACAACGTGGCCATACGGAATTCTCAAAGACCTTAAAAACTTTGGGTTACAAGGTAGACTTCCCATCTTCATCCAAAACTTTCTTGAAGACTGATCTTTCAGGACACTGATTGGCAGCACATACTCTGATTCGAAGCCACAAGAGGTGGGAGTTCCTCAGGGCAGTATTTTATCAGTATCCCTATTTATAATAAAAATAAACAGCATAACATCCTGCCTCCCTCCAGAAATCAAAGGGTCATTATATGTAGATGACTTCCTCATCTGCTATAATTCCAAAAACATGACAACCATAGAAAGGAAAATACAACAATGCATAAATAAAATCCAAAAATGGACCACAGAAAATGGATTTACAATTTCAAATAATAAAACAAAATGTGTACACTTCTGTCAAATCCACAAGATGCACAACCACCCTAAACTTACATTAAATAACACTGAAATACCCATAACAGATGAACATAAATTCCTTGGCATTATCTTTGACTCTAAATTATCCTTTATCCCACATATAAAAAAGCTAAGAATAAAATGCAATCAAGCCATGCAACTATTGAGAGCCATAGCCCACACAGACTGGGGTGCTGATAGAAAGATCCTTATCAAGCTATATAGATCTCTAATAAGATCAAAACTTGATTATGGCTGCTTCATATACGGAGCAGCCAGAAAATCCTACTTACAACAACTGGAAACAATACACCACCAAGGACTTCGCCTCACTTTAGGGGCCTTTAATACTTCCCCAAAGGAAAGTCTATACATAGAAGCAAACGAACCCCCTCTCTATTTAAGAAGACAAAAATTAGCACTACAGTACTACATCAAACTCATCTCCTGTCCACAAAATCCTGCTTATGACTACACCGGCAAAACGATATATGAAAACCCTGTATCAAAATAACCCAAAAAAAATCAGACCTTTTAGCTTAAGAATAAGTGACCTCCTCAACGAAATCAAAATCAATACTAAAATAGTTCACCATACCATACTCTCCAAAACGGCACCATGGACCATAAGGCAACCAACTATAAACTTAGAACTGGCTAAGTTACCCAAAACAAAAACACACCCCATCACTTATCAAGAGAAACTCATAAAAATACAAAATAAGTTCCCAGATCACTATCACATCTATACAGATGGATCCAAACAAGGAAAAAAAGTAGGTTGTGCTGCAATTTCTCAAAAAAAAAAAAAGAAACCCTAAAACACCTACCTAATGAAGCTTCAATTTACAGTGCAGAAACCACAGCCATTGATCTAGCTATGAATATCATAGCAAATCATAAAGCTTCCAAATTTATCATATACACAGACTCCAAATCAGTCCTACTAGCACTACAGAACAGAGATACATCATCCCCCTTGATCACAAAGCTCCTAAACAAACTAAACACCCTCTCAAAAAATAATAACATCATATTCACCTGGATACCAAGTCACATTGGCATCCAAGGAAATGAAAAAGCAGACAAAGCTGCAAAAAAAGCTCTTCAAATTGATATGTGCAAATCAAAAATCCCATATACAGATCTAAAACCAACCATAAAGAAATTTATATCAGACAAATGGCAGAAATCATGGGACAATCAGACCCAAAACAAACTCCATGAAATACAAGAAGCTATCGGAGAGTGGCCAACAGGCTACAGAAGTATCAGAAGAGAAGAAGTAATACTTGCTAGATTGCGTATTCGGCACACCCACATTACTCATTCACACCTGTTAAAAGGGGAGGATGCCCCAGTGTGCCCATCATGCAAAGTACAACTCACAACCAAACATATCCTTCTAAATTGTAACAACCTTAAACATATCCGTACTAAGTACTATCAAGCAAGAAACCTGAGGGACATCTTTAAGAATACAAACCCTGAAAACATTTTTAATTTTCTAAAAAAAAAAAGCAACTTTTTCAGCAAGATATAACCAAACATCTCTATAGAACTGCTACTTTAATGACTGAAATTCAAAATAACCTTTTTGGCATTAAATGACCCACAGGGGTTGATATGCCGTTAAACAAAACTCAAACTCAAACTTCCTTTGTCTAAAGAGATAATTCTATATCATCAATAGCATTTTTAACATTCCATTTCTAACCAATCAGGACAGAAGGTTGGGCCCCATTTTACTTTTGCAACTTAAGATTATTTACCGAGCATTTGAAAGAGCCATACCTAATTAACGTTATACTTCTCAATAAGTGATGTTTTAGGTAATTTCATTTTTGAAGTGTTATTTGCTGTATAATTTAAAATTGGTCAAGGAAATAAGCATTCACAACCAATTTTTTTTAGATACTTTCAAATTTAACGTGCAATTGTTTCAACTCCTGTAAGAGACCTTTCATATACATGTTTTTCTAAAGGACATAACGCTCATTTCACAGTTAAAATCACACATCAAACACCTTGCGATCCTGGGGGTGTCCTCGTGGTGTAATGATTAAAGCGATGGACTGCGGATTCATAGTACACGAGTTCATACTTCAGTCGCGCTATTATGTTCACTTTCGGCAAATACCCTTGGGAAAGGTATGAACTCCCTTATCCTCCCAGCTATGGGTTAAATAGTACCACTACTGTTCTTCTAGGAGAATGTCTTTGGCATTAGATAACCTAAAAAGAGTTGATATGCTATTAAACAAAGAAACCAAACCAAACCTTGCGATCCATCTACTCAAGCTTTTTTGTTTGGCAAGCACAAGAATAAAGTTGTCTAAAGTTGCACTTTATCTCTGATAAAGGGAACATTCAGGGAAATAAAGTTCTCCATCAATTAAAACAAAATCCCAACAATCTATGAAAGAAGTGTGAAGAGTCTCAGTTATTCTTACTCACAACTTCTTATCTCTATTTATGAAAAAAATGTGATGAAACAATTTAAACTTTGTGGATTAAAATGATCTCATTGCCAAAGATAAATTGTGATGGTTTATTCCTTTAACTTATGTTGAAAAAATCTTATTAATCAAAATATAATTAATCTGAGATATGTTTTTCTACGAAGCCAGAAAGTTTGACTATCAAATAAAATATGTTTTGTCTCAAACATCTGCTTAGTTTATTTTTCATGGAATAAAAATAACAGAAGAATTTTTTTTTTAAGTGGTGAGTCCATATTTTTGGCCAGGGGGTAGTGTATGTGCACACACACACACACACACACACACACACACAAGCTTTGCAATATAAATCATTGCAAATTATATTTGTCATTTGTATACATTTGTACTTTGTCATTTGGTTGCAACTTTGGTGGTCATAAGAAATCTTACAACATAAAACTATAAATATCATTACAGGTTGACTCTATTTAAATCTAACACTTTCAGCAGGTCATAGAATATGCTGTCTGTATACTCTGCAGAAGAATAAGACACCCCATTCACCCCCCAAAAAGAGTATTTGGACATGACACTAAACTGCATCTGTAGTGAGGCTCCAGAACTGGAGAGAGTATTGCCATTATTCCTAGGTTCGTTCAGACACAAAGTGGTAGCACCTATTAGTTTGTCTTCTATGAGTCAGATCTGTTTGAAAAATATTAATATTGGATAGGAATGCTTGGTATAATGTAAATGTGGGTAAAATGTTTATATAAAGAATAGTTACTTAAAGCTGTAACTGTTTTCTAAAGATTATTATTACTAGTTACTTGAAACCATATAACTATGTACCAACAAATGATTATCATTAACAAGAAATAAGAAATTAAAACTATATAATTATTAGGATTTGCAAATTATTTGTATTAGATAGGAATACTTCATATATAACTGTCTGCAAAATAAACTGTTAAGAAACAATTACACAAAATAATGTAAATATGAATTTCCAATGAATGCAATTCTCAAACATCTCAGCATAAAATAACCATAGATGGGTTGATATGCCATCATTAAAATAAACCAGTCAAATAAAAATAAATAAAAACAAAGAGAAATAATTTTATTCCTCTTTCAGGTTAAATTTATAAAATTTGATTTTATATTTCTGTATATCTCTTTTAATTGTAAATAAAAGAAATTTCTATAGTCCTTGTAAAAATATCTGTTTATTTTTTTGCTATTTGTTACTGCTCAGCTGCAGTTAATAATTATTGTCAATAATAGAAAATGACATCTTTGTCATCTAGTGTCCCCACAGGGAAAATAAATAAATAAATAACTAAAGTGATGCACTATCAATAACAAAAAAAATTTCTAAGAATATTTTAACAGCTGTATTTTCAAATGGACAATATTTCTTTGGATAAAAATAACCTTTAAAGATGAAGAGTTTTGGGACTATTTTTGCAAAGATAACTTTTTATTTTAATCTTAATATCTAAATTTGTTTCTTTAAATCAATAAATCATTTTGACAGTTTTTAATTTTATTTGCCTATTTTTCAAATGTGTCAAGGGTTTTTTTTAGCCTTTATCTTTTCACTCAATCATTCGCCAGTTTTTGACATACAATGTGTCAACCCTTGTTACTTTATACACAAACACATACATACATACATATATATATACAAAATATGTCAAGATTTCATTTTTAAACTATTTTTTTCTCTCTTGATCATCCAAGAATATTTTTTTCCACTTTCCTCTGGATGTGTTTACCAATTCTTTTCAATTTGCTTTGCCATTCTCTTTCCTTCAGCGTTTTTCTTCCTACTTCTGTTATAATGTATTCTTCATTTTTTAATAATTTTTCTTCCATTTCTTTTTCATCTTTGCATAATTATCATGCCTGAGAGAAGTGGCTCATTTTGCCGTAGGCCAAGTGAGACCAAGTAGTCTGTTTTCAACAATCTCTTGTCACTATTGTATTATTGTGATTAACATAAGTGTTAATTGGTTAGTTTTGCTTGAAGACTAAATAACACAAAGTCTCCTCAGCTCCCCTAGTATCATTCTCATCATCAATTGGCCTCTTTGCTTTCTCAGAAGAAATGATGTAAGAGACAAAACCAGTCATTTAAGATGATTGCTCATTGGTTTATTTTTTGGTACACTAAAAATGTCTAATATGAAGTGAAATAGGTGACACTGAAAAAAAAAACATAGCCTCATGGAAATATGGGAAATGCAAGTTTTGCTGTCAATTGGTGGTATGGGCATAAATCCAAAGACTTGAGAGTATAATGTCCAATGTGAAGTGAAATAGGTGACACTTAACAAACACAGCATTGTGGATATTTAGGAAATGCAACTTTTGCTGTCATTAGGGGTGGGACAGGACATAAATTGAAAGACTTGAAAGTATATTGCCAAATCTCAACATGTATTTGACTTTTATAAAGTTAGTTTATAATGAATGTACTCAGTAAGAGATTTAAAGAAATTCTCTAAAAAATGACTTTTGGTTTTAAACATGAAAAATCTAACAGGAATTCTTTTGGAGAAATTTTAACAAGAGATATTGTCATAATTCAACAAATTATTTGTACTAATATCCTTGTCTTTGTTATTATTAGATTTTTGTCAATGTATTCTTCAGCCTTCCTCAATGTGTAAAAGTTTCAGCTGAATAATTGGTCTTATTTCACAAATTATTCAGACTAATATCATCCTTATCCTTGTCATTTTTAGCATTACATTTTGGCCTGTGTTCTTCAGCTTTTCTCAAAGTGTAGATGTCACAGATGGGTTTTTGATATTATTCCATTAATTATTCAGACTAATATCCCAATCTTTGATGTTTTTAGCACTACATTTTGGCCTATGTTTTTCAGCCTTCCTCATTGTCTAATATTCTCAAAAGAGTCATTGATATCACTCCATTAATTATTCAGACTTATATCCTCAACCCTGTCTTTTGCACTATATTTCAGCATATATGTTCTTCAGCCTTCTTTATTGTTTGAAATTAAAAGAAAATAGCGTGAAGAATCTTCAGAGATTATATTGAAAAGTCACATGGATATAAGAGATGAAAAATATTTCCAGACCGACTGATGAATAAAAAGATTTCTCCATGGAAACATTCAATATTCACTCATCTGAAATTGAATATTGTGCCTGAAAATATTGTACACTTATGAGTTTAATTATTTTATTGCGTATCTAAGAAGTGACAGAATTCTTCACAGTCTGCCATCAGATTATCAACTTTTAGACATTGTCATTATCTTCGACATTTTTGTTTCAACTTAAAGATGTCACATGAGAAACTGTCTGGTTCCTAAATACCGTTTTTATCAACATTTTCACTTCTGTCTTCTTTAGATTTCTTCATTGTCTTAAGTTCTGTGAAATGACATTTTTATTATTCCTCAAGGTATTTAGACTTGTATCTTCATTCTTACTGTTCTTTTTTCTTCTTAAAATCTTTTTTGGTTATCTCAAATTTTGAGTAAAGTCATTGTTATTATTCTATAAGGTATTTTGACAAATATCCTAATTCTTAGGGTTTTTATTATGATATTTTGGCCTATATGTTCTTCAGCCTTCCACAATGTATGAAATATCAAACTGCACCTCTTAATGTTGCTCTAGTTCTGTAGCTGTTGGAATTGTGCCATTCTCCTTCATTGCTATTACTTCCAGGTTCATTCTGACCCAGATGCCATCTTTGAATCAAATAGATCTGTTCAAAAATTTTTAGTATTGGATAGTGTAGAACGCAACAATATACAACAGCAATAATAACAGCAACACTTACCTGAGGTCCAGCATAGTCAAGACTAACGCTTACTTACAGGGTTGGTATTTATGAACAGACATATCCAATGAAATGTTCTAGCCAATCACAATCCAAGGAATGGACCGGCCAATGTGTGCACATTGGAATCTCCCAATGTGCCATAAATAAGCTCTTTCATTGAGGACTGATTTACTTTAGTTTTAGCCTTGCTAAAGACGTTGCTCTTAGCCTAGCTACTGACTACAAGTGTGTTTCGTATTTCAACAGATAGGAATACTTTAAACCATATAACTTTGTGCAAATTGTATGAAGTGGAAGTAGAGTAGTAGCATAGTGGATAACATGCCAGACTGCAAACATTGTTGTTCAAATTCCAGTCTCATAATCATGTTCACTTTCAGACTAATATTCTTGGGAAAGGTATTAACCCCACTGTTTGCTATGGGTTAAAATGGTACCTCTACTCTTCTAGTACAAGGATGGCTTTGTCATTACATAACCTACAAAGGTTGATATGCCATTAAATAAAGAATCCAAATCAAGTTGTATTAAGAATAATTACTTAAAGCTATAATTATTTAGAAAGGATTATTATTATTACTTGAAACCATATCATTGCTTGTAAAAGAAAAAAAAATGACTTCAAAGCATGGCATGCCATAAAAATAACCAAGCAGCCTTCTTTTTATCAATACATTTTGGCTAATGTATTCTTCAGCCTTCCTCACTGTCTGAAATCGTTAGATGAGTCAATTTGTATTGAGTAAGTTGTTTGGCTTTACATATTGATCAAAATTCTGGTGCATAATTTAGCTAAATCTCACAACAAACCTGCCATCTATATTTTTCCAAAGGCAAATATTCATAGCACAGCAGCTGAGCCTCCAATAAATTGTTGCATTTTTTCTATTAGACCTTTGTTGTTAGCCATTAACAGAAAAGTTACAAGGAAACCAAAAAAATATTTTTGTTGTCAAATAAACATTTTTAAAACAATAATAAGAAATATCATCAGAACAATGAGGTAAATATATATTTACCTACAACTGTGAGTTACTTACTTGACAAAACTAAATTTTCAATTTTTCTGTTGGTGATTGTATGTATGTAGCCAACCCTTTAGACTGCTGATTTGAATTTAGTTTTCCTTCTCTTAGACTGGTTGCCATATCAAGGCAGCCAAGTTAGCTGGGGGTGTAGTATATGCCAACTGCATCTTGTAGCAATGGAAGATGTTTTGGATATGATGAAAAATCTATCTAATAGTTAGGTCCCAGTCCCAGAGCTTTGAGGAATATGAATGACCCCTTTATTGCCATTAATCTCAGGTCCACTCTGACTCAGGGTGGCAATATCTGTTTGGGTCCCACCTATGAGCCAAATAAAACTGTTTAATCATTTAACAGTGCAAACAAATGATAAATATTGAATTATTAGTATTAAATTGTATACTTGAAACCATTTAACAGAGTGCTAACAATTGAGCTCTAGTTCTTCTAAAAATAAAGTTACCTACAAACTATTCACTGAAAAATCATACAGGTATTGGCCTTATAAAAGCATGAAGTGTTGATATGCCATTAAAGCAAGAAAAAATAACCATATATAATTCATTCTACCTACTGTTTATCCACAAGTTAAGAGATGGATTGTTACAAGGATATTAGCATAAAATAAAATTCTAATAACTTTGTATTTGGACTTTGCAAGTCATTTCTTTCTTCCTTAATGAAAACAATTTCATCACCTATGCCTATGCACATCTATCTGAATACTTATTCATCTTTATAGATCAAAATTATCTCCTCAAGAGAGTTGAGATTAAATCTAAAATTCATGTCATCTCAAGTTTCAATAAACTCTAGTTTAAAATGTCATCCCTCTTCTTCATTCATGTGTATATATATATATATATATATATATATATATATATAATGCAGTAATTTGTTAGCTCACAGTCCCTATATCTTCTCTGACAGGTGGTTTCATTTATTTTTAATTTTAACATAGATATACACTGACAGAAAATAAAATTGCAACAGTGAATATGAATTTACTCAAGACTAAATCTCTCGGTATATATGTATATATAAAAGCTCAAGAGCCCAGTTTGTCCTACTATTTGTCTGTAGCTGGAAGATGAAATTAATTCATGATTTTCCCAAAGGGCATTAACACAAAGTGAAATGCAAACAACTTCATATTTCAACTCTGTTCATCATTTCATCTTATTCAATGTTAAAAATTTCATCCACACGGATAAAAACAAATATCTATTTCTATATATGCTCACAGATATCTGAATAGATCTTTGCATATCAAAATATTTACATGTGTGTGTGTGTGTGTGAAGAAAAACTGAAAAACAAAGTAAAATTTTAACATGAAAAAAGTTGATATAATGTTTCGGTTTCAATAAACCATCATCAGAAATTAGAAAAGATGTCATCAAGTGTCATTAGATCACTTGATGACACCTTTTCTATGTCCTGATAATGGTTTATTGAAACCGAGATGTTACAACATTGAATTTTTCATATTAACTTTGTATTACAATTTTTCTCCAAATTGTCGATGGCCCACTTGGCTGGGGCTGACAAATACACCAACTGCGTCTCAGCAGAGGGGTAAGACTCTCCCAATGAGTGTCCTAGTTATGACGCTAAACAATCTGATGCAGAGGTTTCAGTAATGCTGAAGCTTTTGGGAATGCTCAGTACCTCTTTATTGCCATCAATCCTAGGCCCAGAGTGGTAGTATCTGATAGGGTCCTGTGTATTTATGCTAAACTAAATTGTTTGAAATAGAACTGTTTTGACATTTAGCTGTTTGTAAACAAAAACTATACTTATACTAAAATGAATTGTTGGAAATTTAATTGGGCATTAAGTGATCCAAAAAGAATTGATATACCATAAAACAAAACAACCAACCAACCACATTGTCAGATTCTTTTCCCATTATTTTCTTCCATATGTATATATAATCAAAATCTGTTAGCTTGAATGTGACAGATCAATGTGCAAAATGGTTTCCTGATATGAACATCAGGAAATAGAACTGACAATGAAACCATTTCAAATTTAGATTGCTTACTGCTGGTCTCATTTCCTGCTCCAAAGAAATGGAATCATATTCCTTTCCATCAAGTGACCCCATGAGATTTAAGCAAAGTTTAAAGAAAGTTTATCAAAACATCAATCCAATTATACAATTCAAACAGTACATCACCTCAAGGGAGTTGATATCAGTGTAAAAATTCATGTCACCTTAAGTTTCAATAAACAACCAATCTAAAATATTATCTTTCTCTCTTATATATATATAAAACAGAATTGTAACATTTTAAAAGACTATGGTGATTTTAACCTTGTCATAAAATGTACATTTCTACCTTACCAACACTAATAAACCTAATCTACAAAGGGCAGACTGAACTGTTTATCTGGAGTAAGGCAGCCAGTCTAGGAGAAAGAAAAATTCAGAATTCAAAACCACAGTGTGTGGGGCAGACAATTCCACTTCATAAAAATTACTTGAAATGGCAGCACCATCGACAAGTCTGCAAGATGCAATTAAGTTGCAATGACATAACAGAATGCACATGGCACCTGAATAATGTTGATACACCCTTTATTTGGGAACCTGTGTAAACATTGATCCATATGCATGCTTGCTAAAACTGCAAATTACCTCTGCTTAATAAAAGCATTAAGAATTTAAAAAAAATGTTTCTTATAGATTTTGTCTACAACCTTTATACTATCAATAATAATGATAGGCTGGTTGTCTTTTATGACATATCAACCTTTGTAGGTTATTTAAAGCCAAATCTTGTTTATACAAATATATTTCAAATAGATATGATTGGTAAACAAATTTGTTTGAACAGTTAAATGATTTCAAGTATTGCTATGTAACACAAACAATTCAATTTAACATCATTCATTTGTTTGCACACAACTAAATGGTTAAACAGTTCTATGTGACCCGTAGATGAGATCCTAACAGGTACTATTACAGTAGACCTGGGAGTAATGGCAATGATGGGGTACTCCAGATTGTCCAGAACTCCAGGACTGGAGTCTCATGATCAGATGCAGTTCACAGTCATACCCATGACACAATAAAAATGATAAGTATGTATGTGTATATATATATATATATATATAGGTTACCAAAAAATTATTCAAAAATGTTTTTCTTAAATTTAGAAAGTGCTCAATTACTGGCCAGCAGAGTAATATAAAACCTAAAAGAAACTGATATCTTAACCCTTTAAGTTTGTTTCATGACTTAAAGGTACAATCATTAGCTGAAACTGTAAAATGAACAAAGAAAAGAATTATTAAATGTTGAATATTCCCTTAAACTATTTATCTTTCATAAGAATATTGAGCACCTTAAAAAGAAATTCTAATACATTTTGAGTTATTAGTTGCCCAAAACCGTTATTCTAATATAAATAATTATGTGTGTAAATATAATCACAAAAAAGAATTCAAGAAAAAGATATGACTCATAAATAGCTGTATAAAAAATTTCTTTTTGTGTGTGTATGAAAAAAAGGTTACTTGACCAAGCAGAAGCGGCTATAATAATTCAGAAAAAAAAAAAAACAAGAAAATCTTTTCTCACTGCATTAAAATGAATAAAAAGATGGATTCTAAGTATTTATGAATCTTAGATTTCATGCACAATTGACATTATACATGCAATATCAGAATAGTTACAGTGTATGCCCGAAATATAACAGTTATTATCATAGGAAATAGAATCAGCAACCTGAGTTCAAACCCTGGAGGAAGCCATTTGCCTTTCACTTTGTGCTGATATCCTTGGGAAGGGCATAAATCCATCTATTCTCTCCCTAGCTGAGGATAAATTGTAGGGAATACTGACTTCTCTATTCTTGGTGAGGCAACCAGTGAAGAACAATTCTATATTCAAATTAGTAATAATTTTCTCAAAAATTGACCTAGCCTCACCTCCTGCTTGGTGTGGAGGGGTTGGGTAAATTCATGCAGTAAGTGCATGGTGCATGAAGAATGTTGATACATCCCTATTTTGGTGCTGGTATACATTATTGTAAAATGAAACACAGTCTCAGTATTCTGGGTATGATACTAAACTGCATTTGATTGTAAGGCTCTTGTTATTAGAGGTTTGGGAAGTGTGAACTCACATATTTATTGCCATTACTTCTAGGTCCACTCTGACCCAGTGTACTATGTATTTACCCAACCTTTTCGCCACAGGCAGGATGTGGCACAAGATCAATTTTTTAAGTAGCATTTAATGGGTTTAAATTTAATTTTCCTTCTCCTAAATTAGTTGCCCTACCATGGTTTTGGATACACCTTTCTCAAGAGTATTAGCACTATGTGAAATGCAAATAGCCCCGTCCAGAATTTGAACTCTGATAGCCATGTATATTTCCTACGATGATTACCATTATACCACAATCACTTCTGACCTGAAGTGTAGTATCTGTTAGGGTCACATAGATCTGTTTATTAATCATTTGTGTTTGATAGGACTGTTTGCAGAAAAATGTCAATATGAATATAGAATGAATGTGATTCCCTAAAATACTAGACAGGTTAAACTCTTATCCAAGATTTGAACTTGGCTCTCTAACCCCATTTCCTGTTACAGTCAGTATCATGCATTAGTCAGTTCTTTTCATATGTCTGCCCAGTCAGTTGGGTGGGAAGCTGTAGAATATGACACTCAACTGCATCTGATTATGAGGCTTCAGTCATCCATTGCCATTGAACTGTGTGTAAATATTAATATCAAATTGAATTATTAGTGTTAAATAGCAAAACCATTTAACTGTATTCAAACAACAAATAGTAATTTACGAAGCTCTTTGTTTCAATTTGGCACAAGGCCAAATGAATTGGGGTACCCAATGAGACTCGAACTCACTCGTGTAGGTTAGCTAATCTAGCTTGCTAACCATTATACCACCAGAGGTGCCCATTCAAACAACAAATAGCACCACTTGAAACTTTTGGACTGCATTCAAACAAATGAGCTCTCGTTTGAAAATAAAGTTACCAACCAACTACTCACTTAAAAATCATATATATAAACAGGATTTGGCATTAAATAACCATCAAGGATTGAGATACCATTAAATCAAATAACCAAACCTATCTTATATGTACTCCTCTATGTCTGCAATTTAACTAATACTTTCCTATATGGCTTCTAGTATTTTATAAAAGCCAGCATCTGGTGGCACCAAATTGCAACTAAGGGCAATAACCACAAGAAGACAGGTAACAAAGAAATCCTTACATCTTCAAAGTTTATTGTAAGGTAGACAAGTTGTTAGTTTACTTAATAAAGATCAACTACAAATTATTGTGGAATGTTATTTGCCATTAAAATCCATGTGGTTATGATGTGTGTATTACATGGAATTTCCATGAGAAAATCATAACAAAAAAGAAAGAAATTATTACATAGAATTCAGAAAGACCAAAACTGCAGAAATGTATACAATACTGTCTCTACTAGTTACATTCTTATTTCTCTTCAGTTGGTATTGATCAATTTCAGAATTAAGAAATCTTAGGCCACACACATGCTCACAGTAGAAAAGAGGAATGTGTAGTTAAACACATGCAAAGATAATTCAAATATCCGTACATATTAAGGTGAATCAAAAGTTTTGCAATATTCTGATTATGTGTGGTACAATTTGGCAACTCTAGATGCTTTTGCTGAAATTGGGAAGGTGACAAAGCTCACTGGACTGTGATATATCAAACTTTTCTGATACTCTCCAAGTGCAACTCACCAGACTTGCCTCGATGCCTGATTGTCAACCCGAGCAAAATTTCTTGAACCATCAGGTTAATGTACTGGCATCAACAGCACATTCGCTTCTCACGAAACAAATGTTTTTGGTTACTTCTGTGCTGTTATGGTCTAATTTAAACTCGAAAATCGTACATTCCTGACTTGGATTTCGTTCATCTGTGCAACTTTCAAATTTCACATGAAGGGAAGCAATTCTCAATGAGTCAACACACCAAGTTGCATGATACTACCAACCACAGTGGGTACCTTCCACATTTTGAACTACTTTGGTCATATGGAATAGGATTGAATGGGTTTTGATATCGACGACTTGAAGGTTGATCTTCGTATATTTGTCGTATCTGAGAAACAAAACTCACTGCCACAATTATGAGAGAATGGAGTGCACAATTCGGACCCTTGTTGCAAAGGAAATGTATTATAGATTAACATTTCCTCATGCCAAACAATATAAAACAATTCACAACGAATTAACAATAAAATATTTATTATCTGAGCAAACTCAATAGAAAGTATGCTGGAATTACATGAACAACTAGGAGTACATTATGGAGAGAAAATCCTTTCTCATTATTGAAGAGTCCTTAATAAAATGAAATTTGTGATGTAAAGTCTTTTGTCGTAGCATTGTTCTGTATGTGGGACGACATGAAGTTTATTAGAGAAAAACCACCTCTATGTGGGGAGACACACTCAGTCGTGTGTGCCTCTTATTATTGAGGCTAGAGCAAAGAGAAGGGGTTATATAATGCTACTTTAGTCACATCACCTTGTGGCCATTAGAAGTATTATTTTTGAAAAACAAGGTTTGTAATTATCCCTACAGTTACAAAATATATACGCTGCAAACTACCAGGTACCAAAATAATGCAAAACTTTTAACTCACCCTAATAAATTGGTAAAAGAAAAAGAACTGTCATTTACAAAAAACAAAAAGATCACATGAACACACAGGTAAATAAAACATTCTCTGCTCACAGGCGAACACAGATGACCATACAGGTGGGCAGACAAACAAAACTCCCTTGCATATCCAAGAATATGGATGCAATTTTCTCAGACACGCATACAGGCATATAACCACATGTAATCAAAACAATGTGAAGTCATCAATTCTTTAATTTCTTGAAGAAAAACTCAGCATGGACATTTTTTTTAACTTTAAAATAAATTTTGAATTATCTCAATGCTAATGAAATAATGAGTATTCCCTATGGTAAGAGACTGTAAGTATAACATTATATATATATATATATACTCTATCCTCTATCCTCTCTGACACAATAGCACACAAGTTACCACTCCCATTTATGAGTTAACTAATAATACCCAACATACCCAGTAAATCCAGCCATGAATTCATTAAAATTTTACGAACTTAAAAACCTAACAACCAAATCTTAGCCTCCTTTGACATCAAAAATCTTTCCACAAATGTTCCGGTGAAAGAAACAATTGATATCTTTTTACATAATATTTACAATAACCTTACATATCTTCCATTAAAGATTCTCCATAGCTATACGACTGAAGTCCTATTCTATGACCCTCACAGTAGTATTTACATACAATACGATGGCATTGTGATGGAATCTGCCCTTTGACCTACTTTCAGTAATTTCTACAAGGTTGATCTCGAAAAGTTTTTGACTATATATAAAGACAAAACTTACTTATATCGATGTTATCCTCTTTTTTGTCAATAGCACAAATGAACTATACAATCTACAATTGGCTTTCTAAAACAATTCTGTATTCAATTTTGCTTATAAACTCAACACAAATTAAGCCCCCGTTTCTTGATGTCTTGATCGACACAAACAACAGCACTTTCATTACATTTTCATACAAACAACTTACATGTACTGATTCCTGCACTTTTAATCATAAAAACGAATGCTCCGAATGATGTAAAAAATCAATCACTAAAAATCTAATATATGTGGGTACCTCGGGTGGTGTAATGCCAATCAAGCTTGACAAGCAAACTTTCACTAGTGAGTTTGATTCTCATTGGGTTCCCCACATTTAAGCAAAATGCTAAGTAAATTACTAAAAATCTAATATATCCTCTACCAAAATAATCTTCTACTCTAAACTTAAAAACATTAAACAAACTCTGAACAATGACTTCACAAACCACGTTGTTGATGGAGAAATAAAATGCGCCATTAAAAATATCAACACTAATTACAATTGAAATAATACTACAAACAACCCTAAAAAAATTAAACTGTTTTTCGTAACCAGATGCCCAAACACTATAAACGTGAGGAAATAGCGCTAAAAAATTTTATCCATAATATTGTCACCTCAACTGACTCTTACAATGGAATAAAACTAACAATATATAATCTCAAATTAAATACAACTCACCTCATCTTTCATAATAACTTTTCTCCTTTGACTAGTAACAGCAACCAATGTAGAGTACTAGTTTAAATGTTTCCTAGGGGAAAAGAGCAAACAAAAACTCCAACTTCTTTAAGCTCTTTCTATATAAAGATTAAGAAACGTTCCTTAAATAAGCTCAATCTAGAATATAGCTGCCACATTCTAAAATGCCTCAAACACTTTCCCTACCGATTCTTCCTCTTACCTCTACTAAAGTTCTTTTCTTCCATAAATTCCTCTCCTGCTTGTTCTTCCTCCAAATTTTTTACAAATGTATATGACTTGTCATATTGTTTGTCATTTCACTGTTAAGTCCCTCAAAGATGGCTCAAGTTGAGGCTGAAGTACTTGGTAATAGTATGGCACCTTATTGCATTTATTCTATCCAGAAGTCAAATGGCTCATACAAAAATTTGAATGAATCAATAATAAAATAGGCAGAAATTAAGTGTCTGTGATTTTAAAATATTTAAAAGAGAAAATTCTGCATATATATATATATATATATAATAAAGATTGAGAGAAAGGAGGTGAGATAATCTGATTCTTTAAATAAATGAAAAAAAGCTATTAAAATGTTATTTAAACTTCTTTTCATTCCAGCATATCAGCTGATTAGGTAGAATAGCTAGCATTTACTAAATAAAAAAATTAAGTCACGATGAAAAAAAAAAACACACACACACAAAAAAAAAATTAATTAACAATTTAATAATGCCAGCAGTCAAATATTTAAATCCTCACTCAAAATCAACTCAACCACAAAATAAACCCCCTGAAAGCAGTTACATTCTGGCCCTCAAATACTTATTAAAATGTTGAAAAATTGAATTTTTTTTTTCAAATTCATTATCTTTTTAGACTGATCTTCTTGCTTAATAACATATCTAAGGAAAAACAAAAGAAAAAGAAAATATTGGAAACTATTTAAAATCCTGTGCCAAGTGAAATGTTTAAATGGTTGAGTTTTAAACTTTATGTTCAATTCACACATGAAGCCAATCCTGTGGCATTCATTAGTCATTCAGTTTTGATGAATCATGAAATAAATATTTTCTGATGATGGCCAAAAATGGCCAAGATTAACAAATTTTTACATATAGATTTTTATTTCTAACTTTGTTCATGTGTTTATTGTGTTATTTCCACTCTATGAAATTCTTTCTCTCTCCATATATATATATATATATATATATATATATATATGGGATTGATAATTCATGCATTTCCAAAACTGATTTTCTCCCTAGGTATTGCTGTTATTTATTCACAATCTTTTTATGATTTCAAATCTGTTAAAACAGCAGCATTCTATTTAAAGGCTCTTTATATAAAAACTAGAGTGTAAAAAATATATTAAAGTCACCAAAATAAAGCTGGGATAAAAAAGAAAATGTCTTTTAAAATTTGGCTGTCAGACAATTTCGGTTTTTATTTGAAACTTCATAACAGTTTTTGATTTTATTTGCTGACTTCCTTTAACATTTTATGGAAACTCAAAACAACTATAAAAAAAAAAAGAAATTTTTTTATAGATTTTGAATAATCTTGATATTACTGAAATAATGAATAAATCCTAGCAAATATAAGTATAGAATAATATATAATGCATGAGTAGGCCCCTCTGTCATTCATGCTGGGTGGGTAATATAAGGTTGATTGCCTGGTCTCAGGATCCTTCCTCCCAGGCAATACCAGCTTAGCAGGGCTAAGTTTATTTATTGCTTGGTACTTGAAGGGCCTCAAAAAGAGAATGCTGAGAGGATCAAGCATTTTTGTGATGTCCACCCCAAAGTTTTGATTTGTGTATGGTCTTCCACAATAAAATGACCTTGTGTCCAGTCCAATAAATTCTTTTCTTTTTAATATGGTTAAGATTGAGAGCAAGCTGTTGGAATCTTCTGATTTTCTTAATAAATGAAGAAAAGCAATCAAAATCTTGTTTAAATTCTTTTTTGCTCCATTGTATCAGCTGATTAGGCAGAATAGCAAGCATTTAGTGGAAAAAAAAACTAGTTGAGATGAAGGAAACACAAAAAGTATTGCAACATCACATTAACACTGTTGAATTGTCCTCATTTTGAAACCTTTCATTTTATTGGACACTTCCTTTATTTTTACTTTTTTTCTTTCTCATTTAACAAGACTCTACCACCAATAGTTTTGATTATCTATGCATTTTTCCCTCCTTTTTCTTTGGCTAGCTGGCAGCCATATTGAAAATGTTTAATGTAACTCAATGTTTGGCAAGAAACGAAAAAAGGGGTGAACTATAACAAAGCCAAGAAAATGAATGAAATAGATCAGTAAATTAACAATGGTAAAGCTAGGCTTGCTTACCCTCTTTGTTAGGATGTATTTTTTCCCTGGGTGAAAGAAATTAAAAAAAAAAAAAAGAACTGAACCTCAATGGATAAGGCTTGTAGATGAAGGTCATTTGTTTGTTTAAAACCCTATTTAATTAGCTGGCTTGAAATTTTTTTGTTTCTTTATGATTGCCTTAAGCAATTGCTTAAGAACCTTTAAATAGATTGCTGCTGTTTCAGCAGATTTGAAACGAAAAAGGATTGTGAATGAATAACAGCAACCCTTCTGGAAAACTCAATTTTGGAAATGCATAAATTGTTATTTTCATATATATATATTTATATATATATAGAGAGAGAGAGAGTGAGAGGGAGAAACTATTGGGCAAGTGAAAAAACTGAACCATTTTTTATTATTACCACAAATTTAAAAGGAAAATGCAATGGCTTAATCACATATAGGAAGTGATTATTTTCCTTGATTATTGTTGTCGAAGTTTTCTTGCTGTTCTAAAAAGAAAATTATAAGAAATGCCAAAACGTAGGAAATTTCTTTGAATTTTCTTTTCATTGATTTGATATCCTAATTTGTAATTAGCCATTTGCTAATTGCTTGTAAGCAGTTGTCTGAGTTTAAAGAAGATTGAATTGTGGCATGCAAATATTATGGGCTGTCATTTTATGATATAAAGAAATTAAATCACCATCATTTATCAATTGATGTTTCTTTGAAAATTATTTAAACAAAAACTGAAAAATATCATCAAAATGAAGATGATGACTGCAAGAGAAAACCAGGAATCTGATGCTAATGGATACCCGACCAAAAATTTAATGGTCATGAATTGTTCTAATTTGTTATAAACTACATTAAGTGTCATAATAAGATTTTTTATATCAAGTATCCGTTTTGTTTTGTAAAATACATATATGATGAAGATAGATCGATATTATGTTTTGAAAACCTTACTCCAAAAGGATTCAATGAACTATACCACTTAAAAAAACATTTTAAGTCTTGCTAAAACATTCTAAAATACATTATCTTTTTAGACTGATCTTGCTTAATAACATATTTAAGAAAAAAACAAAAGAAAAAGAAAATATTGGAAACTATTTAAAATCCTGTGCCAAGTGAAATGTTTAAATGGTTAAGTTTTAAACTTTATGTTCAATTCACACATGAAGCCAATCCTGTGGCATTCATTAGTCATTCAGTTTTGTAAACAATCATGAAATAAATATTTTCTGATGATGGCCAAGATTAACAAATTTTTACATATAGATTTTTATTTCTAACTTTGTTTATGTGTGTAAGTAAGTAAAGTTGTCGAACATTGTCGAGGGTGACCCGAAGGCTCCCTTTTTGATAGCTACTACACCAAGGTGTAGGGGAGGTCACTACTCCTTTCCCTGGATTGCTCCACTTTACCCTTAATCCATACCTTATAATGCTGAGTGTTAAGTAAGGAGGCATCAAGTACCATTTTTTGAGTCTTTGGTATGACTCGACCGTGAGATTGAACCCAGGTCTCCCGGGCCATTGGCGAACACTCTAACCATTATGCCAATGTCCGGTATATTATGTGTGTACTTGTAAATATTTATGTAAACTTACAAATCTGCATTTATTGCTGTACGTATATATAGACCTATATGAATATGTGTGTACACACGCATATATAATTGTATGTATGCATAGTTTGCATACATGTGTGTGTGTGTATATATATATATATATATATATATGGAAGTAAATAATGGATTGTAATCTGACAATATGTACAGAAAAATTGATAACAGGATAATCCAAGTGGAAGGAGAGATTTATTGAGAAGTCAACACAAGAGTGTTTTGGTTCTACTGAACCATTATCTGGACCATGAGGGGTGATATTAGCGATGTTAAGTCAACGATGGATGTTTAAAAATAAAAAATACAAAAACCTGGGGAAAATTTGTATAACAGTTAAACGGCTAACTTTTTATTGTTATACAAATTTTCCCCAGGTTTTTGTATTTTTTATTTTTAAACATCCATCGTTGACTTAACATCGCTAATATCACCCCTCATGGTCCTGATGATGGTTCAGTAGAAACAAAACACTATTGTGTCGACTTCTCAATAAATCTCTCCTTCCACTTGGATTACCTTGTTATATATATATATATATATATATATATATGTCTGTGTGTATGTGCATGTTTTATCTATTTATATATGCTTCTATTCATTTATGTATGAATGATTATATTTTTATATGTGTACTTTATATATATATATATATATATATATATATATTTATACACATACACACACATATGTATTGACTGCTTAAAGATCCATTGCAGACCTCCACAATAATTTGATTACCTTTACCTGAGCTCTTCTTCTTCTTCTTCTTCTTCTTCTTCTCAACTTGAGGTCAAATCTATTTTTACCATTCAATGTCCTTAAAGTATTTTTTCCGTAGCAGGAATTATTTAAACACCTATCTTAGCTTTTTTTTGTTGGTGCAGTTTTCTGACCCCCAAGAGATGCAAAACAAACCCAATAATTCATACAGTCACAAATCCACCCCAGCATCCATTTGATAGACTGTCTTTTTTATGCAATGTCCACTGGAAATAAATTCTCATTTTTTTTTCATTCATTACTATTAATGAAAAGAATTCACTTCTCTTTGGATTGCTAATGTTGCCAAAGTTAACTATATTCATAAAATCTGATTATTATTCTCAACTGAAAATTATACATTTTCTACATCAATACATTTCTAGAGTAAAATCATTAACATTGTATTTACATTATACATACATTATTTCAGAAATTCCTGAAGTTTCAAAACTACATCAAATTGTTCACCCTTTATTTTCCTTCTGTACAATGCTATGCTGCAGTCCTCAAATAAAAACTAGAATAGCCAAACTCCAGCATATAGTGAAGCAGTAGTTACCTCTACTGATAGATGAAACCCTACCCTCTTATTTCATTCACTACTGTCCAATACTGCAATCCTTAAATATACTGTCCATTTGGCTGGGGCTATTGAATACACCGATTGCTTCCATGCAAAGGGGTAAGATCCCCCCTCAAACGAGTGTCCTAGTTACAAGATTAAACAATCTGATGGGGAGGTTCCAGTAATGCTGGAGCTTTGGAGAATGCTCAGTACCTTTTCATTGCCATCACTCCCAGGTCCACTCTGGCCTGGAGTAATAGCACTTAATAGGGTCCTATCAATGGGTCAAATAGAACTAAATAGTATACTTAGGCTAAACTGAATTGTTTGGAATTTAACTGTTGTAAACAAAAACTATACTTATACTGAACTGAATTGTTTGAAACTTTTATCAAAATGACTAAATTCGGCGTTAAATGACCCAAAAAAGGTTTGATATGCCATAAAACAAAATGACCGACGTTAAATATAGGCTGGAATACTCAAACCTGAATATGTATTGAAGCAGTTATTATGGCTATTGATTGATGGAACCACCATAACCTCTTATATCATGCTCTCCAGTGCAATTTTCAATCATGAAAGTCGGGATATAGGACTTATGTTATTGAATATGTAGCAGTGGAGATTTATCATATATTATTGAACATGCAGAAATGAAGATTCTTTGGCTGGAATCTAGGCTTCTCAGATAAATGTACTTTTATTTAGTGGCACAAATAGTTGCCACTCAGATTTTAATGGCTAATGATAATTGACAATGCTCCATCTAAGAAAAGGAAATATATCATTAGTTATTTATTTATTTAACTGATCCTTGTTTAGCACAACAAGAGGACAATCAGTAAGAATAAACTTATCATTAACAGTTTGCTCACTCAGCTATTATGTGATATGCCACAAATTTTTTGTTTAGGTATTGTGATTAAATGTATCTAACACTACTAGTTGATTAAAAAACAAGAGAAATAAAAATGAAAAAAAATTCAAATCAAAAAAGGAATAATTGCCATGCGTTATATGATTTTTCTATTGGGTATGTTATGAATATTGAATAATTTAAAAATATCTCATCCTCTACCAGAAAAATCGCTACTTATATATAAAAGTACATCCTTGTAATGAGGGTTTGAGCAATTGTAGGTTGTGCCTGGAAGAAAAATGCTCTAAGAGCCCAGTTGGCTGTAGCAATAGAATATGCTATCTACTTGTCTGCAGAGAGGTAAGACCCTCCCCGTCATCCCAATGAGTGTCATGGATATGACACTAAACCATCTGATCGTGAGGTTCTGACCTTGGAGCTTTGCGAAATATAGAATACGCCTTCATTGCCATTATTCCCAGACTGACTCGGATCTGGAGTGGTTGTAACTGTTAGGGTCTCATCTATGTGTCAAATAGAACTGTTTGACCATTTAACTGTGTGCCAACAAATGACTAATGTTGAATTGTTAGTGTTAAATAGCAATACTTGAAATCATTTGTGTGCAAACAAATTAGCTCTTACTTTTTAAAAATAGAATTACCTACAAACTATTCATTTACAAATCATATATATATATATATAACCATTTAACTGTGTGCAAACAATGACGGATGTTAAATTGTTGATGCTACATAGCAATACTTGAAACCATTTGTGTACAAGCAAATGATTAATACAAAGTAAAACTATTTGTGTTTGATAGCAATACTTGAAACCATTGAAATATGAAATGAGCTTGGGTTAGTTCAAAAATGTTATTGACAAACTATTCACTTACAAATGATAAATGACTAAGTAAAGTTGGTGACTGTAGTCGAGGGCGACCAGAAGGCTTCCTTTTCAATAGCTACTACACTGAGGTGTTGGGGAGGGTGCTACTCCTTTCCCTGGATTGCTCCACTTTACCCTCAATACATACCATATATTGCTAAGAGTTAAGCAAGGAGGTATCGAGTACCATTTTTAAAGACTTTGGTATGACGCAACCTGAAATTGAACCCAGGTCTCCCGGACAATTAGCAAACTCTCTACCCACTAGGCCAATGAGCTGTTAGAAATTTTATATATATATATATATATATATATACCTAATCTTGATTATAAGCTTTCCAGACTCTGATAAATTTTGAGATAAAAGTATAAAGTTGGTTGCTAAATGCAACCATGAAAATAAATATTTGCAATTTTGCACTGGATGGATGCCCTCCACATTAGTCACATGACGGAAAAAGAAAAATACAGAAGTTCAATTGAATTAATCAGATATATGGAATATCAGCTTACCTGATGATCAAAAATTGTGAAAATCATCAGTTCTTATCCTCTCTTACATCTTCTACATTTTTTTACAAATGAAATACGTTGTGATATTGCTCAGCATTTTTGTGTATTGAGCACTATAAAGAGTTCATGAATTCAAAGTGCTTTTAGCCTTATATTTTAATAATATGTATGTATAAATAGATATATGGTTTGAATACAATGCTACTAGTGTCTCGAAACAACAAAATTTCAAGAGTACTCATAATAAAAAATACAGAGCAATATCACAATATATGAACAATTATAAAAATGTAAGGCAGGGTAAAAACTAGGGTTTCTAAGTTTCACATCTTTACTTGTCATTTGAGTTGGTGATCCACACATCCAAAACATCCAACACTTTTATTTTCCTTTTGAGTCACATGATGTAGCAATGACTCAAAGTGCTTGCTTTCTAGTTTGAGGCACATGACATGATACCACATTGTAGTCATGTGACTCAAAAAGAATATGAACGCGTACAGTTTGAATATAAATTACCATCTCATCTAATGATCAAAGATATAAAACTTGGAGTTATTTCTCTGCCTTATTTTTATAATTGTTGATATATAATACATATATATATAAACTTTCATATTAATTTTTATCCTTGCAGGTGATAAATACTTGTAAAATCCAGCTGTGATTTATAATATTTCCTTCTCTTTCTCTCTCTACTATTCTCACAATTTTGGAGGTTGGAAAGAGGGCAGGTATGAAGTAAAATTTCTCTTCTCGCTGTTATTGATTGCTTCCAACCATTACACTTTCTTGGTTCTTGTTTGAGCCCAACAGTGGAATTGGATTGTCTCTTGGTAGCAAATTCCAGGAAGGTAATCCATAGATCGTACATACATTGTGAGAGCTATGATTTTCCAAGGACTTTTTACTCTTTTACCAAAATAAATTTCCTGAGTCTCTGTATTTTCATGAGAAAAAAGATCTTGCATACATATACTTATTCATTATCAATATGAGGCAGGGAAAAAAGCATCTAAGAATGGTATGGAGATCAAATATAGATTTTTTTTATTCTTTAATTTTCTTATACAATATATGCATGTCTCTCACTCAGGCTATAGATACATTCTGTAATAAATAATTATGTTGCTATGACAAACTCAAACATTTTTTTCTAATCATTATCTGATGAAACTCTTATAAAAATACTTTTATGAAGTCAGCAAAATGAAAATCTGTGGTGTAGTCAGCAGATCCCAATTCATGTTATATTGTCACTAGAATGAATGTCTATAGAGTGGTTATCAGAGGACTATGTTGCCTGGGGCTATCTGCTGCCTGGGGATCGAAGAAGAAAAAACCTTATTGGACTTCTAGTGTTAGGACCTTTCATTGCTTTTTATCCATCCAGTTGCTGAGGTTGTGGAGACAGGAAGAAATTAATGGATACCATATGATAGCTTCTTTTTTATTTGAAGGACAGTCATGTCTCATGCCTTCACAACTCAGCTGACAAACAAGAACACAGAGAGTGAATCTCAAAATCATGATATATATACTGGAGTTTACTGTAACTCCCCCCTACTTCTTCTCAGGTGGATCATATCTTCCAGGACCTCTGTCACTTCTTGGTGACCTGGTCTAGGAGTGTTTGATCAAGTGTATCATGTTACCTCAGTGCAGTAGAAAAGAGTGTGAACTCTGTCAACCGGTCTCTTGTTCAGCTGTTGGCTTTTTTGAAAACCTGGTACTATGTAGAATGCTATTATATACAAACACTCTATTAAATTAGTTTTCCTCTAAAAAGATCCTAGAGTGAAGAAAGCATGGATATCACAACTGATACTATAATTGCAAACCTCAATCTAACTGATATACATAAAACAAATATAAAATGCATCTATGAAACATACAGCAGTGAGGAAAAATTTATCTTTTAACCTTTGTCTTTCACTCTAAAAATTTGTTTAAAATTAAAGATATTCATCAACAAACTACTTGCTTGACACATCATATAAATAATGAAAGAAAAAAGATTTGGCATTAAATAACTAAGAAGTGTTAATATTCCATTAAATCCGAACCGACCAACCTAATTGGTTTTCAGATCATTTCTTTCATTCATTCTGTATATGTGAGTGTATGCCTGTTACAAGGGTTGCATGTATTTAACAACTTAATATATTAGTAACAAAATATAGCTTAATATGGTATCAAAGGAGTCTTCTGGGTACTGTGATAAGAGACTTATCCTAGAACCTGGTTTAGTCATGAAAGTACGACTCAGGTAACATATCTAGCAGAATTCAAACCTTTCCAGCTCTCATTTTGAATTCAGTTTTTCTTCTCCTAGACAGATTGCCATACCAATGTCAGCCTTACTATTTATCCATAGCTGGAAGGAGAATAGTTGGATTTATACCTTACCTAGAGTTATTAGCTCTATCGGAAATGCAGCTTCATTCTGGATTTGACCTCAGACAGCATGAATCACTTCCTACAATGATAACTATGAGTGCCTCCTGAAATAAAAAGTTAATACTAAAATGAATTATAAATACAACAAACATAAAGACAAATAACAAGAGGCTGAGTTAAACAGATGTTATCTTTTATGTTATCTTTTTATGTATTATTTTGCAATTAGCAATTATTTTTAAAAATGTTTTGGCATGAGTAATTCCATGTTTTTAGCTATTCTTTAATTACTTACTTGCATATCAGTCTTGAATTCTTATGAGGATAAAATTTAATTATCATTGGGAAATTTGGAACATATTTTTGGTTTAGCAGCTGTAGTATCAAAGGTTCAAGGCTTTTCTTTGATTACTTGACTGCTACTATATAGAACAAGGGAACAGCTGGTATTTAGAACCACCAGATTTTGGTGGCAAAAAAAAGTCATTCTTGGAAATTATGACCATTACTATCTTGCGCTCTCTCTTTCTCTCTCTCTCTCTCTCTCTCTATATATATATATATATATACACACACACACACACACACACACACATTTTGATCTGTGTATCACATGGTTCCTGTATGCAAACATTTGGATGCTGATTGTTTAAAAGCATTAAAATATTAAAAAAAATTCATTTAACACATGGATATATTGTAGATTAAATTCTTTGTGGTATAGGAATTTGTTGGAAACAGTCCAAAAATTTTTCACTTGTTAATGTCTTAGTTTGATATTAGTTAAGGGTATATTAATAAATAAATTATGAAAAAATATTGTTCCAGTCTGTTTTATCCCTTTTTCATCTTTATATATATATATATATGTATATACACCATCATTATTATCTAATCATACTGACAGCACAGATTTCCTTGATTCTCTTTTACCATCAGTCCCGATAAGTCTTCACTCTTCGCATGTCCTCTAGATAGCATCTTGTGTCCACACTCAGCTGATGAATATAAATCTTTACTGATTGGCTAACACTGGTGTGTCTAAGTATAAGAGACAACAAGAAAACTTAGATTAGGAGTTTGTCCCTGCTTCTCCAGCATGTCTTGTTTGTGTTACTTGGATAGTTCATGTTCTGGGGTTGTTAACACCCCTATATCCATGGACAATATGGATTCGTCTGGCTTATATAATGCCAGACATTTCTACCTTCAAGGTGAGAGTACACTCGTAGTTTAACCACTCGCTGTGAACCCCAGGACTCCTTCACTTTATAATTGTGACCCCTTAAACAGGAACACAACAGTTTGTGAGATAGGAGGCAAGTGACTGTACTGATGCTATTTTTCTTTTGGGGGGATGCTGCTTCTAGGACTTGTTTAAAACAGCATGCAGCATTTTGATATAGTTCCCATCTAGTTTTTTTCTCCAAGCACCTTGTTAAAATCCAGAATTTTATGATCCACAGGAAACTTTAAGTAATGGATTTTAAGAGTACATAATTTGTGTATATCAATTATCTGTTTGTCTACCATTGTAGCATTAAGCAATTTTTATGCATATATATATATATATATTTTTTTTTTTTTTTCATCATACAACGTGTGAAAGCACGTGCGATACCCTAGCCTCATCAGCCGCCAACAAGGGGAATATATATATATGTACACTCACAAGCTGTTAGTGGGACTGAGAATACTCTGATTGTATCTCCTGCAGAGGAGTAAGACACCCCTAAAAATTGGTATCCTGGATATGGCACTAAACTGCTTTTGCTGGCGAGGCTCCAGTTCTGTAAACAGATCTGTTTGAAAATTATTTGTATTTGAGAGTAATCCTTGATACCATATAAGTTGGTGACCATAGTCGAGGGTGACCCGAAGGCTCCCTTTTCGATAGCTTACTACACTAAGGTGTAGGGTAGGGTGCTACTCCTTTCCTGGATTGCTCCACTTTACCCTTGATCGGTACCTTATAATGCTGAGTGTTAAGCAAGGAGGCATCAAGTACCATTTTTTGAGTCTTTGGTATGACTCGACCTGGGATTGAACCCAGGTCTCCCGGACCATTGGCGAACACTCTAACCGCTAGGCCAATGTCCGGTTGATACCATATATATATATATATATATATATATATATATATACACCCTTCTGCATAAGCAAAATGTAATACAGGTCAATTTTTTTAAAACAGAGTTTAAGAGGTTTGAATTCAGAGTTTTCCTTCTCCAAGACCAGTTACCATAGCAAAGCAAAAGAGTTCTGTCTGCCCTACTATTTACCAATAGCTGGAAGGAAAATAATTGGATTCATACCTTTCACAAGGGTATTAGTGCTATGTGAAATGCAAACAGTCTTGTCTAGGATTTGAACTTGTACCGCTGTGTCCATTTCCTGCTATATGAACCATTACACGACAAACACCTTGATACTATATGACAGTAAATTATTTGTATTAGATAAGAATACTTAATACCATATAATTGTGTGCAAATTATTTGTATTAAGTATAGTTACTTGAAGTTATAATCGCTTACAAAGGATTATTATTAGTTGTTAGTTGAAACTCTATAACAGTGTGCAAACAAAGGACTATTATCAAATTGAAATAATAACTTGAAACTATATAATTGTGTATGACCTATTAGTATTAGATAGAAATACTTGAAACCATACTGCTGTGTGAGTATTTGTATTAGATTGGAATACTTGATATCATATAATGGCGTGCAAAAACTCTTAGGAAACAACTGCACAAAAATTATGAATAAATGAAGTCAATTCCCAAACATCTAAGCAGGGAATAACCCTACGTAGGTTGACATGAATTAAAATCAATCAATCAATCAATCTTATGTCGGAGTGCATATTAAAATTCAAACAGATTGATCATAATTTTCAATTTCTTATGTTCACGATCAGCAAGTAATAAAGAAATCCATCTTTATTTCAAACTTAAAGCATCAGTTAAGTGGGAAGAGGTTTATAGATACAGTGAATTTTGGATAGAAAATTTTTAACATGATCTGATGATCATGAAACTGACAGTGAATTTTAATATTTAATGTACAAATTGATTTATCTTGGATATTGATCAATATTATGGAAAAGACTGCCCAACAATCATATGTTGTTCTTTATATTTTCTAATATTATATCATATATAAATGAAATCTGTTAGGCTAGTGAGACTAGGGATCATTAACTGTAAAGTCATACAAAACACTAGCAATTTCCCCCTCTCCATATACCATTGATGTTGGGGATGGAAAAGAGTCAATAAAGCTATGCTCATCAAAGTTTACACACACATATATATATATATATATATATATATCTTTAAAGAAAAAACCAAAGACCGGTTATTTTAGGATTATAAATTTATTTCCATCCTGTTTTTCAGTTTCTGGTATGAACCAAAAACACAAAGAAAAATATAACAGGACTTCTTCAGATCCAATGGATAAATAAAACAGAATTGACACGTGGGGGGGAGGGAGGAAGAGATTAAAAGAGTTACCTCCTTGTTTTATTGAATTTCCATTTTTTTATTTTCTTGTCCTGAAGGAATTACTCCCAACTCTGGTTTAACTGGACCGAATAATACTTATATACATATATATATATATATATATATATACACACACACACACACACATATATATATATATATATAAAATGCATCATATGATCATTTTGTTTTCCTTTTGCTTTTTTGATATATATATATATATATATATATATATATATAGAGAGAGAGAAGGTTTATATATATATAAGGTTAACTCGATGAAAAAAATTGGTTTGGTTGTGTGCATTTAAGCATGATGGTTTGTCTCGCTACATATATGATATTTCATTCTGTAAGAACTTTGGTTTTATACAAAAAGAATTGAATAACTTCGTTCTTGAAGACATAATATTAAGTAGAAAAATCAGTCAGTAAAAATGAATAGGAATATTATTATCTTATATTTGTATCAGTGTTTGTTTTTTTTTAGGGATAAAAATGCTTTTTTCTCTTGTTTAATTTGTCCTTTTGTCTTAGGATATCTAGATGTAATCATCATCATCATCATGTTGTACTGATAGCACAGATTTCCTTCTCCCTCTCTTGCCATCCATCTTTATTATCTGTTAATTTCACAGGTCTTCCAGGCTACATCCTGTCTCCTTACAGAGCTGTTGTAGATAAGTTTTAGATGGTTGCCCTACTCTTATGTGACTGTCTAAAGGAGTCCATAAGAGAAAGTCACTTATGAGTTTGTCCTTGCTCCTCTAGCAGTGTCCTGCATGTCTTGTTCATGTTGTACCCAACAACTTTCAGGTGTTTCTACTATGAATGTGATGTTGTTAGGTATTTTTTCAGGCCTTTCTATTATCATGAAATTAGTATGTAAAAAAGTTGTATCTAGACAAAAATGCTTTCCAACAGGATTGATTGATTTTAATGGTATGCACACCCATCTTGGGTTATTTTGTGCCCAGAGATTAAGGAACCATGTTCATTTACATTTATATTGTGATACTATGCTTGTCATGGTTCTTGATTGTGGCCTTAGTTCCGTGACTACCACGTGTTTCCAGGTAATTGGTTTATCAACTTCCTCAGTGCCCACATTGTGTTTGAAAGATCTACAGATGGGGGATGCTGCAATCTAACCAGAACTTCTTCTGACTGTCGGAGTAGTTTGTTGGAACAAGTTGCCTGGGTGTAGGCAAGTCAAAGACAAGAAAAACTCCCCGTTAACAATTATTTATTGAAACACAAAGTTGTAACCATAATATATACAATGTATTTATAGGGAGAAATTATTGCTTTTGTTGTGTTTGAGAGACAGACAATTGAAGTATTTGACTGGTGTAATTTTTCTATCTTATTCAATTTTTCAGAGTGTGAGGCTTTTGCTAGAGAGGATTTTGTTCTAATTCTCTTGTCTTTGTTATGGATATCGGATCTCTTCTCTCATCTAACCCTAAAAACATTTATTTTGATAGAGGATTCCCCTAGAAACAAACATTCCTAATCATAGATCATTTTGTATACTTCTACTAATTTTTAACTGGTAAATCCATGTCTATGGAAAGAATATTCCTATCCACATATCAGATTTTAATTGGTCATCCAATCAAACTGCAATATAGGGTCTTGGTTAATTAATGGTCTCAGCCTACACCTTGTTGGGGAGTATCTCTTTTCACTTTACTCAAAATAAAAATCAAAGATCTGATCTTTTAACCCTAACAGGTGGGCAGAAGATGACATAGTTTAAATTGGATTAATGCACTAACAAATCCCAAAGCCTGTTTATGTTGCATAGCCATGAACACTATACATGCACATATGCATGCAGAATCATAATGACGACACAATAAAGATGAGCAACACAGTTCTTTAGAAAAATATACCTCTCACTTTATTTGAAAGGGTTCGAAAGGGTTACTAAAAGTTTTGCTGTGTGAGAGGTGAGTTGGAGACTGAACAGAACTACAACATATTGACCCCCACTCTTATGGCCATAACAGCGTTTCTTTCCCGTTCTCCTGGGCTGCTCAACCAGGGGCCTGGGAGCCCAGCCTCTCTGGAACATGGTTCTTATTCCAGCATCTTCTCTCCAACTCCAACTGCTCAATTGGGGGCCTGTGGGCCCCCATTGCTAGGTGCTAGTTCTCTCTACAACATCTTATCTCGAACTAACTCAAACTTCCTGTGCACCGAGTTATATTATTGTTTTACGCCCACTCAATTCAACCTGTTGACAGTCAAGGTTATTCCCTTGATACCTTCGACCGGATGCACCTGTTATTTACACAGGTGCATTTCCTATTTTGACAGCTCGGCCGGGGTCAATATGCAACCTTTACTTTTTGTTTTGACAATCTGAAATTTCAGTTTGTACTGACCTTTGAAATTGACTTTTCAATTTCTTTCAAAGTATATATATATATATATATGTACCTAGGAAGCAGCGTCGAATCAACCGAAAAGGACATCGAAACGAGGTTAACGAAAGCATGGACAGCTATCAATAGGCTATCGACTATATGGAAATCAGACCTAACCGATAAAATGAAACGCAGTTTCTTCCAGGCAGTGGTCACATCGATACTGCTATATGGATGCACTACATGGACGCTAACAAAACGGCTGGAGAAGAAACTAGATGGCAATTACACAAGAATGCTGCGTGCAATCCTGAACAAGTCCTGGCAGCAACACCCCACAAGACACCAACTGTACGGCCACCTGCCCCCTATCACGAAAACTATTCAAGTTAGACGAACCAGACATGCAGGACACTGCTGGAGAAGCAGAGATGAACTCATAAGAGATGTACTCTTATGGATCCCCACACATGGCCGCGCAAAAGCAGGACGACCAGCACAAACGTACATTCAGCAGCTATGTGAGGATACAGGTTGTTGTCCTGAAGACCTACCTAGGGTGATGAACGATAGGGAGGAGTGGCGAGAGAGGGTCAGGGATATCCGTGCTGCCAGCACGATATGATGATGATGATGATATATTTTATGTTCTTAAGAAAGGAAAATTACATTTTTCTAAATAAAGTATCATACTCTCTATAAGTTTTAGTACCAGTGAACCTAACCCGAACCCTCTTGTTGTCATAATATTTGTATTTTTTGTATAGATGTTAAAGAGAATTTTTAGCACTTGGTCCTATTAATGGCAAACGGTTTTAAACAGTTCTATTTGATCCATAGATGAAACCTTAACAGGTACTACCACATCAGATCAGAGTGGACCTGGAAGTAATATTAATGAAGGAAAACTGCCCACTTCCTAGAGCTTCAGGACTGCACCCCCACCACCAGATGTAGTTCAATTTCACTTGAGACAGCTCCCCCTCCTTTTTTAACCCTCGGCATATAATTCAGATAGCATATTCTAAACCCAACTATCATGGCTACTTCAACTTGGAGTAATTCTTTATATTAAATAATTCTATTTTATAGTTGCTTGTTCTAACATTGAAAGGCCATTCTAATTTGGAGTGATCTATGCTTTCTAAAAGCAAAATAATATTTTTGTCATCATGATTGGATTTGTGATAGATTTTAAAATGTCTTTTTGCTTATAAAATTAGTAAACAAACTTGAAATAGAAATACTCTTAAAATTAAGGAAAAATAAAATGAATTAAACTTGAAATAAACAAACATGGATGATGGCCTAAGGCGAAAACTAGTCATGATTAATAAGGAATTAGTAAAACTTAAGCCATGTTTAAGTGGACATTTTTTGGTCAATATATATGAGTGTGTGTGTGTGTGTGTGTGTGTGTGTGTGTGTGTGTGTATATATATATATATGTGTGTGTGTGTGTGTGTAGGCATATATATGTACTTACTTACTTAATACTTGTATCGGCTTCCTCCCGAGCAAGTAATATGTTGCTCATTGAAGAAGATACTTTGGAATTTGATTGAGGGAAGGGTCCCAAGTCCTACCCGGAGAAACACTCTGTTTGCCGCAGATTTTCCACAGACACATTTACAGAGCGACCCGAGGCTGCTGGTTGCCGGAACAGACACCTGGATTTTCACCAAAGCCTCTTTAGCCGGGTTGCCGCCCTAATACCACTGGGTGCCAGACCAATCTGCCTTGGGTGGCCCTTCCAGGAACCAAAGTTCCCAAAAGTATAGCTCTGGCACTACCCGTTGCTACTGTCCTGCCACATTGAAGAGGGGGGTGGACTTTAGGGATGGGGCGGCAGTGCCATCATCCATCATTGACTTTCCGCCGGTGTCGACTGCTATGTACATTCGCCTCGCAGTCCTGCCAGCAAAAATCTTTTGCTCAGGAGAGGCGGAGGACGACGGCAAGGGGGTCAAGACATGTGGGGTCTCGGGGGGGCGGTTTCAGGCAGATGCAGTGCACGGGGGAACTAGGGCAGGCAGGAAGCTCGCATATATATGTATTTGTGTATGATTAAAATAAGTGGAAAACTGGATAAATCAAACACTTACAATGGGTTTAGTGGTAATATTTTGTTCTTTATTAACAGAAGATCTTCATCAGACTAAACATTTTTTGCGTTTTTCTGCATTTTAGCAAATGAGGAAAAAAATATAAACTAATGGAGAATGTAAAAAGGTATAAAGGAAGAGAAAGGGTCTAAAGACAAGAAATAGATAAGGGAAAGAACAAGGAGGGAAATAGATATTGGTTTGAGTGATGGTGGTAGGTGTTAATTAGGTTTTTGACTATGACTGTCCTGGTAGATGGTTGGAGCTAGGTGGCACCAAAGTGAATTGGGTTTCATCAGAGATCTGTTCGTTGGTTCATTTCAAGAGGTTAGTGTGATTCTTAGTGGTTTGTGCTCTGGCTTGTGTGATTGGTATTCCTAATTTGGTTAATTTGTCATCGAGAGGTTTGTTATTTGTGTTAGTGCGGAGAGAGATAGGTCTGTGGGTAATGGGAATAGTGAGAGTGTTTTTAGAGAGAGAGAGAAATATGAATGGGAGAATTGTTTTAGAGAAAAAAGAAAGAAGAAGAAATGAAGGGGAACAAGGATTCATGCCTATCTTGTTTCATCAAAGACATTAACTATAATGGAGTATCTATAAGGGAAGAAAAAAGAGAGAAAAAGACTAAAGAAAGAAATTTAGGAAAGAATTGTTCATAGTATGGTCGTATTGAGTGTGAAAATGTCTTAGTTTTTGCTCAAAAAATTATTGTTTTTATATTATCTATTCTCTATTCTGATATTGTTTTCATGTAACAAAATGTCTGCTAAATAGGGTAAATAAAATCTGATAGAGCCCGGAATGTTGCTTTACGTGGTTTGTTTTGGAAATGACTGCAGACTCTAACAATCTGCAGGATTTTTTGCAGTGTATCGGTTTGATTAGAGTGGCTTAGGAAAAATCAAAAGTATGTTTGAGATCTAACATGTGGGAGAAAAGGGAATTTTGGTCGTCATTTAATTTAATTGTTTGTTTGTGTTTGTTGATTCTGTTTTCTAGAGTACATTGGGTTTTACTGATATAATTTTTGTTACAATCTTTGCATGGAATAGAATATATGTCCGTGTTAGAAGTGGTTGCATTGTTGGTTCATTTCAAGAGGTTAGTGTGATTCTTAGTGGTTTGTGCTCTGGTTTGTATGATTGGTATTCCTAATTTGGTTAATTTGTCATCGAGAGGTTTGTTATTTGTGTTAGTGTGGAGAGAGATAGGTCTGTGGGTAATGGGAATAGTGAGAGTGTTTTTCTTGAGTTTATTTGATAAGTGTATATTGCAGGCTTTTTTTCTAGTATTCAATTTGAAAAATTTAGGCTATTCTAGGCTTTTAAGGGAAAGGTTGATGTACTTAAATTCTTCATCTGTGTGTTGTGGACTACATATCCTAAGTGCTCGTAGATAAAAGCCAATTATGAAGCCTGTTTCGATTTTGATGTTGTGATGGGAGTATTACTCTACACAAATATACCCTCAACTTTCTTACTACTCACCTATGAAAAATTAAATTCACTTTTTCTCTTTTTTTTATCGTATTCGTATCTCTCTCTCTCTCTCTCTCTATATATATATATATATATATATATATATATATAGTTCAAACTCTAGTCATCCTGTTATGTTCACTTTTGGACATATATCATTAAGAAAGGCATGAACCCTCTTATCTTCCCCAACTATCTCTTCTAAAAGTGTAGCTTTCACATTGAATAACCCATGGAGGTTGATATACCATTAAACAAGTTAATCAAAATCAAACCATATGTATATCAGTTATGATAACATAAATGTATTCAACAAGACTTAATGACAGTTTCTCACCTATGAAATCATCAAACCAAGATCGTCAGTCTGATTATCTCATAGGTGAGAAAATGACAATCACTAAGCACTGTTGACTGCCTGTCTATGCTTTCCTAACTTGTGTGTGTATATATATATGTATATATATATATATATATATACTTTATTACCGATATTGAGCACTCTTTATCTATAAATATAACAAGCTAAGTTTTATATATATATATAACCAGGATTTATTGAAGACCCAAGACAAGTTTTGTAGAAAATTGAGAAAATTTTCCAAAACAATTATTAAGGTATACACTGCCGGCAGTCTCAAATAAATCTTCTAAGAAAACTTTTTTTTTTAAATTGTTGTTGAAATCTATTTTATATGTGTGTGAATCAGCGAAAAACTAAAACTGATACCAAGTCAACATTAAAATTATTGAACAAAGTTTTCAGCAACTTAACAGCATTTTTTTCTACACAAAGTCACCCTATTGGTTATGCATTTTCACCAATCCTGATAAAAATATCAGCACCACTCCACAAACGGTTTTTCTGATTTTTGGCAACAGTAATGCAAGCATCATATCTCGTCAACAGCAATGACACTATTCAGGAAATAGTCAACTTCAATTTGATTGTGGCTCAGTTGATCGATCTTTTCTCATATGAACATCTGTTAGACTCACGTGATACAAACTTTTAATATCCCACCATTAGTAACATCCAGTGTATTGAAGCTAACATCCAGCTCTGTTCATACTTCTCTGTATAATGCCCTGTGGGCAGAGCTTACAATATGCTTAACTGTATCCCCTAAAGAGGGATAAGACCCCTCCCTCAAAAACTTGGGATGACGTGAGTGTGACATTCAACTGAATCTGATGTTGAGGTTCCAGTTCTTGAGACCTTGGAAGTGTAAAACCATCCCTTGGGGGGGTGTCCTCGTGGTGTAATGGTTAAAGCGATGGGCTGCGGAATCGTAGTAAGCGAGTTTGTATTCCAGTCGCGCTATTACGTTCACTTTCGGGCAAATACCCTTGGGAAAGGTATGAACCCCGTTATCCTCCCAGCTATGGGTTAAATAGTACCATGACTGTTCTTCTAGGAGAATGGCTTTGGCATTAAATAACCTACAACAGTTGATATGCCATTAAACAAAGAAACCAAACCAAACCCATCCCTTCATTCTTATTATTACTTGTTCAATCTATTGGTCAAGTAGATCTGTTTGGAAAATTTTCATATTTTATAGAACTGTGCAAAAACCAAAACCTTATCAATAACACAAAATATGTAAATTCGAACATACAATGAATGCAATTCTCTAACCTCTAGGCATAAAATAACCCTAGATGGGTTTGAATTGATATTAAAATCAATCAATGAATATCTCCTCAAATTGCAGTCTGCTGTTTTGTGGGAATAAGCTGATCAAGGTGACTTTTAATTCATGGGTTGACAGCTGTGAAGAGCTACCTGGAACATGTCTGATTACTTACATGGCTGTCACTATTACTGAAACACATTACCCAACACTTAAATGGGCTTGCATCTGCTGTTTTGTCCATAAGTGTCCAGCAAATAAGAAACTTACATCTGATGTAAGGACTGTAACTTTAGCTTCTACAACCTTTCATAGACTTGAAAAATATGAAAAAGAAAAGATCTTTTAAAAGCACTCAAAGTTTATTTATACTATGCTCTAATAGTTCCATCATTATCTTCCTCAAGCCCTGCTGACAGCATAGATTCCCTTGTCTTGCTCACTCTCACGACCCATCTCCATCAGCAGTTGCTCTTCATAAGTCCTCTTGATAGCATCCAGTGTATGCACAGAGCTGATTAATGTAAGTTTTTATTAGTTGGCCAACATGTTATATAGCTTGATGAAGGACCATAATGAAAACACAATAACACTTTTCTTTATAAGAATATATCTCTCATTTTATTTCTCGAAAGGGTCTGAAGTTGACCCTAAGGGTAAAAGAGACAGGGAGTCCAGAACAGACAGAGGACTTTGACACAAACTGGCCAAAGACTGCTATATTGACCCTATCTTCTTAAACACGTTGTACCATATTCAGGGCCCTACATAGTACTTCTGTTTCTTGGCATAGGTGGCACTGCAGGCTGTGACTCTGTGACTGACCATTTCTGTGTCTGTGTGACTGACTGTGTATATATGATTTCCCAACATCCATTCATTTCTGGTTGTCAACCCATGTAATCTGCTGGCATCCACGCATCGCATTGCTGTCTTCCTGTTTACACAGCTGTAACATGACAGCTCTTTCAAAGGTCAATATGCAACAAACACCATTGTGTCCATGAATAGGAATCCATTAGAAAATGTTATTTGTGAGTTTGCCCTAATTTCTCCAGCATATCTAGCTTACCTTTCTTGAATGGTTCACAAGATGGGAGGTAGATGGCTGTACAATTGCTGCTTTGTAAGATGTTGCTTTAAAGATTTGTTTAAAAAGCATGCAGCATCCTTGATAGTCTCCATCTTGTTTTTTCTTTAAGTATTTTGTTAGAGTTCAAGTGGTGCAACCATACAGTAGTACTGACATGGCTACAACTTTGAAAAATTCCTCGTTTTTTTCAGAGTAGTCAGATTTCCATATAGTCAATAATGTTTCGATAGGAGTCCAGGCTTTTACCTATCTGTGGGAGGATATCAAAAAAGTAAAAGTAAAGTTGATGACTGTAATCGAGGGTGACCCAAGGCTCCCTTTTCAATAGCTACCACACCGAGATGTAGGAGGGGCACAATTTCTTTCCCTGGATTGTTCCACTTTCCCCTTTATACATACCTTATAATGCTAAGTGTTAAGCTAGGAGGTATCAAGTACCATTTTTTGAACCTTTGGTATAACTCAACCTGGAATTGAACCTCGGTCTCCCAAGTCATTGATGAACACACTACCAACTGGCCTGGCAAACCTGGAGAGTGAAGAAGACAGACAACAAAAACTGAATGTATTTGATGATAATTGCCTCATGTGGTTGGAGTTTCTTGAATAAATCCCCACAAAAGGTACACTATTTTGAGTGACCATAGATTAACGAATAAAAGCAGTGATGTTATCAAGAAAAAATATTTTTTTAAATTGCTTTTTGCCTTGAGAAATTCATAGATATACTCGTGCTTTGTATGCACTTTCATATCAGAAACCATTTTGCTAGACCACCTCTCAGCTGCTGTGTAACAAGGCAAAAAAATTATGGGTTCTTAGTTGGAAGGTTCAACCTTAACTGACATACCACTAGCATCTGCCACTTAGTAGCTTCTATTTTAAGAGCAGATATTTTTTCAAAAACTAGTGATCACACTTGTTTGAAAAAAAACAATAAGGGAAAGATTCTGTGCCTTTCATTTTGTATTCATTTTGAGGTTGACTTTAGACTGTGAACATTTTAAAAGGGTCTTTATTGATAATATTAACACTCCCCAAAATATCTGTGAAGACCAACAGAATTGTTTTTCTATACATTGCAAGAAGAAAAATTAGTGTGGGTATATGTGTGTGTTTGCATATATGTTTAAATTAGGCTTTACTTTCAATCTCTCTCTCTCATGTATATATATATATAAATTCCACCTCAAATTTCTAGAGGCAATTTATATTTCTATGAATCACTCCTCTCTATGCAGGCAGTTAAACAATCATACTTTAAATATTTTGGGGGAACTGCTAGATACTGGGGGGGACTTAGTTTTTTTGGGGGGGTTCTCAACCCTGTATCTGGCAATCCAAATTATATAATTTACACCCCCCCATTTTTATCTAATTTCCGGTGTGTAAAAAACTTGAAAAGTGCCGGACGAAAGGGTCTTCGTTTGTTTTATTATTTTATTCAAGTTCACCTTCTTTTATAACCAATGGTGTCTTTGCTAATCACTTTATATAAGTTTTCCTGTACCCCAAATTAAATAATATATATATATATATATATATATATATATATATATATATATATATATATATATATATTAAAATTAATAGGTTTTATTGAAGACCACAAACAAAAAAATGGTAAATGACAATATAAAATTAAATATATCTTGTCTGCAGTCTTCAGTAATACCTGGTTTAATGGAAGATAGCTACCAAAATATGCTTATAATAGTATATATTGTCTATGTATGCATATATATATATATATATATATATATATATATACACACACACAATACATGCATATATATGTGTTTAGTGTGTGTGTGTATATATATATATATATATATATATATATATATATATATATATATATATATATAATGGTCATTCAATAAAGAAGCAAAATAATTTTTTTCAGAATTTTTTCATAAATTTAAACTCTGCATTGTTTAGAATTGATTAATAACAAAAATTGTTTTAATCTTACAAAAATATTTATTTGGAGTTTGTTCCAACAGTGCTCCAGGCTTGAACAGAGGTCTCTTATTAAATTATTTGGTGGCTGAGAAGTGAAAACCAAGTGAAATTTACTGAAAAATGTGTGAGGTATATGTAGAGGCATGTTTTAGTCAAAAATGTTCATAAATAGACTAAGTTGTTTCAAGAATGTTGAAATAGTATTTAAGATGAAGATAGGCCAGTTAAGGCTGCAATTGTAAGAACACCTGAAATGGTGGATTCAGTTAATGCACTCATTTTGGTTGACATACAAATTACAATAGAGGACATTTTTGAACAAGTGGGAATTTCTGTGGGTACAGTACACAGAATAATGGATAATGACTTTGCCTTTTCTAAGGTCAGTTGTCATTGGATTTCACCAGGACAATGCCAGGCTTTGTATTGCACCAAGAACAGGGAAACCATCTGTCAGTTTGGTTGGGAACTGCTGCCATATACTCCTTTCAGTCCAGATTAGGCCCTCTTTGATTTTCACTTGTTTGATTCTCTTAAAGAATTTCTGCATGAAACAAAGTTTTCCATGAGTAAATAGCTAACAACTGAAGGAATACAAAAGCTTGTTTTTCAATGGGAAAAAATGTTTTAAAGAATGGCGATTATACAGAAAAATAAAGCAAAAATGTTTTTCCTGTATGAAATGTGAGTCATTTTATGGCAAAATTTGCTTTATTTATTGAAAGATCCTCATATATATATATATATATATATAGATAGATATATCAAGTAACATTGGTGACTAGTCGAGGGCAACCCAAAAACTCTCTTTTCATAAGCTTCTACACTGAGGTATAGGGTAGGGTGCTATTCCTTTCCCTGGATTGCTCCACTTTACCCTTGATCTGTACCTTAAAATGCTAAGCAAGGCGGCATCAAGTGACATTTTTTGAGCCTTTGGTATGATTGAACCCCAGTCTCTAGGGCCATTGTTGAACACTCTACCCACTTGACCAATCATATATATATATATATATATATATATATATATATATAATGCATTTATATATATATATATATATATATATATATATATAATGCATTTATATATATATATATATATATATATATATATATGTGTGTGTGTATATAATAGTGTTTTCACTCTCTTATGATGTTTTTGTTTTATACTACCAATATATATATATATATGTATAGATGGGTATATAATGTGCATATGTGTGCATATATATATATAATTAGAGTGTTTGAAGGTTACAGTCGATGCAGTATATTGCAATATACTTTTAACTTGTATTATACTTTCTCTCCCTTTAATATTGATATATATATATATATATATATATATATATATATACACACACACACATACCATTGTTATGCACTTGAAAATGAAGAAATATTTATTCAAACTAAACAGAAAAGATTTTTAAAAAGTAGTGTAAAAAATAAGCCTATACTTATTTCATATTTACTTTATTTGTTTGTTTTGTTTGACATTAAAGAAAGAGAAAATGGTTAGGCTGCACATAGAAAGATAAACAAACAAAAATCAACCTCTGTCTTTTTATGAAAAAGAAAAGATCTCACTTGTAGAATTCTCTGTTCAGTAATTCAGAAAATAGATTCCACATCTCAAAATCCATCATTGGATTTTGCTAAATCTTGTACCTCACTCTTTCAGGTTGATAGCAGATTTCAAATCCCAGCATTTTTTTTCTTCTTTTTTAATTTACTCATTTTTTTGTTTTCATTATTTTTTAGAACTGTCAAATTGATTCTGATAAAGTACAAACAGGGAAATTTTTAATAAAACAAGTTATATGCTCCTTATATCTAAAATCTAAATTTCTGAAAAGGTTTAAACAAGATTAACTTAGTGTAATTATTTCTACTTAACATGCAGCCCTAACAATAAGAAAAAAAAAAATCACATTTATAATACACAAAGACTTTATAGAATTTGTAGCAGCAAAATTTAACCTTTGTCAACTTTTTATTAGTTTGTTTTTACTAAGAATCAGAAATTATCTAGTTTATATTATGTCTTAAAACTTAAAATTTACACAACATTTAAAGAAAATATGTTTACACATAAAAAGAAAGACTTTTGGTGAAAATAAATTGATATCAGGCGAAACAAAATTCTAAACAAACACTCTTTTCAGTGGCTATTCCTCTGTAAAAGAATAAAACATTTATTTTAGACAACAGACATAACTTACTTTCAATCATCCTGTCCAGAATATGATGAGGTATGAGGCTGGAAAAAGTTAGTTCTCATGTATAACACGCATCCCTAACTTTTAGGCTTAAGAATCTGGAAAAATACTGTCTTATAAATAAATAATTATGGTAAATCTAATATAAAGCCAACCAGGTACCTTATAAACCTGAAACTTACTACATTAATAATGATCAATGCGAGTGGCTTGCAGCCTAGTCAGCTGGGTCAGTAGGATAATCGGATTCCATTACTGCAGAGGAGTAAGATGCTAACAGTAAGTGACCTAAATATAACACAAAACAGAATCTGATGGTGAGGCTCCAATCCTGGAGATCTGAGGAATATGGAGTACCCCTTCATTGCCATTACTCACAGGTGCACTTAGACCCAGAGTGGTAGTACCTGTTCGGTTTTCATTTATGCTAAAATAGAACTGTTTAACCCTTTTACTGTGTGCAAACAAATGACTGATGTTAAATTGAATTGTTAGTGTTACATTGTAATATTTGAAACCATTTAACTGTGTGCAGAAGTTAAATTATAGGTATTATATAGCAATACTTGAAACCATTTAACTGTGTGCAAACAAATGATTAGTGTTAATTTGAATTATTTGTTTTAGATAGCAACACTTGAAACAATTTTACTGTATGCAAATAAATTATTAATATTGAGCAGAATTATGGCCCAGCGGTTAGAGTGTTCGCCAATGGCCCGGGAGACCTGGGTTCAATCCCAGGTCGAGTCATACCAAAGACTTTAAAAATGGAACTTGATACCACCTTGCTTAACACTCAGCATTATAAGGTACGGTTCAAGGGTAAAGTGGAGCAATCCTGGGAATGGAGTAGCGCCCTCCCCTACACCTTGGTGTAGTAGCTATCGAAAAGGGAGCCTTCGGGTCACCCTCGACTATGGTCGCTAACTTAGATAAGAATACTTGAAAGCATTTCCCTGTGTGCAAACAAAGGAGCTTTTACTTGTTTAAAATGTTACCTACTGACAATTCATCTACAAATCATATTTAATATCTATATCTATATGAATAGGATTTGGCATTTATAACCTACTAGGGTTAATATGCCATAAAAACCAACTAAAACTGGCTTAGTAACCATTGCTCTGTGATGTGTCTTATTAGTATTTGAGTGTTCTGGTTTTGGCTCTAAATCGCTTCTGATGGTGAGGCTCCAGTTCTGGAGCTCTTAAGAGTATTGAGTCACATCTTTATTACACCAATGTTCTCTCTGACCCTGAGTCATAGGTACTTTTTGGGTTCCATCCTTGAGTCAAATATGATTGATTTTAATGCCATAACAACTTATCTAGGGTTATTTTATGCTCAAGGTTAATGAATTGCATTCATTATACATCTATATTTATATTTTTTTGTGTCCTTGTTTCTTGAGGGCTTTTTTTTAGCCTCAGTTATAATTTTGAGTATTCCCAATACAAATTACTTGCACACAATTATAAGGTTTCTATTATTCCTATCTAATATTGATAATTACAGCATTTCAAATTATTATTTCTATTTGATAATTCTTTAAACAGATCAGTTTAACTCGCAGAGAGAACCCTAATAAGTACTTTCTCTCCAGGTCAGAGTGGACCTGGGAGTAATGGCAATAAAAAGGTGACTGCATACTCCTCAGATCTCCTGAACATAATTTAAATAGTTCTGTTTGTAATGATGTTTTTGTTTTTGAACCACATATATAATAAAATAGATTATTAGTATTAGATAGGGATAATTAATTGAAGATATTTGCTTGCAAATTATTACGAAAAAGGAATTATTAACATTAGATAGGAATACTTGAAACCATATAACTGTGTGTAAATTATCTATATTAAGAATAATTACCAGAATCTGTAATAGTTTGCAAATGAAAATTATCGAATAGGAATAATTACTTGAAGCCATATAATTTCTTTCAAAGAAGACTAACTTTGTCATTAAATATCCCAAGGGTTTGATGTGGCATAAAATCAATCAACTATAACTATAGAAATGAATTGTGAGTGAAACATTTTCATTAAGATTTTTCTTTTTGAATTCCAGTGAGTTTTTCATTGGTCAAAGCACCTTTTAAACTCCTCTTTTGATAGGGTGTGAAACCTTACCTTTGTATTTATTTTAATGTCATCACATCCTCAAATCATACCCTCGCAGAAAATTGTTTTATTTCCTAATTTAGTGTTGTTTATCATTAAATAGGAATAAATGACTGATTTTGATGGCACATCAAACTGTCTGAGGTTATTTTATGCTAAGAAGTTAAGGAATTGCATCCATTGTAAATTTAAATTTACCTTTGTGTAGCTTCTATAGAGAGTTTTTTTTTGCTAACAGTTGCATGATATCAAGTATATCTAATACAAATAATATGCAAGGAGATCTATTTAACCCATTGATGGAACCCTAACAGGTACTACCACTCTAGGTCAAAGTGAACCTGGGAGTAATGGCAATAAAGTGGTGACACTCCACACTCCTTAGAGCTCCAGAATTGGAGCCTCACTATCTGATGCTGTTTAGTGTCATACCAGGACATCATAAAACAGAAATAGTAATTTGAAACAAATAATTGCTAGCAGAATATAAAGACTTCAGTTTCAAATGACCCAACCATAAACAAAGCAACTGCAACCATTGTTATTTGGAAATGTTAACTTATTCTAGGACAATAGATAATTCCTGTGGATCAAATTCCAACTAATTTTGATCAAAATTCCTACAAGTCTCCCAATGTGGAATAAAATTATTATTTTTCAATTATCTATCAAATTTTTATAAAGAAAACTAATGGCACTTCAACTGAGAAGGAGAGCATAAATCCCTGCCCCTACCCTGAAAAAATGTGCACTTGTGTTATTGAAAGAAATATATTAAAATACATATTTTATCTGTGCAGTTAAATTTTGAATTACTTCTCCTCCAGGCAATACTAATATAAGTATTTATGTGAAAGAGAAAGATATAATTTTAATACATATGTAATATATGTAAATATTTAAAAAAAATGAAATACTGAAGAAAATGAATCACCATGAGATAAGTAATAGAATGTGATTATTAAGAAGCTGAATTTTAACAAACCTCAAGTTAAAATCTAATAAATTGCAAATTTTCAAGAATTTCTTTTTTTAACAATCATTTTCAGCTCAGTTCTTTAAATAGACCAATAAGCTTTCAGTTGCATTTCCAAATTCATGCCGAGAAACCTCTCAGACAGCATCAGAAGTGAAAAGGAAACAATCTATTCCAATACTGTTTGGTTTTTATGAGTTGGGCCATGTTGAAAATTTTATATTCCAAAGTATATGAAAGCACAATGCAATATATTTACCAAATGAGCAATAGCCACTCGCCCAATATACCGTGCAAAATGATAGAAAAGTATTTTATAGGAGAGTAAAACACATTTGCAAGATATTTTTACTGTAAAAATCATTTCCTGTTCATTTTTATTTCAAAACACATTTTCAATGCATTTTTTTAGTAAAAATAATTTTCAATACATTCTGATTGTAAAACTCATTTCAAATACATTTTTATAGTAAAAATCATTTCCAATGCATTTTTAAAGTAAAAATCATTTTCCAATAAAACTCATTTGCAATACATGTTTTTATAGTAAAGCTGATTTCCAATGCATTTTAATTGAAAAAAAACATTTTCCAATGCTTTTCTTTTTTTGTTTAGCCCATGGTTCTATTAAATAGAAATAATTTATAAACATTTACTTGACCTACAGATTCTATATAGATACTATATTTGACACTAACAGGTACAACCACTTCAGGCCAGTGTGGTCCAACGAGCAATGGCAATAAAAGTGTACTCTACACACCCTAGATTGCCAAACTGGAACCTCAAATCAGATACAGCTTAGTGTCATATCAAGGACATTCCCTTTTTTATAATGAAGGGTGTCTTACTGCTCAAGGGATAGAGCCAGTATATTCCAAGCCCTGCTGACAAGGTGGAACTAAAGTAACGATAATGCTGAAGATACCAGACGACCTTAGTGAATCTTGTTTTGGTTTTAAATCAAAAACTGTCCTTATCTCCTTGACTGGTTGTCCACTAAGACTAGAGTATTTGCCTTACTATTGTAGCAGAAAGAACTAATTTCAATTGCTCGTCAGACCACCATTAAATCACGTGATGATGTATATTTTAAATTGTTTAGCGCTGGAATTATTTTGGCCGTTGAGGTTTCGATTTTGTATAAAAGGCTGCGTAATGCTCTCTTGACCTCCCTTCTTAACTGACTCCAGCAGCAGACAGAGCACATCAACACGTAGAGAGCACATTTAACATTTGGGCCATTGTTCCTTTAGGAGACCATTCCTTTATCATTTATTCCTTCTTCCTAGACCAACTGGACCTTGAAACTTCAGGTTGAATGCTTAATTCCGACTCTAACTTTTGCAACTGTTTTCTTCTATTTGTACAACTCACTGTACAAGGGATTTCGTTTTTAGCTGACATTAAAGTTTTTGGAACTCACCAATATTCTCGTCCACTTATTTGTTTTACTTCTTTCTTAATATAACAAGACAAAACCCCAACAATTTGCCTCCTTGTTATACTATTTTACCTAGAGCTTGGGAAAAAGAAGAAATGTATTTTTTAATTTCCCTATTTGTCCAAACACAGTTTAAACCAGAATTTTATCGCTAAAGGTTATATCATAAGCTTTTTTTTTTTTAAAGTATACATGGAACCTGTGCATACATACCACTTACTAAGTATGCATGTCTGTACAAATGTGTCTAATGTTAAAATCCTTTTGAGACTGGCTATAAACCTTGTACAATGTCTTTAACTGAAAAAAAAAGAGATTCCTTTCAATTTAGGGATGGAAATGAGATTACCTTTTTTATGATTGTTCTCTATATTTAAGCAAAATAGAAAACGAAAATAAAAAAAATTCAAGAATTAACCTGAAAAGATTTTGTGAAAAACACATTCATTGAATAAGAAGAATTCTTCTGAAAAAGAATTACCAAAAAGTGTTGATATTAATGAAAATTCGATATTCCATTTAGATTGAATTGCACATGAAAATCTCTTGAAAAAAAAAATTATTTTTCCTTCTTCATTGAAACTTGTAGACTTTCCTTTGGGACCTAGAAAAAAATTGAGTTAGGTATTTTCAAGAACGAAAAAATAATATTGTTATACCATTGCATAGTTTTCAATCTAATATCTGGAATTAAATGAAGTCATTGTATTTTTATAGAGTTTGGTACAAAAATTCTCAGTGCGTTTATTATGGTATTCTTTTTATTAATTTTCAATTCACCAAGCATCTGTCCATACCACCTACACTCCACAATTTTTGTTTTTTTTTCTTTTCAGATTTCAATCAAATGTTTAGTTATTGTTAAAGTCATCCCTACACTACGTTTTATGCCAATAAAAAAATAAAGTAATCCCAAAAGTTATGTTAAATTTATTTCCTAAAGAAATGATAATCATTTCCTTACAGAGCAGATAAAACAATATTGTAATATGAAAATGACTACTAAGTATTTCTATGAACATAGACATGTCGCGGAACCGGTATATGAATGCGTCGATGTTGCGAACAGGTTGTATGTTATTTGTTATGGTTGATTGACAGAGGATTGGATGATCGGAGTCCCGGTTTATTTGATCACTAGTTAACTGGAGATGTGTCGATATGGCCAGGGTGTGTTGTGTTAGTCCGATCAGTGGTTGCTCACAGACTAGGGGGATGCTGAAGCTGGTCTGCAGTTGGTCCTGTTGCTTGTTTGTGCAGATGCTGGCTGCTGTGTTGTTATCTGCCAGGAAGGTATAGTGAGGAGACTGAAAGTGGTCTCAGAAGACTTTCTGAAGTTAGCTCTTAGAAGAGCTGTTTGAATGAGATGGCAGTTGTGATTGGTCTAGTAGGCTGTACTGGGTCAGATTCTACGTCTTCTGCTTCAGCTGGTAGTAAGGACGCAGACCCCATGTTTGGCAGCTTGGTTTAGTGGTAAGGAAACAGGCTCCATCTACTAGACTGGTTGCCATACCACAGTTAAAGAGCTCAGCCTGCCGTACTATTTACCCATTACTGGAACAAGAATAGTTTGATGTATACCTTTCCAAAGGGTATTAGTGCTGTATGAAATACAAATAGCCTCGTCCAGGAATTGAACTTAGGTCACAAGGTTTATTTTACATGACAATAACCTTTACACCACAAACATTTCTGCTCTCTCTCTCTCTCTCTCTCTCTCTCTATATATATATATATATATATATATATATATATATATATATATATAACAGTGAACTAAACAAAGGTAAATAATATTTTATTCATTTAAAACTTGATAATATTTTTCATAAAAGTAATTTCTTTTAATATTCTAATGATTACTTTGACATTGAAAATAGAAAATATTTCTTAGAATTTAAACTATTAAAAATCTTGTGAAATCTTTAATAAGTGTTGATATTAATGGACATTTACTGTATTTTATAATCTTTAAAGGCACCACTTTTGTATCCTAACTAAAAAAACATTTCTTAGAATTATTTTGTTGTTTTTTGCAAAGTCAACTTGACCCAGTTGGCTTGAACTACAGAATACACCAACTGCATCTCTGCAGTGGGGTAAGATTCTCCCCCACCAAATAGGGTCCTGTATATGATACTAAACCATCTAATGGTGAGGATTCAGTAATGCTAGAGCTTTTGGGAATGCAGAGTACCCCTTTATTGTCATCACTCCCAGGCCCACTCTGGCCCGGAGTGGTAGCACCTGATAGGATCCTACTATAAGTCATATAGAACTAAACTGTGTACTTATGCTAAACTGAAATGTTTAAAATAGAACTGTTTTGACATTTAACTGTGTGTAAACAAAAAACTGTATTTATGCTAAAGTGAATTGTTTGAAATAGAAATGTTTATATGTATAAAAATGGATTTGGCATTAAATAACCTACAATGGTTGATATGCCATAAAACTAAACCAAACCAAAATCCAAGTTAATTAATTTGAAATAGCAACTCATTAGAAATATGGCTGACAAGCATTCACAATTCACTTTTAAATTATCCAGTATCTTCTGCCTGATCAGAAAATTTCAGACCCCTTACGGTAGACATGAACAAAAAGGGGCACTCAATTTTTGTGGAAACAGCTGTATTTTAAATATAAGTTAAAAACGTAAAATATCATCCCTAAGTTTTCCTTGATTTTTTTTGTTTGTTTTTTTGTTTGTTTGCGAGTAAGAAGCAAAAACCAAATTTCCATCTAAAAAATAGAAAAATCTACTTTCATCTTTTATGAATAAAACTGTTTTGTTCACATAACTTAGACAATTTATTGGCCAACACAGATATTATAATAGCTTAACTTTCTGGGGTATGAAGATGGTAAGACTAATAATATTTATTACATTTTGAGTTTTATGTCTGAATATTATGATTTCCAAACATTATATCTGCAGAATTTAAACTAAATGGATAGTATTTCTTTCTGAAAAGAAATATACAAAAAAATTTACACGGAGAATTTTTGAGGCAGCAGCAGATGATAAATAATTCTATCTGTCATCCAGTTAAAAAGGGTTATTGCCCCTTAAAAGATTCATAATACAGGTAGACTTCCTAACCCAAAAAATTATACGATGATAAACTACACAAAAGAAATTATAAAAATAGTTGTACAAAATATTTTTTGACCTTTTTAGTCATATTTATTCATTCAGTGCTATATTTAAATCACAAAATCTCACTTTCTAACATAAAATGAAAGAAGGTTTTTAAAATAATTATCAATTTAAAAAAAAAAACTAACATCAGTTTTCATTTTTCTTTTATAGAAGTAAAAAAATTGAAATTAAATCTGCTTGTAAATTTTCTGTTTTAAAGTCCCAGAAGTTAGGCTTCCATTTATGAGAAACATTATTTAATTTTTAGAAAGTTAAATAAAATATTTTAGTCCAATTTACTATCTTCTTGAAAAATGTAAAAATTCTCCAGTGAATTTTTAAAAAATTATTTCAAATTATTTATAAGGAAATGGTTGACTCATAAAAAGAATATTGACTCCAAAATCATCCAAGTTTTTGTGAACTTTTTAAAACCTGCATTTTTTTGTGCATGTGTGTCTAAAGAGGTGCATGTTTTTATGCAGGCCAACCTGAAGGAAAATTAGTTTTTATATTTTATAATTTCATCACTTAAAAAACATTGATTGTAACCCTTGCAGAAGTGTAAGACCTTCCAGCTCCAAAATGACACTAAACTGTATCTGTAGATAAGGCTCCTATTTTAGAGCTTTGGACAGTGTGAAGTATCCCTTCATTACCATTACTCCCAGGTCCACTATGCCCCAGAGTGGTAGTACCTTTTAGGATCCCATTTATGGATTAAATAGATCTGTTCTTTATATTCAGTAGGAATATGTACCCTATATCAGTGAATTATTTGTATTAAGGCATGCAATAATCTTAGAGAGGTTGACATGCAGTTAAAAGCAGTCAATCAATTATATGAATTATTTTTTTATAAGGATAATTACTTCAAGCAATAATTATTTACAAAGGGTTATTATTATTATCATTACTTATTTGAAACAATATAACTGCTAACAAATGATTATTATGAAATAGAAATAATTACTTGAAACTATAATTATTTATGTTAGATAGGAATACTTGAAACTATACAGTTGGCCAAGAAACAATTACACAAAATTTGTAAAATAAATGTACAATGAACACAATTCTCTTATCTCTAGGCATGACATAACCCTAGATGGGTTTACGTGCTATTAAAATTGATCAATCAACCAATGAAGTTATCATTTAATTGCATATTAAACTGAAATTTGGATTATTCTCTAAATGTATTGCTTTAATAAAAATTTTATTATGACATATATATATATATATATATATATATGAATGTCATAATAAAATTGGTGGAAACAGCTGTATTTTAGATATAAGATAAAAACGTAAAATATCATCCTTAAGTTTTTCTTGTCTTTTTATCAATTACATACATATATATATATATATATATATATATATATATATATATATATATATATGTATATAATTGATAAAACTTGTTTGTATTACAATTTCAGGATCCGAACAGTTTTCATAAAAAGAGGTTAGAATTAGTATTGAAGTGATACCATGGGAACTTCTTTCAGAATAAACTTAATTTGTTTTACCATATTACCAAAAATTTTATAAAAATCTGAAAATTATCCAATTTTTATGAATGTTTTTAAAACCAGCATTTTTTTCTTTATCCATTTTAAACAAGTGAACGTTTTTGTTGATACGTTCCTTAGAGAAATTTACGTCCTGCATTTCAAGACCATCAAACTCCTCACTTCCTTAAGATATGGCTTCTGCTCTCTACAATCCAGACTTAGGGACTTTATGCTGAACAGAACCCTTCCCAGAATTCCTTTTTTTTTTTTCAAAAATAGAATTAAAGCAAAAACAAAATAGATCACATTAAAACAGTTTTGTTGAGGTCAGTTTAGGTGTGTTTCCTTCTTAGTTTGTAAAATGGCACCAAAACAGCACTCTGATTTTGGACTTTGGTAAATTCCATTTTTAGAAAAGATGTTTATAGTACTGGTATTATCCAATGAGCTCCACATTTAGTTGTGCCAACCAATGCTATTTGGCAATTTTCCATTAGTCTTCACTTTCTTTGATGGTTTGCTTATTGGTCAGTAATAGATACCTCTTGCTCCGTAGGACACAGTTCATTTGATCGCACACATGACCGATTGAAGACGCACTTGCTCAACAGTCAAAGCAGAAATAGAGTGAAGTGCAACTATTGATTTGCAATTCAATTGCAAGTTGAGTTTTATTTTGTCATTTGGGGTTTTTTTTATATTTGAGATGAAATTTCATTGCCACAGTTTTCTTTTTATAATTATAAATGACAAGCATAGCACCCATAAAAAATTGCTTATAAATTGGAAATTCTTGATCAGAGAATTGATTTATACCTCATTTACCTTCAGGCTTATATCTGATGTTCATTCTCAGCAGATATATAACATTATGATAATTTAACAAGTATAAAAGTTATCTATTTACCCAACCCCTCTACTATGAGCTGGATGTGACACAAGATCAATTTTCAATCCAAATAAAGTTTGTTTAAATTCAGAGGTTTTCTTCTCTTGGGCTGGTTGCTTCACCTAAAGAACCCAATCTGCCATATATATATATATATATATCACCTGATTGGCAGGACTTAGAATACACTGTCTATTCCCTTGCAGAAATTTAAGTTGTCCTTTCCCAAAAGGAGTGTTCTGCTTATGACACTAAACTGAATCTGGTTGAGATGCTCTTCCTGAGGCAAAATAACTGATTTGTTACCCCTCCCCTCATATATGTGTATTAGATGGCTGATTTTATTTAACATCACTGACAAGAATTTGGAGTTGAATTTTTATTATTTTTATAATTAGTTCTTTGATAAAAAAAAGATATGCCAACAAGAAAATCTACTACCAAAATACACTCTAAAGTAAAGTTGGTGACCAGAGTCAAGAGGGACCCAAAGGCTCCCTTTTCATTAGCTACTACACTGAGGTGTAAAGGAAGGTGCTACTCCTTTACCTGGATTGCTCCACTTTACCCTTGATCCGAACCTTATAATGCTGAGTATTAAGCAAGGCGGCATCAAGTACCATATTTTGAGTCTTTGGTATGACTCAACTGGGATTGAACCCTAGTTTTCCAGGCCATTGGTGAACACTCTACCCACTAAGCCAATGGACCAGGTGTGCGTAAGTGTGTATATATAAACATGTGTCGCTTCTTTATTTTGTGAATTGTTTTTATTTTACCAGTACATAGAGAACACGCCACACATACACTTCAAACTCATTTATCCATCAAAGTTATTCCTGTAAGTTTTCTATTGGTTGAAGCACCTTTGAAACTTTTCTGCTGCTTTGGTATGAACTAGCCTTCATTATATTTCTTTTAAAGTCCTCGTTGTTTATAAATCTTATGGCCGACATGAATTTTCAGTTTAGGAAACTAGAAAAAATCCATGGAAAGTATTTAATTAAATACATTGACAACAGAGGAGAACATGTTGAAAAGTATTTTTGAAATATAAATGCTTTTTCATCATTAGGTTTCAAACCTATTGATATATCTTCATATAATTTCCTTGCATATCTATAAATAATGTGTGAATGAATTTTTAAAAGAATATTTACATAAATTCTATTTTTGTGCAAATCTCAGAAAAGATAGATCTTTTATGAAATATAATTTCCTCAGACACAAAATTTACAAAAGCAATTGCTAAGCCAATATGGAATGAAATGAATAGAAAAGATTAAGTTTTTACCTGGTTCCCTCTGGCAAGGTTTTTGTTCTTTTTTTTTTTATATAAACCTCTTTCTCATGCATTCTCATCTATTTTTTGTATGACCCCCCCACACCTTTCTATGGCTACCTCCTCCATGCATCTCCATCCATCTTTTGTATTGCTCCCCTTCTAGCATGCATCCCCTTCAGTTTTTTGTATGGCTACTACCCCTATGCATCTTCCTTTATCATTTGTATAGCTCTCCCCTTTGTGCATCTCCCTTGGGATAAATTGGGTAAATACTTTCCCTTCCTCTTTGATTCAGTGGGTAGGTGCTGTTCTGAGGCTGGAAACTCTATGAACTGGGTCACTTCACTTTTTTAACTGCATCCTGAACAAAGGCAAAAACATCAGTAAGAAAGATGAACAGATACTACAATCTCATAAATCAGCTCAAAGACTGAAGAGTTGATTGTAATTGGATATAAAATAGTATAGAATAGTTGTACGTTAATGGTATTTGAAGAAAGAATACTAGGTCAGGTTGACTTGCCCCATGGGCCAATATCCACATCCTTCTGGGACAATGTAATGAATATGTGTATTGAAGCAGATGGGTGATATATTGTGAGATATGTCAAAAGGCAAAGGAGAGATGCAAACCTACAGTTCTAATAACAATTAAAGTACCAATATTCTCTCATTTTTAATTTCTTGAATCAAAATTCTGTTATATACAAAGGGAATAATTTGAAGTCAAATGGTTGATATTAAACATTGTTCTTACTCATCATGAGAAATTCAAACAATGTAAATTGTGATTTGAAAAAAAATTAATTTCTTATCTTAAGAATCTTTTGAATAAAAAATCAGTTGATGTCAAAATGTCATCATGAAGTTCAACTTCTACTTCATAATTTGGTACCAGAATAAATCACATGATCTAAATTTTGTCATGTGATTTAACTTTTGTATCACCTATGTTTTGAGAGTTCTATAATTTCAGTTGCATGCAAGCTACAAAAGTGGTTGAATGAATTTCACCTGCTGATCGATAACATGAAACTGTCTTGCGTTAACATCTCAAGTTAGAATTTAACTGCGTATATGTAAGTAAAAATAGACAAAGACATCAATTTTTTAGTCTGTAAAGACTTTCAATAAAAGTTCTGTATAAAAGGCTTTTCTCTTAGACTTTTTAATGAAATAAATGATAGAGGATTTATTATCAAATCTTTCTTTAAGAACTTATGCAACCACAGTGGGTTTTTTTAAACAGTTTTCTTTCCTTTTTTTATATAAAAATCTAAAACTAGACATCTAACATTTTTGTGTTTTTTATTGAAAATTGTGAAGAAATCAAATGAGAAAGCTTTCCTAAATTATTTCTAACAAGAGTTGTGTCCCTTTAAAAAAATGGAGGATTAAGTTTTCATCTGAAAGACACAGTGCAAATGGGAAATCCCTGTGACATACTGACTAAAGTGTTGGACTGCAGCCTCAAAGTTAGTGAGTTGAAGCTCCAGTTGTGCTATTATGTTCATTTTCAGGCCAATACCTTTGGGAAAGGTATGAACCAGCTATGGGTTAAAGAGTACCATTGCTGTCCATCTACAAGAATGGCTTTAGCATTGAATAACCCACAAAGATTGATATGCTGTTAAAACAAAAGACACTGAAACTCTACAAATAAAATAAATACCTTAAGATATTTAGTCAAAAAGCAAAATGTATCATTCATCGAATTTCTAACCAAAACTTAAAACCAAACTCACTGAAATAAATCCAATCAATTGTTTAAGTATTGTGCAGATGCAGATCAAATTTAAGTGTTGGTCATAAAACATAGCAAGTTATTATATAATTATGTGTAGGTAAAAAAAAAAAATATGCAAAGACAGCAATTTTTCAGTCAATTAAATGTTTGAATCAGAATTTACATAAAATAAAGAGTAAATGGTTAAACATCAAATCTATCTTTAACTATGAGCAAACTAAAATGTTCTTTTTTTAAAAAAGGAATACAGCAATTTTCCATTATTCATTCTATTTTTAAGTGTCATAAAAATCTAAAAATGCTTTTTCAAAATTAACATCAGACATTTAATAATCTTGTATTCACTTTATTTATGAATTTGATGGAAAACTTTTCACAAAAATTGTGAGAAGCCTGTTCTAAATTGAAACAAGAATGATGCACCTTTTGAAAAATGATCATTAAACAATCAGGAAAGTATTTTTTACTCTCTCATTTTTTTACTTTCATCTTTTTACTGATGTGATTGCTGTTTGAGATTTTATCATATGGTCTGACATAACTTGAATTGTATATCTATCTATCTATCTATCTAAACTGGTTTGGTTTATTTTTCGAACAGCATATTAACTTCTAATTGGTTATTTAATATCTAAATTGGATACATTTCATCTTTTTACTGATTTGCCTGCAACCTAAAATTTTATCCAATGATCTAAAGTAACTTGTACTGTATATCTATCTATGGAGGGGTTTGTGTTGTAATGGTTACTATAGTAAGAAATGGAATTGCTGACCCAAGTTCAAATCCTGGACCAAGCTGTTAGCATTTAACATAGCACTAATACCCTTGGGAAAAGTATGAATCAAACTATTCTACTTCCAGCTATGGGTAAATAGTTGAGCAGACTGGGCTCTTTAACCTTGGTATGGTGACCAGTGCAGGAGAAGGAAAAGTCTGAATTCAAACCAGCTAAACTCCATTTAAAAAATTGATCTTGTGTTACATCCTGCTTGTTCAGAGGGGTTGGTATGTGTGTGTGTATATATATATATATATATATATATATATATATATATATATATATATATATGTGTGTGTGTGTGTGTGTGCGTGCGTGTATTATTTGGTCCAGTTAAACTGAAGTATTTAATCTGGAGTTTTAACTTGAAAAGTAATTGGAATTTAAAAAAAAAAGAAAAAAAATTAATATACTAGTATTCCAACTGGCAATAAAATAAAAAACACAGAAGTGGGCTAAATGAGGAGAAAACTCTTCACCCTTCTTCTATCCCCTCCTTCTTTCCTGTGTCTATTCTGAATTATTTTATCCATAAGATCTGAAGAAGTCCTGTTAATTTTTTCGTGTTTTTGATTTATATCAAAAACACATAACAGGATGGAAATAAATTTATAATCCTAATGTGACTTGTTTTGTTTTTTCTTAAAGAAGTAAAGTATATATATATATATATATATATATATATATATATATATGAGCTGGATTTATTTTTCAACCACATATCAACTTCTGGTAGGTTATTTAATACCTCAATTGAATAAGTTATAAACATTTGATTTGTCCTAACTATATTTTCAATGTTCCATTGCATTTTTTAAAATTGCACTTCTATTTGTTAAGAATCAATTGTTTACTTACTGTATTATCAACTATTCTGTCTCCAACAAATATTTTGCTCATAGTTAAATAGTATAAAGTCTTCCTAATATTAATAATTCTTTTAGTAATAATTTATTTGCACACAGCTCCATGATTTCACATATTCTTATCAATTAAAAATTGGTGGGATTCAAACAAGTACTTCAATTTCAGTTATTTAATAACAAAAGTTGATTCATTTGTAAATGTTTCATAATAATCATAACTTTATATTTTCAATGTTCCATTTTTGTAAATCCGACTTTTTTTAGTTGCCTATAATAAGCATCTATTTCCATGCATTTACAGAGAATCAAGTGTTCCTAATAATGTTCATGCAATTATATGGTTTCAAGTAATTTATTCCTAATTAATAATGATTGTAATCATTTGTTTGTAACATTATATGCTTTACGCATTCCAATTGAATACATATGATTTTAAAACAGATCAACTTGACGAAAAGATGAGACCCACTCTGGTAGATCTGGGAATAATAGCAATGAAGGAGTACTCCACACTTCTTAGAAATCCAAACTAGATCCTCACCAACAGATTCAGGTTAGTGTCAGATCCAAGCCAACTTTGGAGGTGGGGGGGTCTTACTCTCCAATGAAGGATGCAATTTTGCATATTCTAAGTCTTTCTCTCAGGCCTCTAGGAGAAGGAAAACTCTGAATTTAATTTTTATTTTTACTTACTAGTTTCACTCAATTCCAAATCTGAATCACATAATTTTTTTCTTGAATTTTCTCAGCAGTTTCTATCATAAATTGTGGGATTATTTATATAGAGATCAGCCCATTTGCTTGTCAATGTATTCAAAATGATGGTATTAAAGAGTTGGGAACACAAGAGCATTTGTCAACTGATTTCCTTTCCAAATAATTGAATAAAGATAAGAAAAAAAAACTTAGGGACAATAAGTTTGAAGAAAAGAAAGAAAGATTAAAGAGATTAAGGCAAGATAACATAAAGGATATAATCAGCATATTCTAAGCATTTTAAGCCTTGCTGATAGGTCAGTGTATATATATATATATATATATATATATATATACACAGACCTATATATATATATATATATATATATATATACCCAGCCTCTCTACTATGGGTAGGATACAAATCAATTTTTAAGTGGAATACAACAGGTTTGAATTCAAAGTTTTCCTTTTTAACTGATTGCCTTTTCCAGACTAAAAAGCATAGTCTGTCCAACTATTTACCCATCATTATGATTAAATGGATACATTCATGCTTTTTCCAAGGGCATTAATGTGAAGGGAAACAACCTTGTCCAAGATTTGAACTTGGATCGGCTATTTCATTTCTTACAATGATAACCATTATGCTAAGCATGCCTCTCTCTCTCATATATATATATATATATATATATATATATATATATATATAATTTAGCACCTTTTAAAAAGAAATTTATTATTCATTAACAGCTATTGATTTTTAGGCAGCTTTGAGTTTCTGTAAGGGTAATGGATGAGGGTAGGGAGTGTAGTCTACTAATCAATCATTCAAAAGTTAAATTAGCAACAGAAGTGATACACTCTGTTATTAAGCCATTGATTTTTCAGCCAATCATTCAGTAATATTGGTTCTATGAAATCTTTGTTCTGCAGATATGAACTCTCCTTAAAAAAAATAAAAGAGTGAGTGTTTTATTTTAAGAAATGATTTATGGTTAAATTTTTTGTAATTTGTGAAAAAATTAGCAAAAAAAAAAAATAAAAACACAAAATAAAATTTCATAGAAACTTTATTTTACAAAAAGAAAAAGATTTAAAAAAGAAAAATATAAATTTCTATAATTTGTTTTAATGTTAAAATTATCTAAAAGAATTTTGATTAAAAGAAAAAAAGAAAATTCTTATTGTTAATTTTGTGAATTAATTCATGAGTAAAAATTTGCTAATTTACATAAAAATCCCTTAAAACTATCTTATCTCAAGAAATTGTAATGTATCTTAATAGCTTGCCTATCCTATAATGTTAAAATGCAAATGATAATGTTATCAGATGGTAATTTTGGCAGTTAAAGGAATGGCAAAAATTGTTGTACCATTTATGAGAAAAGCTTGTTGCTTGGTGGAACAAATTTAAAAATTTAAAGTTGCTTTTTTATCTTTGATTTTATTAGCAAAATATCCATCCTGTAGTCAAGTTTTAAGTTAGCAATACTAATGGTCTTGTGAGGGCTTAGGAATAAGGAAACATCACTGACAGGTTAATATTTATTTTTCCATACCTTAAAGAAGAAATGGAAATATTACACAATTTATAGGATGCTGAATTATTTATTCAGTTACACCAAGTTTTATGTGCAATAATCAGACGGAAAAAAATTTACTTTTCATAAAACAAAAGCATCAAGGACTTTTAAACTCTTTTCTTACACAGTTTGTTGTAATCATTATGTATATATTAACAATGATTCTGGTACATCAATGTTACATGGGTTCACATTTTAACATAATTTACAATATGTATGATTGCCCAGTTGGCTGGGGTTGTAGAATACACTGACTGCTTCCCTGCAGAGGGGTAAGTTCCCCTCCCCTAATGAGTGTCCTGTATATGAAACTAAACAATCTGATAGAGAGGTTCCAGTGATGCTGAGGCTTTGGGAAATGTAGAGCACCCCTTCATTGCCATTGCTCCCAGGTCCACTCTGGCCCGGAATGGTTGCACCTGATAGGGCCCTATCTATGGGTTAAACAGAACTAAACAGCATACTTATGCTAAATAGAATTGTTTGAATTAGAACTGATTGGCTAAACTGAATAGCTTGAAATAGAAATGCTTTCCACAATTAAACTGTGTACTTATGCTAAACTGAATTGTTTGAAATGGAATTGTTTTTGACATTGAAAATGTATTTACACTAAACTGAATTGTTTAATATAGAACTGTTTTGACATTTAACTGTGTGTAAACAAAATCTCTACTTATACTAAACTGAATTAGCTCAGTTTGAATAAACTGAATAGCTTGAAATAGAAATGTTTTTGACAATTAAACTATACTCATGCTAAACTGAATTGTTTGAAATAGAACTGATTATTTGTATAAAAATGGATTAGGCATTAAATAACCTACAAAGGTTTATATGCCATAAAAACCAACCAATCAACATATATGTATGATTTAGAATATAAGAATAATTTTAGTATCCAACTAAGTTTTTTTTCTAAACAGGATTCATCAAATATTCCTTCTTGTGTAGGTTTGCACAGCTGATACTTGAGAACTGTCAATTCTTCAAAAACAGAACAATATTTTCTGTATATCTGTTGTATTTTCAAAACAAATGCCTTTGATTCTGGCTAAGCATCTGTATCAATCACCACTAAAATCTTTGATATTATCCATTCAATGTATGGACCAACAGAACAGATCACAGATCAGTATATACACACACAAATCTTAGATTGGTCTCAAATCTTTAGGCCTAATGATGTAGTAAATTGCCCTCATGTAATAGTCTAATAGAAAATTATCATTAAATTAAAAATGAAGTTCTTAAGTGGGCATATTTTTTGTTTAAGAGAAGAGTAAAACATATTTGAGATTTTTAAAGATTATTTTTCGTATTTTAACCAGAAATTCATTTTTATGAGCCTTGTTCTTATTTTTTTAGTGTTACATTATTTAGAATACTGTCAGCTAAACTGATCTTAGTCAATATTTCAAGGTATGAAAATAAAAGAACGTTATAAAAGTTAGTGAGTTAGATTGTCCATGGTTGTTTGAATGAGGATGTTGAGTCCAACCAAAGTCAAGGACAAATGACTTGTGAGAGAATCTGTACAGCTGTAAAATAGGGAAACTTGAGAGAATAGCTCTTCATGTTGAGCCCCAAAAGCCCTACCCTTGGAGTCACCACTGAATGAACAACTAAGATGAGAACACCAGTCCGAATAAATCAATTTATAATGTCCTGGAGTGGGGAGAAAAAAATGATAATAAAATCTCAAATAGAAAGAAGACTTCTAATAGTTATTAGCTTCTCAATTCTACACAATGCCATCTCATTCCGTTGGCTAGGCTTGGAATCTGCCAACTGCTTCCTCTGCCAAGGAGTAAGACCCCCCCCCTCCACAAAATATAGATGCCTTTGGTATAACAATAAACTGCATCTGGATGTAAGGTAAGTTCTAAAGCTCTGGAACATTATTTGTATTATATTGGAATACTTGAAACTATGGAGTAGAAGATGGTTTTTAGTTGTGTGTTGTTGCTGGGAAATTACAAGGTTTGGTGACTGGTTCCATTTCTTCTTATCCTCACTCACTTATCACCTTTTTGTTTGTTGAAGCTGCAAAGAAATTAAGGACAGAAAGGAAAAAGACAGGGATACCTTTAAACTCAATTTTTATTTTGGTGGGGTTTACGACTATTTTGTGGTGTGAACCAGTTGAAATAACCGTGTTTCCCAGTTTAATACCTTAACTCAAGAATCATTTTTTGCAAATTGTGAATTTAAGGGTCCACCATGTGTGTTGGTGTTCAGTCAGTATGTTCATCTAGCACTGCTATGACCAGGAGATACAATGCACTGCTAACACATGCTCCCACTGGCAGCTGAGAGAAAAAGGAATGTCTGTTCAGTTGAGGTATGTTAGAGGAACTGAGAAAGAGTTTCTCTTAGGCACCAGAAAGCCCCTCTTTTTAGGCATGCCCTGATTTCCCTTCCTGTCAGAGTGCTGTTTTTGTATATTCTTTTTCATGTTATTGGCTTTTGTAATCCCCACAAAATCCATATAGCAGTGTTTATAATCCTTTTTAAATAGGAAAAGTTTCTTGAAACCATAATATCATGCATAAATTATTTTTGTTATATAGGAATAATTGAAATGCTATAATTGTGCAAACAAATGATTATTATTTTTTAAGTTAAGAAGAATTATTGCAATGGAACATCGAAAATATAAAGTGATAATTATAATTAAATATTTACTAGGGTAAAAGCTGATTTTGCTAAATGCTAGTTTGAGGCACATATACCTCAAGACCAAAGCAGTTCAAACCATGGAATATAGCCACTGTGGTTGGTAGATGGTGGACTGACCCAATGTGCATTGCTTTACTCAGTGTGTAATCTGAACGTGGCACAGATGAAAATTTCATCATAGTTTGATTTGGAAACTAACCATAATGCTACAGAAGCAACCAAAGCATTTGTTTTGTAAAAGGTGCTGTTGATTACAGTATAGTAACCAGATTATTCAAGAAATTTTGATTTTTGTAAGAACTTCAATGATCAGGCAAGGTCATGTTGCCTTTAAAACCATGGATCCTAAGGCTGTGCTCCAAGCCATATAAGTAAATCTGACAAGTCGCACTCTCAGTCCAGAATAGTTGATCATCTTCACAACCTTGGCAAAAGCATTCAGTGCTGCTGAATTATGCCTCGTTAGCAAAATATTGCAAAACGTTTGACTCATTCTAGTATTATATAGGAATAATTGATATAACTATGTGCCAACAAATTATTATTATTATAGACTAAACGAAAAAAAGTAAGATAAAAAAGATTATAATGAAACATTGAAAATATAAATGATTATAATCAAACATTTACAAATTAATAAAAAATTGGCATTAAATAATGTGTAAGGGGTTGATATGCCATTAAAAACCAAACCAATCCAAACAAGACAAACTCATCTGTAATTTTAGGGAGAGGGGGTGGATAATCTGCACTGTTGAGTCAGTACACATTCATTTTGGGTTTAGGATGCATTTGGAAGATATTCTATGTAACATGAAAAAAACAAAACTTGCACAAACAATTAACTAATTAAAAAGAATCATAAAAAACAAATAAAAACAAATGCAACAAAAGGGGAAAGTGGATTTTTATTTGTTTTCTTTGATCACTTAATTAGTTTCCTTTTTTCTCTCGTTAAATTAATTAAATCGAAACATGTGAAGTTAAGTAAAGGAAAGTAGAAATTTTTCTGTTTTTTGCATTGAATTTCGGTTTTTGACTTTGTTCACATTTGCCTAAAATGCATTAAAACGTTTCTTGATCAGCTGGTGCAACAATGTATAAAATGATGTAATATGTATATTAGATAATGTAATAAAGTGAATTGTAAGACTTGAACCTGCTTCATGGTTGAAATGGTTGTATGCTTAAAATCATTACGAGAAATACATTAAAAACTTAATAACAGGAATTATAAGACTGAAAATACATAATGAAACAGCTGATTACATAAGATTGTTACTAATTTATTTGTTTAAAGCCCAATGACTATATGGGGCTTTCCTATTCCCTGGCAGGATCAGAAACAATGTCTCTTCTGTCCAAAGGACAGAGGCAAAAAATGTTTGAAAAGAGGTTTCTTAGATTATTATGTGACACCCTATAAGGCCCTTAAATGAACATGTAAATTATTTAAAGGAGACAATTATTTCTTGTATCCCTACTTCATTATTCCCAGATTCATTCTGACCCTGAGTGGGTGTACCTGTAAGGGTCACATTATGGGTCAAATAGATCTGATAAGAATACTTAAAATCATATAATTATGTCGTAATTATTTATAATTTATGTTTCTTGATTTTACTTGAAATGGTACTTAGTTGCAAAATGGTAATTGTTATAGGAAGTGGAATATGTGACCCAAGTTCAAACTCTAGATGAGACTGTTTATGTTCTATTTTTTGCTAATGTCTTTAGGAAAGGTATGAATCCATCTGTTGGCTACCTGAGTAATTAGTCAGGTGGGCTACATCATTTAGCCTTAGTAAGGCAACCAGTCTAGAAAAAAACTCTGAATTCAAACCAGCTTTACTCCACTTCAAAATTTAACCTGTCACATCTTGCTCATCACAAGATGCAGCACAACATACATATTTATTTACAAATGGTCTTTATTATTATTATTACTTAGGAAACCAAATAATTGTTTATAAAAAAGACTTATGTCAGCATCAAATAAACCTAAAAGGTTTATGTTATATGAACATACAACCAACTAACCAAAATTTCAGGCTTACAGTGCATAATATAAAGCACTCATCCCCATGTACTGGGCTAACAGTGAATAGTCAAATAATAGTCAGTTCATAATTTTGTTTTTGCTGCCTATTATAAAATAGTTTGGTTTCATTTCATTTTATGGCATATCAACCATTGTAGGTCATTTAATACCAAATTCTTTTTATTCATAAATATTAAATATACATGATTTCTAAACACATTTTGTAGATAACATTTTTAAACAAGATTGAGTACTATTACTCATTTGTTTGCACACAGTTTTATATTTTCAAGTATTGCTATGTATCGCTAACAATTCAATTAACTGCCTAGTCAGCAGGGGCTGTACCACACACCAACTGCTTCTTTGCAGAGGGTTAAGACACCCACCCCATGAGTATCCTGTACATGATGCTAAGCAAACTGATGGTGAGGTTCCAGTATTGCTGGAGCTTTGAGGAATGTGGAGTACCTTTTCATTGCTATCGCTCCCAAGTTCACTTTGGTCCAGAGTGGTAACACCTGATATCCTATCTATGGGTCAAATAGAACTAAACTGTGTACTTATGCTAAACTGAATTGCTTGAAATAGGACTTTTATATATAAAAATGAATTTGGCATTAATAACTTACAATGTTTGATGTGCCATCAAACCAAACCAATTGAACATCAGTCATTTGTTTGCACATAGTTAAATGATCAAACATTTCTATTTCAAACAATTCAGTTTAGCATAAGTACGCAGTTTGAATGTCAAACAGTTCTATTTCTAACAATTCAATCTAACATAAGTCATTTGCTTGCACACAGTTTAAATGTCAAATAGTTCAATTTGACCCATAGATAGGACCCTATCAGGTGCTACCACTCCAGGCTAGAGTGGTCCTGGGAGTGATGGCAATGAAGGGCTACTCAGCATTCCCCAAAGCTCCAGCATTACTGGAGTCTCACCATCAGATTGTTTCGTGTCATATCCAGAACACTTGTTGGGAGGGGGAGTCTTACCCCTATGCAGAGATGCAGTCAGAGTATTCTATAGCCCCAGTCGATTGGCTCAGTATTGTAAAATAACACCCAGCACAAATTATCATGCTCATTGGTTTTAAAGAGTTAATGTCTTTGATTTTGTTCTTGTAATGCTTCTGGTTTTTTAGAACGTTAAATACTGAACAAATGAAGAATTATAAGAAACGCAAACTTTTTAAATTGAAGTTGGAAACCTCTGAAAGAATTTTATGCAGATTAAATTCTTTATCTTCGTTTTTTTTTTTTTTTGTCCTTAGCATTTGATGATTGTTGTATTTTTTGCTTCCAGGTAATTTTTCTTGGCCGTGATGCAAATCTATTGGCTTTGTTTATCATTCTTTATAAACTATTTTATTTCTTCAGCTTGGAAGATCTATCAGACAGAGGATTTAATAGAAAGTCATTAATCTCTTTAATATCTCTGGATTAGGTCCTCTGGTTGTTTTTGTCCTTGTTATCCATAGATATATATGAGTCTTGATCAAAAAGTATCAAGACTGAATCTTTAAATTTTTTAATTTTAAGATTTAAATAAAAACAGATACAGCTGAGGAACTTTAATAAAATAATGACATCATTGTCAATTCTCAGTACATTTTGATCAACATTTTTATATTCTTTTATATTGTCCTGTGGGTGAGGCTTAGAATATGCTGACTCTGTCCTCTGTAGAGGCTACTCCCAACACTTACAGAAAAGGGGTGACTGAGTATGACTCTAAACTGCTTCCAGTAGCGAAGCATAAAGTTATGCCTTCATTGCCCAATACTCCCAGCTCCACTCTAAACCAGAGTTGTAGTATCTGTTAGGATTAAATCTATGGGTCAAATAGATCTGTCAGAAATTTTATCTATTTGATACGAATATGTGAAACTGTAAAAAATATGTGAAAAATTTATAGAAAAATAAAAATACCATGATTCATTTAGTTTGTAAGAACTTCAAAGATTAGGCAAGGTGATGTTGCCTTTAAAACCATGGATCCCAAGGTCGTGCTCTAAACCATATAAGTAAATCTGACAAGTCACACTCTCAGTCCAGAATAGTTGATCATCTTCACAACCTTGACAAAAGCATTCAATGCTACTGAATTATGCCTCGTTAGCAAAATATTGCAAAACGTTTGACTCATTCTAGTATTATATAGGAATAATTGATATAACTATGTGCCAACAAATTATTATTATTATAGACTAAACGAAAAAAAGTAAGATAAAAAAGATTACAATGAAACATTGAAAATATAAATGATTATAATCAAACATTTACAAATGAATCAAATTATGGCATTAAATAACCCATAAAGAGTTGATATGTCATTAAACAAATAAAGCAAACCAAATCAAACCTATAGAATACATTGACTGCATCTCCCTAAATGAATGTCCTGTCTATGACCCTCCACTGCATCTGATTCTGAGACTCCAGTCCTGGAGTTTTGGATAACGTGGAGCACTCCTGCATTGCCATTACTCTCAAATCCACTCTGACCCCAAGTGGTAGTACCTGTTAGGGTCCCATCTATGGCTCAAATAGAAATATTTAATCACTTATAATACTTGAAACCAATTAAATGTGTGTAAACAAATGATTAATGATAAATTGAATAATCTGTTATGCATAGTAGTGTTTGAAGCAGACAAATGATAAATATTAAATAAAATTATTTGAAACCATTTAACTCTGTGCAAACAAATGAGCTCAAGCACATTTCTAAATAATGTTACCAACAAACTATTCACTTGAAAAAAAATCATATATGTATATATATAAACAGCATGGAATAACTCATAAGGATATATGCTATAAAACACAACTAAACTAGCATGAAATCATTTAACTGTGTGAAAACAAATGAGCTCTGGCACATTTAAAAATGTTAACCACAAACTATTCACTTGAAAAAATAATATGAATAAACCAGATTTGGCATTCAATAACTCACAAGGGTTGATATGCCATAAACACAGCCAACCAACTGACAATGTTCTTGTGCACTGTCTGCAAATATAAGGTACTCAGTGAGGGTCAAACTCACAATGTAATCATTAACAAATGAGTCTCATTTGTATGAGATAGGAATTCTTGAAATCATAAAACCACATACAAATTATTTGTATTAGAGAGGAATACTTGAAACCATATAACTGTGTGCAAATTATTTGTAATAAGAATTAATACTTGAAGCTATAATTGTTTACAATTGATTATTATAATCAATTACTTGAAATCTTTTGCGGAAAAAATAATTTGGCATTTAATAACCCAGAAGGGATTGACATGCTAGAAAATCAACCAAGCACTTTTCAAAACAGTGATGTCTTGTTTTTAATTTTGTCCTTAGTTTAAATCTTGTGTCGTTCAATAGAAAAAAACAACAGTAGACTTAAGTGGGATTTGAGAGTCTGGGGAGATACGATATTTTGCCAATCAGCCTCACAAAAGTCATGAATAATTTACAAGTACATTTATTAGGATGAATACTTTGGTCACACTGTACACAAACTCACTACTAAGTAACCCAACAAGAGTGTATCAGTTCATGAATGTATATATAATAAAATCTTATCCTATTTATTGCCAAGTTAAATATAAAGGCTGCACAACCGGTTCTTGAAATATTTAAACTGGCTTGATACTTGCTGGATAAACCATGAAAAAAATTAGTAAAAAAAAAAAAAGGTGGGATGCTCTCCTCTCACACCAGACATGTGAGTGCATAATAAAAGATGTGAACCACTAGACGGCTTACACAGGTGATTTGGGGGGGGGCATCCTTAGAGTATTTGTCGGAGGAAATAAAATAGTTGACCCAAGTGCAAATCCTGGATGCGACTGTTCCTGTTTTGCTTTGCACCGATGCTCTTGAAAAAGGAATGAATATCTCTGCTTGCCTCCCTGCTACAAGTAAATAGTAGACAACCAGACTAAAAGAAGGAAAACTCAGAATTCAAACCAGCTGTACTCAACTTAAAAATTGATCTCGAGTCAAATCCTGCAAATCATGGAGGGGTCGGGCAAATTTATACTCAGGTGATTTGCTATAGAAATAAAGGTTTTTTTAGAACCAACCATATTTACCAACCCCTCCGCTTGGGCAGGATATGACACAAGGTCAATTTTTAAGTGGAGTTTAACAGGTTTGAATTTAGAGTTTTCTTTCTCCTAGACTAGTTGCCTCACCAAGGCTGAAGAACCTATGGACTATTTTGATACTCTTTTACTATCCATCCATTTGTATAACACATCAACAACTTTAAAAAATTTTCTGAAAACACTTTTTTTCCCCAAAATTGTTACTCTTGCCAATGACTTGAGGTCAAACGTAGTTGAGAACAAAAAAAGAATAACTAATATGAAAAGTAATATTTGTATTTGATTTATCACTTTTGTTCATCTTTATATGTGTGTATATATATATATATATATATATATTCATACCCCTCCTTGCTTATTAGATAATAAGATATTTTCTTGCTTTCATAAGTCTTTTCTTTTGGGTTATAGCCTCTCTTTTATTAGAGAAAAACCTTCTCCTTGTCTTCATATCTCTCCTCCTCTCCCTAATTAGACATTGTCCTTTTCTTTGTCCTTTTGTTCATCATCCTCCCTCTAATAGGACAATGACCTTTTCTTTATCTTCCTATCCTTTTTCTTTTTACACCCCCTTAATTAGACAATGACCTTTTCTTTGTCTTCACGTCCCTTTCTTTCTACCCCCTTAGTAGACAATAACTGTTTCTTTGTCTTTATATCCCTTTTCTTCCACCCCCTTTATTGGACAATGACTTTTCTTTCTCTTAATATCCCTTTTCTTCTTCCACCCCTCCTAATTAGACAATGACCTTTATCTTCATATCCCTCTTTCTTCCTTATCTTTTTTTAGTGAACACTGACCATCTCCTTGAAACTATGAGTGGTTTGTTATTTAATGGGAAGTTAATTCAATGTTTTCTTCATTATTTTCCTGAGTGGTTATAAATCATTCCTTTGAATAAAACAAAAAAAATTTTATAAAACGAAAAGTCGCCAGCATTAATCTATTCAAACAGATTAATAAAAAAAAAATCATTTTCCATTCAATTAAGAAAAGAAGCAAAATTGAGAAAAAGTTAAAGGAAATTAACAATACAATATTTTTTTTCCTGCCATGCAATTGCGCCAAAAGCCTTTTCAAATATTCCATAATTCACCCACAATCATTGCACCTGAGTAAATGTTTTTCTCACCCCCCTCACACACACACACGTATATATATATATATATATATATGAAATAATAATTATGACTGAGAAGTTAACAGGAAAAGGTGACTAGTCCATTAGCCTTCATTTTCCAAATGGCAAATCAGGGTAAAATAGTTTTTTTTCAAAAAAAGAAGGAAGTGAAAAAATGTTTGCAGTACACAGCTAATCCCCCCTGAATTCTCTGGCTTCCAAAATCATGGGGGGAAATTATCAATTTGGATTTTGGAAAAGTTGATTAACCTTCCTTTTGACCATCACTAACACTCCACCTAAAAAGATGTGTGTTCCTTCATAAGGCTTTTTAGTTTATTGGAACAGGTTGGTGTATTTTTTCTGACTTGTTTTATCATATCAATAATATATATTATATAATAATAAAAGTTTTTTTTCCAATAGAGAACCACCCTTTCAGCTGGGGCTGTAGAATATACCATCTGTACTTCTGCAGAGGGGGAAAGACACCTTTCCCCAATTATTGTCCTGGGTATGAATATACAGGGTGTCTCAAAATAGATATAACCCATCAATATGATAATGATTTATTACTGAGACGAGCGCAATGGTGAACAATAAAAATGCACATCTTTGGAGCTAGAGACATCAAATCAATGTTTTTTTTAATTGTTATTGTATCAGCTTCCAGGATATGCAATCTTTTTTTTTGAGTTTCTTGTCTCGTTTTGCATTATCTTGGTACAAGCTAGTTTGCAGGGCTTATATCATGTAACCAAACCAATTCAAGCTGCGGAAGTCACCAACTAGAGTTGGTAGTATAGTGGTAGTTGGTGAGCTGAGAAGTTGTGCTTTGCTTCTCTCTATGTGTGATTTGAAAGCCACACAAATGAATGGACAATGTAGTCTAATTCAGGTTGCTTGCTTGGTTTTTATGGCATATCAACCTTTCTCGGTTATTCAATGCCAAATCCATTTTTAAACAAATAGTTCTATTTCAAACAATTCAGTTTAGCATAAGTAAGCAGTTTAATTGTTAAAAACATTTCCATTTTAAGCTATTCAATTTAGTCAAACATTTCTTATTCAAGCAATTCAGTTTAATATAAGTACAGTTTTTATCTACACACAGTTAAATGTCAACAGTTCTATTCCAAACAATTAAGTTTAGCATAAGTACAGTTTCAATGTCAAAAAGTTTTATTTCAAACAATTCAGTTTAGCATACAAAACAGTTCCATTTTAAACAACTCAGTTTAGCATAAGTACATAGTTTAAATGTCAAAAACATTTCTATTTCAAGCAATTCAGTTTAGCACAAGTACACAGTTTAGTTCTATTTGAGCCATAGATTGGACCTTATCAGGTGCTACCACTCTGGGTCAGTATAGACCTGGAAGCAATGACAATGAAGGGGTATTCTACATTTCCCAAAGCTCCAGCATAACTGAAGCCTCACCATTAGATTGTTCAGTGTCATATCTGGGACACTCATTTGGGGGTGGGGTTTACTCCTCTGCAGAGATTCAGTCAGTGTATCTTACAGCCCCAGCTGACTGGGCAATCTAATTCAGAAACTTAGGCTTTTTGAGTTCGGTCTGTGCAAAAGATGAAGGTGCAGTTGATTCCAGTAATTTTAATCAGTTTAGAAGAACTTTGATGATCAGACAAGGTCAGGTAAGTCTAAAATAATGAATCCTGAGGCTGTGCTCCATGCCATAGAGTCAAATCTGACAAGCAGCATTTGGAGAATATCCAGTGAGCTCACCATCTCACAGTCCAGTGTGGTTTGTCACCTTCACAACTTTGGCCAAAACATCTGGAGCTTCCGAATTGTGCTTCACATTACCAAAATATTGCAAAACTTTTGCCTCACTCAAGTAACTTGGAAATATATTGTAATAAGGAACACAAAATTGTTCTCATGATAAAATGTTATTATATATATATATATATATATATATATAAGATGTACCTGGGATAATTTTATGAGATACAGTGATATGTCTAGTGGAGCCCCAATATATATATATATATATATATATATATAAGATGAAATAGAGTTGAGTAGTCAGAAAGTTACATTAGAGTTTAAAATCAGCTTGCACTAGAAAGCACCGAGGGAGGGAACAGAGGGAGACAGTGGAAGAAAAATTATACCAAAGACTTCAGGGATGATTCTAGGAGAAAAAAATTGGAGTTAGAATTTTCAGGAGCTCTCAAAGGAAATGAGGTGGAAAAAAACACTTTTCTTTCTTGTCCCCCAAAACAAGTAGAAATCTAAAATAGATGCAAGAGAAATAAGATATTTACTTATGTTCATTTTTATTTGTTCCTTTTTTCTTTTTTCATTCATGCTTACCTACATTTCCCCATCCCAAGAAATATAAAATAGTTTGATCAATAATGTTAAAGTAATGTCAGACATAGTGACCAAAAACTATATCTCCAAAATCTCTGCTCCTGTCTGACATTCAGCTGGACATCAAACTAAATTATTTAAGACTTGGGCTAATAGGAATTTTAAACCACCAGAAAAAAAAGAAAAAAAAAAAGAATAAAAAAAAAAAAGATTTCTTTTTCTCTATTATCTTTTCCATTTTCAAATTCACTTTTTGAGGAGAAGGTCATTGACCATGGAGGTGCTTGACAACATTTGATGGTTATTTGCCAACGAAATAGAATCACAATTTAAGAGTGCTTGAATTCACTTTGCTCTAATGCTGTTAAGAAAGCCATGGATCCAGTTTTCCCCCAGCTTCCTTCTATTATTAAACATTTTCACAAGAGTCTTCACACACAGGTACATGTATTTACCCAACCCCTTCAGCATGAGCAGGATGTGACACAAGATCAAAATTTTTAAGCATTGTTCAGCTGTTTTTTTTTCTTTAATTTAGAGCTTACCTTCTCCCAGCTTGATTACTGTACCAAAACTAGAGAGCCCTGTCTGCTCTACTATTTACCCATAGCTAGGAGAAGAGGGGATGAGTTCATGCCTTTCTCAAGGGTATTAGTGTGAAGTGAAACAAAAACTCTCACAGGATTTGAACTCTGGTTGCTGATTCCAGTTCTTCCAATGATAACCATTATGCTAAAACCCCGACACCATAAATGCAAAGATACAATCTGGTAATTCCATATCTTTAGTTGTCTGAATTTCTGAGATGAAGCTTGATAATTTTTATCATTCAGAGTTTTCGAACTATTGTCTTCATCTTAATTGTTATATTCACAACATTACAGCCAATAAGTCCTCCAGCCTTCTTCAGACTTGAGAGCCTACACGGAATTTCAAACCACCTCCTTTATTTAATTCATGGGAGTCGCTTGCTCTGATTCTATTAACCATAACCAAGTACAAGTGTTAATTATTCCTGTATTGTTACTCACCTGCAGTCAGGATTGAACCTGCAACCTCCAGAAACTTAGGGAACCAACACCTATAACTGTTACAAGATGTGTCCTGCTGAACACATAGCTCCTGAGAAGGCTCCCTAGTTCAACAAGAAACACTTGAAGAAGGTCGGAGGACATACCAGCTGAAACATTGTGAATACAATAATAAACATGAAGACAATAATCTGAAAACCCTGAATGATAAAAATCCATATTTTTAGTCTTGAAATAGACATCTTCAAGGTATATATTTTAACCAACTCCTCTGCTAAGGGTAGGATGTGACACAATATCAGTTTTTAAGCAGAGTGCAGCTAGTTTTTTAATTCAGTTTTCTCTCTCTTAGACTGGTTGCCACACCAAGGCTATAGTGTTGTATGCTAGAGCCATAATGATGATATCAATCACCAAGGTAATATGAATTTATATTCAAATGCAGGCAGACTCTGTTGTTTCAGATACAAATGGGTTTATTAACTTCTGGTTTCGTTCCATAGCGACACGAAGAGAGAGACACAATTCTTAAAAGTCTTTGCTAACCATATTATGCTGACCCAATCCCCAATGTGCGGCATATCTCATGGTGTTGAAGATCTCTGTCGGTAACGATCTGAAAAAACTCGACCACATGCCTCAACAGTAGAAAACCTAACTCTGTCTTCCAACAGTCGAATACCCAACTACATCTTTCAACGGTCAAAATCCACCTGACTCTTTTCAAAATCCTCAAATTCTCAGGACCATCTCTTCTGGGCATGAGGTCATCCACACTCCAGTCTCATTTCCTGTCTGGGGGTTTATTATGACAAATCGTGATTGTCATATCCTTTGCGCACGAGTGTAAAACTGCACCCAATGACTATGCACCTGAACTAAGAAACTCGAATAGTCCAAAGTCCTACCAAACTGAATGATAGAATATAATTAACAAAAAAATGATTAATATAAAAAGATCATTCCTTAATTATATAACAATAGAGCCTAGTCTGTTTTTCTATTCATGCATTACTGTGAGGAAAATTGATGGATTGAAGTGAAATGCTATCACCCTCGTCCAGGATTTGAACTTCAATCACCAGCTCCACTTCTAATATAATAACCTGGTATGCCACTTATAACTGTTAAAACAAGGGCTCATTCCAGTTAAGGATTCAAACTTGCTGATCCCATGTAATCCAGTACCACCAAATACAGGATATACGGAGAGATGAACTTTGCTAAACAATTTTTCTTTCTTTAGTGATGCCAAAATAGATCCTAGAGAATATGTGTGATCTTTGAGATTGTTGAATTAGACAACAATTGTACCATGCAACCCAGTACCATCTGTATCAAATGGAAGAGATGAACAGAGCCAAGCAACTTGCCTTGCCCAAGACATATTGTGATGTATTTACAGTGGCTCCCCAGGGATCTTGAAGATTATAGAATCCACAAATTTCACTTCTTGCATCATATCTTAGGTGAGGGAGTGTGCATTACCAAGCAACTTCCCTTGTTCTGGAGATACCATAATGGATCCTAATATACTACCCCTATAATCTCTCTTCCTCATGGGACTTAACAACTTGTACCATGTAACCAAGTACAACTTGTAACTTATAAAAGAGGACATGTTTTAATAAGGAATAAATAAAGTAATTTCCTGTTTGATTCGGTCATCAGATGCTAAATTTTTTTTAGGTATATATTTACTAGCCACTTCAACATATGGTGAATTTTTAAACCAAGTACAACTGGTTTAAATTCAGTTTTATTTCTCTTTGAAGGGTTAACATATTAAGACTAAAGAGCCTAGTTTGCCCTACTATTTATCCATCACTATAAGAGGATGAGATGAATGCCTTTGCCAAGGGTGTTATGATAAAGTAAAACTTGATTTGTACTTGTCTTGCCAATAATAACCATTAATACCCAGTGCACTACAATTTTTTTAAAATTATAAATTGGCAAAAAAGAAGTCTATTTATGAGAGTTGATTCATGGTCTATTAACTATGCATTACAAATGTTTTTTTTGACCTGTCTGCATTCTTCTCTTTCAGCCATAGTGACAATACAGCAATAATAATTAATGATTATAATTAAGTTTTTGCTGATAATTATAAGTTCTATAAATAGGAAGTAGGTTGACATTGTGTAGAAGACACCAAAGGGGGCATTTAAGTGTATCAGTGCATGAAAACAAAATGGGCATATTAAATTGGGCAGTAATTTAAAAAAAAAAAATAATATACTAAAGAGATCCTCGATGTCAGGATCATCTATAAATAAATATACTTCTACCAATTTTTTTAATCAAAAACTGAAGATACGTACCTGGATTTCATTATTTTTGCTGAAACATTATACAGGCAAAGCGAATATTATTAGGTGTTTATAATAAAACTCTATGGCATTTAAGCAAGGTAACCAAAAAAAAAAAGGTCATTCAGTAAATTCAGGGAAATCTTTTGGAAAAAGCTATATTATTTATTTTCAGAATTTTTTCTATAAAAGTAAACTTTATTTAGAATTGGTTTGCAGCAAAAATTATTTTTTGGTAGCTGACAAATCAGCTGAAATTTATAGAAGAATGTGTGATATATACAAAGAAGCACCCCCAAATCTTTACAAATAGGCTGAATATGAGTTTCCCACTATTAGTCTAAGTCAAAGACAGTCCATAGAGTAGAAACACACTGATTCTCTAGTAAAGAAAAAGTTTCAGGTGCAGCAGTCAATAAAGAAGACCATCCTGACTGTTTCTGGCATAGGAAAGAACCCATGACCCTTGATTTCCTGGAAAATGGTACAACTGCAAACACTGCTTCCTATTGCCAACTCCTTAGGGAAATCTCACCTTATTTATTGAATGATCCTTGTATAAGCTGTCCAACAGTCTGATTTTCATCCTGTCATTTATCTATCAATTGGCCATAAAAATGTACATTCCAGCATTATAAAAAGTTAATTTTCTTATAAATCAAAAATGGCAAGACTTTATTATTTCTACCGGAACCTTATATAAACACAATGGATATTTTTAGGTATTATTTATTACTAAGATTTATTGCATTGGAACTCTATAACCAGATATTTTTCAATGCCTTTTTGTTATGGAAATCATTTCTAGTGCATCAGTATTAATAATTTGAGTGTTTGATGTGGAGCTGCTATATTCTGTATGTACATCTATATTATACGTGATGAAGGTTTCACCAAAAATAATTCTTGTTCCTCATTGCCAAAAGATGGGATATCTTTGACAGACTACCTCTTATAGTAGAGAATAATCTATGGGAATCCATATTGAATTATACAAAATTTAGATCACCAAACTTTAAAAAAAAAATCGTTTACTAAAATGAATATTAATTATTAGGTTTATAAGTAGTTCTATCTGTTGAAGATATAGAATAATTGTATAACGTTATTTTTGCTGGAGGAATGTGCTAAAATGGAAAGTAGAAAAGTGACAACAAGGCAGAAGAAGGAGATTCCTTAATAAATAATTGATACTCACCAAAAAGTGAGCAGACAGACAGATGCTTCTTTTGGCATTGACATTCTACAGAGTAACTCTACATAATGGGATTTTCTTTGTTGAATGAATTGTATTAGGGTTGTCAGGAGAGAATATGTACAATTTCAGGGCCTTCCTCTCAACAGTTTTATTTGCACACCACCCCTCTTCACTTAATATAAATGTATATATCACTGAGGCTCTTTTAGTTATTTACTAAGCTTAGATGTTGACTCAGAAGTGTAACAGCAAAATGTGATTTGAAAAATAACTCTGTGTGTTATGAGAATATTACATGAATCTCGTTACGCATTCATGATCGAGTGTCAGTTTAACAAACTTCATTTTGAATTGTTCCACAGAATATTTCTTTTGTTCCATATCCACATGGAACTATTTTCCATTATTTCTATGAGGCTTTATATACATTTTACTCTATTACGCCCTTTGATTCTGATTTGTCTCAGAATTTGGTACAGGGTAATTGCTACAAAACCTCTTGCTCCTATTTCTACATCTTTCACAATCTGGGTGTACTCTTCCTTTTCCATCTCTTTTTTAAGATCTTCGTATTTGCTGGTTTTATACTTGTGGCTTTGATCCATCCGGCTTTCATATGGCATTGATATATTTTTAAGTTTTGCTCTTAACAAAAGAATAATGGCTGGTCACAGACCTTTGCAGGATATTGTTTTTTGGGTAATTGTTATGCCATCCTGGTAGGTCAGCAGATACCTCCCAATCTCCACTTGATTTAAGAAGGTTTTGACCAGGTACAGCTCAATGCTTGATTGTTTGTTTAGAGCCAGCATATATTCTGCCCCTCTCTTAAACAAATTTCTGGGCTGAAATAGTTGTTTCTGATTTCATATAATTCTTTATAAATTTGACCAACTCTGTTGTGCCTGCTGGTGTATCTCCCATTTCCAAGAACTGTCTTACAAGCAGAATTATAAGACTGAATATTTTTAGAGTGGAATGCTGTAGAATTGGGTAATAAATAACTAATATCAGTTTTTGATGAATAATGTGCCTTTGAAAAAGGCTGAATTGAGAGACAATATTATTGAAGTGAAATGCTCTAGAGTTTGGTAATAGATAATACATAATAATATCCATTTTTTTCAATAATATTCCATCCAACAAAACAAAAAAGCAAAACTGAATACTGTTGGAGTAGAAATCTGTAAAGTTTTGTCATAGATAATATCATGTTGGTTAGTGTGAATGTTGTATCCAATTATATGTAATGATTTTATAATGAAATGTTGCTCAATATTTTAGCAGAGAAGCTTTCCAAGTGCCGTGATAAAAAACAAAAAGAAAAGGTTAATGCAGAAATAAATTATAAATAAAACAAGTAAACAGCAAACAACAGAAGAGTTTACCAAATATATGTTGTATTAGTATTAATCTTTGTATATCTACTGTGAGTATAAATGTTTTAGTATTCTTTTTAAAATGTTCACTTTCTTGTCTGTCCTGAAATTCCTTTGAAAATAAAACTTATTTACCACAATATGGGGATTACTTTTGATTCGTTTATCTTCTGGTAACTGCTGGGCTGCTACTGAGAATTTGGGGCTTTTTATACAGACAAGGTTTTTGGCAGTAAAATTGGGAAAAGTTCTTTCTGGAAACCATGGCACATATGGGTCTTTTTCTATTTAGAGATTTGGTGACACACGTGGATAAGGACTATTGCAGCCTGATAATATCTGTTTTGAATGCATAATGTTCTACTAGAAATAGAAAAATGATTAATTCCTTACAAAAAAATTAATGGGGGTGGGATGTGTATTTATTGATTGATGATACTGTACAGTAGATTGAATTCAGGATATTGTATTTATCTGAATCAAATATTTGAATTCATATATTTCAGAGCCAAGAAGGCTGAAAAGTAGAAAATATGTTTAAAGAGAAAGATAAAAAAGATTGCTTTTGTAAGAATTTATAAGTATTTCAGATTTGTAAACAGGCTGGCACCTTTTGGTTGAATTCCAGTTGTTATTTGAAGTATTTAAAAGAAATTATGTGAATACGGCTCTCTAACAGCTAAATGGTCCTCAGAGACATCCATTTTAGTTCTGAGTAGTATATATGGCTGTCATACTTTATCCTGTTATAACTGTGAAGCATAATTGGTCATCACCTCTGGAAACGGCAATACAAATTAAAGATGATTTGTTATTCAATTTTATACTTTCTTGGCAAAGGCATGAATCCATTTTTTCTTCCTCCGGCTATGGGTAAATACGAGAAGTTTGGCAGACTGTGATATTTAGCCTTGGTACAGCAACCAGCCTAGAAGAAGGAAAACTCTGAATTCAAACGAGCTGTACTCTGCTGAAAAACTGATTTTATGCCACATCCTACCTGTGACCAAATGGTTAGGTAGATTAATACCTAATACAACTAAATCTTTAATTCTAAAACAAGTATTTTTCTATGTTCATCAAAATGTTTGTTCCTGCAATCAGATGGCATTAGGAATGTTTTAATGTTATTGACAAAGTCTTTCAAGTGCAACTTTATATGTAGAGGCAATATTAGAGAATTTAGTGATTTTTTTTTTCTTAACAATTTATGGTTGGTTGGTTGTTAGAGCTTATGGCATATCAACCTTTGTAGGTTATTTAATGTCAAATCCATTTTTATACAAATAATCAGTTCTATTTCAAACAATTCAGTTTAGCATGAGTGCACAGTTTAATTGTCAAAAACACTTCTATCTCAAGCTATTTAGTTTATTCAAAGAGTTCTAATTCAAACAATTCAGTTTAGTATAAGTATAGATTTTGTTTTTACACAGTTAAATGTCAAAACAGTTCTATGTTAAACAATTCAGTTTAGTATAAGTACAGTTTCAATGTCAAAAACAGTTCCATTTCAAACAATTCAGTTTAGTATAAGTATGCAGTTTAAATGTAAGTACACAGTTTAATTGTCAAAAACATTACTATTTCAAGCAATTCAGTTTTGTCAAACAGTTCTATTTCAAGCCATTCACTTGAGCATAAGTATGCAGAATAGTTCTATTTGATTCATAGATAGGACCCTATCAGGTGCTACCACTCCTAGCCAGAGTGGACCTGGGAGCGATGGCAATTAAGGAATACTCCGTATTCCCCAAAGCTCGAGCATTATTGGAACCTCACCATCAGATTGTTTAGTGTCATATCTAGGATACTCATTGGGGGATGTCTTACTCCTCTGCAGAGGTGCAGTCAGGGTATTCTATGGCCCCAGCCAACTGGGCAAAACAATTAAGGAATTTAATACTTGATAGAATTGAATTTTGAAATGATTCATTTTTTATTTTCTTCATCTTTTCAGGTTTCTGTGTTGACAAGTTTACACCAATCATTATTGATTTTTTTCTTCACTTAGAAAAATACATAAAAAATAGCATGAATTTATAGAATATTTATATTTATGGAAGAAAATAATATCAGAGTGAAAACAAAATAGTCATTTATCCACCAAACTTCTGTTTAGAATCCTTGTAGACTTCATATTCAGACAACCAACTGGGTTATAATAGTTTGGTTTGTGTAGCACAAACAAAATTTTGAGCTAAAAATCTTGATGTTGTCTTAAATGCCAGATCAATTTGTACACTTCAGTTTATGGTAATATAATTGTAAATGTAGATTTACATTTTGATGTATATTTTTTAATCATTAGTAAACAGTTATAGCTTCATGTAACTCTTCTTAATACAAATAATTTGCTCACAGTTTTATGATTTCAATAATTTGTACATAATTCTAAAATTTCAAATACTTTATTTAATGATAATAATAATAATAAGATAATGTTTGCAGAAAGTTACATAATTTCAAGTATTCCTATTTTATATTAATCATTTGTATTTAATTATATGGTTTCAAGTATTCCTAGTAAATAATATTCAAACAGGTCTATTTGACCCATAGATGCGATCTTAATACACGCTACCTCTTTGAGTTAGAGTTGGCCTGGGAGTAATGGCAATGAAAGAATTGATTCCACACACTTGGACTACAAAAAATGTATCCAGTTAGGTTTTTTTGATCAAAAATGTTAAAAATCAAAATGGTACCTATTGTTCATAAGTGGTTACTCATCTAAGTACTGATCAGACTTATTGCTGCTTAACCAGTGGTTTCAGCATGATTTGATTAGAAGTCAAGGCCTAACTTACTGTTTGCTCACTTCTAAATACAGGAAATTAACAACAAAACTGGATCTTTGAGTTTTTTTTTTCATTAATGAAAGTAATTTTATGCCATTAAATACAGTTAAAGCAATTATCAGCTTAGTTGTTTGTATTAAGTATAACAAATTGGTGCGATAAGTAATCCATTGAGTAGTAAATATAAATTATTTCAGTCGTACTGAACATCAACAAAGAAATAGAAACAAGTATAGAATTTGATTTGACCATTTGCAATAAGGAAATCAAATTTCTAATAATATAAAAACAACATTATAATCCCAACTGCTAATTATGTATCAGTCTCAAAGAAATTGAAAAGAAAAGATCGATAATTGTTATACATATAAACTATGTAATTACCAAGAATTTTTGTCACTAATGGAATCTGACACAAGGCCTATTTTTAAGTGTAATATAGCTATCTTGAATTCAGAGTTTTCTTTCCATACCAAGGATAAAGAGTTCAATCTACATTTCTTTCTCATAGACTGGTTGCCATACCAAGGATAAAGAGTTCAATCTACATTTCTTTCTCATAGACTGGTTGCCATACCAAGGATAAAGAGTTCAATCTACATTTCTTTCTCATAGACTGGTTGCCATACCAAGGATAAAGAGTTCAATCTACATTTCTTTCTCATAGACTGGTTGCCATACCAAGGATAAAGAGTTCAATCTACATTTCTTTCTCATAGACTGGTTGCCATACCAAGGATAAAGAGTTCAATCTACATTTCTTTCTCATAGACTGGTTGCCATACCAAGGATAAAGAGTTCAATCTACATTTCTTTCTCATAGACTGGTTGCCATACCAAGGATAAAGAGTTCAATCTACATTTCTTTCTCATAGACTGGTTGCCATACCAAGGATAAAGAGTTCAATCTACATTTCTTTCTCATAGACTGGTTGCCATACCAAGGATAAAGAGTTCAATCTACATTTCTTTCTCATAGACTGGTTGCCATACCAAGGATAAAGAGTTCAATCTACATTTCTTTCTCATAGACTGGTTGCCATACCAAGGATAAAGAGTTCAATCTACATTTCTTTCTCATAGACTGGTTGCCATACCAAGGATAAAGAGTTCAATCTACATTTCTTTCTCATAGACTGGTTGCCATACCAAGGATAAAGAGTTCAATCTACATTTCTTTCTCATAGACTGGTTGCCATACCAAGGATAAAGAGTTCAATCTACATTTCTTTCTCATAGACTGGTTGCCATACCAAGGATAAAGAGTTCAATCTACATTACTTTTTACTGATAGCAGGAGTGGGGGAGGTGGATTCATGCATTTTCCAAGGGCATTTGCATAAAGTGAAATGCTGACAGCCTTGTTCAAGATTTGAACTTGGATTGCTGAATCCATTTTGTCTGTGATAACTATCATACCTGATGACCTCAAAAAGGATTTGTAAATTGTTTGAAAAAAGTTGTTACTTAAGTCTCTTCATGTGATAAAAGAGAATAAGAGAGTTTGCATTGAGATGAAATGTAAAAATATCTTAAAATAGTGAAACGGAGGATTGACATAATGATGGTTTGTGAATAGCTTTATGTTCTGCTTAGGTTGTTAAAAACACTTTGAGTCGATCAGATTTTGGATTGTTGAAAATATATGGAAAATGTTCTGATTGGTTGGTAAATTGTATTTTTTTTTTTCTTAATATTTTTGGTTTCTTGTATTTGTGCATTAACCGGCTCATTGGCCCAGTGGGTAGGGTGTTAGCCAATTGTCTAGGAGACCTGGGTTCAATCTCAGGTCACGTCATACCAAAGACTTTAAGAATGGTACTTGATACCTCCTTGCTTAACACTCAGCAATATAAGGTATGTATCAAGGGTAAAGTGAAGCAATCTAGGGAAAGGAGTAGCACCCTCCCCTACACCTCGGTGTAGTAGCTATCGAAAACGGAGCCTTCGGTTGCCAACGTTTTATATTTATGCATGGTAAAGCAGAAAGAAGTGAAAGTTGTCATGAGAAGGACAATACTGCATCATTCATTGTTTATGGCATCGTAATAAAAAAATAAATGACAAGCAATGGTTAACTGACAAAGAAAATGTGTATTTATAATTCTATAAAATAAGTAATTCATATTGTCAAAAGTCTATTTGTTGAAAAATTTTGGTTCAGTTGATAGTTAAAGTAGCACAAAAAAAAACTCTAGCAGAAAGAAAGGGAAATTTGGTTATTAGTTAATAGCATATTAACTCTTGTGGGATACTTAATACCAAATCTTGTTTATATATATCATTTGTAAGGAGATAGTTTGTAGCTAACTTTATTTTTAAACAATTTATTAGCACACAATTAAATGGTTTCAAGTATTCCTTTCAAATACTAATAATTATATTTAATACCAATCATTTGTTTGCCTACTGTTAAATGGTTTCAAGTCAGTAATCCTATTTATCAAGTATTCCTATGAAATTCAAATAATTTGCACACAGCTGTATGGTTTTAAATAACTGATAATAATCCTTAGTAATTGATTAAATATTTATTTTTGACCCATAGATGGGACCCTAAAAAGCACTACTAATCTGAGAGTTTACTTGGGAGTAATGACAATGAAGGGGTACTCAACATTTTCCAAAGCTCCAGGACTGGAGCCTCACCATCAGATGCAGTTTATTGTCATACCAAGGATACTTCTTGGGGTGGGTCTTACCCTTTTGTTGAGGTACAGCTGACAGGAAGGGGGAGTTTGGTGCTTAGGCTCCCTTGCATTCATGTTTGTTGTGGTCGGCTTCAAAGCAAGGCTAAAAGCAGTTCTTTGGTGATATTGTAATTTGAGAGATAGCTGAATGTTCTTCTTTGGGGTAGCTGCAGATAGAGCCATAATTGAGGGATTGATATGCAGCACACATGAGCATGGATATGACCATGTAAGAGTCTTTTATGCTGCATTTGGTTACATTTGGGATGAGGACTGTAAGTGAGGAATCAGTACCAGTTGTGCAAATCAGCATGGAATTGCCATAATGGGATAAGAGCATTTAGGAGGGGTCCTTAAGCTGCATTTACTGCAATCAGTAAGATATATATGGAATTACTGTCTTGCACATTTATGGTATGAAGACTCTTGTATGGAGCACTGTCTGTAAATAAGCTGCAAAGTTGAGAATGGCTGCTTATTCTAACTGGAGGTGTTGCGTAAGGAGTTCCAAGAAACCTTTGGTTAAGTATCTGTCTTGTGTCTTCATAGTCTGTTAGCTGCTGCTGCTGCTACACAAAGAGGAATTCTTTTTGTGTGGTTAGGCCTGACAGCAGTAGTATCAATTTGGTTTGTCCCCAAAAAAAAAGAGAGAGAGGGAGGGAAATCAAGAAGATTTATATATTTCAGGGTTACTGCTTATGGTGCTTTCTCATTGGTCAAAAAGTGTCACATAACACGTGTTCTCTTGTATGTCCATAAAGTAAGCAGTTAGTGTCCTGTGCAGGTTGATACCATTCTATTTTTTAGATTTTGATGAAAGAATCTTAATGAAATTTATAACAGTTTTGACAAAAGAGAACTGGCCATGAGTAGCCAATTTTTGTGATTCCTATTCTGTCTGCTGGTGTGTGAACATCCAGTTAAACTCAAAATGTGGAGTAAATGCCAGGAATATAACAGATTGACAAACTTTAAAAATAATACCAATTATTATTTTGACTTGTAATAAATATTCTTCATGCAGCAGTAATAAAAACTCTTCCTTTTTTTTTTCTATTTGTCTTCTATTTTTTTTGGGGGGGGTATGGGGTGTCTGCTCGCTAGAAGTTACATTGCTTTATTTTTTAGAATAAAACAAATTTTTAATCTCTCTTTCTTACAAAAAAAGTTTGATTATTTGTTTTTCAATTTTTATTTATAATTTTTCATCATTACTGACATTTACAATTTAAAATCAATAAACTGGTCAAAAATATATGAATAGAAAGAACATTTCAATAAAAACATCCACAAATTAAGATATTTACAGGAGATCAGAGCCTAGCTGTTGGTCAAGGTAAATAATCCTCCAAAAGAAAATATCTCAAAAAGAAAAAAAAAACAACCAATGTGGCCAACAGGGGAAAAACTCATAATCTGTCCTCCTGATTTTCACTGCATTTCTATCTATATTTTCAATATTTGATTAGATATATTTATATGTAATCTTAGTTTATATTTATATGTAATTATATCTTTAATTTATATTTTAAATACCCTGTCTGGTGGCAAAAGCTGCTTGGTAGTGCCAGGAGTGGCAGTACCGCCTTGAGCTACCAAAACTGTGTTATCCCCCCCTGGTTGGCAGCTGATGAGGGCAGGGTATTACACATGCTTTCACATGTTGTCTGATGAAAAAAAAAATTTAATAATTGATACAAATATTACAAGTTAGTATTGATGACAAACTTAAAGATAAAGTATTAAAAAATTATTCTCATTGTTAATACTTCTTTCGTATCTTTTAATCAAAGAAAAGGATTTTATAAATCAAGAGAAAAGGATGTTCACAAAAGAAAGATATATCAAAATTATTTTTAAAAAGAATATAGCATATTGTTACTAGCTATGCAGATGATCTAGCACTTTGTGCAAAAACACCCGCTTAAGCCAAATCTTTGCTGTAAAACTTGGACCTGACAGCAAGAGGTATTGGTCTTTGTTTGAACACAAATAAAACAGAGTTCATTAGTTTTAATCAAGATTGCACAATCTCTTCATTAAATGGCAAACTTATCAAATCAAAATCTTAGTTCATATACCTCAGTAGCAACATCTCATCAACTGAAAACAATGTCAAAGTATTCAAAAGTAAAACATGAGCTATTATTGTCAGGTTATCAGCCATATCATCATCATCATCATCATGTCGTGCCACCAGCACGGATATCCCTGACCCTCTCTCGCCACTTCTCCCTATTATTCATCGCCTCTGGCTGGTCTTCAGAGTTACATCCTGTGTCATCACATAGCTGCTGTATATAAGTTTGAGCTGGTCGTCCTGCTTTTGCTTGGCCATATGTGGGGGTCCATAGAAGTACATCACTATGATGATGAGCTTGTCCTTGCTTCTCCAGCATTGTCCTGCGTGTCTGGTTCATCTAACTTGCATAGTTTTCGTGATGGGAGGCAAGTGGCCGTATAGTTGGTGTCTTGTGGGGTGTTGTCGCCAGGACTTGTTCAATATTGCTCTCAACATTCTGATCTCTCTGAAAAAATAAAATGGGAATTCTTCCAAACTGTAGCTATGTATTTATATACAATATTTCATGCAATACACACTTTTGAAGAAACAAATATCTTTATAGATATAAATGAATTTCTTATCTTGAAAAATTTTAGAAGGAATAACGGGTCAGTCAATAAATAAAGAAAAGTTGGGTTTTTTTTAATCAAATTCGTTTTCAGAATTTTTCTTTCTGAATGTAAACTCTGCATTGCTTGGAATTGGTTTATTGCAAGACTTATTTTAATCTTGCAAAAATATTTGTTTTGAGGTTATTCAAAATGGTAGAAAATCAAACTGTGCTCCAGGCTTGAACAGATGCCTGTCATCATATCTTTGGTGGCTAAGAAGTACAAACCATGTGAAATTTATGGAAGAATGTGTGATGTGTACAAAGAAGTATGTTTTTGTCAAAAGATCTTCTATCTCCAGTAAGAAAAAGTTCCAGTAAAGAAGGTCATGCTGACTGTCTTCAGGAACATGAAACAAACCATCAGTATTGGTTTCCATGAAAAAATGTGCCACAGTAAACATGGTTTCCTATTGCCAACTTTTTAAGCAATCTTCATCTTATTTATGGTAAGAAACTCATATATTGAAAGAGAGAGAGAGAGAGCGAGAGAAAAAGAAATCTCACTAATGCAGTGGGACACATTATCCTTGGATCTTCAACATCAGACTCTCATTCAGATCACCAAGGTGGTTCAGCTGTAGTTGATCACTTCCCAGCTTATGTCCATCTCTCTCTTAATCTTAAGTTACCTATTAGCCTTTTCCATGGACATTGTGATGGTTCTCAGGGCTTCTTCAAGTCACTATTCCTCTATAACCCACCACAAGACTGAAGTTGTATGTACCCAAACAGAAATGGACAAAAATAATCCTCTTGGCATTTAAAGATGAACTTTTTTTAGATGATCTAAGAAATGTTCTCTACTTAGAAAGGTATAAGACTTTATTCCTCAAAGTATAAGGAAATAGTTTCAAAAATATATTTTGAAATTAACTAAGATATTGATATATGCAATTAACTTCCAGTCAACTCATAGCTGAAAAGTAGGAGCTGATTAAACTAATCTCCACAATTCTTTGACATTTCCTTGCAGAAATCTCAGAGTGTGGTTTTGTCTTAGGTATCATATTAAATAGTATTCAGTGATGAGGTTCTAGTTCTAGAGCTATGGGGAATGTGAAATACTCCTTGATTACTTCCAGGTCCACTTTGACCAGGAGTAGTAGTACCTATTAGGATCTCATCAAACACCAAATAGATATACTTGTAATTTATTGGTATTGGATAGGAATACTTGAAACTATGTAACTATTGGCCCAGTGAGTAGAGCTTAAAATATGCTGACTGCATCCTCTGTAGAGAGATGAGAGACCCTCTCTCTAAAAAAGGCTGAGTTTTGGGTATGACACTAAACTGGCTCCATTAGTAAAGCTCCATTTTTGGAATTCTGAGGATTGTGGAGTACTCCTTCATTGCCATTACTCCCAGTTCTACTCTGACCCACACTCTTAGTACCCATCTTAGAGTCCCATCTATTTGTGAAATGGATCTGCTTATAAATTATTTGTATTAGATAGGAGTACTAGATACCATATAACAATTATTTGTATCAAGATTATTTACTTTAAGTTAAGATTATTATTATTAGTTACTTGAAATCTTATAAGTGATTCCATGTCAAATCAACAAATTTTTAGACAAAAATACCTTGACTGACACGGATTTTTTTCAAATTTGCTACACTTATAGATCTTCATGATACAAATTGAATGGTACCAGTCTTACCTCTCAAAGTTGAATGGTTCTTAAGTTAGGACCTTTTCCCCTTTGTCAAAAATATGAATTTTCAATGATACTGACAAAGTTTAAAATTTAATATCTCCAGTGTTTTGGCACCAAAAAAGCTCATTTATATACCATTTTTAAATACTTGGATGGATCTAATATGTACGATATGTATTTTTTATCTTAGAAGTCAAATGAGGCAAGTTGACCTTGACCTTAAACTTTGACCTTCATTTTCTTAAAAAATGTTTTGTTTTTTTAAAAATTACCCAAATAATTTTTCTGTCTTATGTCATAATATGTACAAAAAGTTCATGGCAGGAAACTCTGTGGAAATTTTGCTATAAGTATTTTACTAAAATGACCCGATTCAAAATGGCGGATTTGGCCATCTCCCACTATATGTCCAAATTTTGCTATCTCACAATATGGTAAAGTTGTATATCTTTAGAAAGGTCTTTAATGGTGAATAACATTTACCATGGTCATAAAATCAACAGATTTTTTATTATTTGTGGTTAAATGATGATCGAATAGGTTTTTGTAAAAAAAACCGGACATTTTTGGTTTTTGTTTACATTTTTTAATAGAACAATAAAAGTGATATAATGAAAATAAATATTTAAAAAGTGATTTAAAATCATGTTAACATTTTATCAGGCACTAACATCGAAAGAATGTGCAACATAGTATGTCACTGTCAATGATCAAGATAATTCAGTTGATCTTTAAAGATGTACATTAAATCCTAAATGATACTTTTTATTTTTATTAATTTTTTTTTATATATACCAAATAAATTTGATATGAAAAAGTGATATGCTTAAATGAATGAATAGAAATATTCTTATTAGGCTGATATTCAATCAGAAATTTTGTTTTTTTAGTTTGGTTTACATTTTTACAGTTGAAAGAAATTTAACAGACTTTTACTACAAATTGATGAGTCTTTTTTGGCATCCAAACTCATTATTTTTTTACTAGAAATATTTAGGCAAGAAAAGTTTGCAGCTTGTTGAAAGGAGATCTCAAAAAAGTACAGATTTTAACAATACTTCTCAAAAGTTGGAGTATTCAAAAATTTCAAACAGAATTTGGTACCACAGCATATAGGGCAATACAAGCCAAAAAATCTTAGCCCTGCCAAATACACAAAAATCTTGATACCCACAGAAGACAATTGATAAAGTTGTGCAATTCTATAAGAATGAAGAAGTCAGTCGAGTAATGCCTGGAAAAAATGACTGAAAAACAGTTATAAAGAATGATCCTATATAATTCTGTTTTGACAAATAAAAAAATGCAATTAAAAAATGATTGCACTGGAACATTAAAAATATGTTTATGATTATAATCAAATATTTACAAATGAACCAAATTTTGGCATTAAATAACCCATAAGGAGTTGATACGTCATTAAAAGAATTAACTAACTTTAGAATGACTGGAGTTTGAAAGGAATCATTTTCAATCATTTGTGCAAATCTTTGCAAACATTCTTGTGTAGAATTTATATCACATGACCATGCCCAATTTATGGATTTTTATGAACTGTAGAGATAATGAGATCAGATATGCTTCAATTATTTTTCTGATACAGATAGTCTCCCAGGATTTTTACCTTCATGCAAAAAACCTCTTGTGGTTTCATATTTCTGTAAGAAATCATAAATGAATTGTCTAATGATTTCCCCAAATTTCTTTTGCTGAATTCAAGCACTCAAAATTACCTTCTCAACAATTCTAGTTTTTTGGTAACCTGACTGATGGACCATGAAATACCTGAAGCTGCTGAAAGCCTGACTAATAAACTTGAAGATTAGGTTAGGTTATTTGGTTTAAATGCATATCAATCTTTGATTGTTATTTAAAGCCAAATCTTGTTCATATATATATATATATATATATATATATAATTTTTAAGTGAATTGTTTGTAGGTAACTTTATCTTTAAATGAGTTAGAGCTTATTTGTTTGCACACAGTTAAATATTTTCAAGTATTGCATTAATCTTTAATCATAAAATTTTTCTCTTCAATCACTAAAAAAGAAAAAACAATTATATGTACTTATATTTTTTGCCAATTCCAATTGCTTTCAGATATACTTTATATACCTGCTAGATTGAGGTTTGCAATTATTTTATTCTTTTAGAATGTACTGTTTCTGCTCTGCATTCTATAGTCGCTGGTTCAATCTTCAGTGGAGGGGATCACAGTATACACAGCTGATTAGACCTAATAAGATCAAAACAGCTGTCCAGTGTTTCTGTATGTTCCGCTCAAGTGTTTGCAGGGTTTTCTGGTCATGGTAATTCAATTTAACAGTGGTAAAAATCCTAGTCTCTCAACACAATTGATCCTCAGCCACTGCCACCTAAAAGATGAAAAGGGTTAGGAGCTAGCAGCAAATCCAGATTGAAAAATACAATTGGGACTAAATATATAGGTGCCAAGGCTTGACCTGATCAGCTGATTGATTGGATCAGGCTGCTCCAATCACCTGTCAGGCCTAGTAAGAGCCAAAGTGGTGTGTTGCAAATTACTTGATGACATAATTGCTAGATCAAGGCCTGCTCAACCCTCTTTGGATCCATCCTGAAGCATTACAGATGAGCATATATAGCCAACAGATGGTCTCTTTGGAGTGGTCTTACTCCCTTTACAGAGGTGCAATCAGTGTATTCCACAACCCCAGCAGACAGGGCAGTAAACTTCTACTGTTTCTCTTTAAAAGTATATTGCTAGCATTAATATCTTAAATTGATTTCTTTTTGAGAATTTTTTTTATTTATTGCGGACTTTTTGTCCTCATCTTGGTAGTTTTTGTGTTGTTTCTTCTTTCACTATGTTTCGGCCAAATTTCACCTCTGGCCTTCTTCAGGTGATTTACCGTGACCTCAGACAGGAATGCTGAGTCTTGTAACCGTATTCCCAGTAGTTACTGCCTTCCATAGTTGTTGTCTATCATACCACGTTTTTGACCAAGTAAACCTCTGGCCAGTTTGGGTAGGATAGAGGCATTGAGTCTCTACGGTTCCAGGTGAGCATTGTCAGAAGATAGCGGTTTCAAATCCTAATGAAAGAAGAAACAACACAAAAACTACCAAGATAAGGACAAAAAGTCTGCAATAAATAAAAAAAAATTAATTCTCAGATTAAGAAGCCTCACCTCAAAATGATTCCAATTAAAGACAGATTTCTTTTTTTTTGTTAAATTTTTAAATAACCTGTTTATTTTGTAGATGCACTGTATTTTCCTTTCAAATCTGTTTATTTTTAATTGAATTTCTTAAAAATTTGTTTAGCATTTATTTGAGATTTTCTAAAATGTTTGCCAAATAAAGAACATTATAAAAAGTATTTAATAGCAACTTCTTTTCACTGTGAAACAATCTGAACATTGGCCAACCAAGTACAATGATTTAAACCTGCAGCTATTTTAGTGTGTATTTCCTGAGTGAAAAAGACTGCTGATCTGAGCTCACAGGGCTCTCACTCAGAAGGATTAAAATGGCAATGTGATTCTAACCTCTTAGTAGCATCACACGACATGCAAGAAAAAAGAAAACAACAAAGTTTTCACATTCTTCTCTTTTTCAATGAACTACCACAGGAAACTTTCTTTGAAAATTGGCAACAGAAATAACAGGAAAAGCTTTGACAGCTCAATGAAAGAATTCCTTTTTTTGGTTTTGTTTCTGTGATTCTTGCTTGATTCTCTCTTTATTTTTTAGTGGCTGGATTGTTTGTTTGTTTATTTTGCAGGGGGTCATTTTTATTTATTTATTTACAAGCTGAACCTGCAGAAACTACATGGTTAAATTAGAGCAGCACTGTCCATAAATAATCTTTTCTTTTGGTAAATGTTTTTCTTTTTAAAATAAAGATACCAGGGTTTCAGTGTTTCTAGTATAATGTTTTATAAACAGAAAGGGTATGACAAACTTCTAGTGGTGATGCTCTTGGTGCCTGGGGATGATGAAGACAACCCTTTGTTGCTATAATATCAAGTAGTTGTACCTGTTAGGGTTCCTTCTGTTGGTCATATAGCAAAGGATTATGAAGACACCCCTTTCTTGCCCTGATATCAAGTACTTGTACCTGTTAGGGATTCTTCTGTAGGTCATATAGCTGGGGATTATGAAGACAACTCTTTATTGCCATGATATTAAGTAGCTGTACCTGTTAGGGTTCCTTCTGTCGGTCATATAGCTGGGGATTATGAAGACAACTCTTTATTGCCATGATATTAAGTAGCTGTACCTGTTAGGGTCCCTTCTGTCAGTCATATAGATCAGTTTATGAAATCATTAGTATTAGGTATACTTGAAACTATATGACTGTGTGCAGATAAATAATTAACAAATAAGAATAGTTACTTGAAATTGTATAATTGTGCATGAATTAGTAGTCTTAGATTAGAATACTTTAAACCATATAAGTAGGTGCAAACTATCTGCATTAGGTAGGAATACCATATAATAACATGAAAACAAATAATTATAGTTATTATTAGATAGGAATGGTTACTTGATACAATAGAATTATATGTATATTAATTGTATTTGATAGGAATATTCAAGCCATAAAACTTGTCGCAAACTATTTGTATTTGGAATATTGAGAGCATATAACTGTGTGCAAAAGAAATTATCATTATTAAATAATAATGGTTATTTGAAACCATGTAATTATGTGTAATTTATAAATATTATTGTGACAGTGAATGAGTGTCAAATGGAGATTCCAGCAGAAAGAAGGCAAGACTTTGTTTGATGTGTAGAGCAGAAAAATAAGAAGACTTACCTTAAATTTGATGCCGGTGAAAATCGAGAAAACGTAGAATAGTAGTGAGCGGAATATGTAGAGACTATGCCTACATCGTCTGCAAAAAAGTAGGCTTGGAGACAAACATGATGACTGACACCAGTGAGTAAACAATTAATTGGAGAGAAGAAGAGAGAAAGAACAGACTGGGTGAACGAGAAGCAAAGATAGGAGTTAAGATAGTAAAAGTAAAGATGCGACTATAGTTGAGGGTGACCTGAAGGCTCCCTTTTCAATAGCTACTGTACTGAGGTGTAGGGGAGGGTGCTACTCCTTTCCTTGGATTGGTCCACTTTACCTTTGATACATATATTATAATGCGGAGTGTTAAGCAAGTAGGTATCAAGTACCATTTTTTGAAAGTCTTTGGTATAACTCGACCTGTGATTGAACCCTGGTCTCCCGGACCATTGGCGAACACTCTACCCACTGCCCGTAAAACAGCGACCTAGTATTATCGACCTCCCCTGCAGAAACAAACTTTTTTTTTTGAAAGGCAATTATATATAAATATCAGGCTATTGGCCTAATAAATAGAGTGTTTGCCAATGGTCTGGGAAACCAGGGTTCAATCCCCGGTTGAATCAAACCAAAGACTCAAAAAATGGTACTTGATGCCACCTTGCTTAACACTCAGTATTATAAGGTAAGAATCAAAGGTAAAGTGGAGCAATCCAGGGAAAAGAATAGCACTCATCCCTTCACCTCGGTGTAGTAGCTATTGAAAAGGGAGCCTTCGGATCACCCTTTACTATGGTCACCAAATTTACTTTATATATAAATACTTTAAACCATGTAATTGCATGCTAATTACTTGGATCAAATTTCAGTTTTAAATAAACCCATAAGGGTTTGATAGGCTATTAACAAATAAACCAAATCAAATCCTGCAATAACAAGATAGAAATTATAGGAAGAACTTTTACACCAATCTGTCCTCCTACTTTTAAACTTCAACATCTCGTTCGAAGGGTACTGAAGTGAGATCAACAAATATTATAGCAGCTTCCATGTTGAGACAGTTTGCTTTAAAATGAGGAATTTTTTCTGATTTTTCATCAATAGATGATCAAATTTCAATACCATAGAACAATAGGATGTTCGTGTAAAGGTAAAAAATCAATTTTCAGGAGACATTGCTGTCTATTCTTTAATCTGATGACAAGTTTGAAGTGAAGGAATTAAATTCTGATGACGACTTGCATTTTGACAACATTAGAAATACATCAAATGCATATGCACTATTCATTCCAATTGATAAACAAGATGACCACAAAACAAGCAAAACACTTTTATCTTCATAAAAAAAACTACCCTTATCAGACAGATTTAACAGAATTTGGTGGATGTTATTTTAGAAGATTTAACTTATATAGGTAGATCACAAATTGAATTTAAATTCAAGTTTCCTTAAAACTGGGGAAATTTAGAAATAAATTCACTCTTAAAAGGGTTAAGAACTCTAATTTTTCAATACAAGAGAAAAAAAATATAAAAGAAAATAATGTCTGCATTTTATTTGTTTATTTATTCACATTGCACATTATTTTCTTATTTTCTTCCATAACTTCAATACACATTTCCCACATGTGCAGCTTTTTCTAATGCAGTACAAGTGCAGACATATTGATTCATTACTCATATTGAACCTTAATACAAACGTCATATGATATTATACAATATGTAATCACAGAATAATGGTTTTTACATAGCAATTCAAATGCATTCCTATCATAAAAAAATTATTTGTAATAAATTCTTATTTGTAATTTTATATTTTTAGAGTAAAAATCACTTGTAATGTATTCCTACAGTAAGAATTATTTACTATGCCTTTTTCTTGTGCTTTTTATATATTATACATAATTGAAAAAGTGAATGAAAATTGTGACATATTTAAGAAATCCTATTTATGATAATGCAGTTTATATTAATAGCAAAATATATTTTAATTTCTTAAATTGTAGAGATTTTCAAATTTTCAAACTAGCATCAAAAAAGTAAAATTAGGTATTTTATCAGATGATAAAAATGTACTTTTAATGAAATGTTAGTCAATGAATGTCGTATATCCAATAACAATTGTTTAAGAAATGGAAAGTTATTGATAAAACTATTATGAATTAGTCTACACCATTTTAAAATTATTTCCTAATATGATTCAGACATTAATAATATTTTCTTACGACAGAGAAGTGAAAAATATAAATCAAGAAATTATCTAAAATAAACACATTTATCACTTGTAAAAACAGTTCCTCATGAAACTAAAACTTGGATGAAACTATTTTTTTCAGGTATTTATTGATGTAACTTTTTCTTGATGTACAGGTTAGAGTTAATCAGCCAAATGTGGTTGTTTACAAACAAATCTAATAATATTAATTGCGTATACTGGTTCATTGGGCTAGCGGGTAGAGTGTTTGCTAACGGTCTGGGAGACATGGGTTCAATCCCAGGTTGCATCACACCAAAGACTTTAAAAATGGTACTTGATAACTCCTTGCTTAACACTCAGCATTATAAGGTACGTATCAAGGGTAAAGTGGAGCAACCTAAGGAAAGGAGTAGTGCCCTCCCCTACACCTCGGTGTAGTAGCTATTGAAAAGGGAGCCTTCTAGTCGCTAACTTTACTTACTTTACTTTTTATATAGAGGTACATGCTATTGGATCAGCCTGAACAACAGGGTAGTATTTATATAATGGCAGTCCCTTTCCAAATTAACAATCTATTTTCTAATTTTTCATCAACAGATGATGAAATTTCATGACAACCAAGAAAAGATTTATGAATTACCAGGAAACCTTGCAGTCAAGTCACAACTCTGACAACAAGTTTGAAGTTGGGGAATAAAATTATTTTAATTCTAATGCATTTTGATGCTGACAAATTGAATTAACATCCAAAACATTCATATCTTCATGAATAAAAATGCTTCTATCTGATAGCCATAATATAATCTGATATATAGAAGGGTTAACTTGTATAGATAGCCTTCAAATTGAATTTAAATATGAGGTTCCTTAAAATTGAGGGAGAACCCATGGTGTAGTGGGTAACAAGTACGACTACAACATTGTAGTGAGTTTGAATTCCAATCATGCAATTTCATTTACTTTCAGACTAATACCCTCAGGAAAGGCATGAACCCCCTTATCCTTTTCCCTAGCAATTCGTTAAATAGTACCACTACTGATCTTTTTTTACAAGGATGGTCTTAGCATTAAATAAAAAGTTGATATGCCATTAAACAAAAGATCTGAACGGAAACATTTACACTGATCCCAAGCTATGGATAAATTGTATGAAAGACTGGGCTTTATATATTTGGTATTGCAACTAGCCTAAGAGAAGGAAAACTCTGAATTCAAAGCAGCTGTATTCTACTTAAAAATTGACATTGTATCGCCTCCTACCCATTGCATAGGAGTCGGGAAAATATGAGGTGCATACGATAAGTTTCCAGACTTTTTTGTATGGGCACTTTTATTGATAGTACACACATGAAACTCTAGTCCCCTTGAAAGTAATCTCCTCCGGCTGCAATGCACTTGTTGTACTGTTCCAACAACTTCTGGAAGGCCCCATGGAAGTCCTCTTGTGTGAGCATGTCAATGACCTTCATCACAGCCTCTATCAATTGTCTCATAACAACAGCCTCTGGGCTTAGTGAATAACCAAAAATCACAAGGAACAAGGTCTGTACTATAAGGAGGCTGAGAAACTGTCTTGATGCCCATCTTGGTCAAATAGGCTGTGACAAGGATGGAGTTGAGGACTGGTGCATTATCCTGGTGGAAATGCCACTGACCCGATTTGAAGAGTGCTGGCCTCTTCCCAAGGAATCTCTTCCTGAACTCCCTTAAAACCTCAACATAGTAACCCTAACCCTTTGGCCAATTATCTGTGGTGTACTGAGTTTCTTACTCCTTCCATACCTCTCATCATCCCTCATAGACTCCCTGCCTTCCTTGAATCTCTTATGCCACTCAAAAACTGATGCTCGATTCCTGCAAGATGGTCGAAAATCAGTCTGAAGCATTCCATACATTTCTGTGGCATTTTTTCCAAGTTTAAAACAGAATTTTATTGCATATCATTCTTCTAAAGTGTCAGATTGCATTTTTGAAATTCCCCAGCGGTGACAATCAGGCTTTAGTAGTTGCTGCTGTAGCTTTTCATTTGAAGCTGAAATTGTAGAATAAACAAAAGAACTGTAGAAGGCAACAACACACATCAGCAACAATAGTAACAGCAACACTTACCAGAGGTCCAGCCTTTTACAAGATTAACAGCTTGAGCTGGACAGGGTTAGTATTTATGAACAAGCGTATCCAATGGGATGTTCTAGCCAATCACAATCCAAGGAATGGACTGGCCAATGTGTGCACATTGGAATCTCCCAATGTGCCATAAATAGCTCTTTCATTGAGGGCTGATTTACTTTGGTCCTAGCCTTGCTAAAGACTTTGGTTTTAGCCTAGCTATTGACTACAAGTGTGTTTCGTGATTCATAAAAGTTGGTTAGTCATCTCATAAGATGTATTAGCAATAACATACTGAACTTTCAAGAGTCTACAACAATTTTAAATGCCCATACGAAAAAAGTCTGGAAACTTATCATATGCACCTTGTACATATTTCAGAAATTCAATTTGGAAAGGTTTAATGAGCAGAATAGAAAAATGACCAAGTTTGAATCCTGATTCCATTTTTATCAGTGTGATCAATGGTTGAATTATAATCTAATAATTCAAATAGTTAAAAAAGAAAGCAAACACCTATTAAATATTTCCTGTTCTTCACAATTAAACTGTACTTACATTTAAACTGAGTACTTAGGCTAAACTGAATTGTTTGAAATAGAACTATTTTCATAAAAATGGATTCACCATTAAATAACCTACAAAGTTTGATATGCCATAAAACCCAAACAACCAACCAACTATTAAATATTTCTGATAATTTTATTTTTTATTTTATGATTTTTCATCCATAGATGATCAAATATTGATTCCATGACAACCAGTCAGAGATTTATAAATGCCAAGGAAACCTTACTGTCAATTCTAGACAATTCTGTTGACAAGTTTGAAGTGAGATAAATTAGATTTAATCCAATGATGATTTGAACTTCAACCGCAATAATCAAAGTGCATCTACTAATATGATGTTATATACAACCAACTGATACTCAGGATGACAATGAGAAATGCTGGAGTATAATCCTCCTAGAATATAATTTGGTAGAAAGAGTTTAACTTATATAGATATCTCAGGAATTAAATTTAAATTTAACTTTCTTTAAAACTGGGGAAATTTAGAAATAAATTTAGTCGGAAAAGGATTGAGAACTCTAATTTCAAAATACAGTCGAGAAAAAATTTTTTTACACCAAATGAAATAATGTCTGCATTTTATTTGTTTATTTATTCACATTGCACATTATTTTCTTATTTTCTTCCATAACTTCAATACACATTTCCCACATGTGCAGCTTTTTCTAATGCAGTACAAGTGCAGACATATTGATTCATTACTCATGTTGAATCTTAATACAAACGTCATATGACATTATACAATATATTAATACATTGCAATTCAACTGCATTCCCATCATAAATTCGCTTGCAATGAATTCTTATAATAAAATCACTTTTAATCCATTCCGATATCGAAAAGAATAAATGAATAAAAGATTCATTATGCATTTTTGTTATAAAAATCATTAGCATTGCATTTCTGTAGTAAAAGTCTTTTGCAATGCATTTCTATAACAAAATAATCTGTAATACATTCCAACAGTGAAAGAATTTGCCATACATACTGCCCTGTTGGCTGGGGCTGAAGAAGACACCAGCTGCACCTCTGCTGAGGGGTAAACCAATGCGGCCACCTGTTGGCTGTTGGTGGCAACCTGTAATACCTGAGGATGGGATCCAGGTAGCCAGTCAAACAAAGTGGTCACATGACTTGCAACACTTCACTTTGGCTCTTACTAGGCGAGATGAGTGAGGCCTGATCCAATCAATTGGTCAGTCATGTCAAGTCCTTGTTCATATATGATTCTCAACCATGTTCTTCAAATTGTTCTTGAGGCAAACACCTACCCAACCCCCTTTTATATTAGAGGTGCAAGAAAGCAGTGACAGAGGGTCAATTGCTCTGTGATACCAATATTTGAAACCATTTAAACTCTGTGTAAACAAATGATTAATATAAAAAAGAATTGTGTTAAATAACAATACTTGAAATCATTTAATTATGCACAAACAAATGATTAATATTAAATAGAATTATTAGTGTTAGATAGGAATACTTGAAAAAGTGTCCTAGGTATGACAGTAAACTGCGTCTGATGGTGAGGCTCTAGTCCTTAAGTTTGGGAAAGTGGAGTGCCCTGCCATTGCTGTAAAGTCCATTCTGACCCCGAGTAGTGGTATCGGTTGAGGTCCTATTTGTGGATCTTGTCAAACAGCCCACTCATTTGCTAGGGATGGTTATTATGATTAGTTATTTGAAACCATACAACCATGAGCAAGTTATTTGTATTTGATAGAAATACCTGGAAAATAGAATTATTAGTATCAAATAATAATACTTAAAATGATTTAATTGTATGTGAACAAATGAATGTTACCAAACTGAATTATTAGTATTACATAGCAATACTTGAAACTATTTAGAATTATTAGTGTTAGCAAAACTTGAAACTATTTAACTGTGTGAAAACTATTTGCTAACAAATCATATATATATATATATATATATATATATAAACAAGATTTGGCATTAAATAGCGCCCAGAGGTTAGTGTGCCTTGCTTATTTTCTTCTGCCAAGTTCAATTTTCATTTTTTACCACTCAAATGCAAGTGTAGAAATATTGATTCATCACTTATATTGAATCTTAATTCAAAAAAAGACATCATAATATAATGATAATCCTTGTTAACTTGCAATATAATTTTCAATGTACAAATGATGACACAATAAAGTTCATTAGATTAAACACGATTTCTGGTAAATTATTTTCTGCAAAGTATTTCGTATAATTATCGACAGAAATAGATTTGAAATTTGTCAACCAGACCTCATAATGAACAATTTCCACAGTTAGCGAGTTACTGGTCACTGCAAGGTTGAAAACCGCTGAAAGGGAAGATTTAAAGAAATTATGGGCTTTTTTATGATCATATGAGACAACAGATATTGTCCTTAATTGCAAAAAATCTTGGCAAAAAGACAAAGATATTTTTTGATGTTTGGCCAAAATTAGATGAACTAGTCAGAAAGCCAATGGAAATTTGGAGTATTATGAAGAATTTGAGGAGATGCCTTGTAGCATGTAGAACATTTTGTATCAAAGTGTTTTTACAAGAGTTCCGCAAATGGTTGGAAAGAAAAAATTTAAGTGGTGACCTCACAAAAGTATTTATGGCCATTTTGGCTACTTCTGAAGATTATACAAAGAGCAAAAAAATGATTCAACCAAAAATGATGGGTAGAGAAACAAGAATATTGACTGATTGAAGAAGATAACATTGATTGGTAATTGGCGATCAATCAGGGCCACAACACTGATTATGTTTATTTCTTGGTAATTTTAATCTTTATTCTATCAGTTGTTCATATGAGTGCTTTCATTCTTGTTACTTTTATGAATACATTTTAACCTATTCTCATCTTCCCTCATTAACTGAAATACTGAGATGAATGATTGACATAATTCTATAAATTATTCACACTAGTATCCTTATCCTTGCTGTTTTTATCCTTACATTTTGACCAATGTATTCTTCAGCCATCCTCATTGTCTGAAATTCTTTGATAAGTCATTGCCATTCTTCCTTGAATTGCTCTTATGAATACCCTTTTCATTGTTCATTACCCATAATACATTATTCAGCTTTTCTCAAGTCTGTATTTCATCTAATAAAGATGGGAGCTTCCTATTTTTAATCATTCTAGATTTAGTTATCAGACATTTTTTCTGAATTGCCTGTATATTACTTGAAACTCTTCTTTGGCCTTCCTCATCGCTTTCTGAAATTCTTGAGTAAGGGAGAAATTCCTGGAGTTGGTATTTTACAGAATATGCTATTCCTCACTTTTTGATTGTTTTTTTTTTTTTCTCCCTGCTGTTATTCATTCTCACCTTCAAACTGCTACAAACAGAAATTTTTGGTGGTTGGAAAGTTCATGAGAAACTCATTCTATCCTTTTTGAGTTTGGCACCAATTTGATAAATATTATTTGAACTGTGTTAAAGTGAATATTTCTATCTTTGATGGGTTCATCAATATATTTTAGATAATATAAAGGGTGTTTAAAAAAATGTTAACTTTTTTATGGGAATTCTTTAATGATTTTAAAGTCTCTGTCTGTTCAACACATTATTGGAATCTTTCCCAGGTGATCTCTGTAATAAGGGTTCTACTTTTATCATAAAGGTATTCCTATAGAAATATCAACATTTTTTTAATCACCTGTGCAATATTCCAAGAATGTGTTGACAGGAATGGTGAACAGGTGAGGACTGTTTGAAATTATATGATAAAGGTACTCCCATAGAATTGCTTTGTCTACTTTTCACTTCTCTCAAACCAAATCTGATTTTTCTCCTATATTTTACACTCTCTTGATTTCATAAATTCTCTCTGAAATTCTGAGATTAGTCATTTAGACTAGTATCATTATCCTTGCTTTTTTTATCAACACATTTTGACCAATATTTTTTTCCACCTTCAGTACCATTAACTGTGACATTTTCATTATTCCTTGAATTATTTTATTATATTTATAAGGATGCAATTTTAAGTACGGCTAACGAGCACATTGACCAAAAGATGAGAATTAAATGAGATCATAGAAACTATTTAACTACAAAAATGGAAGTGTGTCAGTCCAGTAGCTCGAAGGAAGGATAACAGATGATGCAAAAGGTTAATAGATGGGGACCCAAGAAATAACAAGTATAAATGGAAAAGACAGATAACTCAGAATGGCTGATGATGATAATGATTACAATTTGGTCAATATGTGTTCTTCCACTTTCCTCAAGAAATGCAATTGTAACCCTTGTCATTGCCGTTATTCCTTGAGTTATTTTATTATTATTTTGAAGAAAGGGCAATGTGGTAGGTTGAAGAACACATTAACCAAAAGAGAAGAATTAAAAGATATCATAGTGGTAATTAAATGACAAAAATGGAAGTGGATCAGACACACAGCCAAAAGGAGGGATAATGTGAAAACTTGAAGAAAAGAGAATGTGCTGCTTCACATGTCTTTCATCTTAGCAGTCATTGGTAAAAGTAGAAGCATGCATGCACAGGTTAGAATCCCTTTGTTACTATCCCATGAATATGCATGAGATATTGTATATATATAAGGATTTATCCAAAGGGACAAAGTATTTTGTTCATCGACAACAGCTGGGAAAGAAGTAGAATGAGTGATATTTAGTTGGAATATGAAGAGAAAAGCTTTGGAAAAAAAAAAGAAAACAAGTTCTGCCTGACTTTGTTGGCAGGAGAGGGGGAAATCTAAATCCTACTCACTCAGTCAGTGCAGCTTAGTATATACCAATTGTATCCCCTGCAGAGGGGATAAAACCCTCCCAAAAAGAGGGTGTACTGAGTATAACATTAAACTGCATACAGTGGTGAGGCTCTAAATCAGAGGAGTATGCAATACCTTTTCTTTGCTATTACTCCATTCAGACCCAGAGTGGTAGTACTAGTCAGGGTCTCATCTATGGGTCAAATAGATCAGTTAAAAATTATTTGTATCTAATTGGAATACTTGATACCATTGTTTGTATTAAGAATTGTTACTTGAAGCTATAATTGTTTTTTTAAAGATAATCATTAGTTCCTTGAAACCATATAAATATGCACAAATGAATGATTATCATTTGATAGAAATAATTACTTGAAACCATATGATTATTAGTATTAGGAATACTTAAAACCATAAAACTATGTGCAAATTATTTGTATAAGAAAGGAATACTTGATATGATAGAACTGTGTACAAATTATTTGTATAAGAAAGGAATACTTGATATCATAGAACTGTGTGCAAATTATTTGTATAAGAAAGGAATACTTGATATCATAGAATTGTGTGTAAATTATGTGTATTACCTAGGAATACTTGATATCATAAAACTATGTGCAAATTATTTGTATAAGAAAGGAATACTTGATATCATATAACTGTGTGAAAAAAAACTCATAAGTAATAACAACATAAAAAAATGTAAATATGAATGTACAATAAACACAATTCCTAAATCTCTTGGAATAAAATAACCCTGGAGAGGTTCTATTAAAATCAATCAATACATAGATCCACTCTACACAAACCCATACAGATACACTCATCCCAACATATATATATATACAGATATTCTACCCCATTATGCTTCCTCATATATACATCCTCATAGTTGTGTGTTCATTGTTTCTTTTAGCTCAAGAAGGTAACAGCACAAGGTTAGTTTTTCAAGAGAAGTTTAACAGGTTTGAATTTAGAGCTTTCCTTCAAGACCAATTGCCATATCAAGGTTACAAAACCCAGTCTGCTCTACTATTTACCCATAGATGGAGAGAGAATACTGGGATTCAAATGTTTCCCAAGAGTATTAGCATTGAGGATTTGAACTTGGGTCACTGTCTCCATTTCCTACAATAATAACCATTAGACTACGAGAGCCACCTAAAATGCTCAGACATATGCATTATTGCACCTTACTATGCATACCCAGGAGCAGAAAGGCTTATCGTGTTCCAAGTTGACATGCCTGCTCCAATTATTAAGAATGTCTTTACTCTTTTAAAACAATATCATATCATTAGGTTACTGATATTTTTGGCATTCATCACTAAAGATAATGGCAGGTAAATAGATCGACCACTGGAGAGACATTCTAGCTGTCCAAAGTTTATGACAGACTCTCATGACAAGAAGAGAATATATAATCTGTTTGTATTGAAGATGATGAAAAGTCAGGAAGATGTTTTTATGATGCTTTTTTTAGTCAAAGGGACAAGAAGCAGCAGCAGCCAGAATTAAATTTACGATACTTAATAAGTTCATTGTTGTTAGTGTGCTCATGTCAGACGCATCTCGAAAGCAAGCTGTGCTGGCTGAAAACCAGATTCTGAATTCGTTGCTTGCCAGAAAATTAGAGAGAACATAATACTTCAAATTATGAATAATACAAAATAGTTTTGCTGCAGACAGCTATAGCTTCCTCTCTGCCATGGATTTTTTAGCAGTGTATGAAAGGGAGTGCAAGAGGATTCCAGAAGAAATAGGCCAATAGTGTCAGGATATTTTCACCAACTTCTTCAATTAAAAAAATGGAATGGATACTTGAAACCTCATAACTACTTGAAAAAAAATCACTTCAATATTAAATCACAGAACAAGAGTTGACATGCCATAAAAACAATCAACCTATCTGTGTGTCAAATAGATCAGTTAAAAAATGATTAAACTATATAAATTTATCTATATAATGCTTCAACATTTCTGTGCTGGTGGTGAGGCTCAATTTCTGGAGCTCTGGGAAATTAGAGTACTCTTCATTAATATTTTTACTTGGTACACTCTGAGCAGTAGAATCTATTCATCCCATTTCTCGGTTGAATTGATCTGTTTGAAAATAATTCATATTAGATAGGAATATTTGAAACCCTATAATTGTGTACAAATTAGTTGGATTAAGAAAAGTTACTTAAAAATATAATTGTTTATTAAGGATTATCATTAGTTACTTGAAACCTCATGATTGCTTAAAAAGTTTGTCTTTGCCAATGAAGAACTCAACAGGGTTTGAGAAGCAGTAATACCAACAAACCCGTGTGTCAAATAGAATTATTTGAATATGATTTATGTTAAACAGCAGAACTTGAAACCAAATAATTGTGTATAAATTATATGTATTAGATTGAAATACTTGATATAATTTAACTGTGCGCAAATTATTTGTATTAAGAATAGTAACTTGAAGCTGTAATTGTTTATTATGAATTACTATGAATACTTAATTAAAGCCATATAATTGCTTTGAATACTTGAAACTATATGATTGGGTGTAAACTATTAGTATTCAATTGGAATACTTAAAAACATGTGACTGAAAGATTATACTCTTTAGTAAACACTTATATCTTCAAGTTACTATTCTTCATATTGATAATTTGATTTGGTTTGGTTTGATGGCATAACTATTGTTAGTTATTTAATACCAAATCTTGTTTTTACATATATATTAAATATATGATTTGTAAATAGATTTTGTAGATACACACAGTTAAATGATCCAACAGTTCTATTTCAAACTATTCAATTTAGCATAAGTCAACAAAGTTAAATGATTTCAAGTATTGCTATGTATCACTAACAATTCAATTAAATACCAGTCATTGCACTCAGTTTAAATGTCAAACAGTTCTCTTCAACTCATAGATAGGACCCTATCATGTGCAACCGCCCTGGACCAGAGTAGACTCAGTAGCAATGGCAATGAAGGAATGCTCCATATTCCCCAAAGCTCCAGAATTACTGGAGCCTCACCATCAGATTGTTTAGTGTTATATCCAGGACACTCATTAGGAAAGTCTTACTCCTCTGCAGAGATGTAGTCAGTGTGTTCTACAGCCCCAGCTAACTGGGCTGACTAATAATTTCTTGAAAAAAGACAGACATCAGCTTTAAAAAAACAATGAAAGTTGACATTGCTGTAAAAGCAACCAACCCATCTATATGTCAAATAGAACTTTTTGAAAATAAACTATATAAAGCCATTTTCAAAAGGCTCCATTATATCTGTATAGAAATCTCAATGTATAGTTTTTTCCCTGGTCACTTAGACTTTACAATAATAGGTATGACACTATGCGGCATCCAGTGGTGAGGCTCCACTTCTGGGGCTCTGTAGAGTGGGGAGTCACCCTTTCATTGGCATTACTCCTCGGTCTACTCTGGTAGTAACTGTTAGGATTTTCATCTCTGGATCAAATTATTTGTATTTGGTAGAAATACAAAATGTCAATTTGCAGAGTTGTAAGTTGTTCACAGAACTAATTGTAAAGTTCAAGTCCTTTTTATAATTGTAAAGTGAATCCAAGAAGGAACCATTCACTGGGGAAACTGACTGATCAAAATATTTCTTCATCTTTCTAAACTTAAAGAATTGGTGGGGGTAGGGAGAAATGTAAAAATATATAATAATTTTTTTTACGTGAAGTGTTCATTTTTCATCGCAACAATTCTCAGACATCCTGAAGCACAACACTGCTCTACTGTTGCCCCAAAAAAAGCCAGGTCCTTGACCACATGACCAGTTCTCTGCAATATCAGGACAATAGACAATTAGCGAGTTGTGTGCCCATATATATGCAGAAGAAATTGCACACATTGACATTCATTGTTGTTTGCTGAATGTTTAAGTATACTAAATAGGAATTTGGAATAGCAATTACAATACTTGAAAATTTTATTTATGTGTAACCAACAAAAGAATAAAGAAAACACAAAAAAGGAAAGATGTGTGTTTATGTGAGAAAGAGAATGAGGCATGTAAGAACAAAATGAAACAATAAAAAAGTTTGTAACATCTAAAAAAACACATCAGTTGATACTATTATCTTTACTGATGGGTTGAAACAAAAGTCTTTTTCTTTCAAGTATGCTAAATCATGTGCACTTGTACATATATATATATATATAAAATCATGTGTTTATATATATATATATATATATATATACACAGTAAAAAGTAAAGTTGGCGAGCGTTGTCGAGGGTGACGCAAAGGTTCCCTTTTCCATAGCTACTGCACTGAGGTGTAAGGAAGGGTGCTACTCTTAGATTGCTCCACTTCACTTGTGATATGTACCTTATAATATTGATTGTTAAGCGAAGAGATATCAAGTACCATTTTTGAGTCTTTGGTATGACTCGACCTAGGATTGAATCCTGATCTCCCGGGCCATTGGCAAACACTCTACCCAATAGGCCAATGGAATTATATATGTATACATATAAGAAAATGAAGACACCTTGAAAGAAGTTGAAAAAACACAAAAAGAATTTTATTTGTAAAAATAAAATCCTGCTAACTAAATTAAATGGCTGAGTTTAACAGCATGGCAATCTCTCTAGGGTTATTTAATGCCTCGAGGTTAGGGAATCCCATTGATATTTACATTTTTATGTTGTTGTTCCTTGAGTTGTTTTGTTGTTGTTTACATATGGTCCAATTGAATATGAATAATCTTTAAACTGATCATCTGACACCCATTGATAAGACACTAACAAGTCCAACCACTTTGGGTCAGAGTGAATCTGAGAGAAATGGCAATGAAGTGGTACTCCACACTCCCCACACCACCAAAACTGGAACCTCACCATCAGAAGTAGTTTAGTTCCATACCCAGGATGCACATTCTTTTGTAGGGGGGAGGAGTTCTTACCCCTCCATAAGGGATATTGGCAGCATATTACAAGCCTTGTCAATAGTAAATGCTAACTAGGATAGAAAATGTGTAGATACATCATCTCAGACCTGATAAAGAAACAAAAGAATGTTGAATATATATATATATATATATATATATATATATATGATAAAAATAAGTTGAAAAGTGGATAAATAAAACACTTACAATTGGTTTAGTAGTAATATTTCATTCTTTATTAATAAAAGAACTTCATCAGACTCTAAATAAAGAATGAAATGTTACCACTAAACGCATTGTAAATGTTTGATTTATCCACTCTTCCATTTATTTTATTATCATCTTGTCAGATTCACAGAAATCTACCATTTCTCCATGCATATATGTATATATACGCACTCACACAGCCCCTTTTTTCCCCCAAGATTTGAATTTGTGCCAAAAAGAAAAAAAAACCCTGACCCTGATTGATTTCTGTTTCAGACTTTTGTAGACATATAACCCTAACCCTAACCTCCACCCAACAAACCAAATTTGAGCAGAAATAAAGATGATTTCAAAGTATCTGTGTGTATATGTTAGTGTTTATGTTTTTCTTTGGGTCGTCTTCTAATTTTTAAGCAAGTCACCCTTTCTAAGGTTATTTTATGCTGTGTCAGGATTTTTATTTTTGTCTTTTCAATATATTTTTGTATTTTATTATCTTCTGTTTTCTTAAAAGAGTCTATAATTTTGCGTGTTTTTAGTTGAAAGAGTTCTTTTAGGTTTCTTGTCAGAAAGTATTTTTTCTCATTCTAGTTAAATTTTTGCATTTCAGAAGGATATGTTTTTATTGGGATTATTTTGCTACAAGTGCATTTTGGCCTTCTTCCTTCTTTTGTATAAAAGCATAAGTCAACCATATATAGCCAATATTTTATGTTTTTATTATAGTCATCACAATTCCTTAATTTCTCATTTTGTGTTCTTCTTCTTGCACACACATCTGTTTAAGCGACACATTTTTTTAAAGTCCAATGAAAAAGCTTAAACATTAATGTACACTGCAAATAACATACCTTCATTAAAACTTAATAAAATAACCCAGTCAGTTGTGCAGGCTGTAGAGTACACCAACTAAATCTCTGAAAAGGGGTAAGACCTTGACCAATGAGTATCGTGGATATGACACTAAGCCACCTGATGGTGAGGCTCTAGTTCAGTAGCTTTAGGGAATGTGGAGTTCCTCTTTCATTGACATTACTTCCAGGTCCACTCGAACCCAGAGTTGTACCTGTTAGGGTGCCATCTATGAGTCAAATAGAACTGTTTGATGATTAAACTGTGTGCAAACAAATGACTTATTGAATTGTTAGTGTTAGATAGCAATACTTGAAACCATTTAACTGTGTGCAAAGAAATGAGCTTTGCCTTAAAACATTACCTACAATGTAAGTATAAACAGGATTTGGCATTAATACCTTACAATTTATTGATATGCCATAGAATCCAACCAGCCTTAATAAAATTGAAATAACTACAGCTTATATTTATAAACCAGCTCACTAGCCTTGTGAGTAGAGTGTTTGCGAATGGTCTGGGAGACCGAGGTTCAATTCCACGTCGGGTCATACCAAAGACATTAAAAATGGTACTTGATACCTCTTTGCTTAACACTCAGAATTATAAGGTATGTATCAAGGGTAAAGTGGAGCAATCGAGGGAAAGGAGTAGTGTCCTCCCCTACACCTTGGTGTAGTAGCTATTGAAAAGGGAGCCTTCAAATAGTCCTCGACTACAGTCACCATCTTTACTTATATTTATAAACACAAAACAAACATAAAAAATAGTGGAAAGTTTTAAAAAATGTGCTTTTTAAAATCATTATGCGAAACATTTATTCCATGCCTTGTAAATGTGAATAAAAAAACTCCAAGAAGTATATCAAGAGAAGAAGGGGTATATTTGACCACCTCATTCACCATGTGATGATAGCTATATATGACTACACTTAAACTTCCAATTAAGATTGTTCCTATCAATTGGAGAGTGTCCAAGGGGCACAACTCTTGAGGATTAACACATATGAAACATATTGTTCCTTTATCAAGTATATTAAGGATTTAACATGAGGTAGGTGGTTTTGATATTAGCCCGGGTGTGGAAAGAGATTAATAAATAACTCCTGTGTCATTAACTACCTCGACTAATTCTGTAATTTATTTTCTTAATTTTTATATTTATGATATTTTGGAATTTGTCATGTGAACAAACATTTTACCATATGACATCGACCTTATACCATAAATATTGTTGATTAACCACTTTTTCTCTTATTTCTAGCTGATGACTTTCTATACGACTTAAAACTTAAAGCAATGGACTTCCAGAGTCAATAATTAAAATATTTGAGGTTTTATACGTCTTCTGCTATATTAGCATTAAGCACTTTTTCTGCTCTAGTCCTATTTGCATTTCTCCTGTGTGTGTGTGTTTGTGTATGCATATATATATATATATATATATATATATATATATATGGCGACCGTATTCTGGGATGACCAGAAGGCTCCCTTTTCAATAGCTACTACACTGAGGTGTAGGGGAGGGCACCACCCCTTTCCATAGATTACTCCACTTTACCCTTGTTACATACCTTTTATTGCTGAGTGTTAAGCAAAGAATATCAAGTACCAATTTTTAAGTCTTTGGTATGATGCGACCTTGGATTGAACCCAGGTCTCCCGGACCATTAACGAACACTCCACCCACTAGGCCATATATATATATATATATGTGTGTGTGTGTGTGTGTGCCCAAAGCATAAAAATATTTTGGTGTCCTAAGCAGGGGCACCCAAGGATAGGCAAAACAGATGTGCTTCTTCACATGTCAAATGGACAAGAAAAGGGAATTTGTGCCTTTTTAATCTAAATAACAGGATGTAGTAATTTATGAAGCTCTTTGCTTTGATGTAGCACAAGGCCAAATGAATGGGGCACCCAATAAGACTTGAACTCACTCGTGTAGGTTTGCTAGTCTAGCTTGCTAACCATTACACCATCAGAGTTGACCTCTAAATAACAGGATGTATCACTATAGTAATGGATGATGTTGCCATCTTGTGGGCATCATATAAGCAAGGGCAGATAACTCAACAATAATCAAGAGTAAGAACTGAACAACAGAGAATTTATCAGTAAGCTATTGCTGATAACTGAACCGTTGTGACTGTGAAAAAAAAAAAGTTTTTGTTCTATTTACCCAACCACTTCACTTTAATTAGGATGGGACACAAGGTCAAGTGGAATACAATAGGTTTGAATTTAGTGTTTTTCCTTTCCTTAACTGGTTGCAATCCTAAAGTTCAAAATCCCTGTCTATTTACCCATAACTTCCAGAAGAATTGTTGGATGCATACCTTTCCTAAGAGGGTTAAAGCTATGTGAAATGGAAACAATTTCATTCAGGATTTGAGCTTGGATCGCTGAATCCATTTCTTACAACAATTATCATTATGATAGAAGTGCCTTAAAGTTTTGTAGCTGAAAATTTGCCCTATTCAATGCTGTTATTGCTTTCTCTTTATTTATTGTGGTTTTCATTGTGATAAATCTGAAGGCATTACTTTAGGAGCATCCCTCACAGTTATAATATAGATTTCAAAATCACTTGGAGTCTAATCAGGACAATTTTAATTTGGCTAAAAAATAAATAAAAAGCAAATTTAAAAAGTAGCTACCACTGCTCTTAAAATAATCTGAGTTCCATTCTTCACTACAAAAAAGGTAAAAAAAAAGAAATTTTCCTTTAATTAACTGTTGATTCTGGCATACGACCAAAAAAAAAACTGATTTTAGTGGAACTCTCTAGAGAAAGAGATAGTGACGTCTCTTCAAGTCTAATGATTATCCTGTGTTTTGTTTATCATTTTGCAGTCATTTTCCAAGTCTAGGATCATTGCAGGATCTTCAGTGCTTGCACTGAATAACTTGAAGAACTCAAACGGAAATGAATTACTTCATCCCACCTCTCTTATTTTAATCTGTTGTTGTTGTTGTTGTGTATGCATCTGATTTATTTGAATTATAATCGATATAATCGTAATCAATAGACAGCTTTCTGAGAGATTGTCATATGTCATTGAGTGGAAGACACTTGTCATCAGTGGCAGCCACTAATTCATTTGCTGTCAGTACACAAACACTTGTATGCGGGCACACACTCACACAATGTTAAAATTCAATGCTAAAAGAATCTCTAAATTATAAAATCTTTCCAGTCATCAGTAAATGAAAATATAGAGCAATATATTATCAATTATAAAAAAAATGTAAAACAGAGCAAAAACATATGACTCTGAGTTGCATGGTTATGAGGGTCAAGTGAACTGGTTATGTTACTGTGAAACTCACTCATGAGTTTTTACATTGCCAAATAGTTTTTCTATAATTGAAAATGGTGATATATATATATATATAAGGTTACAGAAAATTTCCTAACCAAATTAAAAAAAATTTTTTTACTGATTTCTTTTAATGAATATGTTGAATAGCATGTATGTTTTCTCAGTTAGACTGAGATCAATTAAGCACTACTTTTTGTGAGTGTGTATGTATATATATATATATATATATATATATACTGTCTTCTTTTCTTTCTTATATAAGAAAAAAATGAAAGACAGTATGATGAATCAGATTCATACATTTTGCTGCAGGAGGTTGCATCATGACACCATTCTATCAACTGATGTTCATAGTATCTTTTCATTTCAAACCATATATATATATACACATGTGTGTGTGTGTGTGTATATATATATATATATATGCTCACACACTCTTGTTTGTGTATAAACATATATATATATATATATATATATATGAGAAAAAGGTAAAGAGTATAATAACTTAGATTAACATAATTTTCCATACTGTTTTCCTTTGCAGTTAGAGTTCATCCCAAACCAGCATCATTGTCATCATGATGTGCTGCTAGTACAGATTTCCCTGACTCTCTCTCACCATTTGTATCTATCATCCATTGCTTCCAGCAGGTCTTCTTGACTACATCCTGCGTCTGTACCGAGCTGTTGTAAATAAAGTACTTGTTAATCAACCAATGCTTGTAAGTTTATGTGAAGGCGTCCACAGGAGAATGTTGCTTATGAGTTTGTCCTTACTTCTCCCACAGTGTCCCGCATGTCTTGTTTGTCTTATTCTGATGGTTTTAGAGATGAGAGCTAGGTGGGTGTACAGGTGCTATTTTGTGGGATGTTGCTTTCAGGATTTGTTCAGTATAGCTCATATCATTCTTGTGCAAATTCCTGTTCAGCTTTTTCTTCATAGAGTTAGTCAGCATCCATATGGTGCATCTATATAGTAGAATTGACATGACCGCTGCTTTGAAAAAATTGCATTTTATTTTATCGGATAAGTCTGACTTCCAATATGATCAATTATCTATTGATAGCAGTCCATGTCTTTGCTTGTCACATATTGATGTCTTGATCAGTAAATGAGAAGCTGCTTCCAAGGTATGTGAACTTGTCCACCAGTTTCAAAGAACCACTTTTTAGTGTGGAGATGTTTTCTTTTTGATAAAAACATATGTACTCCATTTTGTCTGTATTCACAAGGAGGCCTATGCCACCTGCTGCCTGCTCCAGACAATGCAGCAGGGATTTGGATTGAGTAGGTGTATTTACCAAAAGTGCTATATCATCTGCATAGTCTGTGTTCATTAATAGTTTGTGTGGGGTATCATCTGCTTCTTGCTTTTTTTAGTGTAAAGCCATTTTCTTTCATTAGATCTACCAATGTTTGAAGTACGTCGTCTAGGCAGATTATGAACAGTTACAGGGATAATGTACCCACTTGCAGAACACCAGCAATAATGTCAAAGAAGTCTGTGTCTACGTCCATTGAGCAAACTTTTGCTTTCATGTTTTTATAGAGCATCATTATAGGTGTGACAGCTTCTTTGGGGAGACCATAAGCCAGAAGTATTTGCTCCATCTTCTCTCTGTGTATGGAGTCAAATGCCTTGGAGAAATCTACAATTAAGAGTGTCCCTTTGAGGTTTTTTGCACAAACTCCTAAGGTTCAACAGATTGTCAGAATCTGTGCTGTTATTGATCAGTTTCTCTGAAAACCATTTTGATTCTTCCTAAGAATTTTCTCTACTTATAGTTCAATGTGGTTGAGTAGCAGAACATTATCAATCTTAACCACTATGGAAGTGAGGGTTATACCTTGATAGTTCTTGGCAATTCATTTCACCATGACTGTGAGTGTCTGTATATATATATGAAAAAAATAAACTCTCATCATAAATCAGACTAAAATGTTTTGCTATTGGGAGAGCATCTTGACACCATCTCAATCAAAATATTTCATATATTGCTCTTTCATTGCCATTACTCCCAGTTCCACTCTGAGCTGAGTTATAGTAACTGTTTAGATCCTATATATGTGTCAAATAGATCTGTTTGGAATAATATTTACAATGATTTTGAAGTATATTAGCTCTTTAAAACATTGATATTCCACTTAAGTATAAAGCATTTACCTATTTAAAATGATTATGACAACATATTTTTCAGGTGTATAAAGTTTGGGAGTATAAGTATTAAAATGATTTTAATATAGAATAACCCAACAAAAGTTGCCATGCTGTAAAATCAATCAATTTACCCACCGCCCACTGAGGACTGAATCTTGGTGGCTGAGCAGTCTGTGACTTTGGTACTATGTGACCAGAAATGATCCATTTTAACTACTTGGGTTTGATGGGTGGTTGGTGAGACTTGATCAAATCAATCACCTGATTGTATCAAGCCCTTGCACTTATATATTTTAAATCCTAATTTGATTTTACAGATTGCTCTTATGGCAACTCTTTTTATCTTCAAGGTATTATAAAGTCATGGCTGACAGTCAACTATGTTGAGAGAAACAGTTTATGAGAATTATTTCTGCCAGTTAATTAATACCCATGAAGGAAAAGAGAATATTTTCTACCAGTTTATTAATACCCATGTAGTTAATTAGAATTGTTTCTACCAATATATTAATACATATGAAATCATTTAAACAAAAAGCAAGATTTAGTATTTGATAGCCCATAAGATTTGATATGCCATTAAGCAAAATAACCAACCAACCTGTTTTTCTGTCTATTTCCTACCTATCAAAATCTATCCCAGTCTTCTCCCTCTCTGTCTCTCCCATTATCTATCTCAGACTGTTCCTTATCTGTCTACCCTGCAGCTGTTTTGTATATCTCTCTCTCTCCAAACACACGCACACAAATTATGATGATGACACTTATCTACTCTAGCATGAAGACTTCTTCATATAAACATTATTCGTCTAAGCTTCTTTCATGTATATTTTTGTGACTTTTGAAATGCAACTCCTCTGAATGACAAGCTATTATCTGATTGATGTGAAAGGCACGAGATCCACTAACAACACCGTATTTTAAATAGTTTGTAGTATTGATTTTTAAAGTATGAGGTAGCCATTGGCATTGAGGAGAAAGAATTTTACCTATATATTTGAATGAGAATGATAAAAAGAACACCTTCATTTTGAGCTACACAGGATTCCTACCTATTTTAGAGTAAATATCAAATGGTTTAAGGATTATATATTTATACATAAAGATTGTGGCAGATATACCTCCCATATTTTTAACTGTCACCAGTGTTGTTCTTATGAACTAAGAGAAGTAATGGTAGTTCCATCTAGCTAATGTCTCTGGCAATTTTTTTTTTTTTTTTAGATACAGTCAGTTACAATCATGGATTGGAGCAGGGCATACCATGCATTTACATTTGAAAGACTAGCAAATCTGTAATTGCAGCACAGATAGCTTTTCTTGCTCATTTCATGTTATGTTGGAATGATGCCATTCTGGATAGAAAATCAATACTATTATTGGTTGAAACTTCTATCTGGAACAACATCATTCCATCTGTTCATATCTATCTCAGAGAGGTCCCTAATTGCATGGTGGCAAACATGTTGGCCTTTAACGTTGTAGTAACCATATTCGAACTTCAGTTGCGCTATCATATTTACTTTCAGACTAATACTTTTGGGAAAGATATGAACCCTCTTATCTCCCCCCACCCAGCTATGGGTTCAATAGTACTAAAACTGTTCTTCTACAAGGATGGCATTGACATTAACTAACCCATGAATGTTAATATGCCATTAAAGAAAGAAACTGAACCAAACTATTTCAATCCGTTCATGTCTTGTCCTGGTAATCATGAAAACTGAAATAATTTAAAATTCTTCTTATGATTTTTAATTATGAATTAAATGATTTGAAAATCTAAAAAGCAAAACTATTATATCATTGGTCAGATTTTGATATTTTAATGTATTAAGAATTCATTTCACCTGTCAAAAAAACAAAGAAAAACAGTCAGAATTTAAACTTTGTTCAACAAGTCCATTTCATCATCAAGATTAATAATAATAATAATAATAATAATATTTCATAAGGACAAACAAAAAACAACAAAAACTAGAACAGAAAAATAAGAAACATAACTACTTCAAGCAACAAATTACTCAGATCACACATGCAAAGACCTGGTCATGACTATGAAAAGGAAACCTCAAGAGAGAAACTGAATCTCTATTAATAACAGTATGAAATAATGTCATAAGGACTGATTATATAAAAGCTTAAATTGATTATATGCAGCAGAACAGCAAATGTAGATTATGCGGAGACAGAGATGAAATGGTAAATTACATAAAAAGCAAACAAGTGCCAAAGGAATATAAGACTTGGCATGATTGGGTGGGAAAGGTGATCAACTGGGAAATGTGCAAAAGTTTAAAATTTAATCTTTCTACCAAATGAAAAAGCAGACAAAGCTGCAAAAAAAGCTCTTCAAATTGATATGCGCAAATCAAAAATCCCATATACAGATCTAAAACCAACCATAAAGAAATTTATATCAGACAAATGGCAGAAATCATGGGACAATCAGACCCAAAACAAACTCCATGAAATACAAGAAGCTATCGGAGAGTGGCCAACAGGCTACAGAAGCATCAGAAGAGAAGAAGTAATACTTGCCAGATTGCGTATTGGGCACACCCACATTACTCATTCACACCTGTTAAAAGGGGAGGATGCCCCAGTGTGCCCATCATGCAAAGTACAACTCACAACCAAACATATCCTTCTAAATTGTAACAACCTTAAACATATCCGTACCAAGTACTATCAAGCAAGAAACCTGAGGGACATCTTTAAGAATACAAACCCTGAAAACATTTTTAATTTTCTAAAAGAAAGCAACTTTTTCAGCAAGATATAACCAAACATCTCTATAGAACCGCTACTTTAATGACTGAAATTCAAAATAACCTTTTTGGCATTAAATGACCCACAGGGGTTGATATGCCGTTAAACAAAACTCAAACCCAAATGGTGTATGCACAAACCAGAATCTGTCCTAGAGAATGAGATGCATAAAATTTTCTAGAATTTTGAGATACAAACGGATCAATCAAAAGAATAGGCCTAGTGTTAATTAACAAGATAAAAAGAACTTGCCATCTAATAGATTTTGCCATTTCTATGGACCACAGAGTGAAAATAAAAAAATAAAAAAGATAAGTAAATGCTTGGGCCTTGCTGTAGAACTAAAAAAGTAGAACATGTGGGTGTTAGTAGTACCAATTGTAGTTAGAGCACTTGGAATGGTTCCCAAAGGATTAGAAAAAAGATTTGGTGGATTTGGAAATCAGAGGAAGAATAAAGACTATCCAGACCCGTAGCATTGTGAAGATCCGCTAAAATACTAAGAAGAATCCTGGAGATTTGAAGACACTTGCTGTCACTCAGACTCCCGTGAAAGAGTACCAACTGTTGTGAAAAACTCCCAAGGAGTAAAATAATAATAATTTAAACATTGTCTACATTTTCAGTTGCTGTCAACTTTAAAAATATTTTGGAAATCACTGCAAGACTTTACTATCAAGTTTTTTTGTTTTCTTTTTTTGGACATGTCCAAAAGAGTCTAATTGAAATATCATTGATTCAGCCAAAATCTCTCTAACTAAATAATATAAAGACTTTGTAGTGTAATAACAAAGCAGGTATTTGTGCCAAAATCACTTAAGAGAAAAAAAAAAGCCTTGGCACATACATTCTTGTAAATGCTACATTGAAAACTAGATACAAAGGAGAATAACAAATGGAAGAACAGAAAATTTGAGGCACTATGGCAGTCATCCAGTAGGAAACAACATTAGCAATTACAGCTAAAATACTGGGGAGAGTGCTGGAAAATTAAAGGGACTTTCTCTTAGTTCCTTTCTAGCATAATCTGCCAGTTACTACAGGCATGAATAACTAATAATAATTGAAAAAGCCTTTGCAATAAATTGAAATTTGAGGAATAATTGGAAATGATGTACCATAATCAGTTTGTTCATTATCTATCCATCCTTCTATATCTATCAATAACAGTCTCTTCAATATCTTTCTATATCAGTCCGTTCATTATCTATGTGGAGGAAGTCCTTGTCAGGTAGTTGCTTATTTGTTAGACTCTGACATCATAGTAAATGAGTTCAAACTTCAGTCATGCCGTTATGTTCCCTTTCAGTCCCTTGGGAAAGGTATGAACCCCTCTCATTCTCCCAGCTATTGTTTAAATAGTACCACTGCTGTTCTTCGAGAAGAATGGCTTTGGCATTGAATAACCTACAAAGGTTGATATGCCATTAAACAAAGAAGCCAAACCTTGGGAAAGGTATGAACCCCCCACCCCTTATTCTCCCAGCTATTGGTTAAATAGTACCACTACTGTTCTTCTAGAAGTGCACCATAGCCATATACATGAATATGCGAAATGTACATGGGACATTCATTACATATATAACACAGAACATAGGAATCTCGAAATTCGAAAAACACATAACGATTTCTCAGTGCAGGTACGAAACCTTTTATTACCTTTGAGTTAAAGGTTTTGGCATAAGGAAGAGAGATACACATTCTTTCTATTCTGGCTTTTTCATCTGCCCACCCCCCTCCAACACGTGTGGCACCCGCCACAAAGGTCTCCACGAGCAAGCGAAAGTCAACCGTCTTCCCCTGAGGCAGGTCTCATCTCAACTCACTGACTTTTTCAAAATCTCCCAAAATCCTCCGCGCACTTCTGGTGTGTGACGTCACCCGCACTTGCTTGCCCCATTTCTCATCTCGGGCTATTGTGACATCTCTGAGAGACACGTCTGCTTTGCCCGCCCGCCTGTCCACGAACACCTGTGTTAATGTTGCACCTAACTAACCCATGTGCTGAGCCAAAAGGTTCTCAGCCTAACTAAACCCAAAGGCATAAACCGAAATCCCTCGGCCATTATATTACAGAAGAATGGCTTTGTCATTAAATAATCCATAAAAGTTTATATGCCATTAAACAAAGAAACTAAAATAATCATTATTTATATCAGTTTGTTCATTATCTATCTCTGTAAATCTATCTAAAATCCAGAGAATGTGGGTATATTAATTTCTATGTGTCAAAGAGATCTGAGAATTAATTTTTTTTTTTTTTTAAATTTATTGTGGACTTTTTGTCCTCATCTTGGTAGTTTTTGTGTTGTTTCTTCTTTCACTATGTTTCGGCCAAATTTCACCTCTGGCCTTCTTCAGGTGATTTACCGTGACCAATTAAAGACAATTTCAAAGAGATCTGTTTGAAAATTATTAGAATTAGATAATGTGATGATTTTTACTTACCTGAAGCAAAAATATTGCACAGCTTCATATGTTTCTTGCATAAACAATCATTTGCAATATAATCTGCATGCATGTGTGTCCTTGACATTTACTATCACATATGAATGTGCATAATTTATTGAGTTCATAAACGACATATGGCAAATCTTTAGTGAGTGACCATTGGAAGGGAATCAGAACGAGAACGACACTTGGTTGGAGCATATAGAACAGACCTTTGTAAGAAGAGTGAAAAAAATGAACATTGTTTTTGAAAGAACTAAACTTCCTTGTCAATAAGGAAAGCGAGTTCCATCTTCCTTTGTCAGGGAGAGAAAAAAATAAGTCAGTTCTGTTCATTACAATGCACTACAAATTATTTGTATTAGGTTGGAATACTTGAAATGATATCCTCCCTGTTGGTGGGACTTAGAACATGCTGAGTGTATCACCAACAGAGGGGTCAGAACCTCCCAAAAAGGGGAGTTCTGGGTATGATACTAACCTGTATCTGATGGAGAAGGTTCAGTTCTGGAGATCTGGTCAGTCTGAAGTACTCCTTCATCGCCATTACTTTCAGGTCCACTTTGACCCAGAATTGTAGTACCTATTTGTGTCCCATGTATGAGTCAAATAGATCTATTTAAATTTTTTATAATACCATATAACAGTGAAAATTATTTATATTAAGAATAGTTACTTAAAGCTAGAATTGTTTACTAAGATTTATTATTATTAGTCAATTGATACCATATAATTGTGTGCAAACAAAGGATTAATACTAAATAGAAATAGTTACTAAAAACCATAAAATTATTTATAAATTATTTCTATAAGATTTAAATACTTGAATCCATACAACTATATGCAAATTATTTGTATTGGATAGGAATACTTGATATCAATTAACTGTGTATAAAAACTCTTAAAAAACAACTACACAAAAAATATAAATGTTGAATGCATGTAATTCCTTAACCTCCAAGCATGAAATAACCTAAGATAAGTTGATATGTCATGAAAATCAGTCAATTGCAGCGATGCAATTGTGTGCAAATAGTTAGTATTAGATAAGAATACTTGAAACCAAATAATTGTGGTACAAACACATTTATATTTCTACTTTATAAAGACTGTGATTGAACTTGAATTAGAATTTTAGCATTGAATAACACACAAAGAGTTAAAATACTGCAAAATGAACAAACCAATTTTTTTTTTCACCTGCTTAAACAAATCTTGTTTTGTCCATAATTTCCTCTTTTGAAATTGATTTTAAATTTTCTTTCTTCAAATGATTAACATAATGACAAAAAAAAAAAAAAGAGTATATAGATTTATAATAGCCAGTCATGTCAGTCAGTTCTGACAAGTTAAATGTGTTCCATCAAAAGTGGTTGCTCAATAATTCTTGCTGAAATTTTCTTGTTTTTTTTTTCACTCCTTAGAATTAAAGGAAATCATTCCTGACCATAAAGCCATTTTATTTTTTTTTAATTTTCACACAAAGTTTTTTCATACAATTTTAAAATTGTCATACCAGTCAATCATAGGAGAGAAAAAATGCCAGGTTTTTTTTTTCAACAAATCATTACAAATTTCTCTTTCTTTTATATTTTTATGAAGATTAACAGAGAAATGTGTTTGTGTAATTTTCTATACAATACAGTGTTATTTAGCTTAATTTAAGTCTTTTTATAAGCTAAATCCATGGAATTCTCTGGGTATTGATAGCTGTTATTACTCTTGCATATATTTTAGCAATTAAAGACAGAATAGAGAAATTATATGCATATTAATTATAACTTTACACATATAAAATTAATTAAAAAATAAATATAAACAAATAAAAAAGAAGCAGTTTGCAAAGTGTTCCAGAAAGCGATAGGCAAGATGAAAAAGGGAAGAAAGGAAAGAGGGAAACTCATAAAGAAAGAAATAGATATATGAAGAAGGAAAGAAAAGGAAAGACATAAAGAAAAAGAAATGGAAAATATAAAAAAGAAAAAGGTGAGAATACACGAAGAAAAAAGAAAGAAATGACATGAAAAAGAATGGAAAGACATAAAAAGAAAATATGATTTGGTTGGTTTTATGGTATATCAACCTTTGTAGGTTATTTAACGCCAAATCCATTTTTATGTAAATAATCTGCTCTATTGAAAACAGTTCAGTTTAGCATAAGTACAGTTTAATTGTCAAAAAATTTCCATTTCAAACTATTCAAGGAGTTATATGTAATAATTCAGTTAAGTGTAAATACAGTTTTAATGTGGAAAAACAGTTCTATTTGAAATAATTCAGTTAAGCATAAGCACACAGTTTAAGTGTAAATACGGTTTAATTGTCAAAAACATTTCTATTTCAAGTTATTCAGTTTACTCAATTCAGTTTAGCATAAGTATGCTGTTAGTTCTATTTAACCCATAGATAGGACCCTATCAGGTGCTACCACTCCGGGCCAGAGTGGACCTGGGAGCGATGGCAATGAAGGGGTACTCCGCATTCCCCAAAGCTCCAGCACTGCTGGAACCTCAACATCAGATTGTTTAGTGTCATATCCAGGACACTCGTTGGGGGGGGGTTACCTCTCTGCAGAGGTGCAGTCCGTGTATTCTACAGCCCCAGCTGACTGGGCAAAGAAAATATGAAGATGGAAAGAAAGAAAAGGAAGACATTAAGGATGAAAGAAAGAGTAGGAAGCTGTAAAGATTGAAAGAAGAAGAGAGATGGGAAGAATGAAAGAAAAAGCAGGAAGTCTCAAAAAGAAAGGAAAGGCATGAAGGATGAATGAAATGAGTTGGACATGAGTGAAAGAAAAAGAAAGAAATATGGAGGGAGAAAGAAAAAGAGGGAGACATAAAGAATAAATAGAAAAATATTAAGAAAGAAAAAAAAGAAAATAGAAAAAGTGGGAGAAAGAGAGGAAATAATAATAAAAAAAATATAGAAAGAGATAGAGAGAGTGAAGAGACATTAAGAATGTAAAAAATCCAATCTATAAACCTTTATACGTACAATTTAAAATAAAATAGAGAAGGGGTTCCTTTTTCTATAAGAACTAACAAAAGCATACCCCCCACCACCTAACAAAAGCATACCCCCCACCACCTAACAAAAGCATACCCCCACCACCACCACCTAACAAAAGCATACCCCACCACCACCACCTAACAAAAGCATACCCCCCACCACCACCTAACAAAAGCATACCCCCACCACCACCACCTAACAAAAGCATACCCCCACCACCACCACCTAACAAAAGCATACCACCCACCACCACCAAAAATGTTCAAATGTCCAAAGAACTCCAGAAATTATTATATTTCTCAATTATTTAATCTTGAAACTCTCAAAGCAAATTCTCTGCTTTATCATAGCTTTCTTCTTCAAGAAAATAACCTTTTTATTTCTACCTTTCGGATGACAACTCCATTTTTGTGGAAGAATAGCAGTGATACTATTTAACGCATAGCTGGGCGAGGAGGATAAGTAAGTTCATTCCTTTTCTGAAAATGAACATAATGGTATGAATGGAGGTTGAACTCAGTAACTTTGAGCCACAGTCCACCACTTTAGTCATTATGCTACAGGGGGACTCCAACCAAGACATTTTCTAACCAAAATGACAGCCTTGTAATTCAACCTTTTTTCAGGCAGAGAAACATATTTATCACCAATGGTACACAGGCAGAACCATACTTTTGTCCATTTTTAGTGATAGCTCACTGTAAGGTATTTTCCTATTGGCTGTTTGTTGACCAATTCAGTATTAATGTGTTCTTCAGAAAGGATGACATTGATATTGACTAATCCATGAAGATTCATTCCTTTGTTTAATGGTATATCAGTGTTGATATATAGAAAAATTGCTCGGAGGCCTTACTCTTCTTTAGGGTTATGTAAAGTTTGTTTTACAAAATATCATAATTAAAAGTAAGTACTTTATTGTTTTCAGTTTATTGTACAATGACGCACAATTGCTGATTAAATTATCATGGGGTTTTTTTTGGGTTTTTTTAATATATGATTAATTGACTTACTTGAACATCGCCTCTATTATGCAAATTTTCTGAAATAAGCCACCCACTTTACAAGAATTTAAAAAAATTACCTGTCTACAAAAGGGTCAAAGCATCTTATTTCTGCCTTTCTGGTGAATAAAAAATGATTATGTCCAAAAATTAAGGTATCCTTTATATACATTATACCTGGCCATTGGCCTAATGGGTAGAGTGTTTACCAATGGGAGACTGGGGTTCAATCCCAGTCATACCAAAGACTCAAAAAATGGTTCTTGATGCCACTCAGCATTATAAGGTACAGATCAAGAATAAAGTGGAGCAATCCAGGGAATAGAGTAGCACCCTCTCCTACACCTTGGTGTAGTAGCTATTGAAAAGTGAACCTTTGGGTTGCCCTCAACTACAGTTGCCAACTTTACTTACTAATATACATTGATGCAATTTCATTTTTAGTTATGGTGTTTCAATGCTATGGAGTTTGGTAATAGATAATACCTAATAATATCTGTTTTAATAACTTATTGCACTATTTTATTTTAGCTAATATAAGCAATTGAAGTGATAATTTCATTTTTAGTTATGGTGTTTCAATGCTATGGAGTTTGGTAATAAATAATACCTAATAATATCTGTTTTAATAACTTATTGCATTATTTTATTTTAGCTAATATAAGCAATTGAAGTGATAATTGCTTAAACTGTATTTAATGACATAGAAACCTTGTCTGTAAAAAGTACTTGCCCATCTGCTCTGTGCAAGGGACTCTGGAACCGGTGAGTTGGGCCATATATTGGCATAAAATGACTTTTATTGATAAAAAACCCCACAAAGATCCAGTTTTGTTAATTTCCTGTATTGAGAAGTGAGCAAACAAGAAATTCAAACCACTGGTTAAGCAACAATGAGAGTGTTCAGTACTTAGATGAGTGACCATTTAGGAACAACAGGTACTATAAACCAGGGCTCTAGGAGGTGTGGGGCCCAATTTGAAACATATTTTGCAGTATGCTGTTGTGTGTGCTTGACAAGCCAAGGGTAAATTACACTCTAGCATGAAGCCCCCTTAGATGTGGGGCTCACTTGAGAGCAGTTGATCTATTAATCTTAAGGCCGGCCTTGCCATAATCAATTAAAGGCCTATGAACCTGACAAAGCAAATAAATAAGTTTGGTTTTGCTGTTAATTTTTTGGTTGGCACTATTTTTATTTTTAATATTTTTCTTAAAAACACCAGATTGAATATATTTGTTTCATGATGGAAATTATTTTTTAAATGCTTTCTTTCAAGTAACTTTTAAGGATTTTTTTAGAAAATCAAATTCTAATTATTAACTACAACTGAGCTTGGTTTCATTTTTTTTTTCCTTTTCACTCTTTTTCACTCCTTTGTTCATTTTTCTTCCTTTCTACGGTGAAATTTCCCGAACCTAAAACAAAAAGGATGCTCTGCTTTGCATGGATTTTTGCATAAGCAGCCATTTGTAATATGATTTTTATGCATGCACAAGAGTTCTTAATATCATTATCACTTATGAATATGTATAAGTTATCATATTCATAAAAGACTCATCCAAAGCAAGAGTGTGGCATTTGGGAACAACAGTTTGGAGAACCAGAATTTGAGTGACAGTAAATTGAGCCTATTGAGTGGAACTTTGTGGGAAAGAGTGGGGAAATGAGTACAGTCTGACTTTGTTGGTGAGAAGAAAAATAGAAAGCAAGCTTTTCTTTGGAAGTGCTGTTTTGACAAGAGTCAGAAGGATGCGACTTACACCGAGAAAAGTAACAAGTTTTTGGTATTGTTCACTACACTTTCATTTATTCTATTTTCTTCTTCCTTTCTGTTATTTCCCCCTAATGGTGAGCAGCAATAATGGGTATGTCCCATTCCTCATAGATATGTTGGACACTATTGTGAGGGGACGGGTAATTTGCTGACTAAGTAGTCACCACTAACAGTGGGTATCTTCTTCATGCCGTTGGCAAGTACTGTATTTTGTTAATGTTATAAAGATTTCCATTTCATTTCCAACCTTTGTTTTGGTTATTTTTCATTCAGTAACAACACAATCAGTTATAATACATTCTCTTCTTTCTTTCATATATTTTTCCTTCTTTTTTTTTTCTTTTCTTTTTCCCTTTCTTTTGTATTTTTTCTCTTTTCTTTTCTTTTTTTCAGCAGTTTCTCTTCAGTGTGACAAAATTTTCAAATATTAATTTTATGAGATGCCTCACTGCATTATATATACCCTTGTGTCAGACTAGCTTATGCTTATCAAATTGTGTACCTCAATTCAATAACAAGGTAGTCTAGCAGACCAAATTATTTGTGGCAAGTCAGTATTTGATGAACAAGACAGAAATTTTTAATGTTTATTTACATCATCTTCAGAACATTACAGTATAAAAACTACCTGTGTCAATTCATTAAGAGTTTGTAGATAAAATATTCATTTACATTATTCTCAATGCATTTTGATTTGAAACCCTGTGTTAGTAATGTGAGGTGTTTGAACACACTGAAAAAATTAATTTATAGATTGATAAATCAATATGAAAAATGTATTTTAGAACCTTCCTGAAAATCTGATTGGGAGAAGTGCTGGGATTGAATCAGTTCTTGGCCTTGTTTTCGGAGGTGTACACAAGTTTCTATTTGTACAGGGTAAGCAAACCCAGTCAGCTGGGACAGTAGAATATACAACTGCCTCACCGCAGAGGGGTAAGACCCACAAATGAATGTCCTGTTATGATACAAAACAATCTGACCGTGAGTCTCCATTTCTACAGCTTTGGGGAATGTGGTATACCTCTTAGTTCCTGACCCAGAGTGGTAGGACCTGTTAAGGTCCCATTTATAAGCTAAATAGTTTGACTATATAACTATGTACAAACAAATGGCTGATGTTAAATTGAATTGTTAGTGTTACATAGCAATACTTGAAACTCTTTCACTGCGTACCTAAATTGAATTATTGGTATTATATAGCAATACTTGCAACCAGTTGACAGTATGCAAATGAATGAATAGTGTAAAATATTAGTACTTGTAACCACTTCAATGAGTACAACCAAATGATTAATATTAAATAGAATTATTAGAGTTAGATAGCAATAATTGAAACCATTTAACTGTGTGCAAACAATAACAATACTTAATTGTGCTGAAACAAATTAGCTCTGACTTTTTTAAAAATAGAATTACCCGCAAACTATTCCCTTACAAATCATATGTATATCCATTTAACTTTGTGCAGACAAATGACTGATGTTAAATTGTTAGTGTTACATAGCAATACTTGAAACTATTTAACTGTGTGCAAACTAATGATTAATAGTAAATAGAATTATTTATGTTAGATAGGAATATTTGAAACCATTTAACTGTATCCAAATAGATGAGCTCTGGTTCATTTAAAAATGTTTTATACAAACTATGTGTTTACAAATCATATAGGGGGTGTCCTCGTGGTGTAATGGTTAAAGCGATGGACTGCGGAATTGTAGTAAGTGAGTTCGTACTCAAGTCTTGCTATTACGTTGACTTACAAGCAAATACCCTTGGGAAAAGTATGACCCTCCTTATCCTCCCAGCTATGGGTTAAATAGTACCACTACTGTTCTTCAAGGAGAATGGCTTTGGCATTAAATAACCTACAAAGGTTGATATGCCATTAAACAAAGAAACCAAACCAAAACAAACAAATAATATATTTAATATATATGTATAAACAGGATCCTGCATTAAATAAGTTACAAAAGTTGATATGCCATAAAATCCAACCAACCAACCATCCAGGGTAGGTAAAAGTCTTATCATACTAAATGTATATTAGAAGTGATGAAATACTATGATCTCCAGAAAAACAATATATGAATAGTATTTAGAGTTGGGTGAGTCGAATGTTTTGCAATATTTTTCTGATCTGAGGCATGATTCAGAAGTTGTCTAAATTTCTGAGACGAAGCTTGATGATTTTTATCATTAAGGGTTTTCAGATTATTGTCTTCATCTTTATTGTTATTTCCACAACATTTCGGCCGATATTTCCTCCAGCCTTCTTCAGGTGTTTGTCAAACTCGGGAACCTTCACAGAACTTCGAACTACATCCTTTATTGAATCCACAGGGGTCGCCTGTTCTGATTCCATTAGCCATAACCAGGTACAAGTGTTAAGTATTCCTGTATTGTTACTCGCTTGCAGTCAGGATTGAACCTGCAACCTCCAGATGATTATCTCCCTAGAAGCTTAGGATGTTATTGCCCCCAAGTTTGGGAAGGTGCCAAACTACACTGGACTGTGAAGTGCCAAGTTCACCTGATACTCATCAAGTGCTACACACTAGATCTGTCTCTATAGCCTGGAGCACAGTCTCAGAATAGGCGCCTCTGGTGGTGTAATGGTTAGCAAGCTCAACTAGCAAACCTACACGAGTGAGTTCGAGTCTCATTGGGTGCCCCTTTCATATGGCCTTGTGCCACATCTAAGCAAAATGCTTAGTAAATTTCCACAGTCTCAGAATCTACAATTTTTGGCCAACCTGACCCTGCCTGATCATAAAGATTCTTACAACCCAAGCAAAATTTCTTCAACCATCTGGTTACTCTACTGTGATCAAATGTGCCTTCAACTTTCACACAACAAATATTTTTGCTTCTTTCTTTGGTGTTATGGTTCAATACAAATTCGTAAAGCGTAAGTTCCTAAAATCGACTTGTATTCTCCTGTATTGCTTTCAAATCACACATTGAGTGAAACAATGTATGTATCCGTGCACCAACTACAAGGATTGTTCCAACCATAGCAGGTACCTTACACAGCTTGAACTGCTTCAGTCATATACCAAAATATCGCAAAAGTTTTTACTTATCCTAAGATAATGAGTGAAGCTTTTCAGCTTTTTAAATTTTAAAATTTAACCCTTAGAACCTGTTGCAAGAGCTACAGTATCAATGAGTGAAGAAAAGCCTTGTCATCGAGGAGTACCAAACATCACATAAACCAGAAAAAAGTGAGAAGTAGCACAACAATAAAGACATGTTAGAAAAAGGAAAGTTTTTTTTTTTTTGTTTATGTAGAATGTTGTCCTGGGAAATTTCACATGCAAGAATTGTTGTTGGAAATGACCATGTGAGAAATCTACACGCGGGTAAGGCTGCTGTGACTTATCGTACTGATTCTCATCAATGGCTGAACTGCATGTTAGATGTGTTCTCTAACCCTTAGGTCCTTTTCTGCCTTGTGGGGACAAATCAGCTTTTCCTTATATAGCACATGAGTGGTGCAGATTGCTTTTTCTGAGAGTTGCATTGCCCAGTTTCTGATTTGTTGGAAAATATGACCCTTTAATTTTCCCTCATATTCATACCAAAAGTGGGTGCAAGGGCCGATTGAACATCACTCTGTCTTTGTCATATGAATTGTGGTTGTTGAGATGAACATTTTGGTTTGGGTTGTTCAGAAGGGTTCCAACCGATTACGACAAGGCCCCCACCTTATATATTTGATCATATCAATTAGTTATAAATATATGTTTTTGAAATGTTTAGATAAGGTGACTTTCTCACTGGACTTTGTTTGGTTATGAAGAGTTCTGACAGGATACAACAAACCCAAGCATTCAGTATTTGTGCTTTTATCTTATCATATACCCTGACTATCTGAGGAATATGCATTTGGCATCATTACAGCCTATAATTGATAGTATTATTTCATTATTAATTTACAATATCATTAGTGACTATATTATTTTTACATTGCTAATGCTTATAAATAACAACCTTGAAATTTGTTGAAAAACTGATTAGAATATTTTACAGTTTTCAGCTACAATTCTGTCAAGAGCTCATGATGGAAGATTCCACCAGTGTTAGGGGCCTAGAGTTCTAAAGATTAAATAAAGATCTTTACACAGTTGACCAACTTTTATAACAAAGTGATGATATCTAGATTGCTGTCTAGACATCTTGGAGAGTCAGTGGCAATTTTTAAAAAATGATTATGAAACTTATCTCAATATTTTTTACTTCTGGAGATTTAGGGAATGTGGAGTACTCCTTCATTGCCACTATTTCCAGGTCCACTCTTACTTGAATCAGTTGTACTTATTAAAAGTCTGTGTATGTATCAAATAGATTTATTTAAAGATTATTTGTATTCAATAAGATTACTTGATGCCATGTTAATGGAAATTATTTGTCTTCATACTTACTTGAAGCTATAATTATTTACTAAGGATTATTATTAGTTACTTTAAATTATATAACTGTTTGCAACCAACAATCAATAAAAAGAAATAATTACTTGAAATCATATAATCACTTTTATTAGATAAGAATACTTGGAATTACAAAATGCTGTGCAAATTATTTGTATTAGATAGGAATACTTGATATCCCATAACTGAGAGCAGAATCTCTTAAAAAACAACTACACAAAAAAATAAATATAAATGTACAACTAACATGATTCCCTAACCTCTAGGTATAAAATATCCATAGATACCTTTAAAATCAATCAACCAACTAATCAATACTTTTTGAATAAAAAGATTTTTTGTGAAACACAGGATTGTTGAAATTTTTCTTTCCAAAACAAAAATATCAAACAATCGTTTCAGAGGTTCTTTGGCCAATAGAAATGTGCTGAAATAAAGATGTTAATTGTGAAGGTAACAATTTTAAAATAAATTAACATTTCATTCCTTGTTTATGTGTTTTGGCAAATACATCTTAAGTCTTGATAATTTTTTAAACTTATTACATATGCACACACACACACACATTTTCCAAAGAGAAAGTGTAAAAGGAATTGGATACAGAGAAAAGTAGGAAGAAAACAAAAAGAACAAGAGAATAGAGAAGGATATGAAAATAAATTTGTCCAAACAATTAAAAAGAAAAGAGGGAAAATATTTAATGATTTTCTTATCAAGAAAGAGAAAAAAAGAGTGTAAGTAAAGAACAACAAATATACAAAGTTAAGAAGAAAAATAATCTGTCCTACCAAAGAAAAAAGTGAAGGAATAAAAAAATTCCTATAATTTTTCCTCCAGAAATGTGTACCCAATATTCTAATTAATTTTTTTTTTTTTTTTTTTTTTTTTTTTTTTTAGTTTTCTTGCTTATTTGATGAAAAACAAGATGCTCTTTTTGCTATACATTTCAATTTTTGCTCTGATTGAACAAGGTTTCTTTTCTCGTCTTAATATTAAAATTCTCATTTGCCAATTTTACTCTTAGGAGATTAGTTTTTCTCTATGATGATCAGTTAAGATAAAAATATCTCAGATTAAAATGATTTTTTTTTCATTTTTAAGAAAGAGCAAATTCAGAATCTGACTTCCTGTCAAGAATTTCTACAATAAAGACAACTGTATATAATGCCAATGCTTTTTTCACCAGTTTTAACTGATAGTTTTTCACTTAAGTCTGAGGCACAGTAAGTCTCTTCAGATCTCCAGAACTCTTCTCAGTATTCTAGCTGATTTTACCAATGGTCAGATTGGTGTCAATTATCTCTCTGATTTCCAATGCCCCCATTTTCTTTTTAAGGCCTATTTGTGTAGTTTTGTTTTAACTCTGAAATTTCTGGAAAGAATTTCTAAAACAAGAAGTATTTTGTAGATGAAGATAAAAATAGATGGTTTGTCTAAGACAGATTGACAAATATTGGGTTGATTCCTAAATAATTTCCATTTCTGTAAAATATAATTTATTCATGAGTAATTTAACAAATCATTTCAATCAATGTTATTTTGAATCACCTCTTACCATTTATCAGGTAGCTTGTTGAATCCTCACAAGTAAAATTCAGCTGGTTTTAATCCAAAGTTTTTCACAAGTGTTTTCATCTGAACTTCTTAAGAAAATTTTTCCTCATTTACAGTATTTTGTAGAGAATAAAAAAGATGGAAATCGCTTGGTGCAAGGTCTGGTGAATATGGTGGATGGAGTAGAACAAACAAGCCTAAATCCGATATTTTTTTCTGTCTGATTCTTGCTTAATATGGCTTTGAATTATCATGGAAAAGACCAAAGTTTCTCCCATTGACAAGTGTGGAGCATTTTTTTTTTTATTTTTCTGCACATGTTGCTGCTGTTGAGAAGATAAGTTTGCTTTGAGTGTCGGATTCTGCTTTGAAAAGTCAAAATGAATAATGCTGCAGTGATCCTACCATACACACAACAACTTTTCTTTCACAAAGCTCCACCTTTGGAGTAGGTTGCAGAGATTTATTTTGGTTAATCCATTGTCTTTTGCATTGAACATTGTCATAAAAGACCCATTTTTGTCACTTGCAATGATATTCTTGAAAAATGGGAAATTTTTCTACCTTGACAGAAGACTTGCCATTATGGATATGTGCTCTTCCCTATTCAACTCGCAAAGAGTATGTGGAACCCTAATGAACAGTTTCCTCACTTTCCTTCTTTTTTTTTTTTTTTAAGTAGTGGCAGATTATGAATTGGGATGTGTGGAAGTCAAGTACTAGTTCTCAAGTACTTTTGTACAAATTGCATTCCTTCAATTCTCATAAAACATTCTTGATCGAAGTTCAATGAGTGCGTCTTGGTATGGGTTTATCTCTCAATGATGTACTGCTAGAACAAAACTTTGGAAACCAGTTTCAAACTTGGCTCTCCATAATGACCCCTTGGATATAGACACTACAAATTTTCTTTGCTCTATCTTTTGTGTTTTTATCATTCTTAAACTCACACAACATGTCAAATATGCACTTTCAGTTTCTCAGTTTTTGGGGTGTGAAATCATAGTTTAAATTTTGATGCATACCTTTATTTTGCTGCTGAAATAAAACTGACTGATGAAGGCACTCTTTAATCAAGTAATTTCCGACTACATTAAAAACATTATAAATTTAATATGCATAGTTACAACTTGTTTTTAAAAAACGGAAATTATTTTGACTCAACCAAGTTCGATAAGCTACAAGTACTTATAACTTATAATATTTGGTCAAACTTTAGACTATCAGATATATCAGCTTTGTATATAATACTGGGTAGATATTTCTTGACCATTTGTTTTTGAAAAAAGTGAGGAGTGTTATATGTTATCAAAGAAAGTAATTTACCTCTTGAGTAAATCCATTTAAGGGCTTGGCATCTGTAGAACCAAAGTCTTTGAACAATTATTTTTGTTTTATTTAATATCCTTCACCCCATTGCAAATCTCTGTGCTTGAGGAGAGTTCTGAGGTTATAACTTTCGAAAGATTCCATTTTGACCAAAATAGGTCTGCTAATCACAAGGTCACATCAAAGGATTTTCCTCCGGTTATTTTGCAAAGAAATCTCAACAAAATAGTTTCTATATTAATATATCTCTGAGCTACTTGAGATATATTTGGTGCAAGACTATTGGTAAGGATTATAGAGAGAGGTAAAGCTTGAGTTTAGGAGTTTCTGATAAGCAGCCAAATGAAATTATATATATATATATATATATAGTATTGCCTTAAGTGTCTCACAAACTTGTTATATTCCATCAAAAAAGAAAGGTAAACTAACAATAATAAGGTCCGAAATCATGAACTGTTATTGACAGGTTAACAACCATATGGAAATTTGATCTCTCTAATAAAATAAAATGGGTCTTTTTTCAAACTGTAGCTGTGTAACTACTATTGTATGGTTGCACCATTTGGACTTTAATGAAACACCTAGAGAAGAAGCTAGATGGAACCACATAAGAATACTGCATATTGTTCTGAAAAAAATCTTGAAAGTAACAGTTTGCATAATAACAGCTGTACGGCCACTTATCTCCCATCTCACAAACCATCCAAATATGATAAACAAAACATGCTGGTGAGTAAGGCTAAACTCATTAGCAATATTCTCTGATGGACTCCTACATATGGACACACCAGTGTTGGCCAACCAGGAACAACTTACTTTCAACTGCTCTGTGCAGACACTAGGAGCTATCTATAGGACCTAACAAGAGCAATAGCTGATAAAGTCTAATGATGAGATTCAATGAAATTTATGCTGTCAGCATAATTTGATGATGATGTAACTAAACTGATTGTCACTATCATTTGTTGGATTCTCATTAGATGCTCTGTTTTTGTTGCCTTGTGCCATATTAAACAAATTATAGTGAATACTTGGTAGTGTCTATCTCTGCTCTTATAAACTATTAGGTAGTTGGGCTGCTATTTTAAATAATACTCCATCATGGCATCAAAGAGATTAATGGGAAGATAAAATGGTGTTGGCTATCTCCTCTCTCGGTACCAGAAGCAAGGAATGGTTTTTGACTTGAACTATACAGTTGGTCTTCCATTCAAAGATTTTACCTTCTTCTCGATCAATTAAGTGAAATGTAAACAGACTCATCTAGAACTTGGCTCATTTAATCCATTTGACAAGAAACATTATACTACACATTCCTCCTATCCATCTATTAGCCCAGTCAGCTGGGGCTGTAGAATATGCTGACTGCATCTCTGCACCCCAACATCCAAGTATCCTTGATATGACACTAAACAATCTGATGGTGAGGCTCCGGTAATTCTGGATCTTTGAGGAATGTGGAGTATCCCTTCATTGCTATAACTCCCAGATCCACTCTGACCCAGAGTGGTAGCACCTGATAGGGTTCTTCTATATATGGGTCAAATAGAACTGTTTGACATTTAAATTGAATGCAAACAAATGACTTATGCTAAAATGAATTGTTCGAAATAGAACTGCTTCATCATTTAACTGTGTGTAAACAAATGACTGATATTTAATTGAATTCTTAGTGATAGTTAGCAATACTTGGAACCATTTTTGTTGACTTATGCTAAATTGAATTGTTAGAAATAGAACTGTTGTATCATTTAACTGTGTGTATCTAAAAGATGAGTTTAGAAATCCCATATTTAATATGTACATAAAAACAGGATTTGGCATTAAATAATCAACAACAGTTAATATGCCATAAAACTAAACCAAACCAAACTATCATATATAATGTTATTATCAATATTATATATATTTTATATGTATATTATCATTACTTTTACCGGCTCACTGGCCTAGTGGGTAGAGTGTTTGCCAATGGTCCGGGAAATCTGGGTTCAATACCCGGTCATATCATACCAAAGACTTTAAAAATGGTGCTTGATACCTCCTTGCTTAACACTTAGCAATATAAGGTATGTATCAAGGGTAAAGTGGAGCAATCCAGGGAAAGGAGTAGCGTCTTTCCCTACACCTTGGTGTAGTAGCTATTGAAAAGGGAGCTTTCGGGTAGCCCTCGACTACGGTCGCCAACTTTACTGATTTACTTATATGATATTGAGTGGTAGTACTAGTTAGAATCCTATCAATTGGTCAAATACATTTGTTGGAAAATTATTAGTATTAGATTGGTATGCTTAAAACCATATAACTGGACCAGCAGATTTTTTTTTTTATTATTAGATAAAAATAGTTATATAAAACCATATTATTGTGTATAAATTATTAATTTTAAGAACAGTTACTTAAAGTTAATCATTCAAAAATTATTATTATTTACTTGAAAGCATCTGATTGCGAGCAGAAAAAGTCTCATTTCAGCATTGAATAACCCAGTAAGGTTTAACATGGTATTCAACCAATCAAGCAGCAACCAAAAGAAAATGATTTCATGTCAGACTTTGGTTTACCAAAACAAAAACACATATTTAGGCAGCTGATACCTGATAAACATGAATTTTCTCAATGACTGGACAATAAATGATTCTTTGATTGAAGGAAATTGGTTTTTCGGTGCCTTGTAGGTTGTTCAGTTATCAACTTCCTGCATTCTTTACAGTTAATAAAATAGCTTTTTTTTCTTCTTTTCTCTCTATTTTTTAAAAGGATTTTGTACTTAATACAGAGAAGAAAAAAATGTCTGTCGCACAATCACAATTTAAATCATTTTCAGCTATTTAACAAAAAGTATAGTTGACTATTCAATGCGAAAAATGAACAGATGTCTCCTAGACCTGAGTAATTTCATAGCATCTTTAAGGACAGTGGGAGTTACTGGGCAGTGCCCATCTTCTTTCTAATAACCTATGTCATAGGAGTGCTATGCTGAGTATTTCTCTTTGTTATTGAGCATTGCCCAAATTCTCTCTAATAAGCTCATTAAGATACCTTGCTGAATATTTTTCTTTATGACATCTCTCAGTGCAACGAAGGTGACTTAGCCATATGTATTTACTCCAGGCAGGATCTGACACAAGGTTGATTTTTAAGGGGAGTACAGTTAGTTTGAATTCAGTTTTCCTTCTTGTAGATTGGTTGTTTTATCAAGGTTAAAGAACCCAGTCTACCCTACTATTTGCCCATAGAGGAAGGGAGAACAGATTGATTCATGCCTTTACCAAGAGCATTAGCTCAAAGTAAGACATCCAGAGCTTACTCCAATATTTGAAGTTGTACTGCTGATTCCATTTCTTCCGACAATAATTGAGTGCATTAACACTAAAACAGCATATACAGTAATGTACATTGCAAATTGTACCCTTTATCAAAAATTAATTTACTTTTTGGCTGTCTCATAGATGTTTAATGCAAAATCATTGCTTTTATATATGAAAATGAAAAAATAAAATTACAAATGAATAACACAGGACAAATTTATAAAACCTGATCTTAAAATTATTATACATTTTAGATATATCCCTTGATTGTGATAAATGCCATTTGTAAGTACATATAGTACACATTGCACATCTATATTAACACGATAGATTGACATGCCATTAAAAATCAATCAATAAGATGTGTATTCAGGTTAACCTCTTTTCAGTCAGTTTAGCGTGATTTTTAGCGTGGTGAAATTGTTATTTTTAGGGCAAGGAAGGAGTTGTAAGGCATGTGTGTGTTTGGTTACTTCCTCGCTAAGTTTTAAAAGTAAATAAAGGAGAAGGTTCAAGATGTACAAAGTCGAAATGTTTTTAAGAATAGTTTTTATTTGCAGCATTGAATATTTAGTTTGTGTTTGTGCTGCAAGCCTCATGGGAGAGGAAATAAGTGAAGAGACAAAATGGAGTTATGAGAAAGTTGAGATAGCAGCATGTGTTGTTAGACATGCGAGGGAAGTATGTTCGCAGTATGTAGTGAAAGTCATGTTTGCTGTTGGAGGAAATAAACTTTGGAGTCATTGTGAGTTTTGTGTGTCTGGTGGTTTTGGGGAGTGGCGTGTGTGTCTCCATTAATGTTACCCAGAGGTGAAATGAGAGCTAGGTGCCAGGAGCGGGATTAGGCATTGCATCGACATAGCCAATTTTGGGGGTGACATAAAGTTGTTCCTGTGTGTGGCGTATTGAATGTGTCTAATTCATATTCAACTGGGATTCCTTGGTCTAAGAGAAAATAGACGTAAGGAATCCATAAATTAGATAGGTTCCCTCATGTGTCCATGCTGCTGCTGCTATTGAAGAACCGCCAGTGAGATGTCTGCACTGGACAGAGTTGTTCAGCCAAAGAGACTGTGTTTGGCAGCTTACACAATTTCTGCTGCCCGGAAAGGTGGACCGGATTGAATAGGATAAGTCATCCTGATTGGGTGAAATTATGCGTCGAATTAAATTGCATGCCAAACTAAAATAGGAAATTTCCTTAGATGGTTATCTACAATAATGAAAAAAGGGGCATAACTCTATGATACTCAGATATATGCAAATCAGTAACTCTAATGTATTACTGTGTATTTGTGCAGCTACCTAAATATACATATACTCAAGCATCCATATTTCTGCCTCATTATTGTCAATAAAAAGATTTAATTCATTGTTCACCAACCAATCAAGCAGTTAAATTACAGATTACTGTTGAATATCCTTTTGAATTATAGATTAAGTATTTTTTCTGCTTCTTACTTCTTTATTTTGATCATCTAGTTGGTTAGCATCAATTCTCTTCCCTTGATCCTTTGTCATGTCACTCTGACTATATCTTCTTTTCATTTGCCATTTTTTTTGTTGCTCAGTATTTCTTCACTGTTTCAACTCAGAGTGTTTTTAGTTCATTGGGATGACAAACAACTCAGACAGGAAATTTTACTTTCTTTCATCAATAACACTTTTTCATCACTTCATTACAGTAAATGAGGAACAGAGATGGAACAGTCAACTGCTCCAGGCTCGTGCTTGCCACAAAGTTTCATATCTAACTTCTAAATTTTTCAGGATCATGGTGTAGCAGAAAGAATTTCAAATTATTATTTAGTGCAGGAATTGCTTTGGCAGTTGGAGTTTGAATTTATATATTTCATCCAATGAGAATGACTGATGCCATTCTGCCTGGATCACCTCTCCGGGGCAACATAAAAAGGCTGCACTAACCATCTCTCAACCTCTCTTTTCGCTTCCTCCTTGCTAGCAGCAAGGACAGACCAGCTGACACGAGAGAGAACATTCCCCCCCTCTCTCTGTCTCTCTCTGGCCGATTCCAACAGCAGACAGAGGGACTTTTCATCTTGAGAGAGCACATTCAACATTTGTTCCTCTGCTTTCTTTAGGAGACCATTCCTTATCAATTAATTCTCCCTCCTAAATCAAATGGACCTCGAAGCTTCTGGCTGAGTACCAAGTTCCTGCATGGCTATTTACAACTGTTTTCTTCCTCCTGCAACTTACAGCACAAGGGTTTCTTTTTGTCTCAAGCTGTTATTAAAACTTCCAAATTAAAAAATATCAATATCTTCGTCAACTCATTTGTTTTTCCTTTTAATATAACAAGAAGCAACAAGGACTCATCAACACTGATGGCCATTTTTGTATAAATGGTAATAGTATCTGCACTCCTGTTATAATGGCTTTACTTGCATCCAATGCAAGAGAAGCTTTCATTTGATCTCTGGGTCACCACATATCAGTCAAATCTAAAGGTCTTTATCCTGGGTCATTTTAAACTAACTTAGACTTCATGTTAAACAATAGATTATGCCAATCTATAATTTAACATTTTACATTTTCAACCAGGATTCCAGATTGAGATTAAGGGATATGCACATTAGGGATCAGGGTTCTAAGTATATATTTACCAATCCCTCCAAACTAGCAGGATGTGACACAAGATCAATTTTTAAGAGGAGTTTTACAGATGTGTATTTTTGAGTTTTCCTCCTTCTAGACCGGTTTCACTACCAAGGTTAAAAAGCCCAGTCTGCCCAACTATTTACCCATAGCTGGTGGGAAAATAGTTAGATTCATATTTTCCCCAAGGGTATTAGCGCTAGGTGAAATGCAAACAACCTCGTCCATCATTTGAACTTGGATAAGCATATCCATTTCCAATGATGATAACCATTACACTACAGGCACCTCCTGTTAGATTGTTTTTTTTTGGGGGGGGTCGTTAATTAGTATCAGCCATCTACAAATTACTAGTAAATATTTATAAGTTCACCCCTCAGTAGCAGGAGAAGATAGGCCAATCAGAGATAACTAAAGCATCTATGAACAATAGCAAGATACAACCTAGAGTTAGTACGTGTTCCAGCCTTGTTACTAAGAAGGCATACCTTTTGTATTGCACGACTAAAAACAAGATAACTACCAAAATTCCAACACCTCCTCCTAAAAAAATAAAAGAATCCACTTAAAATTTATCTTTTAACCCACAATGCATTTCTTCCATAATTTCTATAAAGTTGAAAATCAAATGAAATTTGCACTTGATCTAGGAATGTGTTGTAGAAAAAAAATTTTTTAAATCACAGATCTGATTCTATTGCTGGTTCATATAAGAAAATTGACTTCTCTAGCAAAAAGAAGATATGCGTTACAGTCATTAATAATTAAAGTCACTGAGTAAACATTTTCATTTTATGTCTGTCCTCAAGAAACATTATTTGAAGAACTTTGCACTCTTACAAATTAAAAGCTAAAATCAGATTTTCCTCCCAATACAAAACTTTATTTATCTATCATCAAAAAAAAAAAAAAATTATTTATTTATTGGTATTTTTTCAAACTCAAAGCTGAAAGATTAAAAATTTTTTTTTGTTAAACTTTAATTTGTAGGAAACCAACCAACTTTAAATACGAATTTTGTTTGTAATCAAAATCTTTTCTTGTTTACTTTTTATTTTCCAGAAAGTAAAAAGGATTTATATTTTTGTTGTCTTAGTTATTTTGCCTTTAATTTAAAGTTCCTGGCACTGTTTTAAAGACTCTGTATTTTGAATTAGTTCAAGTCCAGGGAACAATTGGCATTGTCATTTACCTTCTTTTTTTTTTTTTTTTGTTATATTTAATTTTTGCTCTCTTCTTCTTTTGAACCAGATTATACGTATATATATATATATATATACATATATAAGGAAGGGAAGTTGTTTAGATTAAATTTCAGGAAATTGTTTTTTCAGCCTGTAAGTTTGAGATATATGGAAGGGAAACAATTTTTTTAAAGAAAAATATAAACAAAATAAAGAGAAAAAGAAGGAAAGAGAGATGAATGAATGGATGTTTCCCCATGTCTTTTTAGGTCACTGTGATGCCACACTGAGTATTTCTCTTCATGACATCTCTCAGGATAATGAGAGTTACTTGACAGTGCCCATCTTTTGTCTTTAAGAAGCATATAACCGAATTATATGGTGCCAGCAGCAAGGATTAATTCCAGACCAAACCAAAAGAGAAGTGATTGAATGCATGTATGAGAAAGAGTGAAAGGGAAAAAAAAAGGAGAAAAATCAGTATCTAAAAAACAAACTGGCAGAAAGAAGATTATACGAACAGGAAATATATAAGGAAAGAAATTATATGAAGTTCATTCAATAAATAAGGAAAATTTTTCAGTCACTGACCCATTGATCTTGTTGGTAGAGAGTTCACAAATGGTCTTGGAAACTGAGCTTCAATTGTTTGTTTGTTTGTTTGTTTAATAGCATATCAACCTTTGTAGGTTATTTAATGCCAATGCTATTCTCCTAGAAGAACAGTAGTGGTACTATTTAACCCATAGCTGGGAGGATAAGGGGGTTCATACCTTTCCCAAGGGTATTTGCCCGAAAGTGAACGTAATAGCGCGACTGGCGTACTACGATTCCGCAGTCCATTGCTTTAACCATTACACCACGAGGACACCCCCTGAGTTTCAATCCCAGGTCAAGTCATACCAAAGACTCAAAAATTACTACTTGATGCCTTCTTGCTTAACACTCAGCATTTTAAGGTATATAGCGATGAGGATAAGACCATTATTATTATTATTGTTGGGTTTTTGGTTTAAGGTTTAAGTTGGTTTTGTTGGTATTACTTTGGTTGTGTTGGCATTTTGTTGGTAGTGTTGGTATTTAGTTGGTAGCGTTGGTAATTCATTGGTTGTTATCCCCTTGCTAAATGTTGATGGAAAATAAAGGTAGTGGAGAAGAACAAACTTGTCGTTAGGTTTTGAAGGAAAGTTTTAATGGCAGCATGAAGTAAAGGGGTTTACACTGGTATGCTGCGAGATCTCGTTGTAACGAAAGAAGGTAGGAAGTTATTAGAGTGTATCATCTAATTTGTTTTTTAACTAAGATCCCTTGATCTAGAAGAATAGACCCAAGGTGTCCATAAACTAAATGGCTCTTTTCATAGTGTATGATGGAGCTACTGCTATTCAGGAGCAGACGAATAGACGTCCGTTCCCATTCAGGATTTCTGAGTGAGAGAGAGAGAGAGAAATTCGCAGGCTTTCTTCGATTTTTGGTGCTGCTAGGAAATATGGTTCAGGCTGAATAGGACAGGTCATCCTGATTGGGTGAAAATGTTCAGCGACTTTAACAGTCAAATTGTATTACGCGCCAAACAAAAAATCCAAGTTTCTTTCTGCTACAGATATGGATCAAAGGTTAAGTAGAGCAATCCAGAGAAAGGATTAGTGTCCTCCCCTACACCTTGGTGTAGTAGCTATTGAAAAGGAAGCCTTTGGGTTGCCAACATTGCTTTACTTTATAATGATCATTTAATATGGGGAATTTTTTGAAAAATAAATTTTTTTCTGAATTTTTAGAAATTATGTATTGGAAAAATTATTCTATTCTCACAAAAATATTTCTTTAGGGTCAATTCAAAATGGCAGCAAATCAAACATCTTTAAATATAGTTCTGTCGTTAAATTTTTGGTGGCTGAGAAGTGCAAATCATATGAATATAGAAGAATGTGTGATGCATACAATTAAGCATGTGTAAGCCAAAAAAATGGTTCCAAATGGGTAACACATGGGTTTGTCACTACGAACCTGAGTCAAAAGGTCCATGGAGTGAAAACATACAGAATTGAGCTAAAGAAAAAGTTCCAGACTCAGTTGTCAGTAAAGAAGGTCATGCTGACAAACTTTTGGGACATGAAAGGAACTATTACTGTAAATTTCTTTGAAAAAGGTGCAACAGTGAATCTAAAGTTGATTTCACGTTATTTATTAAATAATGCTCATACGTGAATGGATAAACTGATTGAATTTAACAGCATGTCAAAAGCCATCTGAGGTTATTTTATACTTAGATGTTAGGGAATTGTGTTCATTGTATATTTTCTTAAGAGAGTGAAAAGTTTTTAATAGTTTGGTCCATGCATATCATATGACCTAAGCAGTTTAAGACTTGGAAAGTACCAGCTGTGATTCATACTTTTGAGGTAGTTGGTGCACTGACACATTGTGCATACAGCCCTATCAGCTAAGGCTTATAGAATACACTGACTGCATCTGACCCCTCCCTCAATGAGTGTCCTGGATATGACATTAAACAATCTGATGGTGAGGCTCCAGGAATGCGGTATACCCCTTCATTGCCATTGCTCCCAGCTCCGCTCTGACCCAGAGTGGTAGCACCTGAAAGGATCCTATCTATGGGTCTAATAGAACTGTTTAACATTTAAACAGAGTGCAAACAAATGACTTATGCTAAACTGAATTGTTTGAAATAGAACTGTTTGCTTATTTAATTGTGTGTAAACAAATGACTGATGTGTAATTGAAAGGTTAGTTATTCATAGCATTTATTGGAATCATTTAACTTTGTTGACTCGTGCTAAATTGAATTGTTAGAAATAGAACTGCTTGACATTTGAATAAAAGGATTTGGCATTGAACAACCAACAAAGGTTGATATGCCAAAAAAACCATACCAAACTAAATGCTCTGCATGGCTTCACACCACACCTTATTTGAAAGCCACACAGATGAACATGCAATGTAGTCTCATATGGAAACTTATTCTTTACGAGTTAAACTGAAACATAATGCCACAGAAGTAACGAAAAATATTTGTTGTGCAAAGATGTAGTTGATCATAATACAATAACCAGATGGTTCAAGAAATTTTGCTCCAGTTGCAAGAACCTCAACTGTCAGGTAAAGTCAGGTTGACCTAAAACCAATGATTCTGAAGCCATGCAAGCAAATTCAGTGAGTAATACTTAGAGAGTATCAGGTGAGTTTAGCATCTTAGTCCAGTATAGGTAGCCACTTTCACAACTTGAGCTAAAGAATCTGGTGATGCTAAGTTGTGCCTCATGTTACCATGTCACGTTGGAAAAAGAGGAATGAGTCAGCAACCAATTTGTCCTTATATGTGGGCCCCCAACGAAATCAAGATTCCATATACTGACTTGAAACCTTGAATTGATTGACTTATTCATACAAAATGGTAAAAATGTTGGAATTGCAAAATTTACAATAAGCTCTTCATAATTAAACCCACTTTGGGATACTGGAGAATAGCATTCAGAAAATTCAGAAAGGAATAAGTCAGTTGTCTAAATTTCTTAGACGAAGCTTGATGATTTTTATCATTAAGGGTTTTCGGATTATTGTCTTCATCTTTGTTATTTCCACAACATTTCGGCCGATATGTCCTCTGGCCTTCCTCGGGTGTTTGTCGAACAAGTAACCAGATGCTGTAACCACTGCAGGCGAGTAACAATACTGGAATACTTAACGCTTGTACCTGGTTATGGCTAACGGAATCAGAACAGGCGACCCACGTGGATTCAATAAAGGACGTAGTTTATAGCGTGTTTTGTGGGAATTAATTATTTTCCCTAACACTATAGATTTTATGGGCACAAGAAATGAATTACAAGACTTTGCTTTATAACAACACACAAGAACGAAAGTTTTTATTTGCAGCTTTGAGGAGGTTTGTTCTTGGCGCTGCAAAACTCGTGGTATTTAGGCTTGTGGGTTTTTTGGAGACGCGATAGCTTAGCGGGATGTTGGAAATGGCAGCGTGTCGTTGGATGTGTGAGGGAAGTATTCAAGGCCACCGTGTAGCTTCGTGTGTCTGGTGTTTCGGGGAGAGGCGTGCGTTGTCTCCATTACAGTGTACCAGAGGTGAAAAGGGAACTTGTCGAGAGCGGAGTGGCGCTCGAATCGACATAGTAAATTTCTGTGGTGCTTGTGGAAGGCATGTTGAACGTATCTAATTCATATTCAACTGGGATTCCTTGGTCTAAAATATTAGACGCAAAGAATCCATAAATTAGAAGGTTCCCTCGTTGAATGTCCATGTTGCTGCTGCTAGGGTTAAAGCCACGGTGATATGTCCACACCGGGTGGCTTGTTTAGCTATAAGGCATCGCTAAGCAGGGGCGACCAGAGACACGTCCGTTCTAGTCGCCGCCTCCAGCCGAAGAGAGTGTGTTTGGCCGCTCACCCGTTTGGTAGCCGGAAATGAAGGTCCGGGCTGAATGGGATATGTCATCCTGATTGGGTGAAATTCGGTGTCGAATTAAATAGCGCGCCAAAACAAAATGAGATTTTCCTCTTCTCTACATAGGTTGGCCCCAGAATTTCAGGTATGGAATACCTGATATTCGATACACAAAATTGTAAGAGAAGAGAAAAGAAAGAAAAGAAGCCACGAGTGTCACAACACGAAAGAGCAAATACAAACAATGAAATATAATACATACATATATAAAGAAAAACGAACAAAAGCAAATTAATAAGAAAAAAGGGAAAGTGTCCTGTTTAGTTCTTTTTTTGTGCACCTAGTGGTACGTTTTTTTTTTTTTTTTTAAACAAAATGTCACTGAGAAAAAGTTCATGAGCCGAGAAATTGGCATACAGGAGTAGCAGTGTACTTCAGAGGAGTAGTGTGAGTTTTTTCTTTTGGGTTCTCTGGAATTGATAGCAGTCGCTATAGGTTTTAGTGAGGTGGTGGGAGAGGTAACTCACGTTGCTGAAGAAAACAAAATAGGAGTAGGGTGAGTGAAAGTTAAAGTTACCTATTTTGCGAGTTCGGAAGTAAAAAAAAATGTTGATAAAGTTTAGTTGAAAAAAAATTCCACCTTGTTTGGATAGTCCTTGAAGATAATTCGGCGGGACATTTGAAAATTTTTCTGGATGTTTCGCTGTTTTTGTTTCTTTCGTGGGGTTGATTAATGTTCGTAAGGCTGTGTTTGTTATCAGAAGGTTAATTTTAGTGATGTTTGAAGTTTTTGTTGTTGTTAAGCGAGGAAAAGAGTGTAACGTATGTGTGTCTACGTTGTGTCGTTTCCTCTCCGGGTGCGGTAAGGTCCTCGCCAATGCTTGTTGGAAATAATAAGGTGGTTGAAGATGAAGTAAGTCGAAAGGTGTTGTTATGAATAGTTTTTAGTTGTCTTGCAAATCAGAAGGTTGCGTGTTCAGATCACGTCGGGGTCACCATTTTATAGCGTGTTTTGTGGGAATTAATTATTTTCCCTAACACTATAGATTTTATGGGCACAAGAAATGAATTACAAGACTTTGCTTTATAACAACACACAAGAACGAAAGTTTTTATTTGCAGCTTTGAGGAGGTTTGTTCTTGGCGCTGCAAAACTCGTGGTATTTAGGCTTGTGGGTTTTTTGGAGACGCGATAGCTTAGCGGGATGTTGGAAATGGCAGCGTGTCGTTGGATGTGTGAGGGAAGTATTCAAGGCCACCGTGTAGCTTCGTGTGTCTGGTGTTTCGGGGAGAGGCGTGCGTTGTCTCCATTACAGTGTACCAGAGGTGAAAAGGGAACTTGTCGAGAGCGGAGTGGCGCTCGAATCGACATAGTAAATTTCTGTGGTGCTTGTGGAAGGCATGTTGAACGTATCTAATTCATATTCAACTGGGATTCCTTGGTCTAAAATATTAGACGCAAAGAATCCATAAATTAGAAGGTTCCCTCGTTGAATGTCCATGTTGCTGCTGCTAGGGTTAAAGCCACGGTGATATGTCCACACCGGGTGGCTTGTTTAGCTATAAGGCATCGCTAAGCAGGGGCGACCAGAGACACGTCCGTTCTAGTCGCCGCCTCCAGCCGAAGAGAGTGTGTTTGGCCGCTCACCCGTTTGGTAGCCGGAAATGAAGGTCCGGGCTGAATGGGATATGTCATCCTGATTGGGTGAAATTCGGTGTCGAATTAAATAGCGCGCCAAAACAAAATGAGATTTTCCTCTTCTCTACAAGTTCGAAGTTCCGTATAGGTTCCCGAGTTCGACAAACACCTGAAGAAGGCTGGAGGACATGTCAGCCGAGACGTTGTGGAAATAACAATAAAGATGAAGACAACAGTCCGAAAACCCTTAATGGTAAAAGGAATGTCACTCTACACCAATTATGCATTAGTCACACAAGACTTATATGAAGGGTTTGTCGTTGTAGGTGGTGAATTGTTGGTTTTGTCAGAAAATTCTGAGTTTTGTATCTGATTAGTTTTTTTTTTTCTAACCCCATTCACTTGTCCTCTTTTGTCTGTGGAAGCTGTAAGAGAATTCTGGACACACTTGTACACTCTTTTATACTCAAAGAACAACAACTTCAATATATAACATGTCAAATACCTTACACTGTTAAACACTTTCTTATAGAATGTGGAGTTTTAACTCACATCAAAAAATACTTTTTCAATGTAAATAATATGAAAAATCTATTCAAAATATCAATATAAATAAAATTCCGTCCTTTTAAAAAGAAACAAAATTATACCAAAGAATATAAACATGTCAAATACCCAGCACTATTAAACACTTTCTCATAGAATGTAAAGCTTTCACTCACATCAAAAAATGCCCTTTCATTGTTTATATGAAAGATCTATTTGAAATATTAACATAAATAAAAATCTGTCCTTTTTAAAAGAAACAAAATTATACCAAAGAATATAAGCATAAACCTAATCAATAACAGACAAAATATCTCAGCAACCCAATTTCCGACGCTGCTAACATATCGTTAAAACTATTAACAACAAAAATCTAATCGTAAACGTACAACATAGCTTATTCCCTCACCTCAAGGAATAAAATAACCATAGATGGGTTGACATGCCGTTAAAATCCATTGAACCATACCAAACTATCATGTTACTAAAATACTGCAAAACATTAAACTCGCACAAGTATATTTACATCTTTTTTTTTTGTAATTTCTTTAGATTTTTCCCCGTTTTGTAAGTATTCCTATACAAGAGAAATAATTTGTAAATAGACCTATTACACTCGTAGATAGTACTTCAACAGAGTGAACCAGGGGGAAGAAGCAATGAAGAGTCACTCCACACTTCCAAGATTTCCAGAAGTGTAGTCTTACCATCAGATGCACTTTAATGGCATACCCAGGACACTTGGCGGGTGGGGTCTTAACTCTTTTCTGGAGATACTGAGCATATTTTAAACTCTACTTATTGAGTGGGCATGGTAGGTACAAAAAAAGAATACTTTTAGTCGTTGCAATGAAAGTGACTAAAATTAAAATGAAAGGAGTGTCAAAAATTAATAATTGTTGGCAATGCTTTATATTATAAAAATTCAGAATAAAAAAATAAGAAAAAAGACGCTCAAACCTATTGTACTTTTTATTTTGTTTTATTGATTAGAATTTATTTTTTCATTTTCAGGCTTATGTGAAATTCCCAATTGATATCTGCAAGGTAAGTTTTTGGTACAGTTTTTCCTATTTTTCCCTTTACAAAATAAAAGCAAGGAATACCAATTTTGAGCAATAGCTTTCTAATGTTTTTTTTTTTTGTACTTTCTTTTTTCATATACCAAAATATTACTATATTTGAATTGTCAATGCAATTTCATGAAAACTAAGTAAATTTTGTGTGGTCAGATATAGCTGAAATTTTAAGTTTATTTTTAAACAGGCTTTAAATCTTTATTTTTTATTTAATCTGAAAGAATCGCAAATGACTGCCAATGGAAAACTGTGTTTCATTTAACAATATGGCTGCTCAGCAATAAAAGTTGGCTGTTTTCCAATATATGTACGCTTAATACTGTGTTAAGATATAAGGCCATAAACACACTGCTTTTAACAGGCCTTATGACTAAAATCTTTCGTACATAGTCTGAGGTCTAATTGGATTAGTTTAATTCAAATAGGTTTTCTTTTACAAGAAGGTTTAAAATTCTCTAGAACAGTGTAATTGGGCACACTTTTTTAGTGTCCCAGATATGACTCTAAAATGCAGAGTCACTCTTTCATTGCCATTATTCCTAGGCTCATTCTGACACAGTGAGGTAGTACCCTTTAGAGTCCAATCTATAGATATCTAAAGAACAATATGGAATATTGAAGATTTAACCCAATTTTTCGTTAGTCACCACTTCAATATAGTAACTATGTCACGAGACTTTTTTCTTGTACCCTATAACCGACGATGTTTGTTTCATAACCGAATGTCACTCTCCTTCTTGTTGCCTCCATCAAGTGTCACTTCAAGACAGGCATTTGTTGGTTATGTACGCACTAACTTATGAATATGCATAAGCAATGTCTGTATTACAGACTCAAAAGTGCGCAGGCACATTATATTGCAAATGGCTGCTCACACTAACAAGATGCAAAGCATTGTAACTTTTTGCATCAGGTAAGGGAAAATCATTACAAGATCAAGTAGATTTGAGGGAAAATTATTTGTATTGGATTAGAATATGTGCAACGTTATAACAGTGTGCAAATTAATAATAATTACTGGTTTCTAAGGATTATTATTATCGTATAATTGTATAAATTATCAATCACATTGTTTTAAAATATGATAAATGTTTTCTTTGCCGCAAGGTTAGACTCCCCGCCCCCACTAAAAATAGGTATTCTGGTATGACACTAGACTACATCCATCGGTAATACCTCGATTCTGGAGAATAGCGAGACCCTGTGATCCAAAGTGATTGTATTTATTAGTATCCCAGATAGATTTGTTTGAAAATTGTGTTAGGTATATTGTATACCATATAACTGTAAATTATTTGTATAAAGAATAGTTACTTGGAGCTACAATTGTTTACTAAGGATTATAATTAGTTACTTAAACCATATAACTGTGTGCAAACAATTGATTTGATTGATAAATTAAAAAAAAAAATTACTTGAAACCATATAATCATGACTATTCGATAGAAATAATTGATACCCTATAACTGTGTGTAAATTATATTAAGAATACTTTATTGAAGCTATAACGTGTTTGAATGATTTGGTTGCGTTATTATTTATTTCGTTAGTTGATTAGTTATTTGTTATTTTGTTGTCACGAGACCCCCGATAATGGTGTTGATCCTGCGAACAGTTGTATGTTGTGTGTAATTGACAGAGGACGGGACAAATGACAGAGACAAGTGGATAAGTTTAAATTTCAGGTTTTATTGAGCGAATCGTGCATGAAAGGTGTATGAGTATAGAATCGCAGTTGTGGTATCACATCTGTGTAGTTCTGCTGGATGATGAAAGTCAGTGTCGTAGGTTCAGCTGGCGACTAGTCTGTGGCGACAGCTCGTCTAGAAAAGTGAGGATGATTTCAGTGCTTAGTGTAGATAGGCATAAGCTGTATTGTCAGATTATAGATGTAGCTGGAAACGGTCGATGATGTCGACGTATATAGGTTGCAGAGGCTGGATGATCGATATCCTGGTTCATGCAGTCCTTGTTTAACCAAGTGTGTGTTGATGTGGCCTCAAAGTGTGGGTGCTCGTCCGAGTAGTGTGGGTGCTCATGGACTGGGTGATGCAAATGTTGGTTGCAGAGGCTGGGTGATCAATGTCCCAGTTCATGCAGTCCTTGGTTGACTGGGTGTGTGTCAATGTGGCCTCAAAGTGTTGGTGCTAGTCCGAGCAGTGTGGACTAGGTGCTGCTGATACTGTTGCTTGGTTGTGCAGAAACGGCTGTTGGGTTAAGCTAAAGCTGGTCTGCAGTTGGTGCTGACTGCTGCGACATTGTCTTGTCGTATCTGCCCAATGGTGTAGGAAGGAGACAAGAGGTGATCTCGGAAGACTTTCTCTGAAAAAAGCTGTTTTAATGAGAGAGCAGCAGTGACTGGTTGATTGGCTGTGCTGGGTCGGATTCCATATCATCAGCTTTGGCTGGTGTTAAGGATGCAGACCCCACATTTGGCAGCTTAGTTTGGTGGTTAAGATGCATACCCATGCTGCTGGGAGAGGAATAGATCCTACCTCGCCTCTGGGCCCGACCACTGATTTGCTATTTGTCGCTGCCTGCTGTGTTTATATAGTGTCAGCTGCTGCCTCTTTGCTGGGCTGAATTAAGGGGCTTCTGTGCACAGGAAGTTCCTTTATTCAATATAAATGATAATAAAATACTTCATTGTACTCTGAAGAGGAACTTTTAAATATGATGCATTTTATCCTGTGGTTACCAACTTATTTCTGAAAGGCTGGTAGAATTAATACCTTTCGACAAATAGTTTGTGTGTTAATAACAGAAGTTCTCTTGAGACGTATGCACAATGTTTTGTTGTCTGACATCATAGGTGACTCAGTATTTTCTCTAAACTGGGGATTTTTGGTTGAGTAGCTGGCATAGCTGCTGTATTGGTGTTGGGGTTTGTGTATCTGACTCCATTTGTTCTTTTTACCCCATTTAACTTGTTAGCATCTTCTTTGACTGTAGACAGCTGCAAGAGAATTATGGAAGGAAGGAGACTTTATTTCAGTGTTTAACAACTATTCTGTGGATGTGGAAATTCTTCCTGAAACCAGTGGAATTGGTTGCATCTCCCTGACAAGGTGTTAAAATTTATTAAGAGTCATTTTCACTGAATTTATGAAATGTCAAAAAGGTGTCTTCAATAGAGGCTGCTGCTAGAGGAGACACAACCTGCCCCATCAAGTTCAAGATTTAGACAAAGATATGCGCTACCTGCCAGCAACTAAGCGGAGGACATTCTTCAGTGTCAAAAGTAAAGCTAATTTTTTCTCTTCAGTGCTTGGAAGCACATTTCCCCAAGCATGCACCTTTCTTACCTCTTGTTAGAGGCCCTCCAGGAACTGCTACACTTTTTGAATTTGATTCCTCCATTCATTTCCTTTGTTTCTTTTCTAACCCCCACTCTTTGTAACCCAGTTGGCTTGGACTATAGAATATACCAACAGCATCTCAACCATCAGATGGTAAGGCTCCAGTTCTGGAGCTTTGGGGAAAGTGGAGTACTCCTTCAGTGCCATTACTCTCAAGTCCACTGTGATCCAGAGTGGTAGAACCCATTATGGACCCATCAAATAGAACTGTTTAACCATTTAACTATGTGCAAACAAATGACTTTGCCCTGTTGGCTGGAGATGTAGAATACACCAACTGCTTCTCTGCAGAGGGGTAAGACTCACTCCAATGAGTGTCCTAGATATGACCCTAAAAAATCTGATGGTGAGGTTCTAGGAATGCTGGAGCTTCGGGGAATGCAGAGTATCCCTTCATTGCCATCGCTATAAGTGCAATCTGGCCTGGAGTAGTAGCACCTAAAAGGGTCCTGTCTATGGGTCAAGTAGAACTAAACTGTGTACTTATGCTAAACTAAATTGTTTGAAACAGAAGTGTTTTGACATTTAACTGTTTGTAAACAAAAACTATATTTATACTAAACTGAATTGTTTTAAATTTAAATCAGTGTTAAATGACCCAAAAAGGTTTGATATGCCATAAAACAAAACAACCTACCAAACGAACAAATGACATGATGAATAAAATTATTTGCAATAAATATCAGTACTTGAAACCATTTTTGTGCAAACATATGATCTTTGGCTTGTTTAAAATGTTATCTAAAAACTATTTGTTTGCTTATCATATATAATTAATATATATATAAACTGGATTTGGCATTAAATAACCCATAAGGGTTAAGATGCCATAAAATCCAACCAAACTTGAAGCTATATATGTTTAATAAGGATTATTATTATTTACTCCTTTGAGAGTTTTTCACACCAGCATTAGCAGAGGGCTTCTCAATGGAGTTTGAGTGACAGCAAGTCTTTTTAAATCTCCAGGACTCTTCTCAGTTTTGCTGTAGTTTGGATAGTCTGCACTTTCCAAGTCCTCCTGTACCACTTCTTTGATAACTCGTCTGAGCACACTAATTACAATTGATATCACTGTCACTTTCATGTTCCATAGTTTTTCTGTTCTCTGACAAGGTCTCGGTACTTATCTCATTTTTTGCTTTCTTTCAGTTGTACCTAGTGGTCAGCCAAATTGGCAAAGTCCACTATTCAACAGATTCTCTTTTTTTGTTGACTATCACTAGGTTTGGTTATCTGGGCAAGATTTGGTGGTCTGTTTTTATCTCAAAATTCCAGAGAAGTTCATGTCTTTCATTTTCCAGGATGGATTCTGTGTGGTGCATATACTATCTGTTTGTATGGTCAAACTTAAACTTCTTGCACAATTCCCTGTGGATCACCTTCCTCACCCAAAAATGAATGTAATAGTACAACTGGAATTTGAACTTGCTTACTTTGAGACCACAGTACAGTACTTTAGCCATTATGCCATGGGGACTCTCACAAACAATTATATCTTTAAGTAAATATATTCTTGATACAAATGATTTGTACAGTGATATGATATGAAGAATTCTTTCCCTATTCAAGTAATTTTCAAACAGATCTATTTGGCATATAGATGGGACCAAAGCATGTACTACCATTCTGGATTGAAGTGAACATGGGAGTAATGTCATTGAAGGGATACTTCATACTCTCCAGAACTCTAGAACTGGAGCCTCATCATCTGATGCAGTTTAGTATCATAGCTAGGATATACCTTTGGAAAAGGGGTGGTGTATTTTATGCCCTACTATTAAATGTAATTCTCATAATCTGATTCTCTGATCAGATTATAAATTTTGTCAATTAACATATTGTCTAGTATGCACTTTGCATTCTGATTGGATGAAATTTCAATAGAAGGTTTTTCGGAAAGAATTGATAATCAGCATATTTGTTAAGAGATGGTTTTCTTTTTTAAAACTAAACAGCATCATATTTAAAATGATAATTATGTTGATTAAAAGCAGAATGAAAATAAATTTATCATTGAATATCTGACAATATAGAATTAGAGCAATGTACAGCCCTTCTGTTATTTTTATTTTATTTTTATTTTTTATAATGGAAGTCTTGCCAAAACATTGAGGCAGAATGTTTTAACAACTTGCCTTTCAAATGTTAATCAATAATTTTGTTTTCCCTTGGAAGAATAGGTTCTTTATCTACTCAAATACTTCAGACATAAATACTAGAGATTATTCTAGCTTATTTGAGGAAGAGAGTGTCTAAGTTTTTTGGTTAAAGAAAATTAGTTTTAGTCTCAACAGGGAGAAACAATAAATCTTTTAAAATGTACTAATAGAAAATAAAATTAGATAACACTCTGAATATGTTAAGATTTATTCAAGATTAAATGCACAGATAATATAGCTAGATTTCTGCAAATGATCACATATACAGATCAGTAGGTGCATAGGTTCCAAAATAAGGGGTGAATCAGCAATGCTCCGACACCATATTAATACTCTGTATTTCTTCCTCGGACTGGTTGGCCCAATCAGCTGGGACTGTAGAATACATCAACAGTGGGGTAAGACCACCCTCTTAACAAGTGTCCTGCATATGATATAAAACAATTGGATAGTGAGGTTCCAGTAATGCTGGGGCTTTGGGAAATGTGGAGTACTCATTCATTGCTATCACTCCCAGGTCCACTCTGGTAGGTTTCTATTTATAGGTCAAATAAAACTGTTTGAGATTTAAACTGAGTGCAGACAAATGACTTATGCTAAACTGAATTGTTTGAAATTGAACTGTTTGATCATTTAACTATGTGTAAACAAATGACTAATGTTTAATTGAATTGTGTTAGTGTTAAATAGCAATACTTGAAAACATTTAATTGTCAGCAAACAAATGATTAATAGTAAATAGAATTATTCATATCAGAAAGAAATGTGTGAAACCATTTAACTGTGAGCAAAAAAATGATCTCAGACACGTTTAAAAATGTTATCTACAAAATGTGTTTAGAAATCATATATCTAATGTATATTTTGTGAGCAATTGAAAATAGGAAGATGAAAGATAATACTAGTCAAAAATTATTCACAATAATCAGTAAATAGTAATGTCTAATTAAATGTGGATATTCATTTTAATATTCATTTAATCCTTTTAATATCATTTTAATACACATTTATGTATCCCTTTATTATTCTAGGTATTACATGTACAAATTATATATTATATATACTGTAGAGTTCGACAATCAAAGAAAATCTATGTCTTTTTCAAACTGATAAGACACTATTTGTCATAAATAAATGCTACTGTTTATTTATTCGAGTATTAATTTCAAAGTTTTTTTGTTTTTTGTTTTTTTTTGCAAGTTGGGTCAGTGCTATTGGGATGGTATAACCTAGTACTTACCTGTCGCATAGTTATAAGAATTTTTAAAAATGAAGAGAACTTTATTCTAACTGGAATGGTAAAGTAAAATAAAGTTGGTTACCGTCGTCAAGGGTGACCCGAGGGCTCCTTTTTCATTAGTTACTGCATCAAAGTGTAGGAGAGTGCACCACTCCTTTCCCTAGATTACTCCACTTTACCTTTGATCCGTACCTTATAATGCTGAGTGTTAAGCAAGGAGGCATCAAGTACCATTTTTTGAGTCTTTGGTATAACTCAACCCGGAATTGAACCTCTGTTTCTCAAGCCATTAGCAAACACTCTAGCCACTGTTTTAAAAAAATGAGAAATTCTAGTTTTGCATTCCAGCAAAATTGTTGAAAAGTAAAGATAAAAATAATAACAATGAGAATATTTTTTAGATGTCAGTCACAATTCATATTAATTTTGAATATTATTTTCTTTCATCTTTTAAATTATAATTACATTTTTTTTATTGCAACTTGCAAATATTTACAGTAGATTGCGAGTAAAATGTTGCCATTACATTAACATTGGTCAATAGCAATCCAGAAGATGTCACCTAGATGCATTTCTTCTCCTTTTATTGTCCACTGCATCTTCAGTCGTCATTGTCTTGGACAGGAAGAAGCTCGGGGAAAGAATTCAGTCTGTCAAAATTTAATACAATGTCAGTGGTTTATGGGCTGCCATCAAAGACACAAACTAAGGAAATACCTCTCATCTTAAAGGTGTTGCCAGGACAGAAGTATTGATATATCAGTATGTATTGATTTTCAAATATAGCAATGGATTGCTTCCTGGAGAAAATCCAAATTGCCACAGCTGAGAAGATTAAGTTCTTTGTCTCTGGACAGTTGAGAGTAGATATGTTCAGTTGGATTCAAGCCTTGTCTTTTATATTGCTAAAATGATGAATGGTTGTATTGTGTTGGCACTAGTTTGGGATCTAAACTTGTATTCTGCTTCTTTTATGCTTCCTGATATACATATAGTGTATATATATATATAAGGTTACATCCAAGGGATAAAATTCTTCAACCAATCTTGTGATACTGACTTATATGTGACCAGACACAATGGAAAATATAAAAGAGAAGAGTATTTTGTTTCTAAGAGACATTATCTGTTCAGCTTTATAAATTTCAGACTATTCATAACAATCTCTCTCTCAGTCTGTATCTGTCTCTGTTTCTCTCATTCTGTTCCAATCTATCCCTCTCAGGTGTACATTGTGATCTCTCTCTCTCAGTCCTTTCATCTCTCTCTCTCTCTTTGTTCCAATCTATCCCTCTCAGGTGTACATTGCTATCTCTCTATCTCAGTCTTTTCATCTCTCTCTCTCCCAATCTATCCCTCTCAGGTGTACATTGCTATCTCTCTATCTTAGTCTATTCATCTCTCTCTCTCTCTCTGATACAGACAAATGGCTCAACTTTTCCTCGAACTTATTCGGCATTTACGAGTTCTTCTGCTTGCGAGGTGGGTCTTCTCGACAGACATATTTCTTTAATCTGTTTGCATGACACACTTGTGTCTTCTTCCTTCCCTCATGGGTATCGATTCTATATGTCCTCTAGTCGATTCTCTGTGATACTACATAAGGACCTATATATCTTCCACCACAGTGTGGCTCTCTATTTGGGGATAGTATTAGGACCTCCTCACCCTTTTCAAATTCCTTCCTAGCCATTTGCGGGGGTCCTCTTATCTTTCTCTTATCCTCTTGATAATTGTTAGGGAATTTATTCCCATTATTCTTTGGACTCTCATCTTTTCTCTAATGACCCGTCCCTTTATCTTTTGGTTTCTTGAGATGTGCAAGCTTCACTTCTTTACTATCCACCATCTCTCTCTGCGAGTGACAACGTAGGTTATACCTCGCATGTGGCTCTGCCGCCATCTTGTCTTCTCCATTTTTGGCGTTCACTTTGGTGAACTTTTTAATTTCTACCTCATTTCCCAGTATGAGGGAGATTCCTCTCGTAGATAGTTTATCTACCGCTCCAACTTGAATTGGTCCATTTTTCCACTGGGACTTTAGGGTTATCGTACATACCGGTATTTTCAACCTCCTGCTGCTGATACCTTCTATCAGCACAGTTTCACGTGCTGCTTCTATTACCCCTTTAGGTAATTACTTTCGTAGAAGTAACAACTGTATAAAGTGGATTTTGCATTAAATACCAAACATGATTGATATGCCATGAAACCTAACCAAATCAAATCATTTATATTTGATATATATGTATAAAGTGGATTTTGCATTAAATAACCTTCAATGGTTGATATGTCATCAAACCAAACAAAACCAACCTCTCAGCCTCATTGAGGATTTGATATCTGAATACCAAGTCCATTTCCTACTACCATAAGTGCACACCTTGACCATCTCCAACACAGGGTGATTTAACACAAAGTCTGTTCTTTAGCACACTCCAACTGGTTTGAATTCAGTTTTCCTTTTCCTAGACTGGTTGCCATACCATAGCTTTTCATATATATATATATATATATATATACTAACCAACTGAGCCATCTGCACTAGCAGGATATGATACAAAGTCAATATTTTTATTTTTTTTTTAATTCAGTGTGCTGAAATAATTTCCATTATGTATACGCAAATGAAATTAAACTGTTAAAACACCACCAAAAACATTGACCTTGTGTCATATCCTCATAATGAAGAAGGGTTAACTAAATACATATAAATTTATTTGTATATCCAGATAAAACCATGAAATTTTTATGGGTGAGGCTATTATGAACTGTCTCCAGTAGTTAGTCAGTCATCTTTCAGAATGGAAAAGCAAATTATTTTTGATGAAGAGCTTTAGAAATTAAATTTGTGAATAGAAAAAGTTTACTGATGCCACCAGAATAAATAATTTATTTAAATAACAAAGAAAATCCCTTTTTTAAAAAATCCTGTGATGAATTTTTGTTTAAAAATTTCATCTGCATATGCATTTGTCAAATTATTTCAGCACATCAAATTAATTAAAAAAAAAAAAAAATTATAGCATTAGATTTCTTTATTTTGACACCTAAATAGTAAATATTTTCTGTTGGGGTGAGGTGGGGGGAAGGTGCTTTCAATGAATGACCACTCTGCTTGTGAATTACTTGGTGGATTTGTTGGGGTTTTTTTTGTTGTTGTTGTTGTCCAATCAATATCCTGTTAGCAGGTCACAGAAAATGCAGAAGGAGGTGTAAGAACCTCAATTTGACAACCTCTGGTGGTGAGGCTCCAGTTCTGGAGCTCTGGAGAGTGTGGAGTACTCTGTGATGGTCCCAAACCCACATGTGTCACCAAACTTAAAAATAAATACTCATGGTTTCCAGAAATAACTTTTCCCTATTTTGCCATCAAAAGCTGATGGGGCTGAACATTGGCAATTCTCCATGTGTCAGTAGCTGTCCAGCAGTCAAAGATGACAGATATTAAATTCTCCATTGTGAACAAAAAGAATATCACTCACAAATTTCACCATGCTAACTAAATTTTATCCTCTAAGGAATTCAGTACAAACATGCAAGTAAGTAATTAAAAAGAATACTAAAACATTTACATATATATATATATATATATATATATATACAAAAAGTAATGTTAACATGACATATCTTTCATAAACTATTGATCATTACCACTTTAGTGGATCCTCACTGCCGTTCTCACCTCTGACTGTATCCCCTGCAGAGAGGTAAGACCGCCACCTGAAAAAGAGGTGTTTTGGTTAGGACACTAAACTTCATCTTATGGTGAGGTTCATGTACTGGACATTGTGGGTGGAGAATACCTCTTCATTGCCATTACTCCCAGGTTCACTCGGACGCAGAGAGGTGGTACCTGTTAGGGTCCCATCTATTATTCAAAACCTATTTATATTCAGTAGGACTTTATATTAAAAAGATCTCTTAAAAAACTACACAGAAATGAAAATATGAATCTACAATTAACATAACTCTCTCACCACTCGGTATAAAATAACCCTTGATGGGTTGACAGCTATAAAAACCAATCAATAAATCCCATAGATATTTGATGTTTAAAAAATTTTATCATGTTTTTAGAATTAAATATTATTAGGAGTTGTATAAAAAATCATTAAAAATGTTCTGTATTGTGGAGGTATAACTTATTTATTGTACATAAACTTGAACAACTGAATTCTTTAGAAAATGAATGTTCTCTAGTAAAATATGTCATTAATATGTGTGTCAAAATATAATTATTGAAAGGGTTGCAAATCCTCAGTGAAACTTAACCCTTGAATACAATGGACAATCGAATCAAGATGCAAACTTAGCATGATCAATGCAGCAGAAATCAGTCTTTGTCATCTCGATTGGCCAATCAGCTGGGGCTGTAGAACACACCGACTGCATCTCTGTAGAGGGGTAAGACCCCCCCAACGAGTGTCCTGGATATGACACTAAACAATCTGATGGTGAGGTTCCAGTAATGCTGGAGCTTTGGGGAATGAGGAGTACCCCTTCGTTGGTATCGCTCCCAGGTCTACTCTGGCTCATCGTAGTAGTAGCACCTGATAGGGTCCTATTTATGGGTCAAATAGAACTAAACTGCATACTTATGCTAAACTGAATTATTTGAAATAGAACTGTTTTTGACATTTAAACTGTACTTTCACTAAATTAAATTGTTTGAATTAGAACTGTTTGACTTAACTGAATAGCTTGAAATAGAAATGTTTTTGACAATTAAACTGTGTACTAAAGCTAAACTGAATTGTTTGAAATAGAACTTTTTTGTATAAAAATGGATTTGGCGTTAAAATAACCCTACAAAGGTTGATATGCCATAAAACCCAAACAACCAACTTGTCATCTCGACTCCTTAACAAGTTTACTCTGACATCACAAAAAAAAAAGCAAGTCTTTTATGTTTGACCAGGACAAATGAGAACAAGTGAGAATTTGTATTTCTCACAGTCGATAAATTTGCTCTGTTCTTACTGTTACTTTTCTGCAAACCGCACACAAGTCTTCCAAGATAAGACGTTTGTTTTCTAGCACTCAGCTAGTGTGTGCATTTTATCTTCACCGTGATATGCAAGGACATATTTCTTTAAAAAAAGAATTATACCTTTGCATATGTCCTTTACTACTACTTTATTCAATGTGATCCTTGTGGTTGATGCCACTCTGCTAGTTTTGCAATATTTAACTCCACTGTTATCAGTGATAATAAAAAATCACCACTTTCTACAATGTTGAGTCAGTTGTAAGCTTTTGATAGTAAGTTATAAACACAGCTGAAACCAGATTCAATGAAGTAAGATAATGGAAAAGCAATGACATACATGTTAATACATCTAAAGAAAAATGTATTTATTGACCACTAAAATATTGTTGTTGACCCTTAATTTAGACATTTTGCTTGCATGGACCCAGAATATCTTATATGGGACCCCAGTGACTGTATAGACCCTCGTTAAAAATTGCTGATATTAACAATATTTCTATAGACTCCTTCAGGTAAATATATAAAAATGATTTACAAAATCATAAGTAGACTAACTGGATAGTTTGAGATGGTTTTGTTTGGAGGGATTTTTAACTTTTTGATTTTAGTTATCTTATTCAATTTTTTTCCTACTAGGGTGAGTCAAATCTTTTGCAATATTTTGGTAACATATTTTCTTTATTCTTCAAGTTACAACAAAAGCAGCCAAACACTCACTGTAAATGCCATTGTTTTGTAACTTTTGAAGTCACTTTTCTACCACTTTAAGGTGAAAAATTCCTTCACTGAAGCTTCCACTTCCTGTTGGTTGCTGAAGCATAACAAGCACAGGAAGTGAGCCATACATTGCAACAAGTTATAATCTGAGGGAGTTTGGTCCTGACTATGCTTGGGTGGGGAGCATCAGTTCAATACCCTCAAGTTCCAATAGTTTATTCTAGAAACTAGTGTGTATGCAAATATTGCAGAACTTTTGACTCAGCCAAGAAATTTAGTATGTTATTCTTATATATTAAATCTGTAATTTAGTAACAATATGCCACAGACTGAAGTTTAGTGCTAGGAGGGGTGCTGGTTTCTAGTTTATTCTTGGGGAATTGGTTGGAAGTGTACCTTTTTAAGGTATTATTATTATGCCCCACTTGAAGTACTTTGTATTTTATTTATTTATTTCTTTAGAAGTAGAATGTTTTATAAAATACAATATTTTGCAGGATGTTACAATTTCAATTTCTAACTGGAGTATAACTGGTTTGATTTGAGTTTTTCCTTCTCCAAGACAGGTTACCATTCCAAGGCTTAAGAGCTCAGACTGTCCTTCTATTTAACCATAGATGAGAGGAGAATTGTTAGATTTATACCTTTCCAAAGGGTATTTACACTATATGTAATGCAAACAGCCTCATTCAGGGTTTGAACTTGGGTCACCAGGTTCATTTCCTTGAACAATAATCATTTCATTACTTGTGAGTGTATATGTGTTTATATATATATATATATATATATATATATATATATATATATATAACTAGCGAAAGCATGGACTGCTATCGATAGGTTATCAATCATATGAAAGTCAGACTTATGCAATAAAATAAAATGTGATTTTTTTCCAAGTGGCTGTCATGTCAATTCTACTATACGGATGCACCACATGGATACTGACTAACTGTATAGAGAAAAAGCTAGACAGGAACTGAACAAGAATGCTACGAGCTATAATGAACAAATCCTGGAAGCAACATTCCAGAAAACAGTTGCTGTACGGCTAACTATCTCCCATCTCTAAATTCATCCAAATAAGACAAACAAGACATGCGGGACACTGCTGGAGAAGTAAGGACAAACTCATAAGCAACATTCTCCAGTGGACCCCTTCATACAGACTTGCAAGTGTTGGACGACCAACTAGAACTTATCTGTACGGACACAAGATGTAGTCTAGAAGACCTGCCAGAAGTGATGGATGAAAGAAACAAATGGAGAGAGAGAGAGTTAGGGAGATCTGTGCTCACAGCACAATTTGATGATGAGGATGATATTATACACACATAATGAAAATATTAGTTATATTGGTGTATATATATATATATATATATATATATATATATTGAGAATAATAGTAACTACAAGATTTTGTCTTATTGAGACTAAGTGAGAATTTATATTAACAAACATCACTGTAAGTTGGCTACATCATCTTTCTGTCATAATCCATTATTTTGTTATGTAGTGACTGTATTCATGTACAATATGATCCTATCTTACCAAGAAAGATGTGGAACCATCAGTTTTCATTTTGTGCAACAGCTTGTCTTGACATTGCACAATGCAAGAAATTAGATTGGAAAGCTAAAAGTTGGGGAGAGTGCATTATATGGTATGAGAGATACTAAGAGAAAAAAAGGCAGATGATATAATTGAAGATGAGAGGAGGGGAGAGAGAGAGAAATAAGAAAAGACTATGAAGGAGAAAGGGATATGATTGAGTGAGAAAGAAAGAAAGAAAAAATACTAAAATAAAGTCAGGGTTTATAGTAGAAAGAGAGAGAGAGAGAAAGAATTATGACTATGAAGGAGAAAGGGATATGATTGAGAGAGAAAGGAAGAAAGAAGAAAAACTAAAAGAATGAAAAAGAGATGATAGGTTTATAGGAAAGAGAGAAATAAGAAAAATGATGTGACTGAAGGGAAAAGAAAGAAAAAGAGAAATCAAAGAAAATATGGTGACAGTGACATTATGAACATAGAACTGAAAGAGATAAAATTGAAATGTCTTTCGTGGAGAGAGAGAGAGAGAGAGAGAGAGAGAGAGAAAGAAGTATATTTCTTTAGGGGGTACACATGATGTAATGATTATCATTGTAGGAAATGGACATGAGGACTCAAGTTCAAATCCTATTCCAAGCAGTTTGTATTTCATATTGCACTAATACCCTAGGAGAAGGTATCAATCCAACTATTCTCTGTCCAGCTATGGGTAAATAGTAGGTCAGATTATAACCTTTAACCTTGGCATAGCAACCAGTCTAGAAGAAAGAAAACTCTAAATTCAAACCATTCCTCTTCTATATACAGATTATTTTTATTATTATTATTATATGTCTGGTAGAATGTGTGATTATTTAACATTTTAATCTCAAAATTGGTTATCTCCATCTTGAAAATAGTAATAAACATTGTTGCTGACTAAATTGAAGAACTAGGAGGATATTGAATTGTCTGAAATTCTTCCCATTGTCTGCTCAGCTTTTTAATGCATCCTCTGGACTGACATCTCTCAGGCATCAGCAAACCAATAGTCCATAAAGAACCAACAAGAATTGACACAAGAGAACACTGAATCTCTTTGTATAAAATCCTTACTCAAATAGAAAGAATTCCATTTTATTGAAAGTGTATGAATAGAATCTTCTTGGGCATTCTCTGAAAAACATCAGTAAATGTTGAACAGTGAACAGAAATGACAAAAAGAATTTGGTTTACAATGAAAGTCTTCCCATCATTTCTGGACCATTAAATAACAGCAAAAGATTCCAGCATTTATTATTATTATTATTATAAACTTAAAAAGAAAACGACTGCTGGAAACTTTTGCACATGCTTAATATCATCTTTCTCTCAAGCTATTTGTATCATTGCATTCTTTTTCATTGATACGACAATGTCCTTGTGTTATACCAAGACACCTTCCTTAATTTTGAGACGAGTCATTATTGAATACCTTCTTCCTGTTATCATCATAATATTTGAGCTGAATCATATTTTGAGCTGCCAGTAGGGTTTAAAATATATCAACTGCATCTTTTGCTAAGGTGTAAGACCCCCCCCTCCAAAAGTGGTTTCAGTGGAATGATATTAAACTGAATCTGGTGATGAGGCTCCAGATATGGAACTATCTAGAGTACAAAAAAAGGGAGCTAAGATTAAATTACATAATTACCTCATCTACTACACTGAGATGAGCACATGTACAGACTGTTTCACAATTTTTGAGACAAAATGATTTTTACAAATTAAAGACAACAAATGATAGAGTAATGGAAATGACATTTATTGAAAATTAAAAGGATAATATTTTTGGATCTGCAGCCATTTAGTCTCAAACTTGAATCAAAAATATCAACCGGAGCCCAAGCGTATATCGTACTTCAGTTGTCTGCTGTTCAGTTGAAAGCACTGTTGAATGCAGCATGCAATGTTGTTGATAACATGTGTACATTCCTCCTGGGTTATTGCTGTCTTCAATGCAGCAATAATGCAAGAGTTGCCCTGGTATATCTGCCCTTGAGGAACCCTCAAAGGAGTTCAGGTAAAAGACTTAGCTTTATAATGTCTTTACACAAAAGATCTTCTGTTTTATGATTCAAAATATGATTTTGCTTTATTTGGTTTAATATATAAAAATGTTAGCTAATTTCCAGCAGTAACCAGAAAAGAGAAAAAGAACTAAGTCAATATGGAAGATCTGAGAAGTCAATGCTTTGTTTTTGTAATTATGAAACACCCTGTAACACACACATACATGTGTGTGTGTTCAGACAGAAACAAGCAGGGAATGAAGCATTAATTTCCCTCAAAATAGTTCTCTTAGTAAACTATACACTTATTCCATCAATTTTTTCATTGATCTAAGCATCGATGAAATTCATCTTTTGATATAGTCTGAAATTGTACTATCATGTTTCTTTTAATGCCCTCAACATCCTCAAATCTTAACTGAATTTTCTGTCTAAGAAACAAGAAAATATTACAAGACGCTAGTTCTGGTTGATGCACTCACACAATCCTGTGTTTCACAAAAGGCTGCAAATCAAATACTTGCTAAGTTATTTTATTTTTCTAATTAGTACTGACTCAAGACCAAGTCTACACATTCCATTTAAAAGTAATGGAACTGGCTTGATAATTTTTACAAGTTGGTACTAACTCTTCAAGACATCATTACTTTATCAAATAATTTGCTCACCTGTGCACAAATTTGTATTAGAATTAAATCTATAAATGGAGGGTATTGCATGTGCATGATTGTGTGTTTTGCAAAAAACATTTCATTCAAAAAATTTTATAATTTTCTTTTTTAAATTATCGTTTACTCATCTAGACATGTAGACATCACCCATTTATTGAACTTAAATTTAAGTTGTGCCTGTGGTATAATGGTTACCACTGTAGTAAATGGACCCAGTGACCTGAATTCAAATCCTAGACAAAGCTGTTTGCATTTAACATAGCACTAACACCCTTTGGAAAGGGATAAATTGAACTATTCTCTCTCTAGCTATGAGTAAATAGTAGACTGGGCTCTTTAATCTTGTTATGGCAACCAGACTAGGAAAACTCTGAGTTCAAACCTGTTAAATTTCACTTAAAAATTGTGACTTTGTATCACATCCTGCACTTGCAGTTGGGATGAATAATACCACTTTATTAGATAAGTTGCTCAGCTGTTTTTGATGTTTTTTGATCACATCTCATATGTAATATAAGCAAGTATATTTTTTTAAACATAAGGTTGTTTAGAATCATTTCTTTTTTAAACAAATCAATGCCAGACACAGACATTTATCAGCAAGGTTAATCTATTCAGCAGCTTTTAATTTTATCATTTTTTTTTCTTTAATGCTCCTTATCTATTAATTGGACTTTATCCCAAATACAGTTAAATACCTCACATTTTCTTGTAGATCTTTCTTGCTGAAGAGTCAAGTACAAGACTAAAGTATTAGATCATCAATTAACATTTAAATTCCCACCTGAGCTATTGTCTTTAAGGTTAGCTTAATGGTCACTTCATAAAGAGCAGTGTATAAATATTAAGTTTATCTAAGTCAGGTATGTAACTCCCTTTATACTAGCTTGACGCAGAAACTCCTAGTATTTTTCTCAAAATCTTTTTTTTCATGAAAAATCATTGTGTAATTATTAGTTATAAAGTATTTTCCCTGGGACTTAGAATTTGTTGATTGTATCTCCAGGATAGTAAGACCCCCTCAAAAAGGGGTCCTAGGTATGACACTAAAATGCATCTGATGGTGAACTTCCAGCTCTGGAAATCTTGGGAATGTGGAGTACCTCCTTCTTTCCCATTACTCCCAGGTCCACTCAGACCCAGACTGGTAGTACTTGTTAGAGTACCACCTATATGACAATTCTATTCAAAAATTGTTTTAGATTGGAATACTTGATGCAATATAATTGTGTAAATTATTTGAATTACGAATAGTCTGGCTGGATTGTTTGATTGCATATCAACCTTTCTGGGAAATTCTATGCCAAAGCCATTCTTGCTGAAGAACAGTTGCAATACTATTGTAGACATGAAAGTGAGACTAACGGCAGCTCTCGACAAAAGAGGGTTCGTTTGTGTCTGGCGTGCAGGTCAGTGATCTGATACAAAGAAAAGAAAAGAAAAATACTCACCACTGTTTCAATAATCCACCTTCAGCCCATTAAAGGAAAAAAGAGAGGAGGCCCCCGACCGGAATTTTTATAGGCTAAGGAAATGGATTATGGTTAAGGTGATGTAAATAAAAACCGACTCGTTTTTCTTTTCGGGCGACTTTTTCTCGGCGAGAAGCAGAAGCAGGAAAGAAAGTGGAAGAGAAATGAAGGAAGAAGCACAGAGAGAGTGAAAAGGAGAGCGAGAGAGAGAGAAGGAGGAAAGTGGAGGAGAAACGCAAAGAGGGAAGTGGTGTAACAAGCACTTTAGACTGAAATCTAAAGGTCGCTGGTTCAATCCCGGGTTCAACGCACAGGGAGATTATCCACCCTAAAACTACAACTATTTATCTGATAGCCGTGAGATGAGAGGGTTCATACTTTTTCCAAGGGCATTAGTCTGAAAGTGAATGGCTGGAGGGTGAACTCACTCACTCCAATGTTGCAGTCCTGCATGTTAGCCACTACGCCATGGGAACTCCCTCCTTTAGAATAGTTGACACTGTAATTCTTTATGAAGGATTATTATTATTAGATTGGAATACTTGAAACCATATAACTGTATGCTAACAAATGATTATTATTAAATAGAAATAATTATTTGGAACCATATAATTGTGTATAAATTATCAGTATTAAGACAGGAATGATTGAAACCATACAACTATGTGCAAATTATTTGTATTAGATAGGAATACTTGATATCATATAACTGTGGGAAAAAAACTCTTAAGAAACAATTACACAAATAATATGAATATGAATGTACAATGAAGGCAATTCTCTAACCACATGGGTTAATATACCATTAAAAGAAATCAAATAATCAATTATAAATCCTTCAATTTTTTTCCTTGGATTTCTATAACCTTGTACCACTTTTCAACTTAATTATATATTCCATAGATTCCCCAATATTTTAAGCAATGAATATTTCATAAAGTAAAGCAAGTGATAGTTTCAACATGACAGGCCTGTACAATATGTGGTACAAGTTCCCAGCGCAGCTTATTTGCCATTTTCAAGTTTTGAAGTTGTTCAGAGAATCATTTGCTTTTTTATCTTTTTTAAACTTTCCTAATTAAACGACTTAATTCTCAGTCAGTCATAAAAGTATTTTCTTTGGCTTCCAATGAACTTAGCCAAACATTTGGCTTCAAAATAAATCAGACCAGTCCTGGGAAGAAGGATCCCAGTGGCATTGTAGTTAACTTGCTTGACAAACATTGTTGTAAGCTAGTTCAAACTTTAGTTATACTATTACATACGCTTTCAGTTGGGAAAGGTATGAACCCTTTTATCCCCAACCCCAGCTGTAGATTAAATAGTACCACTCCTGTTCTTCTGCAGTGATGGATTTGGCATCAAATAACCTACAAAGGTTCATATGCCATTAAACAAAGAAACAAAACCCAGTCTGAGAGGGCTCATCTCTCCCAGCAGCACCTGTCATCTAAAAGAGGAAAAGGTCAGGCTGCCTGATACCTGAGGGGCTTCCTTAAGGAAAAATGCGAATAGGACTATTTTTACTATCACCCACCCAGGAGGCTTGCTTCCTAAAAGGAAGCCAGCATTAAGCTAACTTTATGTCAATCCCATCACCATAAGGAATGGGAAAATGACATCAAGCTAAATTGTGTTTTTCTTTGATTCAATGAAATCTGTGAGGATTTTTTTTGAGATTTTCAATTTGTTGGAACCACTGAGCAGTCAAAAAATGTTATGAAAAATAAAACAAATTTTAGTCTGAATGTGAAAGGTTTGGAGAATATGCAGAATAAAGTCCCATCCCAGATTCATGATTATTTTCTATTTTCAAGTTTTGAGGTTGTTTAGAGTATTCTTTGCTTTTTAAAAAGTTTTTTTTCAAATTGTGTATTCTATCATAAAAAAAATTCCAGGTTTGATTGAATAAATTCTTTGAGTAAATTTTCAATATTTTATACTTGTAAAAAACACTGTCCATATATGTGGTGTTGCTTAAGGTGAAGTGAGTGATGATCTGAAAATGACAGGTTCAGGGAATATACTGCATGACAGCCCAGTCAGCTTGGGCTGTAGAGTACACCAACTGCATCTCTGCAGAGGAGTTAGATCCCCTTAAAGAGTGTCCTACATATGACACTAAACTACACCTGATGGTGAGGCTCCAATCCTGAAGCTTTGGGGAAGTACCCCTTCATTGCCATTACTCTTAGGTCCACTCTGACCTGGAGTTATATCATCTCATAGAGTCCTATCAATGAGTCAAATAGAACTGTTTCATATTTAAACTGTGAGCAAACACATGATTAATGTTAAATTGAATTGTTAGAAATAGAACTGTTTGATAATTTAACTGTGTAAACAAATGACTGTCTGAATGAATTGTTAGTGATGCAAAGCAATAATTGAAACCCTTTAACTATGTGCAAACAAATGAGCCATTTTGAAGAGAATTATTAGTGTTAAATAACAATACCGGAAAATCTTTTACTGTGTGCTGAAATTGAATAATTGGTATTACATAGAAATACTTGGAATCATTTAACTGAGTCAAATTAATGAAAAATGTTGATTAGAATAATTAGTGTTAAATAGCAATACTTGTAACCACTTCAGTGTGTGTAAATAAATGATTAATATTCAATAGAATTATTTGTATTTGATAGCAATAATTGAAACCATTTAACTGTGTAGAAACAATTGCAATATTAATGTGCAAATAAATTAGTTGTAACTCATTTAAAAATGAAATTACCTACAAATTATTTCCTTACAAATCATAGATATATATTCATTTAACTGTGAAAAAACAAATGATTAATAGTAAATAAAATTATTTGTGTTAGATAGAAATACTTGAAATCATTTAACTGTGCAAAAAAAAAAGTGAACTCAGACTTGTTTAAGAATGTTACCAACAAAATGTGTTTACAAATCATATATTTAGTATATTTGTAAAAGCAGGATTTTGTATTAAATAATCTACAAGGTTTGACATGCCATAAAACCTAATGAAACCAAACTATTCTGCGTGAAGAAGAAATTCCCATCCCAGCCACATGATCTGGGTTATCTTTGCGACTTTGTCATTGAAATGAGCCAGTTGCTCAGTATTATTATCATCATCATCAAATAATGTTGATAGTATGGATTCTATTGACTCTCTTTTGCTATCTGTACCTATCAGCCATCACTTTTACCAGGTCCCCAAGACTGTATCCAGAGTCCAAACAGAGCTGATGAATGTAAGTTTTTGCTGATCAGCCAATACTGGTGTGTCTCTGTGTAGGAGTTTGCTGGAGAACATCACTGATGACTTTGTCTGCTTCTCTACCAGTGCCCAGAGTGTTTTTCGTGTCTTACTTGGATGGTTTATGAGATGAGAAGTAGGTGACCATACAGAATCTATTTTGTGAGTTGTTGCTTGATTTGTTTAAAACAGCACGCACCATCCTTGGATAGTTTACATCTTGCTTTTTCTTCAACTAGTTCTTTAAAATCCAGGTTGTGAAGTCATATGATAATATTGACATGGCTACAGGTTGAAAGAATACACATTTTATTTTATCAGAGAATTTGTTCTGCTTTCAGTAAATGATAATGAATTTACTTTAGATTTTGCTAAATACAGAAAATAATTTTTACTCTAGAAGATTCTCTTAAAGTTGAATCTTCCTCATAGAACGATATCTGGCCAACAAACTAAACCAGACCCTTACAATTTCCAATCTATTGCAGTAACAATCAAGCAGTCAATGAAACTTATCTTGAACACCGCTTTTCCTCTCCACAAAAAAAAAATGTCACCATGGGCCAGTTAACAGACGATACATTCATCAGACTGTCACATGATTATTGTGTTAGAACTTCAGGCTGGACAAACTGTAGAAAATAATGCAGTAAATTCATACTTTGGCTCGCAAACTGATCAGATTAGAGTCTTTGAATTGTCGACCACAAAGGAATTGTTAAAACAAATGGTCTACTCCTGCTTCTGTGTGTTCATGTGGCTTTTCATGCTTTCTTGCTTGTATTGTCAGAACGGCTCGATGCACTTATATATAAATAAGTATTATCGACAAAAGTAAATCGATAAATTGACAACTCAACTTGTACTGATACACAGACAGCAATACATAAAACATGAATATTGAGATAAGCTTGTTTATATTGTAACTTAAACTCATCAATTGGTCAGGGCAACTGATAAACACACTTTATTTAATTCCTTAAATGTTAACTGATTTTCATAGTGTTCTATCATCAGTAGTTCTAAAAAGCAAATTTTAACCACTTACACATTGACCTCAGCTTTTCTACTGATGATATTTCTCGGAAACTGGGAGTTTTTCTTCTGGTAAGAAGTATTTCTTTTATGCTGGTAAATACAATTTATCACTATATAGTCTGAAGTTGTATTATCATATAATACATCATCCATTATTAATTTTTGAACAAGTATTTCCTTCATCCTATTTTTTTTACTTTTTATAAAACTAGTAATGTTAGATATGTCATTATTTGAATTTCTGAGATAAAGCATTGTCAGTTATATGATGGTTGTATAACAGATATAACCATGGACAAGAAGAAAATTAAGGCTATAGTGTTAAGTTTATATATATATATTGTTATCCACAGACAGACTGTTTCATTGTATCACAACTCTTCAGTGTGGCTAGACACATAGGACGCTTGAAGCTGGGATCGAAACCTGCCCAACTTTACGTTAAACTTAGTATCAGACTGCATGGCCAACAAATGTACCACGTCAGCTAGGGAATTATAAGATATTTAGTAGCAACAGCAGCATTTGTTTGTTTAAATTTTATATATATATATATATATACACACACATACATGCACTCACACATACTGTTGTTTTTAACCACATACATATATATATATATATATATATATATATATGGTTGAAAAGAACAGTCAATGAAGAAAGTATGGATTTTTCAATTTTCTAAGGTTTATCCCATAATGTCACCTACGTTAATGAGGGCTCAACAATTACCAGTGGAATGTGTAGTTGCTCAGAGTTAACATCAGTTAGCATAGATATTTACTATACCAAAGCACAATAGTATATCAGACAAGTAAAAGACTCTAAAGATTCTACAATGGAATTGGTCTTTACACGTCTCTATATAATTATGTAAGTATATATATTCATGTATCTGGAAATGTATATGGTACATGTATGTGTAAATAGATTTGCACACATATATGGATAAACACTCATGTATACATGTGTGTTTGTATATATATATATATATTTGGGAATCAGTTTTTCATTAATGCATGTTTGTTTAAAAAGAACAAAGAAAGCTATGATTTTTTTTAAAAGGTTTTTCTTGTTTATAAAGAAAGGAATATAAATCAAGATAGAATAAATGTAGAAATCATCCAAAAAATTCAGGATCTTGAATGCTTTTGGCTGTGTCTGTAGCCTTCTCCAACAATGGTACAATTTATTTTCATAAGATTTAAAAGACATTTATTTTTATTGTCTCAAACATAACAAATTGAACTGTTCCTGAAAATGGCTGATGTGACAACCAAAGGTACTCAAAACTCAGTCTTTTAGATTTCTACATTCATTCAGTCTGGATTTGGGCTCTTTTATTTGTAAATAATAAAAACCATTTTGAAAATGGATTCATCCTTGTCTGTTCTTTTTAACCAAACATTCATCAAGGAAAAACTGCTGCCGACATACAAACATATATATATATATATATAAAGGGTCATTAATAATAGATACGGTGAATTTTACAATACGACTCCCATTTCATCAAGGAAAAAATTTTGCTCTATTTTTCAATATAATCCCTATTCTCTAAAATTTATTTTTCCCAAACGAAAAACAAACCTGAGTATTTCTTCAACATAGAAATCTTTTTAGCCATTTGTTCACAGTGCTTTTTATTTCATAATCACTTGAAAACTTTGTTTGACGCAGAAATTATTTGAAGGGAGCCAAACAAGAGGAAATCAGAGGGGGCCTAATCTGGACTGAAAGGGGAATATGGCAGCTGTTCCCAGTTGACTGATGGTTTCCACTGTCCTTGTTGCAGTATGAAGCTTTGTATTGTCCAGATGAAACCCAACAACAATTAACCTTAGAAAAGGAAAGGTCATCATAAACAATTTTGTGTGCTATACAGAAATTCCCAGTGATTCAAAAAATCTATTGTAACTCTTCAGTCACCCAAAATTTGTACATCAGCGGAATCGACCATTTCATGTGTACTTGCCATTGTTGACCAGCCTGCATTGTTAATACTGTTTTGATCTTTTTAAAACAATTGAGACCAAAATGTGCTTATCTGTACACATTAGACATTTTTCTGTAAATTTCACATGGTTTGCACTTCTCAGCCACTAAAAAAATTTTGACAGACCTCTGTTCAAGCCTGGAGCATTATCTCAAAACAAATATTATTTTATAAATTACCTTCATATATTCTCATCTCTGTGTGGTGGCTGAGGTAATTATGTATTTTAGTTTTTGTTTTAAACACTGATTTTTTTTTCCGCAAACAAAACTTAGTAAATACTTAAATAGCAGACAGAACCTCCCGACTTGGAATATTGGCACAACACAACGTCCTCTCATTCCTTACCTTCGGTCTTGTCTCTGGTATGTGTATGCATACACCTAACCCCTCCACCATCAGCAGGATGTTATTCAAGGTCAATTTTTAAGTAGATTACAGCTGTTTAGAATTCAGAGTTGTCTTTCTAAGGTTAAAGAACTCAATCTGCCCTATTATTTACACATAACTGCTAAGAGAACAAATGAATTCTTACTTTTCCCAAAGGGATTACCTATTAGTCTCATCCAGGATTTGAACTTTAGTCTCCAATTCAATTTCCGATGATGATAACCATTAGCTAAGGTGTATACATATCTCTAAAAGTACATGCTTTAAGTATACATATCTTGGAACTTAAACATTCTTGTGAAAAAAAAATTCCCACAAAAAATAAATGTATTGTTGTATATAACGATCCTTGTATGACTGTTCACTCAGGTTTTGTTTTTGTATCAGTTTGTTTTCCATTTAGTGACCCACAAAAAAAAAAAAAATAAAAGCAAGATAGCACTTTTCAAGAATCACAATTAGGTGGCCATTTTGTAATGTACGATCATATTTTTTTAGCCAATCCTAAAAGCTTATTTTTACACCCAGCTTCCATTTTTTTGTTTCTTCCATCCTGACATTTTTTGTGAATTTTTTTTTCTTTTGACAGCTGGCTTTGATTTTTTATGACCAGGCAGGAAAAAATAACTGAAAAATGCAGACTTCTGTATATTTACACATTAACAATACGTACAACAGAAGTATGATGGATAGATAAGTAGCAATAAACTGCAGACTACCTTGCAATCATGATATTTATGCATAGGAAGCTTACACTGACAAGGATATAGGTAGCCATGATTGAAGAGTGGATAAATATATATATATATATATATATATATACAAAAATTCTCATTGTCTGTGTGCATGTAACTGTAACTAAGTGAAAATGACACCACATAGTATGTGGTTAACCAACCCATCCATTACAAGTGAGATATGGCACAAGGTTACTTTTTTGGGGATGGAATATAGCTGATTTGAATTCAGAGTTTTCTTTCTCCTAGACTAGTTGCCTCACCAAGGTTAAAGAACCCAGTTTGTTCTAATATTAACCCATATCTGGGGAAGAATAATTGAATTCATACTTTTCCCAAGGGTATTAGTGCAATGTAAAATGCAAACAGTCTCGACCAGGATTTGAACTTGTGTCACTAAGATTATTAAGATAATTATTTGAATAGTACATTTAAAATGCTCTAACTTAGAGAATAAACCAATCCAGTCCAATTTGCAAATGAATGGAATTTATACTATTAAATACAGCAAAAATTCTCATTGTGTGTGTGTGTGTGTGTGTGTGTGTCAGCCCATTGGTACAGTGGTAGAGTATTCACCAATGGTTCAGGAGACCAGGGTTCAATCCCAGTTTGAGTCATACCAAATATATATATTGGATATATATATATATATATATATAATTATAATACGTTTGAAAAGCATTGGCATGGATGCAACAGGACTAGGTGACTCAGTTTCTTGCCTATGCAATCATCAGACCCATAGTTTAGTAATCATGAGACAATAATTATCTTCCTAAGAGAATGGGTGTGTCCCTTAGGAGTCTCATGGGTTGTCACATGATAATCTCAGAAACCCATTCTCAAACTCTTTTGCCTATGTTCATGGAACAGAAAAGACATCTTGAACCCTGTCCCAGAAAAAGCTAAAGCCATGCGGCTATTTTACTTTCCCTTATAAAATAGCTTTTTCCTATTTTTGTACTCCTTCCACTTTTTGTTTATTGAACAATATGTGCATATTGCTTGCTGCTGGGTCATTTTTTATGCATTTTTTATTATTAATATTATTATTATTGGTGTGTATATCATGGATATAGAATGTTTAATGTTCTTGTATGTATGAATGCATTTATTCTGTTTTTACTTGTGTTGTGTTCAGTTAATATTACAAATAATAATAATACTAATGCTAATCTTGATCCTTGATGAGTAGAAATTCAACTAAATATCTTCTCTACCTTCAAGTGACCCACAAATGGCTTACACGAGAAATTAATAGTCACCAAACGCCTTTGACTCTGTGTCTACATTTTTTAAGCTTATATATGCTCTATCACCAATATTCAGTACTTGTTACTTATAAATATAACAAGTCATATATCTTTAACATATATATATATGTGTGTGTGTGTGTGTGTGTGTGTGTTTATCTGGGGAAAAACTGGAAATAAATCTGACAATATGAAAATGTATAGAGAGGAAAAAACACAAGTTCTTTTGAGAATGATTTGTAGAAATATTTGCCAATATTAGATATTTCAGTTTTTGACCTTCATCAGGGTGCATACATTATTAAATGAAAGGAAAAAGATGAGAAAGTTTTCAAACATTCTATTTCCATTGGTAGATATGAAATGTTTACTGTTATCAAATATTTCTACAACTAAAATCATCCTTTGAAGACCTTGTGTTTTTTCATCTCTGGACATTTTTATAAATGTGTGTGTCTGTGTGTGATAGGCGGGATATGAGAGTCATGAAGGCCATGTGTAGTGCAGAATGCTGGATAGATCATCGCCTAATCATTTCTAAACTAAGCATTAGAGTCCAGCCTAAAACAAGGACACAAGGCAACTGAACATCATGAAGCTAAAAGATGTTCCAACCAAGCAATCGTTTGTTGAGGTCTTACATGAGTGGCTTAATACCATCCTTTTGGATGAGCCAGATGTAGAAGCAGCATGGATCACTCTCCAGGACACTATATATAGAACAGTTATAGAGTGTTTAGAACCATCTACCAGACTGGTTTGATGAGAACCATGCCAAGATCATGGACCTCATAAGGAAAAAGGCTCTCTGCCCACCTGGTGCACCTCCATGATCCTCAGTGTATTACCAAGAAAGACACTCTAAGGAACATCCACAGTACTGTTCAGCTCAAGCTGTGTGAAATGCAAGATTCCTGGCTGAGCATGAGAGCTGATGAAATCCAAGGTTACGCAGATAAGAATGACATGAAAAACTTTTACAGCAGTCTGAAAGAGGTCTACGGTCCCACCAGTGCCAGCTCATCTCCCCTTCTGAGTGCAGATGGAACTAAGCTCAAATCAGGGAACAAAATCCTGGAGAAGTGGGCTGAGCATTTCGACGGTGTACTAAACAGCCATCTTCTATTAACCACAAGGCCATTGAACGACTGCCGCAAGTCCCAGTGAATGAGTCAGTCGATGTCACTCCAACCATAGGGGAAGTTCAGATAGCTATCCATCAACTATCCAGTCGCAAAGCACCTGGATCGGACTCAATTCCTGTGGAAATCTATAAGGAGGGAAAATCAATGCTGATGGGTAAACTTCTGACCCTCATTTAGCTGATATCGGTAAAAGAGCAACTAATGCAGGATTTTAAGAACACCTCCAACATCCATATTTACAAATGGAAAAGCAACTAACCAGCATGCAATAATCACTACAGAATTTCCTTACTTTTAATTTCAGGCAAGATTCTTGCCAGAGTCCTTCTAAATTGCCTCAGCAACCATTTCAGACATAGACTCTTACCAGAGAGTCAATGTGGTTTCCGTAAGGAATGTGGGATTGTTGACTTGTTATTTGCTGCAAGACAAGTGTCAGGAACAGGACACTGTCTTCTACTCGACTTATGTTGATCTGACATGGTCAGCAAAGATGGCCTTTAGTGAATTGGGGCAAAATATGGCTGTCCCCCAAAATTCCTCACTATCATTAGACAATTTCACGACAACAGGCATGCAAGGGTGCAAGACAAAGGAGTCAGCTCCATAGCCTTTCCTGTCACAAATGGGGTTAAGCAGGGACGTGTCCTTGCTCCCACTTTTTTCAGTGTCATGTTTTCTACAATGCTGTTTGATATATTTAATGGCTCAGATAATGGCAATGACATTTGATATTGCACCGAAGGTTCTATCTTCAACCTAAGACCAAGGTAAAGACTGATATCATCAACAATTTTCTGTTCCCCATCAACTTTGCACTGAACGCTACTACCCAAGCCAACATGCAAAACAGTGTTGACAAGTTCTCAATGGCCAGTGACAATTTTGGCCTAACCATCAGCGCAAAAAAGACAGAAAAGATTCACCAGCCAGCGCCTGGAAAACCATATGTTGAGCCCAACATCACCATCAAGGATCAACGACTGAAGGTGGTAGAAAGTTCACCTACCTTGGCAGCACCCTCTCTAAGGGATGATGAGGTGAACACCAGACTCGCAAAAGCAAGAGCAACCTTTGGCTGAATCAACAGGAATGTGTTGGTTGGTTGGTTTTAATGGCATATCAACCTCTCTAGGTTATTTAATGCCAAAGCCTGTTTATACATATTATATGTATGGTTTGTTAACACATAATTTGATGATACCATACCAGTTGATTAGTTTATTGTGTTTTCAGGATTGTAACCAAGTCTATATTTTCTGGTACAACCCGGTCTCTTTCAAGAACGATAAAACATCATCCATGTGGACATTCTCAAATAAGTCCTTCATGGTGCTTGCATCGAAATAGTGCTTTCTGGTGTTATTAAAAACTTTACATTCAAGGAGGGCATTTGGCATGTCGAGCACTGTGGTTGCTGTTCTTGCTTGAGTATAAAAGAGTACGTAAGTCTGCTGTGACCAATACGCAATCGTGTTATTGTTACTTGTTCTTTCATGATTTTCAGAAAGCTGGGTGTCATTCTCCCAAAAAGGGTTTAACCTGGAATAGTTTATTATTGGTATTTCTATTCCAGTGTTGTTGCCATTTTTTATGGAGGAAATTATTCATTTTGGGTTTCAGATCAATGTTTGGGATGTTGTACTTGTCGGGGGTCGAATCTAAAGCCGATTTTGCTGCCACGTTTGCTCTATGATTTCCTCTCACCCCAATGTGTGGAATTGGAGAGGCATCTCAGAGGCAAACAAAATCAGAGTATACTGAACTGTTATTCTTAGCACCCTCCTTTATGGCTGTGAAATGTGGATAACTTTTCAATGGCATATAAGGAGGCTAAACCACTTTAACACGACCTGAGGCATCACATGCCAAAAACACATCCCTGACACTGGTTTTAACTTGGGCTTCTCTTCCCAGTATCTACACCTACTTGATGCAATCATGGCTTTGTTGGGCCGGTCATATTGTCTGCATGAAAGATCACTGCCTCCTGAAGAAACTGCTCAATGGCAAACTGCCTTTGGACAAGTACTCCCAAGGAGGCAAGAAAGAGGCTTCAAAGACACACTGAAGGTCTGCATGAATCTTTCGGTATAGCCCCTAATTGCCAAGAATATCTGGCACAGAACAGCGACAAGTGGCATGAAGTTGTCAAATGTGGATTGAAAGTCAGTGAAACCAGAAAAAATGCAGCAACTGAGCTGTGCAGAAAACTTAGAAAAGGCTTTGCCACATCAGCCACTTCCGCCACCATTTCTTGTTCTTACTGCCCTGGACGCTTCTGCACACAGATTGGTCTCATTAGCCATCTCCAAACTCATAGATGCCTTCATCAATCATAAGGTTGATCGGATAGTCCTCATCAATTATAATAGAAGAAGAAGAAGAAGAAGAAATGATAGCTCAGTAAAAATGACACATCATAACTTGATGATTATTTGAACAGTTTATAGTTTATTTAAATTGCTTTAAATTAAACAATTTCTAGTCAAATTTCCAAGTGAAGAATAATTTTTTGTGGGGTGAGAGTCTGCTTTCACACAGAACATAAATTTTAATTATCCAAATTTTCAGTATAACAGAAAACTTGAAATGCTAAATAGAATGTTTCCCCTCTCCAAATGGGGGAGGGGTTTTCTTGTGGCAAACATGATGGACTGTGACATTGTAGTGAGTAAGTTGGAACTGCACTTGTGTTAATACATTCACTTTTGGACTAATGCCATTGAGAAAGGTATGAACTTGCCCATTCAGCTGAGGTTGTAGACTACACTGACTGTATCTCTGCAGTGAGGTAAAATCACCCCAACGAGTGTCCTGCAAATGACACTAAACAATTGGATGGTGAGGTTCCAGTAATGCTGGAGCTTTGGGGAATGCAGAGTACCCCTTCCTTGCCATCGCTCCCAGATCCACTCTGGTCCAGAGTGGTAGTACCTGATAGGATCCTATTTATGGGTCAAATAGAACTAAACAGTGTACTTAAATTGTTTGAAACAGAACTATTTTTGACATTGAAACTGTACTTATGCTAAACTGAATTGTTTGAAATACAACTGTTTCAATAAACTGAATAGTTTGAAATAGAAATGTTTTTTGACAATTAAACTGTATACTTATGCTAAACTTAATTGTTTGAAATAGAACTTTTTATTTGCATAAAAATGGATTTGGAGGTGCCTGTGGTGTAATGGTTATCGTCGTAGGAAATGATCACGGCGACACAAGTTCAAATCCTGGACAAGACTGATTGCATTTCACATCGCACTAATACCCTTGGGAAAAGTATGAATCCAATTATTCTCCCTCCAGCTATGGGTAAATAGTAGGGCAAACTGGGTTCTTTAGCCTTGGTAAGGCAACTAGTCTAGGAGAAGGAAAAACTTTGAATTAAGAAACAGATTCGAAACACTACAAGAGAAGACAGAAAAAGTTACCCCAAATGACGAATATGAAAATTTTGTTGAAGCACACCTAGAGGCGGCATCAAAATGTATCCCAACAAAACCTAGAACTAAATACAGTGTCCCTTGGGAAATGTCAGAGGTTAGAGAAAAATGTGCACTCGTGAAAACTGCCTCCAAAAGCTATCGGAAGAACTCAACAAACACAAATGTCCGAAAACTAGAAAAGGCACAATATCAATTAGCAGGAATATATCTAAAAGAACAGGCAGAATACATACAAAATCAGATAGATAAGATTAGAGACTCGGTGGAAGATAGACAATCCAGGATAGCCTGGCAAACAATAAACGAAGTAAGTAGAAGGAAGAGCACAGCCAAAGCAAAATTGAAAGCTGCAAGCCAACAGGAAAGAGTAAAACTGTGGGAACAGCATTTAAAAAATCTACTAGGAAGCCCGCCGAAAATAACGGATGAACCGATCACCAGAATTATCAGTAAGCAATTCGACATTAAACTAGGGCCTTTCACCAAAGAAGAACTCGACTCGGTTCTTAAAAAAATTAAAAAGAGGAAAGCTGCAGGGCTGGACGAGATCCCCCCCAGAAGTGTGGAAGACTAGACAATTCGATGATATACTGCTCCAGCAATGCAACGCTGTCTATAGTCAAAATAGGATAGAAAGATGGATGAAGGGATGCATCCTTCCTTTCCCTAAAAAAGGCGACCTCGGATTAGCCAAGAACTACCGAGGGATAACACTTACATCCATAGCAGCCAAAATCTACAATGCCCTACTACGAAACCGCATAGAACCCAAAATAGACAACATCCTTAGGAAAAACCAAAATGGCTTCCGGAGAAATAGATCCACAACCTCACAAATATTGACCATCCGTAGAATCCTTGAAGGCATTCGGGCAAAAAACCTTCAGGCGACATTACTATTTGTCGACTTTACCAAGGCCTTCGATTCCATCCACAGAGGGAAAATGGAACTCATCCTACTAGCATACGGCCTACCAAAAGAAACCGTAGCAGCAATAATGATCCTCTACAGAAACACAAAAGTGAAAGTACGTTCACCAGATGGAGACACGGAATACTTCGACATTGTTGCAGGAGTACTACAAGGAGACACGCTAGCCCCATACCTCTTTATCATCTGTCTAGACTACGTGCTTAGAACTTCGATCGACAAAATCAGAGAAAATGGCTTCGAGCTGACTAAGAAAAGAAGCAAAAGGTACCCCGCAAAAACAATCACAGACGCCGACTACGCTGATGACTTAGCGTTACTGGCGAATACACCTAATCAAGCAGAGACACTACTGCATAGTTTGGAATGAGCTGCAGCAGGCATTGGCCTCCATGTCAATGCGCACAAAACTGAATATATGTGTTACAACCAAACGGGCAACATTACCACACTAGACGGAGCCTCTCTGAGGCTAGTGGACAAATTCACCTACCTAGGAAGTAGCGTCTTATCAACAAAAAAAGGACATCGACACACGACTGACAAAAGCATGGACGGCTACAGATAGGCTCTCAATCATATGGAAATCAGACCTGACCGATGAAATGAAGCGCAGTTTCTTCCAGGCAGCGGTTGTATTGATAATACTATATGGATGCACTACATGGACGCTAACCAAACGGCTGGAGAAGAAACTTGACGGCAACTACACAAGAATGTTGAGAGCAATATTGAACAAGTCCTGATGACAACACCCCACGAGACGCCAACTGTATGGCCACTTGCCTCCCATCACGAAAACTATACAGGTTAGACGAGCCAGACACGCCGGACACTGCTGGAGAAGCAAGGACGAGCTCGTAAGTGACGTACTCCTATGGACCCCCACATATGGCCAAGCAAAAGCAGGACGACCAGCCCGAACTTACATACAGCAGCTATGTGAGGACACAGGATGTAACCCAGAAGACCTGCCGGAGGCGATGAATGATAGGGAGAAGTGGCGAGAGATGGTCAACGATATCCGTGCTGGCGGCACGACATGATGATGATGATGATGAAAATAATGTTTGTTATAAACCAATTTCAAACAATACATGATTTACATTCATGGAAAAAAATTTTGAAAAAACAAATGGATTTTGCTTTTTTAAAAAAATTGTCCCTGACTTATCGAATGACCCTCATATTCTAGTGTTATATCAGACATCGGTACTAGTAGTTGATGGAGTCTAGCACATATTTTCAGCTCATGGGGAGGGAAAGATGTGTGTCTTTAAAGCTGTCAAACATGATAGCTTATAAAATTACTGACTCAAAAATAAAACCTACTTGTGACAAACTTATGAAGTTACAAGCTGAAAAAAATTTATTTCTGCCTTGCTTATAAAATTACTTAGGTAAAAAAAAGATTTTTAAAAATTATTTATGATAAGGAATGTCACTCAGACTTGTTAAGATTTTTCTGGAAAGTCTTCCTACGTCACTGCTTCATGAACTTTACTCAAGCATTTTTTTCAAACTGTCATTTATAAACATAAAATTTGATTGACTGAAGCAGACAACATACACCTTTACGTATTGGAGGAGAAAATTCAAAGTTTGTTTGTTCATTTTGTATAATCCAATACTTTGTTCGCATGACAAAGATTTCATACACCATGTTGGTTCGTCATGTTTGGAATCATTAAAGACAAACTTAGCAGTATTTTCAGCTTTCTTCAACAAGAATTCCTTTCTTGGTGTTCTCTGCTTCCTTCCTTCCTTCCTGTCTTGGCTAACAACCATACAAATGCTTAATTTGGAGGTGTAGGAACAGAAAATGGAAACATTGTTTGGTTCAGATGAGTCTTAAATCTGTACAAAGGTCGTTGAATGTTTATCTAGTTTTATAGCATTGGCAAATACCAAGGTTATAGTTCACATCACTTTGCTGCTCTGAGCTTTCAACACCTGCCAAAGGTTTTGGCTAGGGTCCCTTTTGTAGGCTGATTACAATGCCAAGAGTAAGATGCTGACCCTTAAGTACTTTGCTAGGTTTTTCTATCTTGCTTATTAATTTGGAGAGGATGGAGGCATAGTAAAGATGTTCTCAAACATGGCAGTACAAAACCAGAATCTTGGAATATGAAGATGATCATTGTAAGTGACGTTGAAGTTGTATGTATTTTGGTAAAGGTTATTTTATTATATTGAATTTAATATCCATATCTGTAAGTTGTTCGGACAAATATTGTCATCATTGTTGGTTTTATCACTGGATTTTGAATGAACATGCATTTCAATATAGAAAAACAATTTTGTTTTGGGGCATTGTCTATATTATCCTTTTCTCTCCTTTTTTCTTTCCCCTCTTCCCTTCTTTTTTCTTTCCCTTTCTCTTCTTTTTTCTTTCCCTTTCTCTTCTTTTTTTCTTTCCTCTCTTCCCTTCTTTTTTCCTTCCTCTCTTCCCTTCTTTTTTCTTTCCTCTCTTCCCTTCTTTTTTCTTTCCCTTTCTCTTCTTTCCTCTCTTCTCTTCTTTTTTCTTTCCTCTCTTCCCTTATTTTTTCTTTCCCTTTCCCTTCTTTTCACCTCATCTTTTTCCTTCATGTTCTCTTCTCTCCTCTTTTTTCTTCTATTTTCTCTTTTCTCTTTTTGGCCCAGTCAGTGAGGCTTGGATTATGAGCCCAGTTGGCCAGGGCTGTAGAATACACTGATTGCATCTCTGCAGAAGGACAAGACCCCTCCAAACAAGTGTCCTGTATATGACAATTAACAATCTGATGGCAAGGCTCCATTATCATAGCTCCTAGGTCTACTCTGACCCTGGAATGGTAGCACTTGATAAGGCTCTATCAGTGGGTCAAATAGAACAAACTGTGCGCAAACAAATGACTGTTGTTAAATTGTGACTATTATATAGTAGTACTTGAAACTATTTAACTGTGTGCAAAAAAAGTGCTCAGGTTCCTTTAAGAATGTTAACTACAAAATGGTTTACACATCATATATGTATGTGTAAACAAGATTTGACATTAAATAACCTATAATGGTTGATATGCCATAAAATCAAACCAAACTAAACAAAACCTTGGATTATGCTAACAGTATTATCTGTAGATGGGCAAATATTTATCTGACAACTCCACAAACAGAATACAACACAAGGTCAATTTGTCAATGGAGTTTAACAGGTATAAATTCAGAGTTTTCCTTCTCCTAGACTAGTTGCCATACCAAGATTAAAGAGCACAGTCTGCACTATTATTTACCGATAGCTGGGGATAGGGAGAATGGTTGGATTCTTACTTCTTCGTTAGAGTATTAACACTATGTGAAATGCAAATATATTTATCTAGGATTTTAACTTGAGTCATCGTATCCATTTGAAACAATCATAACCATTACACTATGTGTGCCTCTGGAAATAGGGTGTCACATCCAAGACAGTAATCTGCATCTGATGGTGAGGCTGTAGTTTTGTAGCTCTAGGGAGAGAGTTGAGTACTCATTCACTGCAGTTATTCCCTGATCCATTATGTTAGGATCATATTTATGGATCAAATTGTTCTGTTTGAAAATTATTAGAATTAGATTGGAATACTTGATACCAAATAACTGAACGTCAGAAGCATAGCTTTATTGATAGAGATGTTTACAATCATGGTTGTTCAAACAATGATCTTGGTATGTAAAAATGGACTTTGTGCTGTTGAAGATTAATAAAAGTAGTATTATGTTATATGCTCATCTACAGCATCACAACGACACAATAATTAAGACGCAGTGACAAAGACAGACGCAGGAAGACTTCTTTAACAATATTTACCTCTCACTTTATTGCAAGGGTTCGAAAAGGTTGTGTGGGGTTTTACTGTGAGAGAGAGCTGGAGATCGAACATAACTGCAATATTTTGACCCCACTGTTATGGCCATCAGTGTTGTGTCTTTCTTGTTGTCTAGATGCTCAACCAGAGGCCCAAAGGCCACTCTGCTGGGTGATGGCTTTCTTTACGGCATCTTATCAGCATCTTCTCCGGACCTCAACTCATCAGGGCCCAAAGGCCCCTTCGGCCTGATGTGGCTTTCCCTACCACATCTTGTCTCCAACTGGCTGCAACTCCAACTCAACTCAACTGGCCGTCGAACTCAACTGGCAACCGAACTGGAAACGGAACTCAACTGAGTTATATAATCATTCGACGCCCACTCGATCTTTGAAATCGAATGTTTAATCGTCATCAAGCGGAAATAACTGTCATGCAGTTCAGAGGTCACTCTCTTCCAGTGCATCACTCTGTAGTGGCACAGTGGGACCTTCACCTTGTCCCATATTATCAGCCTTAATCTGCCCACGCAATCTCTTTCGATTACTGGCCATTGGAATGTGTCACTTCCTTCCGGTGCATCACCTTGGAATAGCATTTTTGGGCCGGGTCAAAGGCCAAAATATTACAATTATATTGAATTAAATATCTGTATATATAAGTTGTGCTGACTAATATTATTATCATTGTTTATTTTATAGCAATAATTTGGTTAGTGAATATGTCATTCAGTACAGATAAATTATATACATATTTTGATAAGGGCTTTTGTCTATATTATAATAATCTGATTTAATCTAGAGCATTCAGACATAGTTGAAAATGGTCACCTGAAGATCAATTATGAGTGGTTTTATATATATCTTAAGTTTGTTCTTCAGACAAGTTGGTGTAGGCTCACCTGAAAATAGTTTTCATAAAATGGCAAATCTTGAATGGTCTTATTTTGTATCTTGAAATTATTTTATGTTTTATATATTATGATATTTGCTCAGCACTTTCATATATACAACACAGAAATAATTTTGCTTTACAACCATATTCAGATGTTATCTAACATTTTAGATTTTAGGAAACTGTGAACCTACCAATTTTGATCATTTGTATGTGTGTGTGGATATATATATATATATATATATATATATACACGTACATACTATCACTCATAAATAAGGACATCTTTAAAATTTTGTTTATAAGAAAATAATTTGCTTTTGAATGAAAGATACCAGGATTTTAATATTTCTTGTGAAATATTATACAATGACAATGGATATTATTAAGTATTATTTATGACCAAACTTTACAATATTGTAACATTCCATCAAGTTGGTTTTCATGATTTATTTTTCTTACATACATACATACATACATACATAGACACACACATATGATATCATCAAAATATAAGTACACCTTTAAAATTTTTTCTTTTAAACTAAAGGTACCAGGGTTTTATTATTTCTAGTGGAACATTGTAAAATCAAAACGGATGTTATTAGGTATTATTTTATTACCAAACTTTAGAGCATTGAAACATCTCACCAAATTGCTTTATTGTCTTATTTTTCTTTCACACACACACGCACACACATATATATATATATATATAAGCATGTTTGATTAAATGATAAGGACATATTCTGTCTCAATGATTTTATTAAGATCCTTTCAAGTTTCCTGATAAGTGTCTTGGTTTTAGGTTGGAAACGGTAGATGAATTTACCAAAATTGTCCTGAGCACTTTTGCCCCTTACATAGGCCATCACCAGGGGTTGCTTGCATGTTTAAAGAGTGTTTTAAGTTATTTATAACATTACATATTCACATAAACGAAAAGTTGGATAAAACTTGGATGCCAATGACATTGAATGAATTTAAAACAGAACACTATCAACGGAAAAAGAATATTATCTGGAAAAATAGAATATTGAAAACAAAGACTAAAGGCATTTCAAAACATTGTTGCTATTTTCAAAGTTAGTTCTATTAATTCTTGGTTTTTTTGTTTTAGATATAGAACTAGAATTTTTTCAAAATTTGGATTTAAGAATAGAGTGGGATTTAAGATGTAAGGCTATGGAGCTTGAATCATTAAGGTGCATCGTAAGACGTCTTGAAAGGGTTGTAGTGGTGAGACCAACTTACATATTATTTTCATTGGAGACACAATCCCTCAAGGGACATTTGAACATAGATAAAACATTTGTCCTATGAATAAGTTCAGTGGAGGAGGAAGAATTATTGGAAATAATTAGGTTGAAAGTTTTAAATTTATTGCACTAAATGATAAGTCTAATTTTTTAGGTAGAATCAGTTGGAAGAAGATTTTTTGGATAAGGTTTTTTAATATATGTTTATCTATTTTATACTTATTATAAAAATATTCTATTTTTCTTAATAATATTCTATTTCCATTAATAGCATTTTATTTTAAATTCGTTCAATGTCATCGGCTTCTCAGTTTTATCCAACTTTTCATTTATATAATTTTGTAATGTTATAAAAAACCTAAAACACTCTTTACACATGCAAATAACTCCTGATGATGTCCTATGAAAGGTCCAAAAGTGCTCAGGACAATTTTGCTCAATTCATCCACCAATTCCAACCTGAAACCAAGACACTTATTAGGAAACTTGAAAGGATCTTAATAAAATTATATCGACAAAATGTGTCTTTATTATTTAATCAAATATGCTTAAATGAAAGACTGCTGCCTGACTAAATACATACATATATATATATATATATATATATATATATATATATAAGGGTTAGCATTAGGACTTCTTGTTCTGATAATCTCATTGACAAGAAAGCGACAGTCATCAAACACCATTGTCACTATGTCTGTGCCATTCTTAGATCAACATGTGCTTTATCAGCCTTATTTAACACTCTTTACCCATGAATATAGCAAATTACACACACACACACACACGTATATATATATATAAAGTAATATTTGATGGAGAAGACAGTTGTTAAGTGTACATTTGGTCAAAGTAACTTTCTCTTAATTAATTGTTTTCAGTCATAGCATTAAACAGAATCAAACTTAAAGTAATCACTGCAATAAACAATGTAGATAATAAGTTTTGCATATATAGCAATCTTATAAAAATACTTTGGTAAAACAAAATGATGAGAAAATTTATTGAATGATCACTGCAGAGAAGTTAATGATCTAACTAAAAGTTTTATGCAGACTTTTTTCATGAGCCAAACAATTTTGCCATTGTCCGCTTCAACCATTGGCTGATTTTAGATTTTCAAAAAAAGTTAACCTGACTTTCACTTATTCAAAAATTAATCAAAATATCCAGTTTTCTTCAAGAAAAATCAATTCTAACCAGTCACAAAAACAGAATCTCAAAATTGTTAGCCATCAGTCTTTAACTCTGTCATAATTAAACCGGAAAGGTGTTTTGTATCTTATTGAAAGAACTTATCGACTCCAGAGTGATTAATGTAAGTCTTGCTTGCATCTTTGTGTTTCTCTCAGAGTCCCAGTTCAGTGACACAAGGTATTAATCATAAAACTGTGGCTTTCCTGCCAAAAATAAAATAAAGGAGTCTTTTAATTAAATTGTCAAGTCGATTCTGTTAATTAAATTATTCTGAACATAAAAGAATGTATAAAAGGTCCCCCCAGAAAGGATATTAAAATATTTCTATTCCTCTTGGAAGAATGTGACAGTTTTGTTCATAAAATATTTGGCCATATCTGACAAGTGGTACAGTGGCCGTTCTCTTTATGTTCAGTTTAAAAATCCTTCACTGGAGCTGATAGGATTTTAATGTAAGATAAAAATGACTAAAATCCATGAGACTCTATCTGAATACAACCAATACACTGTCCTTTCAGTAGAACTTAGAATTTGCTGAATGCATCCTCAACAGAGAGGGTAAGAATCCCCTCAAAATGATTGTCCTTGGTATGACACTAAATTGCATCTGATGGTGAGACTTGAGTTCAGGAAATCAGGAGAATGTGGAGTACTAATTTCCGTTACTTCCAGGTCCACTCTGACCCGGAATAGTAATACCTGATAGTCCTATCTAGGGTTTAAATAGAACTAAACAGAGTACTTAAGCTAAACTGAGTTGTTTGAAATAGAACTGTTTATATGTATAAAAATGGATTTGGCATTAAATAACCTGCAGTGGTTGATATGCCATAAAACCAAACCAAATTTTCCAAGGACCAAGCATTCCAAGAACATCATCTGGGTGTAATGCTTCTTCTTTGCAAAAAAATAATCAAGATAATACTAAGGTTGACTCCCCTTATTGGCTGAAAAGACCCACTGCAAAAGTTAATGACATGGCAAATAGTCACACGACAATAATTACTGTTGTCTTAAAATATAAAGACCAAATTCAAACTTTCTATTTCTCTGATGACCAGGATATGATGCTAAACTTCACTTGGTGGTGAGGCTCCAGTTCTCAAGATTTGGGGAGTATAGAGTAAGATAGGTTGACATGGCATTAAAATCAATCAATAATTCTGTAACATATTTCATTGAATTTTGGTCTTAAATATTGCCATTACTCCCAGATCCATTCTGACACATTGTGTTTTTGACTTATTTGTTTGAGCGAGAGTCTTGTTAATCTTGAAAATTGATAAAATTCTTTGGAAGAATCAAAATGGTTTTCAGAGAAATCAGTCCATAACTTCACAAATTTTGAAAATCTGTTGAATTCTAGAAGGAGTTCATTCAAAAAACCTCAAGGCAACACTCTTATTTATAGATTTCTCCTAGGCATTTGACTCCATACACAGAAGAAAGATAGAGCAAATACTTCTAGCCTATGGACTCCCCAAAGAAACCACAGCCATAATGATGCTCCATAAAAACACCAAAGTAAAAGTTCACTCACTGAATGGAGACATAGACTTCTTTGACATTATCGCAGGTGTTCTGCAAGGGGATACACTTCTGACAAATACACCTGCCCAGGCCAAATCCCTGCTGCATAGTCTGGAGAAGGCAGCAAGTGGTGCATAGGCCTCCATGTTAATCCAGACAAAATTGAATGCATGTACTTTAATCAAAATCGAAGATGAAATATCTCCACACTAAAAGGTAGTTCTTTGAAACTAGTGGATAAATTCACCTACTTTGGAAGAAGCGTCTTATCTACGGAAACTGACATAAATACATGACTAGCTATGGGATGGACAGCTAGATTATCAGTCATATGGAAGTCAGTCCTATCCGATAAAATAAAATGCAATTTTTTCCAAGCAGCGGTCATGTCCATAGTACTATATGGATGCATCATGTAGGCGCTGACAAACCGTATAGAGAAAAAGCTATATGGCAATTGCACAAAAATGAGCTATATTGAACAATTCCTGCAAGCAACATTTTAGAAAACAGCTGCTGTACAGCCACTTAGTTCCCATCTGTAAAACCATTCAAATAAGATGAACAAGACATGCAGGACATTGTGGGAAGTAAAGACACACTCATAAGTGACGTTCTCCTGTGGACCCCTTCACATAGACAAGTAGGTGTTGGACAACCTGCTTGAACATATCTACAACAGCTCTGTACAGACACAGGATGTAGTCTAGAGGACCAGCCAAAAGCTATGGATGATAGAGATGAATGATGAGAGAGAGTCAGAGAAATTCATCCTATAATGGCATGATATGATGATGATTTGTTTGCTAGGGAGTGCTGAAAAGTTTTTGGCCCAACCAATAAAAGAATTACCTTCATTTTTTTGTTTTAATTTTTAATGATATTTTAAAAAGATTTAAGAAACTTTAGAAATGGTTAGGCAAGTATGCTTCATGGCTCTAGGTCATTTAAAAAGTATTTTTCTTATGGTGGAATATTATACAATATGGTGTAATGAGTAATTCAAGGTCCACCAGATTGATTTCTCAGGTTTTGAATGTAAATAAAAGAACAGTATTATATATAGAGATAGATAGACAAGAAACTACTATCTCACTTCTTCATATTGGTTTCATTACTTAAAGTTTCTTGTATTAAAAATACAATTAATTTTTCCTGCTCTACTGGTCAGTATCTGAGCACTCTCTTGATTTAAGATAAGCATTTTTAATTGATTTGTTAATTCCTTATTAAATATATATATATATATATATATATATATATATATATATATATATATATTATCATCATCATCATCAAGTTATGCTGATAGCACAGATTTCCCTTTGACCAGTCAGCTGGGGGGGACTGTACAATACACCAACTGCATCTCTGCAGAAGAGTAAGAAGCCCCGCCCCTGACAAGTGTCCCGCAAATGACACTAAACAATCTGATGGTGAGGTTCCAGTAATGCTGGAGCTTTGGGGAATGCAGAGTACCCCTTCCTTGCCATCACTCCCAGGTCCACTCTGACCCAGAGTGGTACCACCTGATAGGGTCCTATTTATAGGTCAAATAGAACTAAACTGTGTACTTATGCTAAACTGAATAGCTTGAAATAAAACTGTTTTGACATTTAAACTACATTGTTTGAAATGGAACTGTTTTTGTATGCTAAACTGAATTGTTTGAAATAGAACAGTGTGTAAACAAAACATTATACTTATACTAAACTGATTTATTTGAAAAAACTGTTCGAATAAACTGAATAGCTTGAAATAGAAATGTTTTTGACAATTAAACTGTGTACTTATGTTAAACTGAATTGTTTAAAATAAAAATGTTTATCTGTATAAAAATGGATTTGGCATCAAATAACCTACAAAGGATGATGTGCCAAAAAAAACAAACAGATTTCCCTGACTCTCTCTCCCACCCTTCATCCCTATCATCCGTCACTTCCTGCAAGTCTTCTAGACTACACCTTGTGTCCATACACAGCTGTTGTAGGTAGGTTCTTTTTGGTCAGCCAACACTAGCACCTCGATGTGAAGATGTCCATTGGAGAACGTCAGTTGTGAATTAATTCTTGCTTCTTCAGCAGTGTCCCACATGCCATATTGTTCTTATTTGGATGGTTTAAGAGATGGGAGGTTGGTGGGCGTTCAACTATTGTTTCATGGGATGTTGCTTCCAGGATTTGTTCAATATAGCTCATTGCATTCTTGTGCGGTTTGTGTCTGGCTTTTTCTCTATATGTTTCATCATTGGGACATGTGGTGCATCCATATCGTAGAGTTGATAAAGCCACCGTTTGGAGAAAATTGTGTTTTATTTTATCAGATAGGATGAATTTCCATAGGATTGGTAATTTATTGATAGCAGCTTCACTAGATGCATACTGACGTCACTTTCAGTCGATGAGATGCTGCTACTGAGGTACGAGAACTTGTCAACTAATTTCCGAGAAGTGCCATTTAAAGTGGAGATGTCTCCTTTTTCATTAAAACACATGTACTCTGTTCTGTCTGCATTCATGTGAAGGCCAATGCCTCCTGCTACCTGCTCCAGACTATGCAACAGGGATTCAGCTTGTGGAGGTATATTTGCAAGGAGTGCTATATCATTTGCATAGTCTGCATTCATAATAGTTTCTACAGAGTATCTTCTTGTTCTTGCCTTTTTTTTTTTGCCTTATATGTATTTTTACACAGGCTCCTGCAGAAGGATTTCACCGATTTGCAGTGTAAATAATAAAAAAAAAAAAAAAAACATAGATTCTATTCAAAATTCAATTTTACTATAAGAGAGACCAATATTTGCCATTTTTTTAGTCCTTGTCATCACTTTGTTTTAAAGATTATATCATTCAAATTCTTGACCTCATATGTTATACATAAATTAAAAAAGGTAACATGGATCCTATTTAAAATCTAATTTTACTAAAAGAAAGAACAATATTTGCCATTTTAATTAGTTATGGTCATCACTTTTCTAAAACTTTTATTTTCCAAATGCTTGGCCTCATGAGCTATACATGAGCTGAAGCCTGACTCTGAAGTTTTAGGAGTGTCCGCATAGTGTAATGTTTAAAGTGATGGACTGTGGAATTATAGTAAGCAAGTTTGAACTTCCGTTGCACTATTATGTACACTTTCAGACAAATACCCTTTGAAAAAGTATAAACCCCATTATCCTTCTAGCTATGGGTTTAATAATACGACTACTGTTCTTCAAGAAGGATGGCTTTGGCATTAAATAACCTATAATGGTTGATATGCCATTAAACAAAGAAACCAAACCAAACCAATCAGCAGTTTTACAGCACTTGTCTAGTCATTACTGCTGGTATAACTGCAATTCACTAAAGAATAAAATCTTTCAATTCATCAGTTGTTTGTACCCTATATATAAAACCATCTTCAGGTATCTCCAGAGAAGGTGATAGCTGTAACTGCATCATTGTTATAATAGTCACCATTTATTTAAATGTTTTAATCATTAACACATCATGTTCACCATTCCACATCTTAATTTGCAACTGAAATGGCATGGCTACTGCTGCAAGACATACCCCCCCCCATCTGCTTGTTTAATGTTACAAATTCCTTCACAGTGGCAATTTTTAACCCAGATCATTTTGACAAACCCGGTATTTTATTATTCACTGTTCCATTATTTGTCTAAATTTCTTAGATAAAGCTTAATATTTATATAAGTAAAGGTAGAATTAGCATCTAAGCATTTTAATAATTTAGAAATAATGCACTGATTAAAAAAAGTAGATAAATAAAGATGTTCATCCGCTAGAAATTTTAACAGAGAAGTGATTGGTTCCACAAAAGATGAGAAGATGGTTGAGAGCCTTTTTGATTATTGAAATCAAAAACGATACCCGAAAACTCACCACAGTCTGTCAGCACAATGTTAAAGACTTAGCTGAAAAGATTCAAAAGATATGTAATCTATATGATATCAGAACAATATTTAATAGTGACTCAACTCTTCAAAATATCTCTTCTGAGTGAAACCCCCGACAGAATACAATATGATCAAGAATTGTGTATATTCCATCCTGTGCAGTTATGGTAAAGTATACAAGGGCGAGACATGTCATCCACTAAAAGTAAGGCTAGCGGAACATCGAAAAGCAGTATGTCAAGGTAAAATCAAAAATTTTGTTTTAGCTGACCATATACGGAAATCTGCCCTTATGGAATGGAACTAAAATGATAGGTAGAGAAGAACATCATAGAATAAAAGACTTAAAGAGGCTACACATATGTTGGGCCATAAGGACCTGTTAAGTAGACCAAGTATAGAGATGAATATGATATGGGAACCAATAATCAAAAAGGCTAGATGAAAAAAAATGCCATATGAGCTCAGGTAAAAAATTAGGAATTATAGTAATAATTATTAATTCATATTGTTTATAAAAACATTAGGTTTATATGTTCTGAAAATTCACTCTTAATTGTCCAGTGGGATACGTAGCTTAACAGATATAGTTGTTTGGTTAATGCTGTTCTAAGAGAAATTATCTGGCAGTTTCGGTTCAGTCCTGACTTCAGGTAAAATCAACAAGGAATACTTACTATAGCTTAACACTAATACCCAATTATGGTTTATGGATTTAGAACGATCTATCCTAGTGGATTAAAGAGTTCAGTTCGAAGTTCCATGAAGGCTCCTTAGTTTGACAAGAAACACCTGAAGAAGACTGAAGTATTCATCAGTTAAAATGTTGTGAATCTAACAATGAAGATTAAGACAATCTTTCAAATACTCTGCGATAAAAATCACTGTTCTATTATTTTTACTGCACACTGTATTTCAAGGCATATTTTAAATAATGTTAATTTTTTTTTTTTCATTACAGAGGGAAATTGCAGACGTATAAATTGAGGTAAGAATTCTTTATTTTCTGTTTTTCTATTTTTTTTTTTAACACTCACACCAATTTATGCTACAGGAACTTAAGAAATGAAAGCTTTCCTGTTCAAATGTTATGACCTTTAACTTGAATGTAAGTGCATATTCTCACTAGATTTCTATTTCTGGTTGGCTCTTTGAATTCTCTTGTATTTTTATAACTGATATCGCTCATGCATCTTGTCCTCACTTTTCCATTTCAACAACCAGGTCATTTAAGCAAATTAGTTGCTTAAACAAGGACCTTCACAAGTATCTGGACTTAAGTGCTATATATTTACTCATTGTCAAGATATCGTTTATACTGTTTATATTATAGTATTTATCTTGGTCTATTCATATCTATCTCCAGCCCAGTTACCTAAGGCTGTAGAATATGCTGACTGTTTCTCTGCAGAGAGGGGGTACCCATCCCCCACAACAAGTGTTCTGGTTATGACCCTAAACCTTGAGGTTAAGGCTCAAGTCCTGGCTTTTTGGGGAATGTGGGATACCCCCTCATTGCCATTACTCTCAGATCCACTCTGACCCGGAGTGGTAGTAGCGGTTAGAGTCCCATCTTTAGGCCAAATGAAACAATTCAATCTTTTACTAAGGATTATTATTGTTAAATACTTGAAATCACATAACTGTGTGCAAACAAATGACTTCCAATGACTCATTTAAAAACAAAGTTACCAACAAACTACTCCCTTAAATTCATATATATATATATATATACACAAGGATCATTAAATAAGTTTCCTGACTTTTTTGTATGGGCACTTTTATTGATAGTACACACATGAAACTCCAGTCCCCTACAAAGTAATCTCCTTCGGCTGCAATGCACTTGTTGTACCATTCAAACAGCTTCTGGAAGGCCCCATGGAAGTCCTCTTGTGTGAGCGTGTCAATGACCTTCATCACAGCCTCTTTCGTCTACTCAATTGTCTCATAACGACAGCCTGTGAGCTTAGGGAATAACCAAAAGTCACAAAGAGCAAGGTCTGGACTATAGGGAAGCTGAGGAAGTGTCTTGATGCTCATCTTGGTCAAATAGTCTGTGACAAGGATGGATTTGTGAACTGGGGCATTGTTTTCATGGAAATGCCACGGACCCGATTTGAAGAGTGCTGGCCTCTTCCTGAACTCCCTTTAAACCTCAACATAATAACCCTAACCCTTTGGTCCATCAACTATGGTGTATTGACTTCCTTACTCCTTTCACACCTCTCACAGACTCCCTGCCTTCCTTGAATCTCTTATGCCACTCACAAACTGATGCTCGATTCATGCAAGATGGTCCAAAAGTAGTCTGAAGTATTTCATACGTTTCTGTGGCAGCATTTTTTCCAAGTTTAAAACAGAATTTTATAGCATATCGTTCTTCTAAAGTGTCCTCATGTCCAGATTGCATTTTTGAAATTCACTAGCTGTGACAATCAGGCTTTAGTAGGGTGTATTCCAATTGCTGCTGTAACTATTTATTAGAACCTGAAATCATAAAAAATTAGTCAGTCATCCCATAAGATGTGTAGCAATAACATAGTGAACCTTCAAGAATCTACGACAATTTTAAAATGCCTGTACAGAAAAAGTGTGGAAACTTATTGAAGGCACCACAAGTATATATATATATATATATATATATATATAACCTCACTAAAATTGTCAGCTGAGGCTGTAAAATATCCCGACTGCACTTCTGCAGAGGGTTAAGGTCCCCGCTTCTCCACCAACGAGTCTCCTGGGTATGACACTAAACTGCATCTGATGGGCACTACCTCTGGGGCTTTGTAGAATGATATAGAGTACCTGTTAACTACTATTACTCTCATGTCCACTCTGACGCAGATTGGTAGTACTTGTTTGGGTCTCATCTACAGAACTGTTCAATCAAGGATTATTATTTGTTATTTGAAAGCAAACAGCTATGTGCAAATTATTTATATTTCATAGGAATACTTGATAATAAGAATTATTAGTGTTAGATAGCAATATTTGAAACCATTTAACTGTGTATAAACAAATGACCTCTCACAACTCATCTAAAAATTAAGTTACAAATTATCTATTTAGAAAACATAGTGGGCTGAGTGTTTACCAATGGTTTTAGGAGGTGCTCTTGGTTTAATGGTTATCGTTGTAGGAAATGGACACGGTGACATGAGTTCATATCTTGGAGAGGAGACTGATAGCATTTTCACATAGCACTAATACCCTTGGGAAAGGTTTGAATCCAATAATTCTCCCTCCAGCTATGGGTAAATAGTAGAGCAGATAGGGTTCTTCAACCTTGGTGAGGCAACTAGTCTAGGAGAAGGAAAACTCTGAATTCAAACCTGTTAAACTCTGCTTAAAAACTGACCTTGTGTCATATCCTGCACAAGTGGAGGGGTTGGTAAATATAGTTTACCAATGGTTTGGGAGACTAGGTGTTCAATCCCTGGTCAAGTCATACCAAAGACTCAAAAAATGGTACTTGATGCCTCCTTGCTGAACCTTCAGCATTATAAGGTATGGATCAAGGGTAAGTAGAGCAGTTGAAGGAAAAGAGTAGCACTTTCCACTACACCTCGGTGTAGTAGCTATTAAAAGGAAGCCTTCAGGTCACTCTCGACTACAGTCGGACAAGTTATATATATAAGTTGGTGACTGTAGTTGCGGGCAACCTGAAGGTTCCCTTTTCAGTAGCTACTGCACCAAGGTGTAGGGAAGGGCACTACTCCTATGGCATTAAATAACCTGCAAGAATTGATATGCCATAAAATACCAACCAACCAAATCAAATTTTATCTCTCTCAGGCCCTATCTATTTATCCTCTATCAATTTTTGTCAAATTATATCTGTGTCTGTTCATATCTATCTTATTATACATTTTGAGATGCATTTAATGTGATTGTGAAAAATAGATTCAGAAAGCCAAGTTAAAATTATGGTCAATGCTGTGTTTGTTTCATTTCACACTAGTATTTAGTAAATCCCTCCACCATAAACAGGATGCAACTCATTTGGTTTGAATTAAGAGTTTACTAACTTCTAAATCTTCCAAGGTTTTTCTTACACTTCTTATGCCACCATGATCACTATATATATATATATATATATATATATATATATATATATATATATATATGTGTGTTATGGTATCATAAACAAAATACTGTGAAAAATTGCTAAACAAAAGAAGTGAATTAATATCTAAGTGTAAACATGTTAACAGATTTCTCATGTGTCATCTACCACTTGACCCTTATTAATCCCATAATTTATTCTCCTCTATTTTAGACAGCCAGAAAGAAAAAAAAAAGAAATTTTTCTTTCTTTCATTTGAATGTCACGTGTACTAATGTTTTATCACATGACTACACTTCAAGCTTAACAAGCCACTTTTTTCACACTTCCCATCTAAAAAGTGCGTTAAACACATGAAAATTGAGTGACAGATTTAGAGTGTCCATATTCTATTGTGATACAGAACAAGATATCACAAGCTTCTGCCCAATCAAAATTTTTGTGTTTGACAGGTCTTTAGATTACTGGTGAGATGTTCACCAGGGAACAATGGCTGAGCAATTGGAAAAGATGTTAATCACTGTTTCTTAATCTTTTTTCACAAATACCTCCCTATAAAACTTAGATGTTCTCTACCAGCCCCCTAAAATTCTACCCTTCTATAGTAAAGGTAACTGATATATTTCAAAATGGTAGGGGGGTTTCATGCCTGGGTCACTATAATCAGGGGGTCTCCTCATGGCGTAATGGTTAAAGCGATGGACTGCGGAATTGTAATAAGTGAGTTCGTATTCCAGTCGCACTATTATGTTCACTTTCAGGCAAATACCCTTGGGAAAGGTATGAACCCCCTTATCCTCCCAGCTATGGGTTAAATAGTACCACTACCATTCTTCTAGAAGAATAGCTTTGGCGTTAAATAACCTACAAAGGTTGATATGCCATTAAACAAAGAAACCAAACCAAACCAATGGTGATGAGCTGTTACTTGTATGTTTCTAACAACAAATGACTATTCATATGCACTATTTGAAAATTGTTTGGGTTGCAAAGACTCATAAAGTAGGATTGGAATTTCTTCTTTATATTTATAGAAATTGTATATTTATAAAACTTAGCCAATTACGTGGATAGAATAGCCCATTCTATTTGATTGGGTAGTTGGGGAAAAAAAGTTTCCATTGGCTCTATAAAATCTTCTTGCAGGTCAGATATGGAAACATTTGTCATTGAACTGAAAAAAACGTTTTTTTCATATACATTCTACGTTTCATCTTACTTGGATCATCATTTAGTGTTTATTAATGAGAAGAAAAGAACTTTTCATCTTGTGGATTTTACCATTCCTGCAAATTAAAAATAAAAGAAAATAAAAAGATTGACGAATACTTTAGTTCTGCCAAAAAGCTGAAAACACTGTGAAACCTAAAAGTGACAGTGATACCAATTGTAGATGGTATCCTTAGAATGATCCCCAAGGGCAGGTAAAAGACATTGGGTGAATTAGAGATCAGAGGATGAATCAAGACTATCCAGACCAGAGCACTTTTAAGATCAGCTAGAATACTTACAAGAGTCCTGGATACCTAAAGAGATCAGCTATCACTCAGACTTCAGTTTTAAATCAACAGTTAAAATACTCACATGAAGTAAAATAATAATAATCTATTCTGATAGCAGCTCAAATCAATGCCATAAGGACCAATCATATCAAAGCAAGAATAGATAAAATGCAACGAAACAGCAGATGTAGGTGATAGAGATGAAACAATCAATCGCATAATAAGTAAATACAGCAAACTAGCACAGAAAGATTATAAGACTAGAGATGACTGAGTAGGCAAAGTGATCTTCTGGGAATTATGCAAGAAATTGAAATTTGACCATACAAACAAATGTTATATTCACAACTCAGAATCTGAAGAACGAGATGCACAAACTCCTTTGGGATTTTGAGATACATACGGATCACCTAATCTCAGCCTGACGACCAGACCTTGTAATAATCAAGAAAAAAAAGAGAATTTGTTGAATTGTGCTCTGAGATGTCCTGGCCAACCACAGAGGAAAATTAAAAATTGAAAGAAAGTGAAAAGAAAGATGACTACTTGGACCTAGGGAATTGAAAAAACTGTGGAACATGAAGGTGACAGTAATACCAATTGTAATTGGTGCTCTTGGTACAGTTATCAAAGGACTGGTATGTAGACTTTGGAATATGAGGACAGGTGGAAACCATCCAAACTACAGCATTATTGAGATTGCCCAGAATATTGAGGAAAGTCCTGGAGACTTGAGGGGACTTGCTGTCACTCAAACTCCTGTGAGAAACCATCAGCTAAAGCTATTGTGAAAAACTCTAAAAGGAGTAAATGATATTAAACTGAATCTCTTTTAATAGCAGCACAAAATAATGCCATAGGAACTAATTATGGAAGAATTAAATCAATGATTCATATATCAGTTAGAGCCTCTGCCCATTATGTCACAATAATATGACCAGTGCCAAGAGATTTTCTCCTGCCAATTATTCATGGTCACCAAAACTGGACTATGTTGCTTTGCACCAAAGTAATTCTCAAGAAAATTAAGAGTCAAATGGCAATTTTGATGGGTCAGAGTAGAAATTGTCAAGCTATTGACAATAATCAGAATCCTATTCTTTCAGATAAATATTTTATGTGCTTAAAGCCTGTGATCATTTCTTCTTTTCTCTTTCTCTCTCATTTTTTTTACCTTTCTTTCTGATTCTACAATACTTCATTATATCTTCTTCTACTTCTTTTCTCTCTCTCTCTTTCTCATGATTTTCTCTATACTACTTCTCTCTCTCTCTCTCTCTCCTCCTGTATCTCTGTGGGTGTCTTTGTGGTGTAATGGTTAAAGTGCTGGACTGTAAAATCATAGTAAGCAAGTTCAAACTCCAGTCGAGCTATTACGTTCACTTTCAGACAAATACCCTTGGGAAAAGTATGAACCCCTTATCTTCCCAGCTATGGGTTAAATAGTACCACTACAGTCCTAAAAGTGTGTATTTGGCATTAAATAATCCAAGAAGGGTTGATATGCCATTAAACAACAAACAAACAAATCCTGTATCTCTGATTCTGCTAGATTTCTTCTACTTCTTTTTTCTCTAATTTTTTTTCTCTTGTCTCTCTGATTCTACTGCTACTTTTGTCTCTCTCTCTCTCTCTCTCTCTCTCTGTTATTTTTTTTCTGTCTCTCTGAATCTACATTCCTTCTTTTTTCTCTTCCTCTCTGATTCTAATATTCTTCTTTTTGTTCTTTCTTATTTCTTTCCCCCTGTCTCTTAACCTACTCTTCTTCTTCTCTCTGATTCTACTCTATGTAGAATATTTGAAGTTGAAGTATTTAGGTTATGTCCAAGTGACATTTGTCAATTTCTATAAAAATACACCTGGCTCTACATTTATACAATCTGGAACAAGGGAGATAATTCCCTCATGTTCCTACATTTCCCTTTCCCTCCCTCACTTGCAGGTAATACTCTATGAGGGACAGACGGTTCTTTAGGAACTGCAGTTTTATGTGGGATTGGTCTGGATAGGACTCAAGGAATATTTACTGGCATGCATTGCGTGTGCCAAGGGCATAATGACTTATACCTCTTGTGGGGTGTCCAACTCTTTCATTGGTGTCATTAGTGGCAGTGATTGGGGAATTGGAATGTGTGACTGGAACATCACTTGCAGAGCCTGTGCACTTGGGATTAGAGTGGACATACCTTGAAATTCCTCCTTACATGAGAAATGAACATATTTTTTATTGTAATTCTGCCTAATCTGTCAACTCTAATTTAGTATTGGTGATTTGGAAGGACTACAATTACTTTAGCTATAATGTTCCTCAAGCAGTTGAACTGATTTTATATAGTTACTATATCACCCCTCTGAAAAGGGCAGAGGTTATGTGTGTATATCTGTTATACCTCTTTGTTATCTGAGCATTGTATTGATGAAGTATTGCCTTGCAACACTATTCTGCAGCTATCTATTCAGGGTGTGGCCTGCAAAGCATAGGTTATGAAAGAAGGAAATTATGAAGTCTATGGTGAACAGAAGTTGTGCAGGGGATTGAATAATACCTTGACTAGGAATGTTGCTGTACTTAGGACGGTTCTTGCCACCTTGTCATGGTCTAAGTTCCTTTGGGGCACCATTTATATGAAATAGTTCCCAACAAATTGATATTAATTTGGAGGTGATAGCATGACTTGGTTTTAAATGATACGACATTAGCCAACTGGTAAGTCTATCATACAAACAAGGTATGCAAAATATCTTACATAGAAGAAGTCCATTACTATCCCTTTGAAGGGCCAATTTGGGGATGGGGTGATTGGCTCTCAGGGTTCTGCTGAAGCATGCTATGCAATTAGCATAGAAATTGCAATTAGATGTATTCATACCAAGCCAATATACTGAATCATTAGCACAGACGTTCATGCCAACCACCCCTAGGTGGACTGAATGCAAACAGCTTAATACTTTTCCTCTGAGGGATTTGGGCACTACAATTATCCCATGCATAAATACTAAGTGCCTATCATTGGTGTACTTCTCAGATCTTAGATTTTGTCAGGGAACATTTGTTGGGAGTCCCTATTCAATCAAGTTCACGAGGGTTGTATAATTTTGATCATTTTGGTCAGACATGCGAATGAGATCTGGAGACCTGACAATCCCATTATCACCATAATTCAATATTGCTTGAAGAGTTTCTGATTGTACAATAGCATCTGACTTGTCTGAGAGTTGAATATCTTTAGAGGAGGGATGTATAGGAAATAGGCAAAGAAGGGCTTCCACCACAGCGACTAGATTGAAAAAAATAGTATCAGTACCCCTGTGCCATTACCCCGTCAGTGCTTGATTGTAAAGAAATATCTGAGTGATTTTTCTTTGAGCTTAAAGAGGCAGGGGTTGTGTATTTTACTAAGGTACTATTTACCAACCCCTCCGCTCGGGCAGGATATGACACAAGGTCAATTTTTAAGCGGAGTTTAACAGGTTTTGAATTCAGAGTTTTCCTTCTCCTAGACTAGTTGCCTCACCAAGGCTGAAGAACCTAGTCCGTCCTACTATTTACCCATAGCTGGAGGGAGAATAAGGGGGTTCATACCTTTCCCAAGGGTATTTGCCCGAAAGTGAACGTAATAGCGCGACTGGAGTACGAACTCGCGTACTACGATTCCGCAGTTCATCGCTTTAACCATTACACCACGAGGACACCCAGAACCGTGTATTTTACTAAGGTATCTATCCACAAATACTTCCAAAAGTGGTTGATGATCTATTACATTAGGGCAACCAATAATAAACATGTAATATTTTTATCATGCACACGCTATTGCTGCTGCTTCATCCATAATAGGTGCATACTGGCACTCAGCATTGATGCAAAATCTTCTGCCTGCTAAAATGATTCAACAATAGATCAGAGCATTTTCATTTGGACATGTACAATGTGGCTGCCAAAAACCCATGCCTTCTTTGCTCCAGGCTGAAGTTGAGCAGGTTACATGGTCAGTATCAATAGTCATAACACCTTTTTTTTCCAAGCCATTGATGATCTGCTTTAATTGCCAAAATGTATTATTGAGATTTTGGTTCCAAGCAAAATGGGAATTCTGCTTGACAAAGTTCCAAAAGGGTGACACTACAGGACTAAAAGAATATGCCCAGGTTACTTGTTTTACTAACCCAAGCCACAACCCGGCAAGAGTGATATTTTTTGGGATTGGGAAGTTTATTATTGCATTTAGCATACTTTCAGAAGGGGTCACTTCTGATGATGATGTTACTCGAAGGCCTCCAAACTAAACTTTATCTGAGCAGAATTGGAATTTATTTCTGTTGAGGATGATTCCTGTATTTGCCCAGCATTATAGATACTCAGATTGAATGCATCCTCTGTGCTGTAGTCAAAGAGTAACATCATCCAAATTTTTTGCTTTATGAGGAATGTCTTTGATTACTTTATTGTAACTCCATGTGTAGGCATCACCAGATACATAAAACATCCCCACTCTATGATGAAGGTTGTAAGTGGTTGAGATTCTTCATCTGGGAGGACTGAATGGTAACCATCTACAGCATCCAATACAGTTTTCTTTGAGTTGGGTGGTACTTTTAATGCTAATTGGAATGACAAACTAGTATGGCATGTTTCCTATTTACATTGGAAAATTAAATGTTGATAATCTACTGTTCTCATAGGTTTCCCTTTTTTGTGATAGCTATTGTGTTGTATGAATCTGTAGGGATAATAACAGGTACTGGTGCAATGATACTTCTTTTCACATCATTCCAAAGGGTCTGTTGTTCTTGCTTTTGAAATAGTATGGTAAGGGAAAAGGGTTATGTCTAGCCTTGGGGATTGAACCTTGGAGATTAATGTGGGCTGAATAACCATACATAGGAAGATATTTTCCATGATTGTTAAAAACTGTTGTGGCAAATCGGTCTAACTACCACCCCTTGAGCTTATCTATGTTTTCACTAGCTGCTGGAAAAGGAAGGATTTTAAGGTAATTAGGCAGTTGTGGGGGTTTCACCCAGTTTAGATTTAAAACTGATAGGGCAAGAGGATTTAATATGTGATGCTGTGGATATGAGGGAAAAGTATCATATCTCACCAAATTACCAATGAGGGTGGCATCATCATGTATTTGGGAAAGCAAAGGGGTTGTATGATCATGTTAATGCAGACAGTCTTACTAAAGTTTAATGTTTCTATTTTTATATATATAGTTCTTCTTTTGTAGATCATTTCCCTACTGTGACTATGATATGCAGGCAGCTCTGATACATTCAGGAGAACCCCCAATAGCATATGTTTTTTTTTTATGGGATTAAATTTCTCTCTGAGTGTTCCATGTTTTGTTGGTGATTTTACCCTAAAGGCATATGGTGGCACTATTATAAGGATAGATCCTGAACCTGGTCCTACAAGCATTGGGTATGGCCTTGGCTCACCTTAGATCTGGGGGTGGGGGGAATGGAATTAATTTTGTTGCCATTGCTTGACATGTAGGTATCAGTTTCTGAATTAAATGTTACATGTGTAATGAGGTCATTGTGGCTTTTACATAGGCTTGGTAAAAAAGGTGTTATGACTTTTGCTATAAACCAAGTAACCTACCAAGAAGGAATTATCTCCCTTGTTCCAACATCTCCCCTTCCTCATGTATAGGTAAGGCCCTACAAGGAGTAGACTGTTCTTAAGGATTTATAAGGTTATGTGAGAGTTGTCTTGATAGCACTTGAACAATTCTTGATAGCATACGTTGGGTGTACCAAGAGCATGATGATGTGTAAGCAACTTTTGTGGGGTATCCAATTGTTGCACAGGTGCCATTTCTGGCAGGATTTGGGTAATTTTACAGTCATTGTTTTTACATAGTTAGCTTGCGATGGAAGTGAGGCTGGCGGGGGGGGGGGGCTTTTTAATGAGCTTTAGTATAGCAAGCATTTTACCCAAAGTTTTGATACCCAACTCTTTGAGCATTAAATGGTCGAGTGTAGTTAAGCTATCTTTTGTAAGCTTGTTGCTTGGGTAAGCTTTATAGAGACAACAAATATACCAGCCTCGAAAAAAATTCTTTCCCCCTCGCCTGCGTCTGATCTTGTCCATTTAATGGTCTCATTTGTATTTCTGTGAAAATGGGGTTGACTTAGAATTTATACAATCTGGAACAAGGGAGATAATTTCATCTTGTTCTAACACTATACTTCTTTCTCTCCCTCTGTCTCCCCTCTTCTTTTTCTCATTTTTTTTTTCTCCTGTCTCACTGACTCTGCAATACTACTACTACTTCTGCTTTCTTTTTTCTTTGTTTTTACCATGCCTCTTCTTTTCCCTTCCATCTCTCATTATTTTCACTATTTCACTTACATTGTAACAACTTTAGCTTTTAAAATTTATTTTCTGATTACATTACTGCTTGTTAAGTTTATGTATCTATTTTAAGAATAAGCCTTTTTTATTTTAGTGTTAGAAAAATGTTGAATTGTGATTAATATTATTTCTTTGACATGATTAGAATTGCTTGAGCTATTAACTAGTGAAATACAGTTGTATCCATTATTATTGCGCCTGAAGCAAAGGGTATAGTTTAATACTATTGATAATAATCATACTTATGATAATCCTGTATTTGTATGTATATTACAGTAATACGACCAGACCATTGGCCTAATGAGTAGAGTGTTTGCCAATGGTCCGGGAGACTGGAGTTCAATCCCAGATCGAGTCATACCAAAGACTCAAAAAATGGTACTTGATACCGTCTTGCTTAACACTCAGCATTATAAAGTAAGGATCAAGGGTAAAGTAGAGCAATCCAGGGAATGGAGTAGCGCCCTTCCCTACGCCTTGGTGTAGTAGCTATTGAAAAGGGAGCCTTCGAGTCACCCTCGACCAACTTTACTTAGTTTTTTAAATATTACTGTAAAGTAAGTAAAGTTGGTCGAGGGTGACTCGAAGGCTCCCTTTTCAATAGCTACTACACCAAGGCGTAGGGAAGGGCGCTACTCCATTCCCTGGATTGCTCTACTTTACCCTTGATCCTGGATTGCTCTACTTTACCCTTGATTGGAAATGACTTTATTCTTTAAGTTGGAGCATTTTAATACTATTGTGTTCATAAAAATCTCATTGTTATGAGACAGTTTTTTAAATATTACTGTAAAGTGTCTCATAACAATGAGATTTTTATGAACACAATAGTATTAAAATGCTCCAACTTAAAGAATAAAGTCATTTCCAATCCAGTTTACAAATTAATAAATGTGTGGTCTGTTCTAACATTTACTCTAATTCTAATAATTTTTCAAGAGAGATAACTGTTGATTGCTAATTGTTAAGTATTCCCCCTTATTAGTTGTTATTTAAAGATAAAAATCTTCAAGATAAGATGTGAAGTGTGACAAGTTTGCAAAATTATGGTCATTAAAAACTATTTCAATTCGGTGTAATGATTGGTTTTGGTACTTATGAACATTACAGAAAATAGACTTAGAAATTATCCGTTCCATCACTTTTAAACATAAAATATAAGTAGAAGAGATGTTTTATAGCTGTACATTAGTCAGTTGTGTCTGTTATGACTTTTTATCTAATGAAGATTGGTACTTCATTTTCTTTTCCTCTCTTTTTTCTTTTTAATAATACTGGAATGTACAGTGGATTAAAGAAAAATGTTAACACCCTTAAGGGAGCACCTTCATGATATAATTTCAAACAGTCCTCACCTGTTCGCCACCCCTGTCAACACATTCTAGGAATCTCCCACAGGTGATTGATATTTCTTTAAGGGCATCTTTATTAGAAAAATAGAACTGATTTTATGGAGACCAACTTGGGAAGATTGCATTAATGTGTTGATAGTAAGTAAAATAAAGTTGTCTCCCTTTAGTTGAGGGCGACCAGAAGGCTCCCTTTTCAATAGCTACTACACCGAGGTGTAGGGGAGGGCACTACTCCTTTCCCTGGATTGCTCCACTTTACCCTTGATACGTACCTTATATTGCTGAGTGTTAAGCAAGGAGGTATCAAGTACCATTTTTTAAAGTCTTCGGTATGACGTGACCTGGGATTGAACCCAGGTCTCCCGGACCATTAGTGAACACTCTACCCACTAGGCCAATGAGCCAGTTAATCATATCATAAAGGAACTTCCATAGAAATATTAATATTTTTTTTATTTCATACTCAGTATATAAAGATAAAACAAGAAAAACTTTTAAATTGTAGAAAAAAGTAGAATTACTTTTTTTCCTTATAATTTGGAAGAAATAATTTATATTTTACAATTTTTATTCCTTTTTCTTTTTTTTATTCCTAAATAAAGAAAATACCTGTTAATTATTCATGCAGTATTTGTGAGAAAATTAGGTAATTAATGAATTGTTTCTGGAAATCCCTGCTTACCAAAAATTCCTCTGCTACAAAAAAGTCAGATTGTTGCCCTTGAAAATGAAAAAAATAAAAGATCTGAATAAATACATAGTCTAGTCTATTCATAAACAAATGCCAGAAAAAAGGTTTAAAAAAATCATGGAAACATCTCTATCTCTTGTTTTGATAACAGTGTCTTTGCAGTGGTTTAATTTTTGGTTGGTACTCAAGACCAAGCAATAGCTGAAAATTTTCAAATGCTGATCTTCAAGGCAAACCATAACTGTGTGCAAACAAATGAATATTATTAAATAGAATTATAAGTGTTTGATTAGAATACTTGAAATCATTTTACTATACGCAAATTGTTTGTATCAAGTCACTTGAAGCAATAATTGTTAAATACGAATTATTATTATTGGTTAGTTGAAGGTATTTAATTGCTTGCAAATAATTGGCATTTGATTGAAATACTTAAAACTATATAACTATGCAAACCAATATTATTAAACAGGAATAGTTACTTTAAACCATATAATTGTATATAAATTATTTGTTTTAGATAGGAATACTTGAAACTACACAAATGAGTGAAAATTGTTTCTATTAAGAATAGTTATTTGTTGGCTAATAAATATTAGTTACTTTGAACTTTTGTTGGATAGGAATACTTGAAACCCTGTGACTGTGTTTAAACAAATGATATTAAATTGAAATAATTACTTTAATTGTAATAATTGTATATAGATTATTAGTATTGGGAATACTTAAAACGAAGCAAAAATATCTGTAAACAAATGGTTATAGAAAAAAGTGCAATAAAACATTGAAAATATTATTATGACAATTAAACCTTTACAAATAAATCAAATTTCATTTTTAAATAAGCAATTAAAAAAAAAACTTTTAGGGATGGTTGCCTTCTGAGGTGGGTGGAAATGACCCAATGAAAGTACAACTTAATTGATTCAAGAAATGAAATAAATTCTATGGAATAATTACAGAAGGAAAAATATCCCAGCATTTAAACTAAAAAATGTGAAAGTTTAGTTGTCTAAAATATAGCAGCATTTTTATTAAGCATTTTGATTGTTAAAATGTGGTAGGAAAATGTTTGCATAGCAATAGTAAGTCTAAAGAAGAAGAACAAATATCTCAATCAAATTTTTTTTTTATTAGAACGCTTTAGATATCATCTACAAATTTAAAATAAAATGATAAAAATTTATTATTTTTATTGATCTACTCATTTCTTTATCTTAGTTGTTATCATAATCATATTTTGGCCAGACTTTTTCTTGTGTTTATCATCATCAATATCATAACAGTGTATCATTATTATCATATTTACCAACCCCTCCGCTTGGGCAGGATATGACACAGGGTCAATTTTTTTTTTTAAGCAGAGTTTAACAAGTTTGAATTTAGAGTTTTCCTTCTTCTAGACTAGTTGCCTCACCAAGGCTGAAGAACCTAGTCTGCCCTACTATTTACCCATAGCTGGAGGGAGAATATTAGGATTCATACCTTTCCCAAGGGTATTAGTGCTATGTGAAATGCAATCAGTCAGGTCCAGGATTTGAACTCGTGTCACCGTGTCCATATCCTGCAACGATAACCATTACACCACGGGCACCTCCAGTGTATCATTATTATTAACCTTATAACTCCATTTATAGCATAGTGGATATAAGCATTGGTCAAAGTATATTTAGTTACTTATTGGATGCAAGTTCAATCCTTCTGCAGGGAGTGTATGAAAACTAATATACTCTTATTCAATTGAAGAGACAAGCAACATCTTCAGGAAGAATTAACTGATATCCTCTAAGCATAAATGATACCCTTTGTCTGACAACCTCAGAAATTTGGCTAAATCAGCTCATATAATTGAAACTAAAAGCTCTTAAGTTGTCTCATTTCTTAGATAAAGTCTTTTACCATTTAAAAATTTTGATTAGTTTATCTTTTCATCTTATTTTTGTTGACTTTCTTGCACAATGTCTCGTCTACTCTATACTTTAGATGCCTTGCTCAGACTATTGAATACAATATTCAAATTAAAAAGAGCAAAAAATTGAAGAGCATTACAAAGTATCTTCGAACGAGAGCTCTAAAATAATTCTGCTGAAACACTGAAAACAACTTTGAAAAACAGTCTGGAAAATGGATGGAATAATCAATACATCACTTTGAGTATTCATATTAGATTTTGCAATGCATCGTTAGGATAACATTATTATTAATTTTGAATTAGTTTATCTTTCATCTTATTTTTATTGCCTTTTATTACAACCTTCTGGTCAGTTTACAATCTATGCCTTTTAATACATATATTCACACACACCCAAAAAGATAGCAACACAGAAACACGTAAGGAGAGATAAATACACACACACACACACACAGACACATATATATATATATATATATATATATATATGAATCGACCATATAACACGGATACAGCAACAACTATTGATTAATACACTCCTAAACATTTTTTATTAAAATTTATTTTGGTTCTCAAACAAAGATATCAGAATTTTATCATTTTTATGGAATCAACATCATCAAGTCACACTGACAGCATGGATTTCCCTGATTCTCTCTCTTCATCCATCGCTTCTGGCAGGTCCTACAAAGTACATCCTGTGTCCAAATAGAACTGATGTAAGTTCTTGCCGGTTAGCCAACACTGAGGCCTCCATGTGTAAAAGTCCATAGAAGGACATTGCTTATGAGTTCGTCATTACTTTTCCAGCTCTGTTCTGCACGTCTTATCCATCTTACTTGGATGGTTTTTGAGATGAGCGCTAAGTGGCCATACAGCTGCTATTTTGTGGGGTGTTGCTTCCAGGATTTGTTCAAAACAGCATGTAGCATTCTTTTGTAGTTTCCATCTAGCTTTTTCTCCATGTGTTTTGTTAGTATCCATGTAGTGCATCCATATAGTAGTATTGACACTGCCACTACTTAAAAAGAATCCTGTTTTATTTTATCAAATAGATCAGACTTCCATATTATTGATAACTTGTTGATGGCAGTCCAAACCTTCACTGGGCTTATGTTAACATCACTTTCAGTCAATGAGATATTGCTGCCAAGGTATGTGAACTTATCTACTAATTTTAGAGACCTGCCACTTTGAGTTGAGATGGTTTTTTCTTGTTTGAAAGACATGAACTCTGTTTTATTTGTATTCATATGTAGGCCAGTGCGTCCTGCTACTGTAAGGATTCAAATTGGGGAGGTATATTTGTGAGAAGCACAAGATCATCTGCATAGTCTGTGTCTGTTATAGTTTCAACTAGATATTGTCTGCTTCTTACTTTTTTTTAGAGTAAAGCTATTTTTTTATTAGATCTATCAACATTCAAAGTATCTAGTCTAGGCAGATTATAAACAAATATGGCTTTAATGTATCTCCTTGCAAAACTTCAGCAATAATGTCGAAGAATTTTTTGTCTCCATCAAGTGAATAAACCATTGCTTTTATGATTTACAAAGCATCATTAAAACTGTAACAGTTTCTTTGGAGAGACCAAAGACTAGTTATATTTGCTCCATCTTCCCTTTATGTATGGAATCAAATACTTTGGAGAAATCTTTAAACAATTATGGTGTCTTGAGATTTTTTACACATACTTCTTTGATGATTCCATAGATTGTCAGAATCTGTGAAGTTATGGGTCAATTTCTTCTAAAATAATTCTGATTTTTCCTTAGAGTTTTTTCAATTTCAGGTTTGATACAGATAGAAACAGAGCATTATAAACCTTAGCAGTGATAGCAGTATGAGTTATGCCTCTGTAGTTCTTTGTGATTTTGAGGTCACCTTTTTTGAAGAAGGGGAGGATGCAGCCTTTTGTCCATCTTTTTATTGTATCTAGTGTAATATTATAGAATAAAAATGGTGAAAAGATGGATTCATACTTTTCCAAACGACATGAGCAGGAAGTGAAATGTCTAGTCTTATCCAGAATTTGAACCCAGTTTGTCAAGTTCATTTCCTAAAATCCTAATCTTTACTCGATGCAAGCTTCCATTTCTATTGTATAGCCAAATCATAATGATAAAAAGAATTCAACTTGGAAGTTGTCTCAAGATTAAAGGTCATGTCTTATATACATAATGTATTTTAATTTTGAAAAAAATATAATTACCAAGTACCTTTCCATAATTCAGTTTCTTAGAGCAGCTGCTATATTTAACAAGGTTTACTGAAGGGAAAAATTACATGACTTTGAATCTCACTAAAAAGGTGTTTATTATTAATCTGAGTAACATTAACCTGACTAACAAAAGCTTTGTAAATAATAATCTAGGGCCTGTGTTCCATACTAAGCAAAAATTACATACTAAGGTTTGCTTAGTCTGGCACACAGGCCTTAGGTTATTATTTGCTTATTCTGGCACACAGGCCCTTGGTTATTATTTACTCAGGTTTTCTTATTCTGGCACATAGGCCCTAGGTTATTATTTACTAAGGTTTGCTTATTCTGGCACATAGGCCCTAGGTTATTATTTACTAAGGTTTGCTTAGTCTGGCACATAGGCCCTAGGTTATTATTTACTAAGGTTTGCTTATTCTGGCACATAGGCCCTAGGTTATTATTTACTAAGGTTTGCTTAGTCTGGCACATATGGCCTAGGTTATTATTTACAAAGGTTTGCTTAGTCTGGCACGCAGGCATTAAGTTATTATTTACTAAGGCCAAACTAAGGAAAGCTTTGTAAATAACAACATTCAAAGAAGACTGGAGAATACATATGTTAAATGAAACAAAGGTATGAATAAAGTTTAAATAAAACCTTATTTTATTTATATATATATATATATATATATATACACACACACACACACACACACAGAAAGAGACTACTTCAAATGCTTCAATCCCAAACTGTATTTATTCTATTCATCTCTTGATCTTACTGTCTGCATGACATGTGCCATTATTTGACAGTCAGCCTGCATGTTGTTGGTCCTCAGCATATTTTGGATGTCTGTCAACTAACCAAAACAATGTCAAAAATGTCAATGTTACTTATATTAACAGACTTCTGTACTCATAGATATTTGTGAGTTACTGTTTGTGTTCAAGTTGGCAACAAGATTGATGAGTTGATGCTATGCTTTTTTCTTCTGGGTACATAACATAGATTAATGGTTAGCAAGTTGGTCAGGCTATTTTTAAGTGAAGTGAGTTCAATCCTCACAGGTACCCCAGTAATTTTATGTGTTACTGAAATTTACATTATGTTTTTATAAATGTAACATTAACCCAGCAGAAAGGTACATCATAGCAAGATATTTTTATAAGAGCAATGTATTTAAAATTCTCTTTGAAAATTAAGTAGTTTCTTGTTCAATTAGTAACTATATGATAATTTTGTGGGGTCTGCATTTGTGCTGGATTGTTTTGTCTCTATCAGAAACAGACTAATAGCAGTCTATGCTCCTGGGCAAAAAGGATTACTCTCTTTTTAAGCAATCCCATTCTGCTATCTATTTCAGATATATACAATCTTAATTAGACATTTATTTCTGAAGGCAGGGAGTCTGTGAGGGATTATGAGAGGTGTGGGAGGAGTAAGGGAGTCAATACACCAGAGTTGATTGGCCAAAGGGTTATGGTTATGGTTACTATGTTGAGGTTTAAAGGGAGTTCAGGAAGAGATTCCATTGGAAGAGGCCAGCACTCTTCGAATCGGGTCAGTGGCATTTCCACGAGAAAAATGCACAAGTCGACAACGCCATCCTTGTCACAGACTATTTGACCAATCAGACATTTATTTTTGAAGTTTCATGTCTCAAAAATATAGAGAAATATATTGGGTTTTTTATTTTCAATGCTACAAAGTATCATTACGAATATATTACTAATTTGCAAGTGAATATACAATCAACATGAAAAGTATATTGAACACAGAATTATCAAAGTTACTACTAATGTAATTTTACTCATATGTTACTAACAAATTCTATCAACATAAAAGTATATTAAAAACTAAATTATCAATCCTACTAATGTATTTGACTAATTTGTTGCTTATAATCAAGAAAAGTATACTGAATAAATAAAGCAAAACAAACAATGCCCGAATCAGCTATTTTGGCTAATGACATGATCATCAAAACAAAAACCTTTCATTAACTGAAAACCAAGTGTGCTGAATATTATGATCTTGAGACATTATGTGATAAGGACCACTACAAATTTGTCTCTTTGAATATTATATTCTCTACTATCATCTGTTTTATAAAAAGAGTTCTAAAAATGTTGTGGAAGCTGAGATATATAACATATAACTTAGAAGACTTATTTTTGTTTAGAGAGAACAAGTGAATCCCAAACTCAAAAAAAAGGTTTGTTCCAACACAAATTGTGTTTAGAACAAAGGACAGAGGTCTCTACTGTTTAAAGAATAGAAGCAAAAAAAATTAAGAATGAGTTTCTGAACAGTGACACTCTATGAGGCCACTAGCGAATATAACAATTTTCTAAGGGAGATAATTATCTATTGTATACCAACTATATCAATAAAGATTATGATATGCAATGCAAAGGTGGTATGTATATATGTATATAACCAACCCTTCTGCCATAGGTTTGCCAAGTCGGCTGGGGCTATAGAATACGCTGACTGCATCTTTGCAGAGGGGCAAAACTCTCCCCCAACGAGTGTCCTGGATATGACACTAAATAATCTGATGGTGAGGTTCCAGTAATGCTGGAGCTTTGGACAATGCAGAGTACCCCTTCATTGCCATTGCTCCCTGGTCCAATATGACCCGGAGTGGTAGCACCTGATAAGGTTCCTATCTATGGGTTAAATTGAAATAAACCGTGCTTCCTTCACAATACTGAATTTTGCATTTAAACTGCATATTTATGGTAAACTGAATTGTTTAAAATAGAACTGTTTTGACATCTAAACTGTGTACTTAAGCTAAACTTAATTATCTGAAATAAAACTGTTTTGACATTTAACTCTGTGTATTGCCCAGTTGGCTGGAGTTGTAGAATACGCCAACTGCACCTCTGCAGAGGGGTAAGATCCCCCCCCCAGAAGTGTCCTGGATATGACACTAAACAATCTGATGGTGGGGTTCCAGTAATACTGGAGCTTTGGGGAATGCGAAGTACCCCTTCATTGCCATCGCTCCCAGGTCTACTCTGGCCCTGAGTGGTAGTACCTGATAGGGCCCTATCTATGAGTTAAATAGAACTAACTGCATACTTATGCTAAACTGAATTGTTTGAATTAGAACTGTTTGACTAAACTGAACAGCTTAAATAGAAATGTTTTTGACAATTAAACCATACTTACATTTAAACAGCATGCTTATGCTAAACTGAATTGTCTGAAATGGAACTGTTTTTGACAATGAAAATGTACTTACACTAAACTGATTTTTTTTAATGTAGAACTGTTTTGACATTTAACAGTGTGTAAAGAAAATCTGTACTTATCCTAAACTGAATTAGTTGAATTAGAACTGCTTGACTAAACTGAATAGCTTGAAATAGAAATGTTTTTCACAATTAAACTTTACTTAAATTTAAACTGCGCACCTATGCTAAATTGAATTGTTTGAAATAGAAATATTTTCATAAAAATGGATTTGGCATTAAATAACCTGCAAAGACTGATATGCCATAAAACCCAAACAATCAAACCAGCCACAGGCACTATGTGACACAAGGTAAATTTTTTAGTCAGGTAAAGTTAGTTTGAATTTAGTGCATTCCTTCTCTTTTACCAAGGTTAAAGAACCCAGTGTGTCCAACGATTTACTCATAACTGGGAGAAGAACTGATGGATTCAAACCTTTCTCATGGGCATTAGCACAAAATGAAATGCACACAGCCTCATCTAGGATTTGAACTCAGGTTGCTGATTTCATTTCCCACAATAATAACTATTACACTAACTATGCCTCCTTAGACAAACGTACAAAGCTTATGTTCAAATCAACCATTTTTCTTAATGTGAACTAGTAATCAGAACAGGACCTGATCATTAAGGAAGGACCAGGTGCATTGAATATTAGAATCTTGAACCAAATCTTTTGCAAAAGTGACCCAATTTGAATTAACTGAAATCAAATAATTTATCACTGAAAGTCTTTTTCCAGCTGAAGATGTTTCTAAGAAGATTGGCTGACCACCCCTAAATGGAAAAATCAATTAGCGTGTAAAATTGCCCTCGTGGTAATTAAGATTAATTCCAAGATGGTTAGAATTGGGTCTACAAGACAGTGATTCCAAAGAAATTAAGAAAACTTGATACAGCTGTTCAATTAGATAGAATTCTAGAATCTCTGTCAACAAGAACCAGATAGAAATGATTGTCAGATTGGAAAACAAATTGAGTTAAGATTCATTTAATTAAAACTGGATGATGGAATGAGGGAAGATTTTTATGAAGGATACCAGAAAAATGTTGGGAGTAACAAAAGCAACTCAATACTGGTGTCTTTGGCCAACAAATTAAGATATTTTTCATGCAACAATGTATTGGATAACCAAAAAATTTTTCTTCAGTTTTTTTTATGAGATTTCATTTGGAGAATTTAATTTCAAATAATTTTCTGTTGATGGGGTTTATAATATGCTGACTCTATCCTCTGCAGACTGGTAAGACCCCACCCAGCAAAAAAGAGGAATCATGAGTAGGACACTTAATTGTGTCTGATTATAAGGCTTTACTTCTGGAGACCTGGAGTGTGTTTAGTACCCTTTGTTGTGACCCAGAGTACCTGTTAGCATCCCATCTGTAAGTTAAGTAGATCTGTTTAAAAATAATTTGTATTCAGTAGGAATGTGCATAAAAAAAACTCCTAAGAAACTACATAAAAATGTAACTATGAATATACTGTGAATGGAATTCTCTAACCTCTTCTCATATAATAATTTAGATTAGTTGGCATCCAATTAAAATCAATCAGTCATTTAGATAATATTACCATGAAAGATCTTTATCTATCTATCAGTATCTATAACAGTTTGTTCTGATCTATCAACCTCTCTCTAAGTAGATAATTGTTGGATAAAATCTTGAGTCATAAGGAGCATTTAATTCTAAATAATTTGATTAAAAACAATCTTTATTTACCTATCACAGTCTGTTTATCTCTCTTTCTCTCTCTCTCTGTCTCCCTTTTTCTCTGTTACTCTTCCTATCAGTCTGTTCCCGTCTCACTAACTTTCTAGTCAGTAAATATTAGGTGGACAATATCTTTTGTCATTAGATAACATTAGGAATATTTAGTTTTAAAAAAACAATCTCTACCTACCTATCTCACCCTGGTTATCTTCTTACCGTCCTTCTCTCACTCTCTGTATCTATCTGTTTGTTCCTGTCTATTTGTCAATCTTTCTTGTAGATATATATTTGCTTAAAAATTGTCCTTGTGTCATATCCTGCCCGAGCGGAGGGGGTTGGTAAATATATATATATATTTGCTAGACAAAAACACAAGTTCTATAAAGAAGCATTTATTTTTAAATAATTTTCAAAATCTCTATCTATGTATCTCAGTCTTATATAATTTTATCTCTGAGTATATCCATACCAGTCTGTTCCTATTAGTCAATCTATCAAGATAGATATTTTGTTCAACAAAAAGATTTGTTATTAGATAGCATTAGGAGCATTTAGTTTTAGTAGTTTGGATTTTATGGCATGTCAACCTTTGTAGGTTATTTAATGCCAAATCCATTTTTATGTAAATAATCTGTTTTATTTCATACAATTCAGTTTAGCATAAGCACGCAGTTTAAATGTTAAGTACAGTTTAATTGTGAAAAACATTTCTATTTCAAGCTATTCAGTTTAGTCATGCAGTTCTAATTCAGCTAAGTATAATTACAGATTTTGTTTACACACAGTTAAATGTCAAAACAGCTCTATGTTAAACAGTTCAGTTTAGTGTAAATACAGTTTCAATGTCAAATAACTGTTCTATTTCAAATAATTCAGTTTAAATGTAAGTAAGGTTTAATTGTCAAAAACATTTCTATTCTAAGCTATTTAGTTTAATCAGACAATTCAGTTTAGTATAAGTATGCCATTAGTTCTATTTAACCCATAGATAGGGCCCTATCAGGTGCTTCCACACCGGGCCAGAGTGGACCTGGGAGCAATGGCAATGAAGAGGTGCTCTGTATTCCCCAAAGCCCCAGCATTACTGGGACCTCACCATCAGACTGTTTCGTGTCATATCCAGGACACTCAATGGAGGGGGGGATCTTACCCCTCTGCAGAGGTGCAGTCAGTGTATTTTACAGTCCCCGCCGATTTGGCAAATTTAGTTTTAAATAGTTTAATGAGTTTTAATAGATGAAACAAAGACATTTGGTGAATTATACAAAGATGACTTTGAAAAACTTCCGGCCAGTGCTGTAATCACTGAGCGATACTTTCTGACACTCTTGTCAGCACTTGTTGGAAATTTTTTTGATGTGTTTCTTAGCACTTCAACTTGAGATAACCCCAGTTGAAGGAAATTATTATATATAATTACATAGATTATATGTTATATAAAAATCTCTTATTTTTTCCATTGCGTATTTTGTTAATTGTTTAACTTCCTTTTGTATTTTCTTTGTATTCTTCTTTTCTCTATTCTTATCAAGTGGTCAATTCTTGGTCATAATATGGATTTCTTTTTGTAGCTGGGTGGGCAGTAGTCACATGCCAGAAACATTTTTGTTAATGTTCCCTAGTCACATGAAAAGAACTGGAAAAACATCTTTATATTTCATTTCATCTTTTTTGGTGTTTTATTATTGTACAAATAATTAATTCATGTTTGTATTAAACATCGGTTGTACTTTTTAAGTACACAAATAAAGAGAAACAATAATTTAATGCATATAATTTTGCATCTCATTAATAATAATAACGACTAGAAGGGCTACCTGGTATTGCTAGCTCTCTCTACCTTACACCTCTCTGTTTAACTGAAATTTTATTTTATTTTTTTAATCAGAGCCAACTATTTATTTCAATGACAGCATCTTTTGTTTTGCAGACTTGCCTGATTTTTGAAACTTCGATATATTGAGTTTTTCCTCCAAGCAGAACCTACTCTCTCACCCTCCTTTATTATAACTTTTTATCCTCCTCATTACATTTCACAAAATTTCTGGTTCTTCTCTTATTTCTCTCATTTTCTGTGCAATCAGTTGGGCCTGCAGAATATGTCACCTCTCAAGAGTGCCTTAGATAAGACCTTCACCTCTAATGAGTGCCTTAGATAAGACCTTCACATCCAATGAGTGCCCTAGATAAGACCTTCACATCCAATGAGTGTCCTAGATATGACACTAAACTCTATCTGAATCTTTGGGGAATGTGGAGTACACCTTCATTGCCATTACTCCCAGGTCTGGAGTAGGAGTACTTATTAGAAGTATTTGCCAATGTTAAATGTCTTCATTTTTTAGACTTTTATCAGGACATGTAAGTTACAAAATGAAATGAAAAAATAAGAAAATTTTAAAACATTCCATTTCCGTTCTTTTTCAAAATTGCATGATGCAATTAACATTCCAAAATTAATAAAAACAAAAAATAATCAAGCAAAAACATCACATTTTAATAAGATATTTCATAGCAAAAATGTTCAAACTTAAAGAATAAATCGATTCTCCATCCAATTTACCATTGAATTATAATTTTGTTGTATCTGCATTGAATGTCATCTTTTAATCATCCAAATTTTTTATTTAACTGAGATAGCTAAACCAAAATACTGATTATAAATCACTTCTTTTTAAACAGAAGCACTGATATCATCGTTGACTGCTGTTACAATGGCATACAGTAAGGTTCCCAATACTTTTTGTTATTGAATAGATCCCCCAAAACGAAATTAATAACTGAGGCAATTATTAAGAAAATACAGTTAAGAAATACTTAGGTTATTATTAAGAAAATATAATGTAAACAATTTTTCAGCTTAGTGACAATTCTAAAAAAATAAATTTAATCAACAATTAATTTTTCTTTTTTTTACATGGAATATAAAATATAAAAAACAGATATTTAGAATTGTCATAGTTTTAGAGTCTTTTTCTTCTTTTCAAAAACAAAGAATTATATAAAAACAAAAACTAAGTATTATATAAAAAAATAAATGAATATTTAATTCTTTCTGTTCTCCTTCATCTGATTTGTCATCCTTTTAACAATGCAATATTTATGAAGTACTTAATTATTTGATTTGATTTTAAAAGAATGAAAGACAAGGGAAATAACTGTAATGGTAAGTGTAAGACTTGAAAATTTTCCAACTTGGAACACCCAAAATACATCCATAATTCAGCTCCTGTTAATTGAATCGACTTGAAACCATTTTCCCTTTCTTGGGGTACCTGATCATCAAAATCTTTATACTAGAATGTTTCATTTTCCCAATCATTAAGTTACAAACTGACATAGAAATTTAATTCATTGATAATAATTTTAATTAGCTAAATTATAATAGATAATAATGTTAAAAACTAGCTAAATTCATGAACATTCTATAGTTTAATCGAAATAATGACTAAAGTTTAAAGTTCCATGTAAATTTTTTTTTATATTTTTAAATAGTATCAAAACTTTTTTCATTTAAAGATTTAAATGTAGTTGTGTGCACAGCCAACAATTTCTAAAGTGATGATGTGATGATGTTAAGATTAGTCCATGCCCTTTTGAAAAAGCAAACTCAATCTTGAGGCTTTTGGAATTAAAATGTTTTTGGCAAAACACAGGATGGTACACGTGTTCAATTATAAATTATAGAGTATTTTCTGCTATCAAGTTCTTTCTGCAGTATCTCTAAAACATGTTTTGTACCCAAGGTCAAAATCAACATCATCTTTTTAAGGGTTACAGTTTTATCTTCCTTCAATGTATATTTTCATCCAAGGTAGACGTATTGGGAGCTACACTAGTTGTACAGATTCTATGAACAGACAAACCAAAATCAATTATAAAAATTTATACTGTTTTTATATATACGTATGTATGTGTATATATATATATATACAAGTCTTATTGATTATTGCAGCAAAGAAACATTATTGAAGTTTTATTGTTTCCTTATAAGAGGAATAGATATATATTCAGCACTTCTCCATACCCCCTAGCACTGTAAGAATTTTTCTTGTTTCCCAAATAGAAAATTCATCCCAATGGTAAGATTTAAGGACATTGAAGGAAATACAATAGTAGAGCTTCACACTATTCTAAAAAAGGATTTTTAGAGATGCTTCAACAAATGAAAAACTTACTGGAATAAGTCTATTAATATTTGATTTATTTTTGTTCATTTTTGAACTCATATCAACTATCATCATCCTGGCATGCCAATAGCATGATTCTCTTCTCGTCATCCATCTCTAACAGTCATTACTCTTCACAAATCATCTTGATGGCATCCAGTATCCACACAGTTTTTGCTGATTGGCTAACACTGCCACGTCCATGTGTTGGAGCCCATAGGAGAATGTCACTTATGAATTCATACTTACTTTTACCACCAGTGCCCGACATGCCTTCCTTGTCTTACTTGGATGGTTTGTGAGATGGGAGGTCAGTGGCTGTACAGCTGCTGCTTCCAAGATTTGTTCTCATCTAGCTTTTTCCCCAAGTATTGTTCTCATCTAGCTTTTTCCCCCAAGTATTTTGTCAAAGTGGTACAGCTAAATAATAGTACTGACACAACTACAGTTTCTAAGAATTCCCTTTTTATTTTATCAGAGGTGATTAATTTTCCTTATGGGCATTAATCTGTCTATAGCAGTTTATGCTTTACCTATGCATATATTCTCATTACTTTCTGTGAATGGAATATTACTACTGGGATATGTAAAGTAGTTAACTAATTTCAGAAACTTTCCATTTAATAAGATGTCGCAATCTTGGTTAAAACGCATAAACTCTGCTTTATCTGAGTTTACATAAAGATCAATGCCTCTTGCTACCTGCTCTAGACTATGTAGCAGAAATTCAGCTTGTGCAGGTATATTTGCAAGAGTTATACCCTTTTTTTTGATGTAGTGCTGTGTCTGAACCCTCAAGTCCCACCCGTAATATGCCACTCACATGTCCTAATCCTCCAATCTCTTCTAGTGATGATGCTAATGCAGCATTTGATAGGTGTCCCATTTCAGACACATCAACATACTTTCTGCATTCTCAACACATGCCAACAAAAATTTCTTTGACTTAGTTCAGTTTATTCTCACATAACAGAATGAGCCTTAAAAAGCTCTCAACTCCTCATAGAGCCTTGCCAGTACACAGAGGAAGGAGAAGAGAGATGTAGGAGCTATCCTCCTTGTTTTACTGTTATTCATTACCAAAGTGATATTAAGTCTACTATCATCTCTATCCAACCTATATTTCTTCAAGAAGTGCTAGATCATCAGTGTTGTCTGTACCTCTGCTAAAAAATTGACCTTGTGTTGCATTCTGCCTGTGGTTGAGGGGTTGGGTAAATACATACTTGATGTACTTTATAACATCTGTGTTCAGAGATGTTATTCACATTACATCATGGTTTGAAAAGATGAATTCCTGTATTGCAGTCAACATTTTTGCATAGATTTTATACTTAAAAAGAATAGTGTACAACTGACCAGCTCAACTTTAGCTTGAAATGGTTAATCCATTAGTAGTAATTTTTATCCAATCAAAAGTGTCTTTTCAAATGTGTAATGCGACTGATAAATTTTGGTATGGTTTTGGTAGGTAAGTGTATGACTAGATCAATGAAATAGTCCCCTGGGTTACTGCCAACTGTGTCCCACGTTCACATTTATGGGTTCAAACGAGACAAAGCACCTCACTTCCAAATTAATCAATAAATGAACAAACAAAGACTTGCTGCAAGTCAATCATTTTTGCTTAACCCTCTTATTAAAGTGTTTGAAAAGATAGCGGCATTTCTCAAAAGTTTCGGTGGAAATTAATCATTAAATCCAGAGGGTTGTTGGAAGACTTCCGTTAATTTCCTTGCAAGATTAGGAGAATCTGGAATTCTCACTACATCTGTTGACTCAGCTAGTTTTTAGATCAACTTTAAAACCATATGGGATGGGTATATATATATATATATATATATATATATACACACTGGAGGTGCACTTAGTGTAATGGTTATCATCATAGGAAATGGAATCAGCAACCCAAGTTCAAAACCTGGACAAGGCTGCTTATGTTCACTTTGCATTAATACTCTTAAGAAAGGCATGAATCCATCTGTAAGCCAAACTTGTTTTTTTTAGCTTTGGTAAGGTAAACAGTCAAGGAGAAGGAAAACTCTAAATTCAAACCAGCTGTATATATTTACCAACCCCCTCCGAACAAGCAGGATGTGATAAAAGGTCAGTTTTTAAGCGGAGTTTAACGGGTTTGAATTCAGAGTTTTCCTTCTCTCACACTGATTGCCTAACCAAGGCTAAAGAGCCCAGTCTGCTCTACTATCTATAGCTGGAGGGAGATTGATTAGATCATACCTTTCCCAAGGGTGTTAGTGCTATATGAAATGCAATCAGCCTCGTCCAGGATTTGAACTTGTTTCAACATGTCCATTTCCTATAACAATAACCATTACATCACGGGCACCTCCGAGCCAGCTGTATTCCACTTACAAACTAACCTTATGTCACATCCTGCCCATGTCAAAGGGTTGGGTAATGTCAATAGATCTAATAATAGAAAACGGTCTTGCATTTTAAAAAAAAGGCAAAAAACAGATGATATCCTACAGAAATTATCACAGATACAGATTACACAGATGATCTAGCACTTCTCAAAAATATGTCTGCACAAGTCAAATGTCTGCTGAAGGACCTGGAACGGGCAACAAGTGGAATTGGTCACCTTGTGAACCCATATAAAACAGAGTTCATGTTTTTTAAACAAGATGGTGCGATGTCCACATTAAATTAGTTGATCTAAAGTTAGTTGATCAGTTCACATACCTAGATAGCAATATCTCATCTACTGAAAATGATTTCAATATATACATAAGAAAGGCATGGACGACTATTAACAGATTTCACAAAATCTGATCTCTGATAAAATGTGATTTCTTCCAAGCTGTGGTGGTGTTGGTACTACTTAATGGATGCACCACCTGGACTCTAATGAGACGTATGGAAAAAAAAGCTTGATAGGAACTACACAAGAATACTCTGTGCTATTATGAACAAATCCTACAAAGCCGTAGCTGTATGGCCTCTTACCTCCCATCTCACAAACCATCCAACTTAGATGAGCAAGACATGCTGGGCACTGCAAGAGAAGTAACGATAAACTCATATGTGACGACCTCCTTTGGGCTCCTACACATGGACACAGCTGTGTTGGCCGACCAACAAAGATATATTTATTTGCTCTGTGTAAACACTGGGTTCTATTTTGAGGAGTTTTCAAGAGCAATTGATGACAAGGAGAGATGGAGGATCAAGAGGATTCATGCTATCAGCATGACTTGATGATATATATATATATATATATATATATATATATATATATATATATAATGAATGTCTACTCACCCCCTTATTACAGTTTCACTGTTATGAGTTTCATGTGTCTTTACAAGAAAAACCATCATCAGTTGAGACAGATTAATAAGGACAAATAAATGGATAGTATTCCTATAGAGGAGAGAAGAGATTCATTTTAGATTTTTACCTGTTCTTCTGACCAGTACTTAAGCACTTTACTGATTTATGAAAAGACGTTTTTAGTATGATTTCTTTATTCCACTATATATATGTGTGTGTAAGTGTATCAAGGCTGCATTTTCTCTTTTAAACATTATCAAAACTCTCCATATTACATGAAAAAAAAAATGGCCCAGTTGGCTGGGGCAGCAGAATACATCGACTGCATCTCTGCAATAAGCGTTGTTGAAATTTTTGAATTCAGCAGTTAATGTCCGCTCAAATCTGATTGGCTGTTTTGAAGTAGTCCCATTATCTCCCACCCTTACTATTATTTAAGTGAGACCCACCAAGAGATCTCCCACTTCTTTTATTTTTTTTCAGCACAAGCAGAAAGCTCTGCCTGGCTTGCTCTTTTTGCTTTGCAAACTCTTGTTTATTTGCCTTCGACATTAGGCAGTTTTTCTTGAGCAAGGTGGCTTGAGTAAAAGGCCTATTAGTCGCTTAGGCTAAGCCTTTTTTCCTTACAGGGTTTTTATTGTTACTTGTTGAAACAATAAGCCTACTATAGGCTATTTGTGGTTTTGATATGCTGTTCCCTTCAAAAGAAAGTTGAGTCTGAGGTCTGAAAGTGGTATCATTGAACTTTTGCCAACAAAGGAAGCTGTTGGCCAGGTCAGAAGATGTGGTAAAAGCCTCTATAGGCTCAACAGAAGAAAATTTGAGTTGAAACAGAAAGATATTCATCTCTGGAAGAGGAAGCGGTGGTCTACTCGAAGTTTCACTTAAAGAAATAGTAAACTCTGTTTTCAACAAGTCTACACAGGAACCTAAAAAACACAATTGTCCGGGTTGATTCTCCACTAGGAAACACCGAAAAGAAGAATAAACCCTAAAAATTGGCTTCAAAATGAACTCTGACATTAAATACAAAAGAATGGTTGGTTGGTTGAGTTTTTATGGCATATCAACCTTTGTAGGTTATTTAATGGCAAATCCATTTTTATGCAGATAGCTCTATTTCAAACAATTCAGTTTAGCATGAGTACACAATTTTCAAAACAGTTCTAATTCAGCTAATTCATTTTAGTATAAGTACAGATTTTCTTTACACACAGTTAAATGTCAAAACACTTCTATATTAAACAATTCAATTTAGTGTAAGTACAGTTTCAATGTCAAAAACAGTTCCATTTCAAGCAATTCAGTTTAGCATAAGCACGCTGTTTAAATGTAAATACAGTTTTATGGTCAAAAACATTTCTATTCAAGCTATTTAGTTTAGTCTAACAGTTCTAATTCAAACAATTCAGTTTAGCATAAGTATGCAGTTATTTCTATTTAACCCATAGATAGGGCCCTATCAAGTGTTACCATTCTGGGTCAGAGTGAACCTGGGAGCAATGGCAATGAAGGGGTACTCCGCATTCTCCAAAGCTCCGGCATCACTGGAACGTCACCATCAGATTGTTTAGTGCCATATCCAGGACACTTCTCTTCTGCAGAGAAATAGTCAATGTTTTCTACAGCCTCAGCCAACTGGGAAACTAAAGAATAGTATTTTATCATTAACAAAAGTTAAACTGACAGTAGGTGGTTGACAGCATTGCTTCAGGCAAGTCAGTCATTATGTTTCTTTACACCCTTCTTCTGATTTTTGGTTATAAAATCGTTGTTACTTGAATGCATATTATTTTTGTTACCTTAAATTCAATGTTTTTGACAAGTATAGGGAAAAATATGCAATGTCAGATTTTGTAAAGTTTATTTCTCTTGAAATAAATTACTTTGTGGGAACAGGTTGTTTTTGTTTTTAAGAAATATAGACACACTTTTTCTTTCTAGCAGCAAAAGTAAACTTCCCTTTCCCCTTTTTTATCTCCTTCATTTTTATACTTTCCTCTCCTCCTTCACCAAGCCGAACAGTTACTACTAGATTTCTTGGGTGAGACAGATATAAAGTCTGCGCTGGGTAATTCAGGTAGAATTGTACTTTATAGCAACTAACATTTGGATAATTTTGTTAACTTTTTGTGTGTTGGTAGTTGTAATTAAGGACCTAAAAAACCGAGCATATATATTGAATTGAGCACGTTTCTCATAGTGTCCTAGATATGACACTAAACAATCTGAGAGAGAGACTCCAATAATTCTGGAATTTTGAGGAATGTGGAGTACTCCTTCATTGCCATTGCTCTGGCCTGAAGTAGTACCACCTGATAGGGTCCTATCAGTGGGTCAAATAGAATTGTTTGACATTTAAAGATGGCTCCAGTTGGGCCCAAAAAGAGTCAGGAAACATATGGTACCTTCCTAAATTCATTCCATCTAAAAGTCTAACTACTCATACAGAGATTTGAATGGATCAAAGACAGAATAGGCAAAAACAAAGTGTTTATCTTATTTAATCAAACATTTATATATATATATAATATTATGATTAAAAGTTAATGACAAAAATGTTTTTGATAATTAAAGTCTTTATATACATGGGAATACAAAACAGGATAATAATAATAAATATAGAATAAAAACTCACAACTCAGAGTTTCACATTGTTGATCCTCAGGTGAGTTTATATTTGATGCATATGACTTTTGTTAGATTTGACTGAATAAATGGGCATATATATTTTGTACTGTTTTTGTCTATCTGCAGGATCTTTTTACATTTGAGTAAAGAATATTTACCTCCTGCAGTTTTTAATACTAACATATTTCAATTCGCAGACAGTTAATTGGTTTCAAGTATTCCTTTCAAATGCTATTAATTTTCAAAGAGATCTATTTCACTGATAGATGGGACACTAACAGGTACTACTACTTGAGATCAGAGTGAACTTGAGATTAATGGTAACAAGGTATGACTCCACACTCACCAGAACTTAAGAAATTAAACCTCACCACTGGATACAGTTTAGTGTCATAGCCTGAGGATGCAAAGGAGTTAAGACCAGGACTCTTTATTTGCTTAGTTCAAACTATTTGATATGAATTACATCATTTTTTTTTTTTAAGCTGAGAAAAAGTTGAAAATATTTCAAATATAAAGATTTTACTCTAGTAAAATAAAACAACAAAAATGAATAACAAAAAAAGAGATCAAATAGAAGAGAGAAACTTAACCTTAAAGTGAATAATATATCAACTCTTAAAAGGTGAGTGAGTGATATTTGTGCTGCTACATAGAAGTATATATAGCCAGGCATTTCTACATAACTATTGCCTTTGAAATGTAATCTGTTATTTAAAAGCCTTACAGGTGGGTTTTCAAGGTTCAATATATATATATATATATATATATATATATATATATATATATATATAAAACCTCAAACAACATTTGACTAACAAACCTACACAAGTGAGTTCAAGTCTTATTTAGAGCCCTATTCATTTGGCCTTGTGCCACACATGTTCTCTGACAAAAGCAACAAGCTGGAAACATACACATATGTAAGAACAAAATAAATAATTCTAAAAGAAATACAAATCTCTTAGTGAAGCTATTCATTTTGAAATATATACTTTTTTCTCTCTTTGGACCAACAACAAAAAAAAGAAATTTTTTTTACACACATATACACACACAGAAAAGATGAGAAAAAACAATTATTTGAAATTGATGGATAAATCAAAGTGTATGGCAACAAGGCAGTATAAAAACAAAAAACAATTAAAATTTAACCTTAGTTTCATTCTATCATGAATAATTTCATGTGTTTTTTTTTTTAAACCAAAAGAGAAAACAATCTTCAGATACAAGTTCAAAAAATTTCCATTTGTAGATTGTATTTCATGTATTTTTAAAAACTTATTTCTGAAGATTGTTTACTCTTTTAGTTTCAAAGTAAACACTTGAAACTGCTAGTAATGGAATAAACTTAAGAAAGTGAGATTTGAATTGATTTAGTTTACATAAATATATATATATATATATATATATAATGTTGGAGGAAAATACAAAGAAAATTCTGGCCCAGTCCGCTGGGGCTGTAGAATACACTGACTGAATCTCTGCAGAGTTGTAAGACTCCCCCAACGAGTGTCCTGGATATGACACTAAACAATCTGATGGTAAGGCTCCAGTAATGCTGGAGCTTTGGAGAGTATGGAGTACCCCTTCATTACCATCGCTCCAAGGTCCACTCTTGCCCAGAGGGGTAGCACCTGATAGGGTCCTATCTATGGGTCAAATGGAGGTGTTTGACATTTAAACTGTATTTATGCTAAACTGAAATGTTTGAAATAGAACTGTTTATGCGTATAAAAATGGATTTGGCATTAAATAACCTACAATGGTTGATATGCCATGAAGTCAAACCAAACCAGATTCATATACTAATTTCATCTATAAACAGTTAATTATATTTCAAACTTTTATGCAAAACTTAGTAAACCTTCAGATAAAGTGTATAGCTTTATACTATGAAAAGAATTTTTTATATATACATACTTATATACACATACATTCATATACGCAATAACTCCCAGAAAAATACACATGAACGCACACACATACATATATATATATATATATTTAAAAGATGTCAATTTTGACAGCATTTCTTCATTGATACATATTTGATTGAACATTAAAGACATTTTTTGTCTATGTATTTTTTTGTTAATCCTTTCAAGTTACAAACAGGATAAGAACTCACGACTCAGAGATTCATGAGTTTGTTTTCATCATGTTATAGAATACATGTTTAATCCAGAGTTACCTGAGAATCAAAAGCTTGAAACTCTAAATCATTAGTTTTTAATCTGTTTTGTCTTATTTTTTAAAACTTGAAATATATCATGGTGTGTATATATATATGTATATATATATATATATAATCATGCCCTAGTATACGTATATACAATGTATACACATTCTTCATCTACGTGGTGCATTCAATAAGTTTCCAGACTTTTTTTGTACAGGCATTTAAAATTGTTGTAGACTCTTGAAAATTTAGTATGTTATTGCTATACATCTTATGAGATGACTGATCAATTTTTATTATTCCAGCTACAGCAGCAATTGGAATACACCCGACTAAAGCCTGATTGTCACAGCTCGTGTATTTCAAAAATGCAATCTGACACTTTAGAAGAACGATATGCAATAAAATTCTGTTTTAAACTTGGAAAAATTGATGCCACAGAAACGTATCGAATGCTTCTGACTGCTTTTGGAGCATCTTGCATGAATTGAGCATCAGTTTTTGAGTGGCATAAGAGGTTCAAGGAAGGCAGGGAGTCTGTAGGGATGCTGACAGGTGTGGGAGGAGTAGGGAAGTCAGAACACAAAGTTGATTGGCCAAAGGGTTAGTGTTTCTATGTTGAGGTTTAAAGGAAGTTCAGGAAGAGATTCCCAGGGAAGAGGCCAGCACTCTTCAAATCGGGTCAGTGGCATTTCCACTAAGACAATGCACCAGTCCACAACTCTATCCTTGTCACAGATTATTTGACCAAGATGGGCATCAAGACAGTTCCCCATCCTCCCTATAGTCCAGACCTTGCTCTCAGTGACTTTTGGTTATTCCCTAAGCTCAGAGGCTGTTGTTATGAGACAATTGAGGAGATGAAAGAGGCTGTGATGAAGGTCATTGACACGCTCACACAAGGGGACTTCCATGGAGCCTTCCAGAAGTTGTTGGAATGGTATAACAAGTGCATTGCAGCTGGAGGAGATTACTTCAAAGGGGACTAGAGTTTCATGTGTGTATTATCAATAAAAGTGCCCATACGAAAAAAGTCTTGAAACTTATTTAATGATCCTTGTACTTAGATATTTTCATATTTATACATAAATATTCACACAGTTATATGTATATAAATTCTCGCAAACATATGTATGTATTTGTGTTATTATATACACATAATCTTTCTCCCTATCTAATCACACACACTCACAAATTTATGCTTATTCACTGTCAAAACTTTTCTTTTAAAATATTGGCAAACTTTAGACATTTTTCCTAGAAACTGAAATCTCAAAAAATGGGCATTCTAAATGGCTTAAAATATGATATTGCATGTATAATGTCAATTGTGCATGAAATCTAAGATTCATAAATACTTAGAATCCATCTTTTTATTCATTTTAATGCAGTGAGAAAAGATTTTCTTGTTTTTTTTGGCTTTTTTTCTGAATTATTATCGCCGCTTCTGCTTGGTCAAGTAACCTTTTTTTCATACACACACAAAAAGAAATTTTTTATACAGCTATTTATGAGTCATATTTTTTTCTTGAATTTTTTTTGTTATTATATTTACACACATAATTATTTATATTAGTATAACGGTTTTGGGCAACTAATAACTCAAAATGTATTAGAATTTCTTTTTAAGGTGCTCAATATTCTTATGAAGGATAAATAGTTTAAGGGAATATTCAACATTTAATAATTCTTTTCTTTGTCCATTTTACTCTGGAGTTTCAGCTGATAATTGTATCTTTAAGTCATGAAACTAACTTAAAGAGCTAAGATATCAGTTTCTTTTTGGTTTTATATTACTCTGCTGGCCACTAATTGAGCACTTTCTAAATTTAAGAAAAACGTTTTTAAATGATTTTTTTGGTCACCTATATATTTATGTATGTATATATATATATATATATATATATATATATATATATATATATATATCCACTAAGGCAAGTTTTATTAAAGACAATGAAACACAGTTTCTTTATCATTTTTAATTGTAATTTTTCAAGTCTTCTTATTTTGGGGATCCAGATGGTAAAAGAATTGTACCATTTCTTCTGCCCAAGCACTTTCAACTACACTTTTGGTCATCATCAGAGGAAGTGTAGTTTGAGTTTTTATTGTTTTAATTGTTTGTAGTGTTTTGTTTTAAAGTTGTCAGTTGAAATATTTTCAGCATTTAGTTTTAAACTATTCAGTTGGAAAGGTTTACTGATAGAGTTAGTGATTTTTGTTATTAAAAATATCTAATATATTTGTGTCTGTGTTAAATGCTATTTTATTTATGTTTTTTTTTTTTTTTTTTTAAGCATCTTGCTTCTCGGATTTTTTTGCATTTTTATTATTGTTTTTATACATAATTATTGTATTATCTGTGAGAATCTTCCTTATTTGGAAGATGTAAGTTGGTGAGTGCAATTGTTGTGTTTTATAATTAAATGTTTTATGGTGCTATTTTCAGAAAGGTGATAAGTGAGGCAAGATAATATAAATTTATAAACAACATTATTTGGTCAAGGAGTATTTTAGCAGAGTTGGTTTTATTTTTAATGATGAGGTTTGATGTTTTGAATTTAGTGTAGTAGATGATAATTTTTATTTATTTTTGTTTTTCGATTGGTTTAATGTGTCTTTTTATAATGTTGGTGATTGCTTGTTTGCCTAATATACATAATTATCATCATTATTATTGTGTCATGGGTATGTTAGTAAACTGTATCTGATTATGAGGCTCCAGTCCTAGAGCTCTCGACAATGTGGAGTACCCCTTCATTGCCATTACTCCCAGGTCTACTCTGAACTGGAATGATAGTACCTGTTAGGGTCCCATAGAACTGTTTAACCATTTAGCTGTGTGCAAACAAATGTTACCTACAAACTATTTTTTTACAAATCATATATATTTGATATATATTTGTATAAGTGGAAGAAGAGATTTATTAAGAAGTCGACACTATAGCATTTCAGTTCTAGTGAACCATCATCTGGACCATGAGGGGTGATATTAGCGATGTTAAGTCAACGATGGATGTTTAAAAATGCAAAATACAAAAACGTAGGTGAAAGTTTGTATAATGAGAAAAAGTTGGCCGTTTAATTTCTTATCATACAAACTTTCGCCTAGGTCTTTGTATTTTGCATTTTTAAACATCCATCGTTGACTTAACATCACTAATATCACCTCTCATGGACCTGATGATGGTTCAATAGAACCGAAACACTATAGTGTCAACTTCTTAATACATCTCTCCTTCCACTTAGATTACCTTGTTATCAATTTTTCTACATATTGTCGGATTACAATCCTTTATTCACTTTCATATTTGTATAAACAAGATTTGGCATTAAATAACCTATAAGAATTGATATGCCATAAAACACAACCAACCAATCATTATTATTAATAGTATAAAGGTTGTGGACAAGTGATTGCTCAAAATTGATAAGAAACATTTTTTTTTAATTCTTAAAATCTTATTTAGCTGAGTCAATTTGCAGTTTCGGCAAACCTGCATATGGATCAATGTTTACACTTGCCCAGTTGGCTGGGGCTATAGAATACACTGACTACACCTCTGCAGAGGGGTAAGACCCCACCTCCAACGAATGTCCTGGATATGACACTGCATAATCTGATGGTGAGGTTCCAGTAATGCTGGAGCTTTGGGGAATGCAGAGTACCCCTTCATTGCCATCTCTCCCAGATCCACTCTAGCCGGGAGCAGTAGCATCTGATAGGGTCCTATCTATGGGTTAAATAGAACTAAACCGTGGTTTCAAGAGTTTACTGTTTTTGACATTTAAACTGCATACTTTTGTTAAACTGGATTATCTGAAATAAAACTGTTTTTACATTTAACTCTGTCGGCTAGGGCTGTAGAATACACCGACTACACCTCTGCAGAGGGATAAGACCCTCTCCCAATGAGTGTCCTGATTATGACACTACACAATCTTATGGTGAGGTTCCAGGGATGTTGGAGCTTTAAGAAATGTGGAGCACCCTTACATTGCCATCACTCCCAGGTTCACTCTGGTCTGGAATGGTAGCACCTGATAGGGCCCTATCTATGGGTCAAATAGAACTAAACTGTGTACTTATGCTAAACTGAATTACTTGAAATAGAACTGTTTTGATATTTAAACTGCATACTTATGCTAAACTGAATTGTTTGAATTAGAAATGTTTGACTAAACTGAATAGCTTGAAATATAAATGTTTTTGACAATTAAACTGTGTACTTCTGCTAAATTGAATTGTTTGAAATGGAGCTGTTTTTGTATACTATGCTGAATTGTTTGAAATAGAACTGATTATTTGTCTAAAAATGGATTTGGCATTAAATAACCTACAAAGGTTGATATGCTGTAAAACCCAAACAACCAATCCACTGTTTACACAGGTTCCAACATAAAGGATGTATCAACATTATTCAGGTGCCATGTGCATTCTGTAACAACACTGCAACTTAATTACTTGTTGATGATGCTTTCATTTCAGAAAGATTTTTATGAGGTGGACTTGCCAGCCCTACACACTGTGGTTTTGATTGAATTCTGAATTTTTCCTTCTCCTAGACTGGTTGATTTACTCAAGCTAAATAGTTCAGTCTGGCCTATGCAGATTAAGCTTATTAGTGTTGGTAAGGTAGAAATGTACATTTTGTAACCATATTAAAATCACCATAATCTTTTAAAGTGTTACAATTCTGTTTTCTATTTGAGTGGATGTATATATATATATATATATAGAGAGAGAGAGAGAGAAAGATAATATTTTAGATTGGTTGTTTATTGAAACTTTAGGTGACATGAATTTTTACACTGATATCAACTCCCTTGAGGTGATGTACTCTTTGAATTATGTAATTGGATTGATGTTTCAATAAACTTTCTTTAAACTTTGCTGAAATCTCATGGGGGATCACATGATGGAAAGAGATATGATTTCATTTCTTTGGAGCAGGAAATGAGACCAGCAGTAAGCAATCCAAATTTTGAATGGTTTCATCATCTGTTCCATTTCCTGATGTTCAAATCAGGAAACCATTTTGCACATTGATCTGTCACATGTAAACAGATTTTGATTATATATATATATATATATATATATATATATATAGGAAAGACATAAATCCATCTCTTCTTTTAGCTTGGTGCAAACTGTGTTCTCTAGCTTGTGTGTATATATATATATATATATATATATATATATATATATATATATATATATATATATAAAATGTACCTATACATTTAATCATAAGTAAATTGATGTACTCATTCCAAGTATTGGGATTTTATTTTCTGTCAGAGTGTGTATATATATATATATATATATATATATATATATATATATATATATACACACAGTTAGCAGCAGATCTTTCCTTTGAAACTATCAAGCCAATTACTGCTGCCTCTGTTTCAATGCTAACTAACTTAGATATATATGTTCTATCACGAATATTGTTCTCTATTTATTTACAAATATTGTAAAATACATTGTTAATATGTACATATATTCATGTGTGTGTTTATATATATATATATATATATATATATATATATGAATTAAAAATGCATAAAACTACCAGTCATAGAAGATAAGGAGGCTGTGAGATAATAATAACTTTAGTGTGTGTGGATGTATATAAAATGAAGAAAAAGGAAGAGGACATTTTTGACTGGTTGTTTATTTTGACTTTAGGTGTCATGAATTTTAAATTTAATCTTAAATCCTTTCAGGCAATGTGATTCTTGAATTGTATAATTGGATTAGAGTTTAGATAATCACCTAATCTTCTACCAAATCTGATGGGGGTCACATTGTGGAATGTGGTTTTATTTCTTTGCTGGAAATATATAAATTACAATAATAACTTTAAAAAGAAATCATAACAACCCAACTCAAAACTTTAAATTTTAAAATTTCTCCATCTCTAGGTAAGGGTTAGAGATTAATCATATTTACTGTAGTAATCTGATTTTATTGAATTCACCTTATTACGAAATTATTCATAGTCACAAGTTCACATCACATGACCAAAAGTTCTGTCAGTACAATTTGGTATGGCAAGTATTTTACATCATGGCAAAATCTTGAGGCTAGTTGTTTTATAAATATTTCTTTCTTGGGAATCTGATAATCCTGAACTTCTCCAAGCAAAGATTTCACCTTTTCATACTCACATTTTAGCTGATTGAACTTTTATGATGAGTGATGATTTAATTATTAAAAAAAATAATGATAAAAAGATGGTTGGCAGAAAAATAGAATATTGAAGACATGGCAAGTAATAAATAAATTTGTGGCAGGAGCTTATTTAAATGTCCAAGGTATGATTCTAAATAGTATCTGGTGGTGAGACTACTGTTCTTGAGCTCTGGTGATAGTGCACTACCCCTTTTATTGCCATTACTCTAGCATCTACTCTGACCTGGAGTGGTAAAACTTATTAGGGTGCCATCTATGGGTCAAATAGATTCGTTTGAAAATTAAAAAACATTAGATAGGAATACTTGAAAGGGTATAATTGTGCAAATCATTTGTATTTGGTAGGAATACTTCATACCATATAGCTGTATGCAAGTAGATTATGATTATTGTTATTAAATAGGAATAGTCACTTAGTCATATCGTCATCATCAAGTTGTGCTGATACCTAGCAGTTTCCTGATTCTTTCTTGCTATCTATCCCTATCTTCCACTGCTCCTAACAGGTCCTCTAGATGGTATCCAGGATCCTCACAGAGCTGATGTATGCAGCTGGTTTTCAGAACTGGTGTGTCCATAAATAGGAATCCATTGGAGAATGTCATTTTATGTCTTGTTGTTCTTTCTTGGATGGTTTCTGAGATGAGAAGTCAGTGACTGTACAACTGCTGTTTTGTGGGGTGTTGCTTCCAGGATTTGTTCAAAATAGCACAGAGCATTCTTGTGTAAGTCTCATCTAGCTTTTCCTCCATACGTTTTGCTAGAATCCAGGTGGTGCATCCACTCAGTAGTACCGATACTGCGAAAGCTTGGAGGAAATCCCATTTTATTAAAGAGATGGGATTTTGTGAGATCTGTCAATAGCAGTCCATACCTTCTCTCTGCATATGTTGATGTTGGTTTCAATAGATGAAATATTGCTATTGACGTATGTGAACTGGTTTCAATTTAAGAGGCTTGCCACTTAGAACTAAAATACAATGATACTGATAATAAACAGACATTGGGGTTGATATCCGCATGGAAAAAAGCGATATGTTAGTGGATAAATCATCATTAATAAACTGAAATATATGGAGGTGCCCGTGGTGTAATGGTTATGGTTGCAGGATATGGACATGGCGACACGAGTTCAAATCCTGGACCTGACTGATTGCATTTCACATAGCACTAATACCCTTGGGAAAGGTATGAATCCAATTATTCTCCCTCCAGCTATGGGTAAATAGTAGGGCAGACTAGGTTCTTCAGCCTTGGTGAGGCAACTAGTCTAGGAGAAGGAAAAATCTGAATTCAAACCTGTTAAACTTGGCTTAAAAATTGACCTTGTGTCATATCCTGCCCGAGTGGAGTGGTTGGGTAAATAAGATAAACTGAAATATTTGAAACTACATAACTGTACAAATAATTTGCACACCATTATATGGTTTCAAGTATTCCTATCTAATATAAATAATTTGCACAGAGTAGTATCATTTCAAGTATTCAAATCTAGGATTTATGATTTTTTAAAAATCCAATTGAACCATTGATGAGGACATACTCCGGATCTGAGTGGACCTGAGAGTAATGGCAATGAAAGAACCAAACCAAACAAATATTAGTGTGAAATTAGCAAAAGAAAATGAAGATGAGAAAAATGGAAGAAAAAGATTGAAAATATAGTTATAATTATTATCAAACATTTACAAATGAATCTAATTTTGGTATTAAATTATCCATAAGAAGTTGATGTGCCATTAAACAAGCCAGGCCAAGAATACATATAAAATATTGTTATGAAAATAACAAAAGTAAAGATAAGAAAAATTGTAGAAAAAGCTTTTTACTCATCCTGAATAAAAAAGCATAAGATATACCCAAGCAATTTCATTCAATAAAATCCACAAATAAAAAGGCATAATATAAAAAAAAAAAAAAAAGATAATGATGGCAACTAACTGCATTTATCTCCCTTAAGTATATGTATTCCTTGAACACTTCACAATTCAAGATAACAAATCAAATAGATTTCCTTTATGAATTAAGCAGACACCCTTTCAATTATTCATATTTGAACTCTAAATCCTGTTCACTTCAAATAGTTAACAGATAAAATATAAAATGATAACGAGAATAATTTATTTGTGATTTTGTTTTCTTTTCATCACAATGAAAACTTCTTTTTAGAGAGATTTATAATCCCAAGATTAACCGCAAAGATATATAATAATGATTATTAAATGTATAAATTCTCTTCATTGTGGGTTTCAAAAGGAAAGTTCAGAAAATGTTGTAAAAAAAAAGTTTCTAAACTTACTGAAAAAGGAAAATCCTTTTGGGTGAATTTTCCACAACATTTTTCAGGTGTTCAGGTTGCCATTCCAAGCTATTCATGGTGTCTCTGTGGGCAGTGGGAAGGTTTGTATTTATCTCACCCCTTCATCATAGGTACGACATGACACAAGGTCAATTTTTAAGAGGTGTAAAGATGGTTTTATTTTTGTTCAAAACAGCATGCAGCTTTCTTGTGTAATTTCCATCTAGCTTTTTTTCCAGACATTTTGTTAAAGGCCAAGTAGTGCAACCATACAGCATTACTGACAAGGCTACAGCTTGGAAGAATTCTCATTATTTTATCAGAGAGAATCAGGCTTCCATATGGTTGTTAACCTGTTTGTAGTAGTCCATGCCTTAAGTGTTGACATCACTTTTAGTAGATGAGATATTGTTACCAAGGTATATGAACTGGTCTGTCGTACCCTACAAAGCATCAGCTGAATGGCCATTTGCATCCCATCTCACAAACCATACAAGGAAGATGAGCTAGACATGGTTGACACTGCTGAAGAAGTAAGAACAAACTCATAAGCAATGTTCTTCTATGGACTCCTACACATGGACACACCAGTGTTGACCAACAAGCAAAAATTTATATTCAGCATTTCTGTGCAGACACTGAATGCCATCAAGAGTGATGACTGATAGGGATGCATAGTGAGTGAGAGTCAAGGGAATCTGTGTTGTTAGCATGCCTCGATGATGATTATATTATTTGAAGAATTATTCACACTTATCCTACTCTTTGTTGTTTTAATCACAGTATTTTAACTGTTAGAAATTTCAGATTTATTATTATTGTTTG
>OY757927.1:3505924-3588424 GCA_963585895.1 Sepioteuthis lessoniana
ATTTAACCCATAGATAGGGCCCTATCAGGTGCTACCACTCCAGGCCAGAGTGGACCTGGGAGCGATGGCAATGAAGGGGTACTCCGCATTCCCCAAAGCTCCAGCATTGCTGGAGCTTCACCATCAGATTGTTTAGTGTCATATCCAGGACACTCGTTGGTGGGGGTCTTACCCCTCTGCAGAGAAACAGTCGGTGTATTCTACAGCCCCAGCTGACTGGGCAGAATAAAAAAAAGAAGTATTTCATACATTTTAAAAATAGACCTAAGTCAGATTAACCGATGTCAGACCTTGATTCAAAAAATACCATAATTAACAGACATACCCACCTAAGTCCTTGGGAATAGGAATTAACCAAAAGAATCATAGAAAACAAAATTTAACTTCAGCAACAACTTAGACTTTTATATATATATATATATATATATATATATATATATATATATATATACATGAGAACTAATAATTCAAGTGGAGTCAAAAGAAAGAGAGAATAGAAAAGCATAGTTAGTAAAAAGAACTTAACTGACAAATAGACCCCAAAGTATTTAGAAGCATAAGAAACCAGCTCCCTTAAAAAAAGACTAAATATTCAAGTGAATAATTTCTTTTTCTTCACGTACAGGCATTTTTACACTCAAAGAACTGTTCAGGCAAGTTGCTTTCAATACCAAAAAATTGCTAAGGACCATAACACAATATCATACACAATTATCGTTATTATTTGTTTAGAGTATTTCTGTGTTCCTATTATTTTTTGTTTGTTGAAATTCTTTTGTCCATTTCATTCCCTTGGCCAAGTTTACTACTACCCATCTCATACAAGCAACAGACTCTTCAGAGATTGAAAGTGAGGCTTCAGGGTGTGAGTTGGTGAGGTCAAGCATTTGAATGATATAATCTTTAAAACAATGTGATGACAATGACTAAACAAAATGGCAAATATTATTCTTTCTTATAGCAAAATTAAATTTTAAATAGGATCCATGTTACCTTTTTTTATTTATGTATAGCATATGATGTCAAGCATTTGAATGGTATAATCTTTAAAACAAAGTTATGACAACGACTAAACAAGATGCCAAATATTTTTCTTTCTAAATGTAAAATGAAATTTTGAAAAGGATCTATGATGTTTTTTTTTATTTTATGCTCCAGACCCAAGATATCATTCTGCTAGACATAGTGTGTTTGTATAAGATAGATAGATAGATAGATAGATAGATAGATAGATGCACTCATACTAAGTCCCTGTGATGTTGTAGCAATTGTACTGAACTGCAAAATCATAGTATGCGAGTTCAAACTCCCATTGCATTGCTATGATCAATTTCAGACAAATACCCTTGGGAAAGGTATGAAATCCCTTATTTGACCTACTATAGATCAAATAGTATCATTACATTTTTTTTTTTTACTAGAATGGCTTCAGCATTGAATAACCCATCATGTTTGATATACCATTAAAACAAAGAAAGCAAACCAAATTTGTGGGGTAGTGGCTAACAAGCTATACTGTGACATCATTGTGAGTGAGTTTGAACAATAGTCATGCAATTATTTTTTTCAGCTTCATACCATTGTGAAAGATATGAACCCTATTATCCCTCTACCAGCTATGGCTTAAATAGTATCACTACTATTGTTTTACAAGAATGGCTTTGGCATAAAATAACCTATGAAGGTTGATATGCCATTAAACAAACAAACAAAAACCAAACATTCACACATAAATTATGATTAGGAAGTAAACAGAGACATTTCTAATTTGGAACACAATTTCCCAAACATTCTTCTCTCTTTTGCCCAAACTCTCATGTTAATGTTTATACACACACACACACACACACACACACACACACACACACACACATATATATATATATATATATATATATATATATATATATATAGGTCTAAATTTAAGGTCATTAGGGTTTAGAATTTCTATGTATTCAGATTTTTGAGTTTCTTCTGTTATTTTTATTTCCTTGGACTTGTGAATTTTTGGTAATCCATGTAAATTGCTACTTATATATATAAAGAAAAGAATAACATCCAACCATTCAATCAATAAATCAGCAATCATATTTTTAAAAAAATATGTATATGTATATATAATTTCTTCCCTTGTTTTTATATTTTATTCAACATGCATCATTGATCTAATAATACTCAGTATCATCTTTTCTAAAATCCTGATTATGGCTTATTAAAACTGAAATCTTATAGCATCAACTTTCTTTCACAATAAATTCTTCACTTTAGTTTACTTTTACAATTTTTTTCCATATATATATATATATATATATATATATATATATATATATATATATATATATATATATAAATTATTTCACTCCCCGCCTCAACCTGAGATGGTCAGTGTTGCATATTTTCAACTTAGTACTTTCAAGTTAATTTTACCCTTTTGTTCATAGCCCATTTAGCTGGAGCCGTAGAATAAATCGGCTGCATCTCTGCAGAGGGGTAAGACCCCTCTGAGTGCCTTGGATATTATATTAAACAATCTGATGGTGAGGCTCCAATAATGCTGCAGCTTTGGGGAATGAAGAGTACCCTTTTATTTCTATCGCTCCCAGATCCACTCTAACCCAGAGTGGTAGCACCTGACAGGGTCCTATCTATGGGTCAAATAGAAATAAACTATGTTTATGCTCAACTGTTAATGTTATAAAGATTTCCATTTCATTTCCAACCTTCGTTTTAATTATTTCTCATTCAGTAACCTTTTGTTAGGTTATAACACATACTTAGAAAAAAAATGTAGTTACCCAACTCCTCTATCTGGCACAAGGTTAATTTTTAAGAGGTAGATTTCAGTTTTATTCTTCTTCTAGACTGGCTGCCATACCAAGGCTAAAGTGCCCTGTCTACCCTACTATTTATCCATAACAAGAGCAACAATAGCTGAATGTTTACCTTTCCCAATGGTATTAGCATTAGGTGAAAATACAAATAACTTCGTCCACCATTTGAACTCAGGTCAATCTGCCCATTTCCTATGATGATAACGATCTTGTACAAAATAGAATTGGCAATGTGAGTTCAAATCCTACATGAGGCTGTGTTTGCATTTCACTTTATGCTAATACCCTTTGAAAAGGTATGATTCCATCTCTTCTCCTTCAGCTTTAGATAAATAGTAGGGCAGATTGAGTTTAATTAGTTTTGGTAAGGCAACCAGCCTAGTAGAAAGAAAACTGAATTCAATCTAGCTGTACTCCACTTTAAGATTGACCATGTGTCGCATCCCGCATGGTAAATACATTCAAACTTAGAAGATGGGAGGTATCCATAGTGTAATGGTTATCGTAGTGGGAAATGGACATGGTGACCCAAGTTCAAACCCTGTGCAAGGCTGTTTGCATTTCACATAGCGCTAATACCCTTGAAAAAGGTATGAATTCAACTATTTTTCCTCCAGCTATGGACAACTAATAGACTGACTATGCTCTTTAATCTTAGTAGGGCAACAAGTCTAGGAGAAGGAAAACTCTGAATTCAAACCTGTTAAACTCTGCTTAAAAAATTGACCTTGTGTTGCTCATGTGGAGGAGTAGGTAAATACTTAGAATATTCAGGGTGTTTTAGAAAAATGGATATCCTTTCATAATGACCAATTCTCATTCAAATGATTCCAAATTTTTAGGATGTGTAGAAACAACTCAAATTTCTGTTTGATGTTGTATGATTTTCTTTTCAAGAATAGAATGCCATTCACTGAAAAAGAAAAGACATTTAAACTTAGAATTTTGAGTCGTTTCTTTATATGCTATTAAAATTTGAAATCATTTGATCGAGAATTGGTCATGTTATTAGATAATGAAATGATAACAATTTCTCTGAAACTCTATAAATCTCAGACAATATAAAAATTTTTGATACACCCTGTATATTATCGATAAGTCTTTAAATGTGTATAATATCTGCTTATAATTCTTTGTCTTTTCTTTTTTTTTACAGGCAGATTCAACCCATGAGAGGTTTGACATTTTGGCAATGACATCACCATATTGAAAGAGATACAAAACAAAATTTCTTCAAATTAAGAAAATAGACCAGTCTCACACCATTATATAAGACAATTGTCTTAACTTGTCCAAAGAAGAGGTTTTTTTTGTCTTCTTGGAAATCCAAAACCAAACAAGGTGACTCACTCTGTTGATTTGATAAAATAAAAAAACAACCAAAAATTATAATTCAACAAAAAAACAACAATAGACAAACAAGTAAAAGAAAAAAATGGCTTCTCACTTTTTTATCCAAACTTTACCCTGGAATAAACAACATTTTCTATCACCAATAACATTATTATTATCGAGTTAAAAAGAAGGTGGTTACCATGATCACAAATATTTTAACTGGCCAACACCAATATTCTTTGCATGAAAGAATTGTCATTGTGTTGAGTCTACCAACTTGTAAGCTTGATCCCAACTACATATTTGATCATCTGATACATCCATAATTTAAAAAAAGATAACATTATGTCTCTCAAGATTTGCTTTATTAAGATGGAGTAATTAAACAAATCTGGTGAAAATTTTTCAGTACCTTTAGTTTCTTTTTCCTTTCTTTCTCTTTTTTTCCTTTCTTTCAATTTTTTCTTTTTTTTTTTTTTTTCCTTTTTTTCTTTTCTTTTTTAGTAATTTTATTTTGTAGTTTATTTCTAAAATATTTAGAGAATTTTAAAATTTCTTTTGCTGGCTTTGTTAATTATATTTTGAAAATATATGTGAGTAACTTTTATAAGTATCACAAGTATTTTGTTTGTCAAAAAAATTAAAATCTGATATTAATTTTAAAAGTGAAAAAAAAAACCTCAGATTTTTTTTTAAACTAGAGATAGTCCTTGTTGAAGATAGTAGTTTTTTCTGATTAAAATTTCTTAAAAAAGATATTTTTATTTTGTATTAAAATTTAGCTTCTCATTTATATCTAACTTCTCAATGCAACTTCAAGAATATAAATGCATATAAAAGTATAAAGCAAAAACAAAAAAAAACTGCATTATATAAAATACAAATCTTGAATTGACGGAATTTTCTAAATAAAAGTAAGGCAAAATCTCAAGCCAGAAAAAGAAGGATGGAAAATTTTCAGCTATCATTTCATCACAAAAATAACTGCATTGTGTTATTTACCTCGTCAACTCACTAATTTTGTCATACTTGTCTCTTTCATTTTGATGGCGGGGAACTGACACAATAAATGACAAGGCCATGAATGTTTGCAGTAGTTACAATGAGAGCAAAGAGAAGAAGAAGGAAAAAATCTTTGAGTGCAAAATGAGATTAAAATCCCAGCATTCAACTGACCGGATATCCTATTAATATTGGCTCCATTTGATGACTTCTTTCCAAGATTTTTTTCATTGATTTCATTCATCTTTCAAAAAGACAGAAAGAATAAATAAAATATAGAAATAGAATTTTATAAAAATATTACTTAAAAAAACAAAAAAAACACGTGCATAGTAAAAGTGTTATGTACAATTTGAAATTTTTTACCAAGAAATCTGATTTTTAAAAATTAGAATAACAATAAAAAATTTAGTATAACTAATAGTAATAATAAATCCTTATTTAAAAAAAAATGGGTAATATTTTATTATTAAATATTTTTAAAAAAATTTGATATTCCCATCTAAAGAAGTATCAGAGTTTACATAGAAAAAAAAGGATAAATTCTTTGAATATAAATTTTGATATTCAAATCTTAAATTAACTGAAATATGTAAAAGTGAATTAATTACAATTGTTATTTACTAAGCTTTGCTTTGTTTGATACTCTGGTTATTGACAGTATTTGCTTTTACTAAGTGGTCACCAATCTGAGTGAATTAAGTACAGTTATTAAAAACACAAATTAAAAGTAGTAATAACTAAACTATTATTTAAGATAATCAAATTAATTTTTGATTGAAATTTGATATTATAACCCGGTTTATTTTATCTTAGAAGCTATTTCAAAGTATATTAGCTAAATTAATGCAACATACTTTTAAAGTAATATCTTTAAAATGTTTTTCAAATAATAAGCAAAAATTTGTAAATAAATCCTGATATTTATAAATATCATATCAATATTTATTTATAGTAAAAACAAAATAAAATAAAACGGGAATATTTTCATTACTTAATCTTTTCCCTTAAATACTTGAATTATATGCGACCAAAAAGCTCACTTTTTTATCGTTCAGTATATTTTAAATCAGAACAATGCCCACCTGCATTTTTTCCAAAAAAGTGGTTTAATTAAATATATAAACTTACATTTTCACCGTTTCTTTTTCCTAATCAAGGTGCAATACATAAACATATATACAAAATACAACTACATTTACTTTCAAATTGATATATTTTTATTTTTCTAAATGAATTAAAAAACAAAATCATGGCCAAAAGTATTTCACCTTCAAGAAGGTCATTTTAAAACTGAAAAATATTTTGAGTGGTGAGACTTAAAGAAATTTTGATGACAAGTGGCTATTTTACCAACTAAATAAAATAACAAAATTAATATCCAAATATATATCCATTTATTTATATACAACATATGTATGCGTACATATATAAATTTAGTATGATTCTATGTATGTATTATGACTATTTGTATATGACAGAAGGCATATTTAATATCTTATGCATATGAAAGGACAGATTTATATATATATATATATATATATATATATACACACACACAGTATAATCAATATATGTATATATATAATTTATACAGTAAATACCTACTGTTCATTGTATGCATTTAAATATTAACTGCATGATTACATACACAAATCCATTTTTTCATCAGAAAAAAAGGAGTGCACAATAACAATATATGTGTATATATAGTTATATATATATATAGATATATATGAATATATTTGTAAATATATTTAGGAAAATGACATTGCTTTTTTAAAAAATTATCATGTTTTAATTTCAACATCTAAAAGTATCTGGTGATTATCCTCATTTTAATAGTTGATTTAATTCTGTGTTTTTGTTTTTTAAATTGAAAGAAAGGAAAAAAGATTTTTTTTTTCACCCTAGCCCTAGTAATGACTACCTTTGTTGTGTTTTGACTTCTGTGGTAGCAAAAATATCTTTAACTAGACAAAATCTTTTCTGAGTCTGAGAACAAGGAATCAAGACTCTTTAACAACAAGGGACACGGTAACAGAGTACAAAAAACTGAGAAATTGATTTTGGTTTAAGGAACGGAACGAAACTTTGTCGCAAAGAGTGTGACTGGAGTGCCATCTTGATGCAAGATTCTTTTGTCTTGTTTGTCCTCAATACTGCCAAAAAAAGATGGATCCATTATTATCCTGCCAGTCTCCATCAAAGCTTTGTAAATTCTTATCATTACCAACAGGTAAGTGCATTTCCAATATTCTTAGATCCATTCATGTATATACACACATATATTTACTAAGCTTAATACTTTTAAAATCAGCATTCTTACTTCTAGTTCTTTCTTTTTTTTTAAGATTGGATGTATGGTTAAAAAGGTTATTTAATGTTAAGTACAATATAAAAGATATCAGTGTAGAGATACAGTATATGCCTCCCTTGGATTTGGTCGGGTATTCTTTGGATACATTAGAATCCCAGAATGATTCTCATCTCTTTTGTTCTCATTATTCTTTGAATGGTTAAGTCATGTCTTTTTATCTCCATTCATTGAACAGTGGCATCTTTGTCTCACCACCATGCAATGGACATTGTCTCAGCATTGAAACATAAACTTAGCATGGCTCTATTGTATATTGTACTTACCAACAATTTCAAGTAAGAATTTTACCATTTTTGTCCCCTTTCATATACTGCTTTTGTTTTAACATTATCTGAAAATAACTAGCAAATACTAAGTTCCAGTGACCTGATTTTTTGTATTCATATTCACTTCAATATTAAGTACATAAAATTGACATTCAAGGTCCCTTGACGTCATTAGATTATAAAAAGAAAACAATTCTTGAGTGCATCACAAAATCTCTAAGATGAGGAGTGAAATAATTACTTCCATTATTTACGCAATCCAGCCTATTGTCTTCACCTTGGATATTATACCCACAGTGTTTGTATGACATCCTCCAGCCCTCTTCAGATGTCATTTATCAAAGACAACAAACTTCAGGAAATTTTAAACTAATATGAGATCTGCTAAAGCATGGACTGAGAACAGTCTACTCCTGAGGATTAAATAAAAAGTTCAGTTCTAAATTTCCTGGAGGTTACCAAAAACACCAGAAGAATCTTAGATATAAAATGGCCGAAATATTGTAACCATAATTTATTTATATCATTTCTCGGCTTTGATTGAGCATAACAGTCATGACAAGAAGAGGAGTCTGAATTTCATAACTTCTCATCAAAGAAATTTTGACACTCACTCAAAAATCAATTTTTAAACAATAAGTTGATCTCTATTGACCTTGGAGGTCAACTTAACAGACTTTATGTTGAAGCCTGAGGTCAAGTCAATATACATAGAAAAACTCAGGTTTTTGAAACTTTCTGTTTGACAAGTTATTCTGAGACACACAAACCGAAACTTTGGCATTGTTGTATAGATTTCAAATTTATGGCCAGTGTTTGGATGTTCGACATTTACATGTGTCTGTATCGTATTTCTTTTTATTCTGTTGTTTTTCAACTATTATTTTGTAAAATTCTGGCATCAGTCCAGATATTTTATACAAACAAAAGAATGATACTTTTCTTGTGTGCCTTTGAGGTAAGTAGCAAAAAGAATTTTAAAAATATTGATATTAATGCTATATGTCTATAGTTAAAAAGAAAAAGAGGCTCTAAACATAACAGTTATTATCATAGGAAATGGAATCTGTGACCAGAGTTCAAATCCTGGACAAGGCTATTTGCATTTCATTTCATGCTAATGCCCTTGAAAAGGGCATTAATCCATCTGTTCTTCTCCGCCAATTTAAGAAATAGCAGTAATTGGGTTAGAATTTTTGTTTAACCCCCATCCATTTTGAACAAGATGCGTTCATGAGATATTAGAGTGTTGCTTATTGATGGGTTCGGGTGGAATCAGAAGGTGTTTTAAAGAAACTTGGACTTTGATTCTGACCATCTGGAGGAAGTCATGACATTGGATTTCAGATTGGTGCCAATTAGATTGTGTCTTAAATTATAATCCATAGTTTCTTTCCTTCAAAATTAAATTATCAATTGCATTGTGTATTTATTGTTTGATCAATCATTAAATGTCTTATGTTCTCCCTAATCTTGTCCATGGTCTCAAATCTCCTCTTTAAGGATGTTCTTAGATTTGGGAAAAGCCAAAAGTCATGGGGAGGAAAATCTAGACTGTGAGAGGAACTGCTTGCTGATATTTTACTAAAAAACTTTACCCTTTCTTTATCAGGTGTTTTTATCATTTTACTTAACCATTTAATAGTTAAACCAAAGTTATAACCATTTTTCAATGACTTTTTATTGATTATCAAAAAAACCAAAATAGTGTCTTATAACAATAATATAGAATGGCATATTCATTATTTTGAAAATAAATAATTTTTAAAAAATTATAATCAATTACAAAATTAGTTCAGAGTAATTTTTGAAAATAAAAATAAATATAATTCATAGGAAGAAATACTGTACTGTTTTTTGTTTAAAAGTCATTCAATTTTTAAAATTACAAGTGACTTTTTGGTCACTCTGTATATACGTATTAAGAACTATTTCAAATAGAAGCAGTATTGAGTGCAAACAAAAAATAACAAGAACTAAGTAAGGATCTGCTTGCACAAACATTGTAAATGTGATGCTCTTATTGTATACAAGTTCATTTAAATGACATCTCTGCTGACTGAGTAACCTTATGAGAGAATGTCTGTTCACACAGGCACCTGTAAAGTTCCTGCTGATTAATTAGTAAATTATCTTGAGATCATTAAACTGGTTATCTATATTCTGGATAGACCTTGTACATGCCAATCAGGTTTCCTCAATAATCTGTTGTGATTATTATCTTAATCTCTTGAAGATGCCAAACCTTGGATGTATGATCATATACATAATCAAGTCTCATTGCTCTTCAGCTATTTTTGAAGTCAGGAATTACATTTAATAATCTTTTTCCAAGTAATCAAATCAAAGCTGGCCAAAATTTTTAAAAGTGATGCCTGGAGCCACTTCACACATATAAAAGTGTCAAACACACTCAAATTTATTATCAATTGTTCAATCATCTTTTATTTTTACCCCACTTCCTTATTAGAAGCACTCACAGGCACTGTTTTGAATGATTTCAGACAGTTCTATGAGACCTCATTTCTTTCTTTGTAAAAACACTTCAGGCTGTTCAAATCTACAGTTCATCTCACTCTTAGAATTTATTAGATTTATAAACTTCTGGCATTCATAGTGAAAAGTGGTTTCATTCATTAAAATTATGATAAACATATACACAGAAACATACCATAATTATTTGTGTATAATACACACTCATCTACAGTGGGAGTCCTCATGGCGTCATGGTTAGTGCTTTGGACTGCAACATCATAGTAAATATGTTCAAATTCAAATTCAACTGTTACATTCATTTTTGGATTAATATCTTTGGGAAAGGCATGAATCCCCTTATCCCTAGATTAAATAGTACCACTATTGTTCTTCTACAGGGATTACTTTAAAATTCAATTACCCATAAACACTGACATGTCATTAAACAAAGAACCTGACCATTCATGTATAACACCCACTTATAACTTTGCACTACGAAATTCTACAGAAAAATATCTTGTGTATAATTAACACTGATTTTTTAGAATTTGTAGAAACTAAATTTACCGAAATTTAGTATTTGTTAAACTTGGTTCATGCTGACTAAAAACTAGAATTCATATAGTTTACATCTGGCATAATGGTTTGAATATTCGCCAATATTCTGGAAAACCAAAGTTCAATACCAGGTCAAATCATACTAAAGACTCTAAAAATGGTACTTCATGCCTCATTGCTAAACATTCGGCATTATAAAGTATATAGATCAAGGGTAAATCTAGCAATCCAGAGAAAGGTGTAGCACTCTCTCCAACACTTTGGTATTGTAGCTATTGAAAAGTGAGCCTTGAGGAGACCCTCAATTATGGTCAGCCAACTTACTTACATAATATCTTAAAAGACAAAAATTATACAATATTTAGAGCAAACATAGACATGTTCTCCAAAATGAAAATAATCGCACATTAGAAAAAACAAAATTATAAACAAACACACATTCCAGTTGATATTTCTATGTAACATTAGTTTGGATTAGAGTTATAACTATCATCCAAGGGTACCTTTGGTGGTGTAATGGTTAGCAAGCTTGACTAGCAAACCTATACGAGTGATTTTGAGTCTCGTTGGGTGCCCCATTCATTCGGCCTTGTGCCATATTGAAGCAAAGAGCTTTGTAAATTAATATAACTATCATCCTATTCTGAATATGGTAAGCCGGATGGCCAGAAAAAAAAAAGTTAATTATACAGTTCTTGTGTGTAATATGCACCCTTAATTTTGAGGATAAAAATTTGGAAAAATAGTGAATTTTATACATAAATGATTATTGTCTTCCATATTTAACCTCCTACTCTTTACTTATTAATCCTCTCCTCCTCCAAGCATTTTAGAATATACTGACTGTATTCTCTGCAGTAGAATGAGACCCCTCCCCATTTCATAAATATGTCCAAAATGTCTGACTCGAAACTATATCTGATTGTGAGGCTCTAATGTTGGAGATCTGGAATGTATGGAATACTCCTTCATTGCCATTACTCCCAAGTCGTCTTTGACCCAGAGTGGGAGTACCTGTTAGGGTCCCATCTATGGATCAAATAAGACTGTGTACAAAAAACTTTTAAAAAACTACCACACAAAAATTTTTAAATATAAACATAGAACAAATGAAATTTCTTAACCTTTAGGCATAAAATAACCAAAGATGAGTTGACATTCCATTAGGATAACCCAATTAATCACCTAATGACATACTTTTTTAAGGTTTTACTGAAAAAAAACCCCCTGAAAATAGTGAGCCATTAGGATTTGCATAGGTAAATTTTTAAGGAAAAAAAAATACCCTGACTTTTAAGAAAATCTATCAAAAATCAAATTACTGCATAGTATTGACATGAGCATAACTGTATATGTCAGTTAGTTAGTGATAAAATATCGTTCTTAACTTTATTTCAGTCTCTATTTTGAGGATAAACCTTTATATCATGATAAGGAAAAAAAAAAACTACATTTGCCACTTAAACCATTAAACTGTATATGTCAGTTAGTGATAAACATCATTCTTAACTTTATTTCATTTGCCACTTAAACTGGCATAATTGATTAGATTTGCTTTTTTGTATTTGAAATTCATTAAGGAATTATTGACAAGATCTCTTGATAATCTACTGACTATTATTTTCTGTTTAAGTTTTCATGAAAATAAAAAAAAAAACAATTTCTATGGGCACATTGCATATTTAAACTAAGTAAAAAATTAGTTACAAATTCAAACAATTTTTAACCTATAAAAAAAAAATTCCTGTAAGAGATTTTATGCAATTTTTTGACTTTCAGGCCCTAATGATCCTCTGGGCATGGCTCAAAAATTATAATATTCAGGGAACAAGGGCATTGAAGATTTTATAATTATTCTTAATTTTTCATTTATTTTAGATTTTTATCCAAGATTTTTCTTGTAATTGTTGTTTTTTGTTTATCTTATTTATCAGAAAATCATGAGAGTGTCTGTGTTGTAGTGGTTTAAGTGCAGAACTGCAAATTGAAAGGCAGCAAGTTCAAATTTCTCTTACTATTACCTTCACTTTTGGATTCCTTTTGGGTTTAATATGCTTTTAATCTTTTCATTGCTTTTTAACTTGATTTAGGTTCTTTGATATTTCTGCAAATTGTTCTGGGTTTTTTTTTATTGTATGTTATTAAGACACCTGCTCAGGACTGTTCATTGCTATGTTGGGTGGGGGCTGTAATTCTTCTAATAGTATTTTTTTGCTACTCTGAATACTTTTATTTATTAATGTTATGAGATATCCTCTCCGATGGAGGGTTATGCATGACTCTTCTTGGTAGACATGTGTGTATATATATATATATATATATATATATATATTTGAACAAATTATTGATGGTTAAAAACTTATTAATAGCCAAGAAGACAAAGATTTAGGGAAACTGTGGACATGTTTATTGTTAAAAAGTGGGGAAACAACCGGTTTCATCTGGTACTTCTCAAGTTGTTAACGCCAGAAAAATTAAATGGGGTAATGAAGAAAAGAGTTTCCCTAAACCTTTATGTCTTCTTGGCTATTAATATATATATATATATATATATGTCTGATTAGATAAGACAGATACTTTGCGTCTGCCTATTTTATAGTTGATCTATACAAGTTTTCACATAAACTGTTGGAAATTTGGATGAAATAAATTAAAAAAGGTGTCACATTTTCTTAAAGTAGTTTTGGCATCAGCAGGAGTCATTTTTTAGGGGACAAATATTAAAATGACAAACACAATGACAAGTTGAATGCATTTATATGAAGAGTTAGAAGACGAATATGTGGGAGAGAAATTTACAAAAAAGAAGAACTTTATTGGAGGTTGGAGGAAGAATTATTGGGAAAAATGATAAAGATATTTCAGAATGTGGCAGCTACATTCAAGATTGATCTTGTTTAAGGAAGGTTTGTTAATCTCTATATAGAAAGCTTCAAGAATTTGGAGTTTTTTGTTTGTTTTTTTTTTTCTTGAGAAAGGCATGAATCTTCTTATCCCCCAAGCTATAGGTCAAACAGTATCACTGCTGTTCTTCTGTAAGGATAGCTTTAGCATTAAATAACCCCTAAAGGTTGATATACCATTAAACAAGAAAACCAAACCAGCCAGGCGAGTGTTCTTGTGGTGTAATGGTTAAAGCAATGGACTGCGGAATCGTAGTGAGCAAGTTTGAACTCGAGTCGCGCGATTACGTTCATTTTAGGATAAATACCCTTGGGAAAGGTATGAACCTCCTTATCCTCCCAGCTATGGGTTAAATAGTACCACTACTTTTCTTCTAGAAGGATGGCTTTGGCATTAAATAACCCATGAAGGTTGATATACCATTAAACAAGAAACCTAAACCAACCAAACCACACTGGATTGCATATACAAACCAAAACAAATTTTTCAAGCACTGGATTCAGTATTGAACATTGATTTATCATCTTTCAAAAAAATAAAGAAATAAATATTGACCAAAAAAATTCTAGGGAGACTAATGTTACTGATGAAAATAATATGACTTTCTTTTATATATAGACACGCATGAGAAATCTAACCATAACACTAAAACTAGCATGTTTGCTAATTTCTTATATGGAAGGCCTTAATGGCTATATTGATAGAACAGAGTTCCCTGACTCTATCTCATTATCCATTCCTATCATTCATCACTCTTGCCAGATCCTCTAGATTGCATCCAATGTTTGCATAGAGCAGTTGTAGGTAAGTCCTTTCTGGTCAGCCAATACTGGTGCATCCATGTGCTGAGAATGTTTCTTATCAGTACCTAGTATATCTTGTTTGTTTTACTTGGATAGTTTGTGAGATGGGGGGGGGCGTTCAATTGCTGTTTGTGCTGCTTCCAGGATTTGTTCAAAACACCATGTAGCATTCTTGTGTAGTTCCCATCTAGCTTTTTCATGTATTTCATTAGTGTCCAGGTGGTGCATCCATATAGAAGTACTGACATAGCCACAGCTTGGAAGAAATCCCATTTTATTTTATCTGTGAGATAAGATTTCTAGATGATCAATAACCTGTAAACAGCAGTCCACATATTTGCAACGCTTTCAGTAGATGAGATATTGCTGCTTAAGTATGTGAACTAGTCAACAAATATCACACGAGGAATATTATCCAATTAAAAAAGTTATTATTTGGTATTATTTATGACCATGTTCTACAAAATTGAAATTGCAATAACTCTCTAACAAAAAATAGAATTACATGAAAATATATAAGGAGTTTACTTATGTTTTGGACTGATACATATTCCTATTTTAGGTTACAGACTTTCAATGTTGTAGAGTTTGGTAATAAATAATACCTAATAATAGCATTCTGATTTAAGAATTTTGTTCCATGAGTAATAATAAAATTCTGGTATTATTAGTTTTAAAGAAAATGGAGCTTTTATAGAAAAATTGTGAGCTGTGGATTTATTTACAAGTGATTACAGTCTGTGTGTATTTTGATATCTGCATCAAGCTTCCTTTTTTTATTTTATAGCAATTTTTTAGAGCACTTTTTCTTTTTTTTTTTTTTTTTTTGAAAAAAAGGAAAAATTGCTATAAAAAAATGTATTTTCTTGAAATATCAGCTCTGCAAAATAAGTTTTAAATATTCACTGACTGGAAAATATTAAGCTGCTACTGCTGCTTAATCAAAATCTGAGAAAGACAGTGATATCAATATTTTTTTTTTTTTGGTTCTCCCCAATACATTTTTTCTCCTAAAAAATAGCATAAATATTCTTAAACATGCTCTGAAAAATAAAGAATGAAAAATTAAGCTTAAAAATTTGAAAGAAAAATTTATAGCAGTTAGAAAGATAACTTTTAGTTGTTAAAGGAAAAAAAATTTTGTTTTAAATTTTTTTTTTCAATCTGTATTGTAAAAGAAAAATGAATAAAAAAAGAATAGACAAAAAAATTAAGCAAAATAAAAAAGAATCTTTTTAGAAAAAAATTCATGCAAATGAAGGAAAATATAAAATAATTCTTTTTATAACTTTTGCCTGAGGTGGGAAAAAAAACAGATGGCATGGTATGAGATGAGAGTTTTTTGGGTTTTTTTGGCAGGGAGGTGGGGGGGACTTTTTTTTTTTTTCAAATCCACAAAAATCGTAAAATGAAACAAATGAAAATCAAAGGTGAAGAATAAAAAAAGGTCATGGATAATTTTATGGTTGTTTAACGGAAGAAGCTTTCCAGAGTTGATAACTTTTCTCAACAAATTCTCTCGTAAGAATAACTGTCTTCATAAAATATCTTTGAGAATTTCCCAACACTATCACCATCGTTACACAAACAGATTATAGATATAATTCTGTCAAGGCTATCAATGGGATCAATAGCTCTTTTTGTTATTAAAGTTTAAAAAGATAAGATAGGTAAGGTAATATGGGGGTATAAAAAATAATAAACAAATAAAATCAGAAATGAAATTTATGAATAAATCAAATTAAAATGAAAATAAGAAATACCAATTTAAATTTTTTCCATTGTGCAAAAAATTTTGTTCACCTATCCTTTCATTTTTATTTTATTCTGTCCAATTTCATTACATGTGTGTGTGTTTATATGTATGGGAAAATACAAACCTTACATGTGTGTGTATAAATATATATATATATATATATATATATATTGTAGGAAAATACAAACCTTGCCTGTGTATATTGCCCAGTCAGCTGGGGCTGTAGAATACACTGACTGCACCTCTGCAGAGGGGTAAGACCCCCCCCCAACGAGTGTCCTGGATATGACACTAAACAATCTGATGGTGAGGTTCCAGCAGCGCTGGAGCTTTAGGGAATGTGGAGTACCCCTTCATTGCCATCGCTCCCAGGTCCACTCTGGCCCGGAGTGGTAGCACCTGATAGGGCCCTATCTATGGGTTAAATAGAACTAACAGCATACTTATGCTAAACTGAATTGAGTAAACTGAATTGCTTGAAATAGAAACGTTTTTGACAATTAAACCATACTTACACTTAAAATGTGTGCTTATGCTTAACTGAATTATTTCAAATAGAACTGTTTTTTGACATTAAAACTGTATTTACACTTAACTGAATCGTTACATATAACTGCTAGAATAGTTTGAAATGGAAATGTTTTTGACTATTAAACAGTGAACTTATGCTAAACTGAACTGTTTTCAATAGAACAGATTATTTACATAAAAATGGATTTGGCGTTAAATAACCTACAAAGGTTGATATGCCATAAAACCAACCAAACCAAACCAAACCATTGCCTGTGTATATATATATATATATATATATATATTGTGGGAAAATACGAAACTTACATGTGCGCATATATATATATATATATATATATATATATATATATAATCATCATCTTGTCATGCCACTAGCACGGATATCCCTGACCCTCTCTCGCCACTTTTCCCAATCGTTCATCACCTCTGGCAGGTCTTCAGGGCTACATCCGTATCCTCACATAGCTGCTGAATGTATGTTCGTGCTGGTTATCCTGCTTTTGCCCGGCCATATGTGGGGGTCCATAGGAGTACATCACTTATGAGCTCAGTAGAAAAATATAGATGTATTTACAATCATTTTGATGGAATCTTCACAGATTTTTTTCAATAAAAATTTAGATACATTGCCAAAATTGAAGCTTTGGACAAATTCACTTGAACATATTTATTATTAAATTATGTGATCAAAGCAGAATTTTTTTTAATGTAATATTTGAATGATGATATATGTGTACAGCTGAACAATTTATGTAAAAAGTGATGTCATGATGTTTAAACTAGTGTCAATATGAACCAGCCACTCAATTTTTAAAAATGTGGACGATTATAGTTTCCTTAGTAAAAAATATAAAGGGGAAAAAAATCAGTTATCGCTTCTTAATTACTGATTGAACTCATCAATAAAAAAAAGTTTAAAATGTTTAGATAATCAATTGCTAGTTACTCCAGTCAGTTGATTGAATGATGTTCAAGACAATTTAGTTATCAATTCTTAATAGCTACTCAAGACCAATCAAATGATTGAATATTGTGGAAAACAGTTTAATAACCAATTGTTAATTACTAATTGAGATCAATCAGTTGATTGAAAGATGTAAATAATTTGGTAATCAATTCCTAATTATCAATTGAAACTTACCAATTGATTGAATATTGTCAAAAACAGCTTTTTGATAAATTCTTCATTACTAATTGAGATCAATCAAGTAAATATTGTAGAAAACAGTTTAGTTATCAATTTTTAATTGCTGATTAAGATCAATCAATTGACTGAAAGATATAGAAAACAATTTGGTAATTAATATTTAGTTTTTGAGATGATTGATTGAAAGGTGAGATAAGTTTTTATATAAAATAAAGTGCAATATGAAAAAGATGTATTCATTTGGATGTTTGTTAAGGTCAAACAAAAAATTAAATTGCATGTGTGTATAATCATATAAATTCATTATGATACGAAATGAGTAAGTGTAATTGTGTATGTATGTGATTAATTGAGTGATTGGGTTTTATGGCACATCAACCATTGTAGGTTATTTAATGCTAAATCTTGTTTATGCATATCAAATTTGATTAGTAAACACATTTTGTTGATAGCAATTCTAAAATGGAACCAATAGCAATTAAGGGTTAATCCACGTTCCACAAAGCTTCAAGACTGGAGCCTTATCATCACATTGTTTAGTGTCATATTCAGGACACTTGTTGGGGGAGTCTTACCCCAATACAGAGATGCAGTTGGTGGTTGATGTATTCTACAGCCACGTCAACTGGGCTAGCATGTATGTGTAGAGATTTTTAGATATATATATAGAGACATGGGTGGTTGTACGTGTTTTATTTGTGTTTCAAGATATATGAGAGACTGAATAATTCTTGACATAAGAAACAAATGACCTAGAGCCATAATCATACAATTTCATATATTGATACAGCAATTTATACATCACAAAATACATTTATTCATGTACAGGGTATGAAAGAAATATGTTACACATATAAAGATCTCAATTGTATGGTGCAAGTGAACTTAGGCAAGTGGTAATGCTAGCTCCATCCAACCAGCCCACTGGCCTATTGGGTAGATTGTTTGCCAATAGCCCGGGAGACCAGGATTCAATCCCAGGTCGAGTTATACCAAAGACTCAAAAAATGGTGCTTGATATCTCCTTGCTTAACACTCAAAATTATATGGTACATATCAAGGGTAAAGTGGAGCAATCTAAGAAAAGAGTAATGCCCTTCTCTACACTTCAGTGTAGTAGTTATTGAAAAGGGAACCTTTGAGTCACCCTCGACTACAGTTACCAACTTTACCTACTTTTTTTTTTATCAGTTTAGATAATGGCTTGGACAGGTGCACACTGTGCATTTGCTGTTGAAGTGTTTAAGACTGGTGAATCTGTAATTGCTATAAATAGAGCTTTTCATGCTCATTTCATGTTACATCAGAATGATGCTATTCTGGATAGAAAATCAGTACTACTATGGGTTGAAAATTTCAGAATCCCAGGTTCATCAATTTAAAAAAAAAAGCACCTAAAAGAACTCAAAGGAGAAAATGTCCTGTCTGTGAGACAGTCGGTCGTGTAATATCCTCTATATTCAGCCTATCCAAACCATGATAGTAACCAATCATATCTGAAAAAAAATGATTAGGCATTAACTTGATAGAGTTGCCTGAACCACACAGATGACACTTTAAAATGTAGAAAGTATTTCAGTCGCACAATGTAGAAAAAAATATGCAGCATGCTTTGGAATTAAGTTAGATTCTTAAGTAATGCAAAAATATTCTTAACATATGAAATAATAATTAAGCTAATTGATATAAAAGAATAGGCTATAACTCATTGTTGGTTTTAAGACATGTTAAACCTTATTGGGTTATTCAATGCCAAAATCAGTCTTTTTTTTTTTTTTGCAATCAAGTAACTAATAATAATAATTATCTGTAAACAGTTATAGCATCAAGTAATGTTTCTTGATGAAAATAATTTTCACACTGTTATATAGTGCAAGTATTCCTATCTAATACGAATAATTTTCAAACAGATTTACTTGACCCATTGATTAGGATACTAGCAAGTATAAGCACTCTGAGTCAGAGTGGACCTGGAAGTAATATCATTGGAATTTCTTAGATAAAACATTGTTTTATTATTATTAATTTTTGGCAAGTATTTTTTTTATCTTATTTTTCTTGCTTTTTCTTTCACTAGGCATATTAGTTATATTCAAAATGCTTTTTCTTTCACTAGGCATATTAGTTACATTCAAAATGCTTTTTCTTTCACTAGGCATATTAGTTACATTCAAAATGCTTTTTCTTTCACTAGGCATATTAGTTACATTCAAAATGCTTTTTCTTTCACTAGGCATATTAGTTACATTCAAAATGCTTTTTCTTTCACTAGGCATATTAGTTACATTTAAAATCCCAATTCCTAAACAAAAGATCTTATATTATCTGCATTTCTAAGAAAAAGCATTATCAATTATTATTAGTTTTTAAAAATGTATTTTATTTTATTTCTTTCATTTGTTAGGTTTTTTTTATACTCTTATTTGTATTAAATCCATTGAAAATCTCAGCATTCTAATTAAATATTATTTGAATTTCTTTGGTGAAATATTTTTGATTATTATTTTTTCACTTGTATTTCTTTCATCTTATTTTGCTCAAACATTTTCTCATACAAGCAGCATTAGATGCATTCAAAATCCCAGTGTCCAAACTAAAAAAGATATTGAAATAGGGTTTGAATTTCTAAGGTGAAGCCATCAAATGGTTTATTTGCTTGTGTTGCTTTTTTTTTTATGACAAAATATATTCCTTCATACAATTCAAGTGGCAAAATAAGAAAAATACATTTGTTGAATTTTGAAGATGGTATTACAACACAAAATAAATTTATTTGAATAAAATAAAAATACACAGACATATCATATTTAAATAATATTTTTTAGTGATTCAAAAATATTCATATTAACTTATTGTAATAATTTGAGGTGCTTCAAAAAATTTTATCAGTTTGGAAATAAATTGACAAACATATTTATTCAAAATATCCACCTTTATTATTCGATGTTTTTATTTGATTCAACTGACCATTTCTGTGGGTTTCCAACTATCATTTCTATAATTCCATTTTCATTTCCTCTGAAGGCTTAACATTTCGAAGCCCCTTTTTAGGGAGTAAAAAGGGGCTATGAAATGTTAAGCCTTTTGTTTATACAATTGTTCTGCTCAATGTCTCTACAACTGCGAGAATTAATCCTACTAAATCCTTAACACTCTCTTGTCATATGAAAATCTTTTAGTTAATCCACACCCAAACTTTCATTTCCTATATCATTTTCAATTCCCATACTGGAGGAGTGGCCCCTGACCTCTATCCTGTCAATCATCACCTCTGTTGTCCAAAGTCTCTCTACATGTGTTGAACTCAGGGTTACATGTGTAACCCCCAAATTGGCACATTACAGAACAATATGAAATAACAATCAGGTTAATTAATTCACAAGTGACAAAAAGGTAATATTGGAAGTTGGCTTGTTAGTTGGTTTTATTCCTAATACGTATCAGTTTGGCTTACATGTTGAAATCAAAGGCAAAAAATTTGCTTCAATAGCATTTGATTCACTCTACATTAGGAATGTTTCCTAGAGTTGATAATGAAATAGATAATTATTAGTTTTGTGGTAAAGGATGACATTAAAAAGCTTAGCATTCCAGTCAAATTGCTTTTCTAGCATTACTTTGTGTCTTTCAAAATGTCTGAGGAAGAGTTTTCATGAAGGGAGGTAATTATTTTTCTCAAACTTGTATTATCTATGACTGATATATACTCTTCTTTCAGAGCAGTACCATTTCTTATTTTTTTGTGATTGATTTTTTAAAAAATTTCTTTTTACATATCCGTTTTCTTTATGGGTTGAAATGAAGGTGAAGAACAGCCCAGTTGTTTGGGGCTGTAGAATATTCTGCCTATATCTTTGAAGAGGGGTAAGACCACCCTACCATAATTATTCTGGAAATGACATTAAACCATCTGATAGTGAGGCTCCAATCTGAGAGCTTTGGGGAATTTGGAGTTCTCCTTCATTACTATTATTCCCAGGTCCACTCTGACCCAGAATGATTCCTGTTAGGGTTCCATCTACTGGTTAAATAAAAATATTTAATCATTTTCTTTACTTGAAACCATTTAACTGTGTACAAACAAATGATTATTGTATTGAATTATTAGTATTACATAGCAGTGCTTGAAACCTTTGACTGTATGCAAACAAATGAATAATCTTGAATAGAATTATTAGTGCTAAATAGCTATACTTGGAATTGTTTAACAGTGTGCAAACAAATAGCAATACTTGAAACCCTTTGACTGTGTAAACCAAATGTTTGATATTAAATAGAATTATTAGGCCTTGATAGCAATACTTGAAACCATTTAGAATTATTAATGTTAGCTATACTTGAAACCATTTCACTGTGTTTCAGCAATAAATCACAAAACTTGAGACCATTCAACTGTGCGCAATCTCTGGTTTATTTAAAAATGTTACTGACAAACTATTTATTGACAACTAATATATATATATATATATATATATATATATATATATATATATATATATATATGATTTGGCATTAAGTAACCTATAAGGGTTGATATGCCATAAAAACTAACCAACCAAGGGGAAGAAATCTGATCTTTTGTACATAAGGAGTTTAGTTTGGTTAGGTTTATGGCATATCAACCATTATAGGTTATTTAATGCCTAACCCTGTTTAGACATATATATTGAATATACATGTGATTTGTAAACACATTTTATAGATAACATTCTTAAATGAGCCTGAGCTTTTTTTGCACACAGTTAAATGGTTTCAAGTATTGCTAAATAACAGTCACAATTTAACATCAGTTATTTGTTTGCCCACAGTTTGTTCTATTTGACCCATAGATAGGACCCTATCAGGTGCTACTACTTTGGGCCAAAGTGGACCTGAAAGCAATGGCAATGAAGGGGTACTCCACATTCCCTAAATCTTCAAGGCTGGAGCCTTGCCATCATATGGTTTAATGTCATATCCAGGACACTGGTTTGGGGTGGGGGTCTTAACCCTATGCAGAGATGCAGTTGGTGTATTCTACAGTCTCAGCAGGCTTGGCTTGTACATAAGGAGTGATTTCTAAAGTAGATGTCAGAATACATAATTATTAGATTTGAGTAAGGAAAAATATATATTAAAAGGTATAGCATTTTAGTTAATCAATTTGGATATGGAAAACCAAGAACAAACCAAAGAATCACTATTGTTTTCTTTAATCTTCTTCTTTCATAAAATGATTATTTTTAGAATATCATAGTTATCCTTTATAAGAATGTGTTTGTCTTCTTCTATCCAATAAGATATATATTCAGACACTTCATGCAAAAATAAGAAAAGTAAATTTATTATATTTTGAAAAATATATTTATTCACACAAAATGAAAATATTTAAAAACATTTGAGATACAGCATAGGTTATCTTTAAATAACATTTTTTGCAATGTCAAAATATTCAATGAAAAACAGATTCAGATTAACAAACAATGTGAGACAATAATCAATACTGAAAATATTAAACCAGGTCTGATTGAAAGATTTTGGTAGTAAGAAACCAAAAAAAAAAAAAAAAAAATGTTGATGTCCATAATGAAGAGAGGCTTCATTGTTAAGGGAAAAATTAAAAACAAACAGGGGGATTAGATATGTTTGGCTCTTGTTGTATTGCTCACTCAGACATATTTGTGAACAATATGGCTCCAATTAAATTCTGCCTCTAAATTTGCCTACCCAAAAGAAGTTCTGTTTCTTTATTGTTTGTCTTGAACAAAGCTATTATAACACCTATGAGGATTAAGCTTGGCATAAAACTATGCCTGCCCTATAAACTGTCTCCTCCACCAAACAGAAGTCATTTTAAATCGTTTATGGATAATCTTTTATCATTAAAGGTTTTCAGACTATTGCCTTTATCGTTATTGTTATTTCCACATTTCAGCCGATATGTTCTCCAGCCTTCTTCAGGTTTTTGTTGAACTCAGGAACCTTCACAGAACTTTGAACCATGTCCTTTATTGAATCCACGGGGCTTGTTTGTTCTGATTCCGTTAGCCATAACCAGGTACAAGTGTTAAGGATTCCTGTATCGTTACTCGCCTGCAGTTAGGATTGAACCTGCAACCCCCAGACGATTGTCTCCTTAGAAGCTTAGGGAACCTACACCTATAACCATTGGACAATTCAGAGTGAATTTTTGGGACTTATAAACCAAATGTTCTTACTTGACTAGAATTACTACTATTATGTATGATTTTTTAACTGTGCTCATATTCAGATTTTTTTCTTTCATTTAGCCTTTTTAATTATCAGTTCCCATATTGTATTCATCTCTATACTTGTCTACTCAGCAGGTCATTGTAGCCCAACATATGTGCTGATTCCTTAAGGTATCTAATCCTCCAATGTTCAGCCCTATCAATTATTTCAACTTTATCCCATAAGGGCAGATGGTTTCCCTTTTCCTTCCATATATGGTCCGCCATACCCGACTTTTCAACCTCACCTCGTACTACTGCTTTTTCTTAGCATAAAACTATGCCTGCCCAATAAACTGTATGATTTTCAACTCCCTCCTCCAAACAGAAGTTATTTTAAGTTCTTTGTTAAATGAGTTGTTAATTAAAAAAACTTGGGTTGGGATTTGATTAGTGTGGCTATTTTGCACAAAACCAAGGTAGAATAGCGTAGACACTGAGCTAAAAGTGCTTGGTGACTGTCAATTTCTTGGTCTGATGATCACATGGGCAAAAACTGACAGTCACCAAGTACCATAGACTCTGGATCTATACTTTCTTAAATTCATATATATATATATTATTCGGTCCAGTTAAACCAGAGTTCTGTTTTATTTTATCCATAAGATCTGAAGAAGTCCTGTTATATTTTTCTTTGTGTTTTTGGTTTACATCAGAAACACAAAACAGGATGGAAATAAATTTATAATCCTAAAATAACCAGTCTTTGGTTTTTTCTTTAAAGAATATATATATATATATATATATATAATTTTTGGGATTTTCTAGAAACAACATTCTGTATGAAAAACTATTTAAATATATATTTTACTAAACCCACTTCTAAGTAAAAATTGAATAAATAATTTATTGATTTAGAAGAAATATATGATAGAATATATTTCTTATGTTGTTATATATGTTATATTTCTTTCTACATGGGCAACACTAGGTTGCTTTTCTTGTTGTTATGAAAATTTTCACTCAAAAAGAAATTAAAACTTTAGGTTGAATACTTTTTTTTATAACACTTTGTCTTTTTTGAGTAATGAAACTAGAATTTATTAATGTTTACATTGGTGGCAAATAATGTAAGGGTTGATAGTATTTTTACTAAAACTCTCAGGAAAGGCAAAAATCCATTTTTACCTATCACACTGATCAATAGAAAGGTCTCATCACTAGCCTGTCACAATAGATAACTGAGGAAGGATTGATTAAATAAGAACTTGAAAAAATCAGTCTTATATGTATTTAGTGTGGATATGTTGTGTGCCTATGTTCATGTGTTGGTGAAATGAAAACTATTCGCAAAAATAAAGAGGCTAACAAAGTATTTCTTTTCACCTGCTAGGTTCCTTTTTTATTTCTTGCAAGGAAGTCCTCATGATATTTACTATTTAGTTCCTTTGTGTGAAAGATGAGTGTAAATTAGGTAAAACAATATCTCTGGGTTCTAAGAACTGCTGAGAAAAAGTCTCCTTCTTCAAGTGAGGTTGGCAGTAAAAACAAGGTGCAGAGAAAAACAAACACACAAACAAACAAAAAAAAACAAACCTAGAGGTCAGATGACCAAAATTTCTTACCTGATAGAAAAAATCTAAATTTATATCTTTTATTTTTATTTTATTATTTTCTTCTTTCTTTTTTAATTTTACTTTATATATATTTTTTTTAATTTTACTTTATTTTTTAATTTTTTATTCTATTTTTTTTTAGTTTTTTTTTTAAATTTTACTTTATTTTTTAACTTTTTATTCTATTATTTTCTCTTTTTTTAATTTTACTTTTTTTTTTTTTTTAATTTTATTTTATTTTTAATTTTTTTAAATTTTACTTTATCTTTTTATTTTTTACTCTATTATTTTTTTTTTTTTATTTTACTTTACTTTTTAATTTTTTATTCTATTATTTTTTTTATTTTTTAAAATTTTACTTTATTTTTAAATTTTTTATTCTATTATTTCAAAAAAATTTTTTAATTTCACTTTATTTTCTTTTTATTCTATTATTTCTTTTATCTTTTTTTTTAAATTTTTACTCAATTTTTTAATTTTTTATTCTATTATTATTTTTCTTTTTTTTTAAATTCTACTCAATTTTTAAAATTTTTTATTCTATTATTTTTCTTTCCCATCACAAAGAGACACTGGTGGTGTTATGGTTGTTATTGTAGGAAATGGACACATTTACCCAACTTCAAATTCTGGACAAATTTGTTTGAATTTTCTAATAACACTAATATAGATATTTGATTTTGAAAGTTTATACTTCTGTGATGCAAAATTTAATTTTCAGTAATCTCTTTGCACTAAAAATGATATGACATTTCTCATTGAAATATGCATTAAATTTGTAAAATCAGAAAGATGAAAAGAGTTCAACTCCTGCTAACTTGTTGAAAGCAAAAGTGAACTAATATACATAGCATCTTTCTGTATTTTTTGTCTGCAGTAATAAAAAAAAGATTAATTTATCTTGCTCATTGCTCATAGTTCTTGAAATATACATTGACATAAAATAAATTAATATATTTCAGTAGGATGAACATTTTTGAAGCTGTAAAATTTTGTTTTATGATTAATGCTTGGAACCTATCTTAGCTGGAAAATATTGTCAATATTTAACAAATGCACATGAAAAATTAACACGTGTTTTTTAACTGTGTTAAATTGAAAGCCTGAAAAGATTATATTTTTAGAATGACTACCAGATTACATAAGATTGCTAGATTCTTTTATACCCGATTCTAAAACCATCTGTAAAGTCAAATGAATTTTTAATCTTAGAAAATCAAAAATTTGATCCGCTTAAATGGTTATATTAAATTAACCTTAGTAAACATCTTCAAGGCAAGCCCTCCCCATTTAGAAGATTGATACTACCTAATCTTCCTTCTCCCATTTTACACCATTTGGCCTTGTGCTCCACTAAACAAAGCTTAGTAAATATCTTCAAGACTGGCCCTCCCAATTTAGAAGATTGACAGGACACAATCTTCCTTCTCCTATTTCCTAACATTTGGCTTTGTGCTCCCTTAAACTAAGCTTCAAGGCAGGCCACTCCCATTGAGAAGAACAGTACAACACAGTCTTTGTTTATCTTGTACCAGACTAGGTCAGTAACTATATATTTTGCATTCTCTGTATTCAATTTTTTTTTCTTTTTCAAGTAACCTAAAACCATTTTTTTTCTTTACTTGTCTGTTATTGTAATTTCAAAATTTTTTGCCAGAATTTGTTTGTTTGGTTACAGTTATTGGTCTAGATTCTCAAAGAGATAAATCTTTGCTTTGAGATTTTTTAATATTGATTAGAAAAAAACATTTTTCCAAGATGGTCTTGCTAGCATTACTTTGTGTCTTTCAAAATGTCTGAGGAAGAGTTTTCATGAAGGGAGGTAATTATTTTCCTCAAACCTGCATTATCTATGACTGATATATCCTCTTCTTTCAGAGCAGTACTATTTCTTTTTCTTTGTGAGTGTCGAGTAATTGATTTTTGAAAAATTCTTTTTGTATTTCAGCTTGCTTTACAGGTTGAAATCAAGTGGAAGAAATTTACTTGACTAGCAAAAATATGTTATTTGACCTTTTGTACATGAAGAGTGTTTTCTAAAGTAGATAAGCCCAGTTGGGTCTGCAATATGGTGACTGCATTTCTGCAGAGAAGTAAGACTTCCCCCAACAAGTGTCCTTTATATGATATTATACCATTTGACGGTGAGACTCTAGTCCCAGAGCTTTGGGGAATGGGAAGTACCCTTTCTTTGCCATTAATTCCAGGTCCACTCTGTGAGGGTTCCATCTATAAGTAAAATAGAGATATTTATTTTCTGTACTTGGAACCATTTAACTGTGTGCAAATAAAACTATTAGTATTATATAGCAATACTTGAAATCCTTTAACTTTGTATAAACAAATTAGCTCTGGTTCATTTTAATTGTTACCTACTATTCATTTATAAATCATATATATTCACACACACACATATATATGCAAATTTCATTAAACATAATAGACATTTTATGTCTACATATTTTCTTCTGGATCCGTTCGAATTCCCGTATTACTTTTATCGTATTCGGGAGGAATTGATTTATGTATTGTCCATAGTTGTCCGACTTTGGGCCATCATCAGGGGAGGATCTATTACAAAAGTGATGTAACTTTTGTTTTAGCATATTACTACTATGTAAGAGCGTCTTTACCGTTGAAGATTATGGCGTTTGCTTTTAAATAGGTTTCTATAATTAGTGCCAGTAGCTAAAGACATTTAAGTACATTAGTACTGGCTTGAAAATTAATTCTATTAAGTGTCAGTTGCATGTTTCTAATATGTAGTGCTTTGAGAATCTGTAGTTTTTGTTTATTATTTTGATGTTCTAATATTGTTGTGTTGTCGGTGAGAATTTTCTGTAATTGTGTTGTTGGGCATGAATGTTTTTTAAATGCTGAGCTATTAAACTTGTATCAGAAAAGTGCATTGTAAGTCTCCTCGACAGGGTAGTTGATGATGGCCCAAAGTCGGGCAGAAAATACTAGGGATGCATTCAACTATGGACAATACATAAATCAATTCCCCCCAAATACGATAAAAGTAATACAGGAATTTGAATGGATCCAGAAGATAATATGTAGACATAAAATGTCTATTATTTTTAATAAAATTTGTATTAACAAAGAAATGCTGCCAAAATATATATATATATATATATATATATAAACAAGAATTGGCTTTAGATAACCAACTGTCACGTGATAGCTCACGAAGACGAAGAGGTAAGAATGATACTATCCCCCCCCGTTGAACTAACATTATCTAGCAGTCAAAAAGTGACCATTAGGAAAGAATGTGGGTCACGGAGAATATAGACCAGATGTTCACACTTAGTGAACTCAGGTCGCCGGACATCGGAAGGGGAAAGAGATAGAAGCCAAATGATTGGCGGGGACCCCAAACGGAAGTGGGGGTTCCCTTCCCCTCAGCGGAAGTAAGGCACAAAAAAGGGAGTTTTTGAGCAAGTCTCGTGGCAGACGGACGATAGCCATTTTACTCCGGGCTAAAGATAAAAGACTAACTGAGACACGAAGGACCCCAAGTCCTTCAAGCCAGTATACTAAAAACAGAACAAAGTCTATTAGCCCGTGAAAGAAGAAAAATTCTCCAGTGGAACCCCGTCAAAAAAATAAGATAAGTAACTTTGGGACATTTTTCCTTTACACCCAAATTTTGTTTACCACTCTCTCTCTTTCAATTTGAAAAAGGATAAAAGCAAAGAAAAGACATTTATATTCATGGACTATCCTATTATATGTTTTTGACACTTTGGACGTATATATATATATATAACCGTAGTAAAGAACCTATGTATTTTCATTTTACCATGTGGTCTATGTTATTATTTCATGCTTTCCTTTCAGCTTCCATTCGCCTTACCTTATCTTGCTTAGAACTGTCCTATTAATTCCTAAAGTATCACACGGGAAACCGGAGTTGCCGACTACTACAACAACATTAATATTATTACAACTAAGACCTATAGGCCTGTATTCTTCTATTATCTAAGGGAAAGAAGTTTAGCGGCCTGGTGGGTGTGTGATAGTGTGAAATTTTGGACCCCTTTGCCAGCGGTGGCCAGTCTGGCCCTAAATTATTCCCTCACGTAATATGCCAGTTCTTACATGCCTGAGAGAAGAACTCTGAACAGGACTTATTTCTGCAGGGGATCAAGTGCCAACCCGCCCCGTCTTCACACGTGCGAAAATAAAGTCCCATTTTGGGATTTTATACAATTTGCCGTCACACCAACAAAGTTTGAGATGACATAAAAGATGATCAAGCAACCATCTAAAGTAGATAATCGTATATATAATTATTGGTTTTGTAATAAGGGTGAAGTAAAGAAACCTAAAATCAACCTTGGTCCCATGTGATCTTTTTTAAGAATTAATTTGACAAAGAATATTACCTTCAATAAAAGAATGGGAACAGCTCAATTGTTGAAAAATTCGGGGAAATAGTCTCTCATAGTAACTTTTAATTACATTCATCTTATGTGACCCCCTTAACATTCGTTTAATGTAATCCTTAAGATAGGTGGAGCATGTTTAACCCTTGAATTGTGTCTCAAATTTTTTACAGAGTCTTCTGGGGAATTTTGAATTGGAGGCTCTAAGTTTTGATCTTGAACAAACGTGTGAATCTGGGGTTGTCTGATCCTCTATTTGGTAATTATTGAACAGACCTTTAGATGGGGCTGAGCTTGTTTCTGCAAAATTTGATTAAAGTGTGTAAAGCTTTAAAGAGACAGCATTAGTTCATCTATCAGGGAACTTTATGTGGGAATATCCTTGGTTGGTCTGAAAAATTTCCACCTCTTCCACAAAGGGATCATACTTAGTGTGTCATAATTGCTTTTTCTGAATATAAAGGACCCTTGGATGCAGTGGTTGTCAAAAAGTTGATCTATGAGCATGTTTTTTCAGGGATAATATATTGAAAAGTTTAGCATTCCAGTTAATCAATTTGAATAAGGAAAACCCAGAACAAACAGAAGAATCACCCTTGGGTTTTTAAAATTTTTTTTCTCTTTCTTCTTCTCTCATAAAACAATTATTCTTACAATATCATAATTATCCTTTATACAGAGTTTTTCTCCTTCAACACAATAAAATGTGTTTAGAGACCATATGAAAAATACATTTGTCAATTTTTGATGGTCATGATTACATTACAAAATACATTCATTCATGTTTGATGAAAATAGGTAAATACATTCAATACACTGCATATGTTAAATTCAAGTTACGCATTTTTAGCAATGCAAAAATATTCAATGTGAAATACAAAGAGAAACAATAATTAATATTGAAAATATAAAAACAGGTGTGACAAAAATTGTGGTATTAAAATGATGAAAAGATTTTTAATTCTAGTTCTCTATATTTCTATATTTATAGAAGGCCAGAGGACATATCAGCCAAACGTTGTAGAAAAACAATAAAGATAAAGACAATAGTCTGAAAAACCTGAATGTCTTTTAATTCTGTTTGACAAGGGTAACATGAATGTTATACCAAGTTTGTAATGAAATGTATTGTGCTTAAATGGGAAATAGGAAAGTGACACCTATCTAACAAGACAGAATTGAAAAACTGATAAGTGTTGGAGTGGAAATCTGTAGATTTTGGTAATAGGTTTGTTGGGTTGGGTAAATGTTCTATCCAATTTAGTGTAATGATTTCATTGAGAAATATTGCTCAGTATTGCAGCAGGGGAGCTTTCTGGGTGCCAAGATAAAAAATAGTTAAAACTGAAATAAATTATAAATGTAATAAGCAAAATAAACAACAGGAGTGTGAGTTGAAACAAACGTCTTTTTTATGTATGATTTTGGCCAATGATTTATAGTTTACCAAATATATGTTGTGTTAGTATGAATCTTTGTATATGTACTTTGAGTATAAATGTTTTAGTATTCTTTTTAAAATGTTCACTTTCTTGTCTGTCCTGAAATTCTTTTGAAAATAAAACTTATTTACCATTATATGGTGATTCTGAGACTGATTACTTTTGATTCGTTTGCCTTCTGAGAACTGCTGGACTGCTACTGCAGTGCTGAGGATTTTGGGCTTTTTATACAGACAAGGTTTTCGGCAGTAAAATTGGGAAAAGTTCTTTCTGGAAACCATGGCACACATGGGTCTTTTTCAATTTAGAGACATAGTAAAACGGTTTTTAGGGGTTGTTACAGTGGTGTCCCTGTTAGCTAAAAAGTTAAAAGTGGACAGCAATCATCTGTGGTTACCCTTTTTATGGTGTCCATGTGTATTTTTAGGCAATCAAAATTAAATTTTGTATTTCATTTTTCATTCTCCTCAACAAGAGTACAATAATACCTTTATGGATGGGTGAAACTTTGCAGAAGAATTGCCCTACTCAAGCTCCATAAATTATATAATATTCAACTCTAAACAGAAGATGTTTAAATTCTTATTTAAATAATGTTTTAATTGCCAAAAATCTATATTTTAACTGATTAATATAGTATTTCAAATAAATCTTAATATCATTACAACATTCCCCCTTCTCTCTCCCTCTCTCAAGTATCATCATCATCATCAAATCACACTGATAGCACAGATTCCCTTGACTCACTCTTGCCATCCCAATCATTTATTACTCAGGTCTTCTTGACTGCATTCAGTGTCCACACAGAGCTGATGTCTTGTAGGTTTGTGCTGATCAGCCAACAATGGTACATTCATGTGTAGGAGTCTACATGAGATCATCACTTATGAGATTTATCTTTACTTCACCATCATGACTTTGTAAGATGGAAGGCAAGTGGTGGTACAGCTGCTGTTTTGTGGGGTGCTACTTCTAGGATTTTTTCAAATCAGCATACAGCATCTTTGTGTAATTCCTCTCTAGCTTTTTCTTAAAATATACACAGGTACAACTTGGAAGAAATCCCATTTTATTTTATTATCAGAGTGATCAGATTTCCATATACTCGACAACTTGTCAGTAGAAGTTCATGCCTTTCCTATGTGTATGTTGATATCACTTTCTGTAAATGAGATATTGCTGCCAAGGTATATGAACTTGATTACTAATTTTAAAGCCCTGCCATTTAAAGTGGAGATGGCTCCATCTTCTTTAAAACAGATGAACTCTGTTTTATCTGCATTCACATAAAAGCCAATGTTTTTGCTGTTTGCTCCAGACTATTTAGCAGAGATTCATCTTGTGCAGGTAGATTTGCAAGAAGTGCTTAATCATCTGCATAGTCTGTATTCATCATAGTTTCTGTGAGATATAATTTGCTTCTTGTCTTTTTAACATTCCATACATAATTTAAAATCCCTTTAAGTTTATTTCAGTTGTATCAGGCAACAGTAGGAAATGGACATGGCGACACAAGTTCAAATCCTGGACGAGACTGATTGCATTTCACATTGCACTAATACCCTTGGGAAAGGTATGAATCCAATTATTCTCCCTCCACCTATGAGTAAATAGTAGGACAGACTGGGTTCTTCAGTCTTGGTGAGGCAACTAGTCTAGGAGAAGGAAAACTCTGAATTCAAACCTGTTTAACTCTACTTAAAAATTGACCTTGTGTCATATCCTGCCCGAGCGGAGGGGTTGGTAAATAGGATCATGCAACAGTAGAATGCATATCAACCACACTAAAGGCAAGCATAGAGTTCTATGGGAAACATTAGCAGTTAGGAAAAATGAGAAAGTGTGAAAACAGCATCTCTATTAAATAAAAGGAACATAATTTATGCCAGAACTCAGAAACTTAAGAAAGCACAAAAAGAACTAATTAACACATACCAAAAAGAACAAATAGTATACATTATAGACTAGATCAATAAAATTAGAAACTTGGTAGAAGATAGACAATCTTGAATAGTGTAGGTGGCAGAAAAGGAAGTGTGTAAAAGGAAGAGCACTTCCAGAGCAAAAACTAAAAGCTGCCAGCCAAGAAGAATGAATACAGATGTGGAAAAAACATTTCAAGAATGTGTTTGGAAAATTCCCTAAAGTTACAGATAAACCTATCACGAAAATTATTAATAATCAACTAAGCATCAAACAAGGACAATTTACTCAAGAATTCAGTGTAGCACTAACAAAAATTAAAAGCAGGAAAACTGCCAGTCTTGATGAAATACCCCCAGAAGTATGGAAGACAAGGAAGTCTGATAACTTACTGCTCCAATACTGCAATGCCATATATAACCAGAACACAATAGACAGATGGACAAAAAGATGCATTCTCCCTTTCCCAAAGAAAGGTGATCTCAGAATTGCCAAGAACAGCCCTTACTTTCATAGTGGCTAAGATTTATAATGCTCTGTCACTCAACCGCATCAAACCAGAAATTTAGAAAATTCTAAGAAAGAATCAAAATGGTTTTTGGAGAAACTGATCCACAACATCACAGAATCTGACAATCTGTAGAATCATTGGAATTTGTGCAAAAACCTCAAGAAGACTCTCTTATTCAAATGGTTTCAAGTATTACTGTTTATTGTTTGCGCACAGTTAAATAGTTTCAAGTATTGTTATCTAATACTAATATTTTAATTTAATCATTTGTTTGTTCACAGTTAAAGTCTTTCAAATATAGTAGTTAATTAAACAGTTCTACTTGATCCATAGATGAGACCCTAACAAGTACGACCTCTCCAGATTTGAATGTACCTGAGAGTCATGGCAATGAAGAGGTACACCACAATCCCCAAAACTCCAGGACTGGAGCCTCACCATCAGATGTAATTTAGTGTCATATTCAGGACACTAATTATGAGGAGGGGTCTTATCCCACTGCTCAGTATCTTTAATGGGCTGATTCTTTCTTTTATTTTACTGATTCAAGAGAATTTTATAAAGTGAAGCACTTAATTTAAATCACTGTACTTAGATTATGTCAGTGACACATTGGAAAATATGCTGGGGTTAGCAAATAAAATTTTTATCATCGTGCAGTGGAATTAAAGATAATTAACACAAATTAAATAATAAATTAAATGCATCAAATTACTTCTAAAATATCAATTGATTTTTTTGTGCATTTGTGTTTAAATTTATTACCCTCCATGCATAACTTTCAAAACAAAATCTAACAGATTCAAAAAAGCTTATATTATTGAATAATACTAATAATTTCTATTTATATTATTAAATTATTTAGGTTAATGTCATCGGTCAAGAATCGTGATAATAAGTAATGAATTCAGCTGAACTATAATAATAAGTGAGAAATCCAACTGAACTATAATAATAAGTAATTGTATCATGTAGAAGTCTGGAAGCAGATTTTCAGATTATTGGATTTTTTTTTCAAATTCTTCATTTTAATTTAATTGTAAAAGTAACTTTTTAAAAAAGTTTTATTTGTTTTTAGTTTTAATTTGCAATAAATTTTGTTCATTGGATTTTTCTGTTTGAAGGGATGCCAATGGTGTGTTTATTTTCATTTTATTTACTGACTTATTTGCTTACTCTAAATTGCAGCTGATAGTGAGCTCCAGTTGTGGGGAATGTGGAGTACCTCTTCATTGCCATTACTCCCAGGTCCACTCTGAATCAGAGTCATAGTACCTGTTAGGATCCTATCAATTTGTCAAAAATATCTATTCAAAAACTATTCAATGGGACTGTTAGTAAAAAAAACCCTCAACATCAAATCGCAGTGATAGCACAGAATCTCTTAACTCACTCTTGCCACCCATCCCTATCATTTATCACTCTGGTCTTCTAGACTGCATTCAGTGTCAAGATACTGCTGCCAAAGTATATGAAATGGCCAACTTACTTTAGAGGCTTGTCACTGAGAGGAGAGATAGCTCCAACTTCTTTAGAACACATGAACAATTTTATTTGCATTCATGTAGAAGCCAATGCTTCTTGGTGCTTGCTCCTGGCTGTAAAATAATTAGGAATTTCAGTTTATTATTTTAGTAGCAAATTCTTTTTCTAGTTAAATTTGGAGTTTGAAGTTGCAGGACTTTATTTGTGAAGGTCAAGGCTCAAGTAGGCCTTTTTTGTGTGGATAAGTCAATTACGTAATAATAAGCAAATTTGAAGATGGACTGTTTTTTTTAGAATGAGACGATATTTAATATTCTAAAATAAACAATTGGGTAGAATCAGCTGATATTTGTGACTTAGCAATGACATGTCACTAAAGGACTTAGCTGATGTGTGATTTAATGATTGCATAATGGTTTAGTTTAGGATGTAGATATAAGAATAAGATGCTCTTTTCATCATGGTCTGGTAGCATTACAACTTTCAATTTGGTACCATTAAGGGTACCATTACACGGGCTAAACAGTAGAAATTCAGCTTTGGAAGGTGTATTTGCAAGAAACGTTCAATTATCTATATAGCCGGCATCTATCATAGTCTCTGTGGGATATAGTTTACTTCTTGCCTTTTTTAGTGTGAAACAATTTTCTTTTATTAGATCTATTGACTTTCAAAATACTCAATCTTAGCAGATTATAAACAAATATGGTGCTAATGTATCTCCTTACAAGACTCCAGCAACAATGTTGAAGAATTCAGTGTCTCCATCTGGTGAGCAAACCTTTGTGTGTTTGTAGATTATCATTATAGCAGTAACAGTTTCTCTGGGGAAATTATCTGATTGTATTATTTGCTCCATCTTTTCTCTATGTATGGAATTGAATGCCTTGGAGAAATCTACAAAAAAAAGAGTTACCTGAAGATTTTTTGCTCACACTCCTTTGATGGTTCAGTGCATAGTTAGAATCTGTGAGGTTGTGGATCAATTTTTTCAAAAATCATTCTGATACAATTAAGATGCAGGGTATTATAAATCTAAGCTGCTATATTAGTATGAGTTATGCATCTCAAGTTCTTACTGATTTTGAGGTTGTTTTTCTTTGGAAAGGTGAGGATGCAGCCTTTTTTCCATTCCTCTATTGTGTCATCCAATTTTCTTGTCTTCCAAGCTTTAAGAAGTATTTCGTCAAGGTCTTCGGCTCTTCTGCTTTTAATGTTTTCAGTACTGCATCAAGTTATTCCTCTATAACATACAATGAACATGATTCCCTAATGCTAGGCATAAAATAATCCTATACATATTGACATGCCATTAAAACCAATCAATATAGAAACAGACCAAGATAGATTGATTCATTCTTTTATGGCACAGACTCACATATATATGTACATTTTTTATACATATATATTTGATTTTTTTTATGTAATTTGATATGTAGTTAAAGTCATTTCAATACAGAATTTCAGAGACTTTTGTCATAAATAATATCTAATGATATCCATTTTGATAGTATAATATTACACTAGAAACAGCAAAATCTTGGTATCTTGAGTTTTCTTGAAAATTACCATATTAGAAAAAATAGTTTAGGTTGTAAGTATCTATAGGCAATATGGCAAATAGATAAATATTAACAAAATGAGATATATATATATATATATATATATATATATATATATATATATATATATGGGGGGGTCACTGTTGCGTAATAGCTAACATGTTGGACTGCAACATCTTAGCAAGCAAGTTCAAACTCCAGTTATGCAATTACATTCACTTTCAGACTAATACCTTTGGGAAAGGTATGAAGCCCTTTATCTCCCGCCACCTACTATAGTGTTGTAGGTGACTCACCTATGACCAGAATAATGGACTTACCCAAAGAGAATATTAATCAAGAACTAAGCTGGTAGAGCGGAGAGCAGCAGCAGCAGCTGTAGTAAGCACCTTGCCTGTCTTCGTGTATGTTGAACCAAGGAGTTCCTCCTCAGAGACTTGGATACATTTGTGTAGCACCTCATATCGCTGTGTTGAGTTATTTATTTATTGACCCCTAATAATTGGTCATAATATATAGTATGACTACTGTTCTTCTACAAGGGTGTTTTGGCCTTAAATCACCCACAAATATTTATATGCCATTAAAACAAAGAAATTTAAACTCATATACATATATATATACATAGACTAAAAATAAGAATAGTATTTGTCAAGAATCTGAACTCAATTTACCAGGTCAACATTGAGTGTGCGTATATATATATATATATATATATATATATATATATATGTATGTGTGTGTGTGTGTGTGCACAGAGTAAAAAATTTGAAAAGAAAAAGAAATTGTTTGTCGGTTGAGAAAAGTGTCTCATGACCTCTTAGCTTTGAAATTAAATTAAATCATGAAATAAACAGCCAAGATAAAAGATTACATCTTCTATCAAATTAAGAGAATGTGGTGATTAAAAAATTTAAAGAATGAATTTAACAAAAAGCTACAAAATGTCCTCTCACAAGAAACAAAACAAAAAGAAAGAAAGAATTCTTCAAAAAATACAAACACAAAAGACAAACTCAAAAAAAAAAAAAACTCAAGTATTGTAGTAAAACTAAAATCTAATAGTAATCTCCCCTGCCACCTAGCCAAAAAAATCAACTTTAAAAAAAGAAGAAAAAAAAAATTCATAAAAATAAAATAGAACTTTCAGAAAAGCTCCTCTAAAAATATAAAAGACTTTCGGCTATGAGTTTACCAAAATCTATGAAAAAATGTTTGAATTTGAAGAAACAAAGATCAGTGATTTACACCCTTGAGCCACACTTAACATATTACAAACTGCAGACATACTGAAATGGCCATTAAAATATAAAGAATTAATCAGACCAATTTTCTTTACTTTTCTTTTTAAAGATATTTATTGGCTCAAGTTGAATCAGTTTTCCTTTCTCTCAGATATGAGAAAGCTGTTTTGGGTATGACATTAAACTACAGTACTGAGATTCCAATTTTGGGGAGTGGGGAGTCACCCTTTCATTGCTATTACTCCTAGCTTGACTATGACCCAGAGTGGTAATATCTATTTGGGTCACAACTATGGATCAAATAGATCTCTTGGCAAATTATTAGTATGAAATAGGAGTACTTAAAACTGTATATATGCAAATTTTAGTATTAGATTTAACTGTATGAAAATTATTTGGATAAAGAACTGTCATTTGAAGCTCTAAAGCCTTGTATAATTGTTTATAAAGGATTATTATTACTTACTTGAAATCATATAATTGTATACGAATTATTAGTATTAGATAGGAATACTTGAAACCATATAAATGTGTGCAAGTAATTGTTATTAAATAGGAATACTTAAAACTATACAAAAAGACGAGTGCACTTGTTTTGAAACAAAACAGCATCCAGTGGTGAGGCTCCTGTTCTGGAAATCTGGGGATTGTGAAGTACCATTTCATTGTCCTTACTCTCTCATCTGCTCTGACCTGGAATGGTTGTACCTGTAAGGGTCCCATCTATGGGTCAAATGATATTTGTATTTGATAGGAAAGGTTGAAACCATATAACTCTGTGCTTGGAAGTCAGACGTACAATGCACCCAATGAGACTTGAACTCACTAATTGGGATCTGGTTGTCTAGTTTATTAACCCATGTATTTATAACTATTATAACATAACAACTTTATCAAAGTGACCAACAAAGATTTTTTTAAGTAAGATGTATGTGTGTATATGTTATAAAAAAATGAAAGACCCCTTTTACTTACTGGGTAATGTTCCTTTGGTTATTTTGATCATGATAATTTTTTTTTAATAGAAATGTCGTAATTTCATAAAAGCTTTTAGCTTTGTGATCCATTGATAAGATGTTTCATTTGTGTTTGGCTTTTGTAATGCAGCAATACTAATTGTTTTCATTATAAGGAGGATTTATTTCTTTTGTTTTTCTTTCTGATTGATTAGTTTTAGGACATATCAACCCATGTGGGTTATTTAATCCCAAATCCTGTTTATACATATATATTAAATATATAGTCTTTGTAAAAAAAATTGTGTGTAAATAAGAATTTTTAAATGTGCCAAAGCTCATTTGTTTGCACACAGTTAAATGGGAGTAATGACAATGAAAGGTACCCCACATTCCCCAAAGCTCCAGCTGGGGAAAATTTTCTCTTTCTTGCTTCATCTTATATATTTGATTAACTGATACTGTGTATGTATTAGTTTGTGCATATACTTAAGTGTTTATATTCATAACTTTTATATTTATAAATAATTTTTATAACATTCATCCTTTTCTGGAAAGTTTAATAACAAAACAATATTCCACTAAATTTTACATTATTAGTTGTCTAAATTTCTGAGACAAAGCTTGTTGATTTTTATCATTAAGGGTTTTCAGACTATTGTCTTCATCTTTATTGTTATTTCCACAACATTTCGGTCGATATGTCCTCCAGCCTTCTTCAGGTGTTTGTCGAACTCGGGAATCTTCAGGGAACTTCGAACTACCTGATTCCGTTAGCCATAACTGGGTACAAATGTTTAGTATTCCTGTATTGTTACTCGCCTGCAGTCAGGATTGAACCTGCAACCTCCAGATGATTGTCTCCTTAGAAGCTTAGGAAACCAACGCCTATCGCTGTTATGGCTTGTGTCCAGCTGAAGAAGGCTAGAGGACATATCAGCCAAAATGTTGTGGAAATAACAATAAAGATGAAGACAATAGTCCGAAAACCCTTAATGATAAAAATTTTACATTAATTTAAATAATTAGAATAACAAAATTTTATACCCAAAATTCATTTATTTTAATTCATCACAAAAATATTTTTCTTTACACAGAACAGTAATATTTTCAAATGCTTTAATTTATAACTCAAATAACTGTCCTGAACACAATTTTGAAATGTTTTTTGTTTTTTCATTATTTAAAATTTCATCACAATTGACATTCCTAATTACACTGAGATGACAACCTCATTGCCAATTTTAGTATACTTGAATATTTAGTTGCTAAAATTAAAAATTTTGGTTATCATTAGGTTTTTATAGATATATCTATATTTTAGGAGGGCCTTGTGTCCTTGAGACAAGTTATTTCAGTTGTGTTTAGCTTCTGTAATGCACCAATAAGAATTGGTAAGATCATAAAAAGAAGGATTTATTTCTTGATCATTTTCTGTTTCTCTCCGACTTTCTCTAACCTCCTGATTAAACTGACTACAAATATTGCTTGTATATGTTCATATATTGAATATATTGATTTTATATGTATACAACCCTTTGTAAAAGTTATGGAATTAGAACACTTAGAAAATGCTTTGTTTTCAGGAAAGGCATATAAAATCGATGATATGGCCAGTGAACAATTTAGATCTAAATCCTATTGAAAATTTATGGGTGATTGTTTTTTTTTAAATAGCCCATTAGATTGCTCCATCCACCAAAGAAGATCTTTTTAACTACCATTCAAGAAAGTTGGAACCACTTTGATAAAGAATAGTGCATTAAATTACTGAAATTCATGCCTGAAAGAATTTCAGCTGTCATCAAATCTTAATGAGAGGCAACTAACTATTCTAATTTTTATCAATGAATCCCATATTTTTTTCTCTCAATATTGGATTATTCCATATTTTCCTCTGAATGGCTCGGAAAAAATTTTACCATTAATTTGAATAATTTGTTTATGTATATTTTATGAAGTGCCAATGTTGTTTATGAAGAAGCTAATGCCCTAACACACAGGAGAAAATAATACTTACCAGCTCGCCGGCCCGGCTGACGTTGGTTAACAGATAAATGCCAATGAGTAGGCCAGCATATATGGATGCTAGCATAGCCACTCCTAGGCTCACAGCTAATCAACACACTGGGAATGGACGAGACCACCTGTGCATTGTGGAACACCCCGATGTGCTTATAATCTTCCCTTCGTGATGCTCAAGTGACCATTCACTTTCACACATAATTCAACACGTGAACTACACTCAAGTACCGAACTTTGACATGGCACTACAAACAGGATACAACTTGGCTGGATGGGAAAGCACATTCCTCAAAGCAGGCATATCTGCTACCTCCGCTAAGATGTATGCGCAAACATTCTCTAGCGAGGAAATAACAAGGAACAGTCTCCACATGCTAGACTGTATGATGCTCAAGGAACTAGGCATCAAGACTATGGGTGACGTGCTCGCCATACTCAAACTGACTGAAGAACCATCAGTTAGTCATATGAAGCTGCCGACCGCAAAACTCCCTCAACTCATCTCGGAAATGACAACACAACAGTTCCGGAAATTCAGAATAGACTGAGACATATTCACAAGAATGACTAATCTCCCCACTGCTCAAACTAACATCCAGCTATATAACTGTGCCGATGAAGCCGTCCAGAACTCCATTATCAACACCTACCCCGACAAGTTACTTGATATGCTCAAGGCCTCTGTCAGTGCTGAATCAGTGTCGTACCTCTCAGAAGTCATGGATATCAGGGCTTGTGTTGAAGAAATCGGGGTAGGTGTTGATAATAGAGTTCTAGATGTTTATGAGTGAATTCCTGGTTGATGGCATGTATGAGCTTTGTGTAGAGATTGTCACTTCGGCCCGACACTCGAATGTGGTCAGGTGTCATGACAACATTGTTGTTGCACACATTTGTTGTTGCTTGGATGGCACATTGTATTTGCGGGTAGCAGATTCTGCACTAATGCAGAGCGCCGGTATGCACCTATTGAAGGCGAAGCAGCTGCAATTGCCTGGGCACTTGAGAAGTGCCGAATATTCGTCATGGGATGCCCACAAATGATTGTAGTAACCAATCATCAACCACTGACCGGAATATTTGGTGACAGAGACCTTAGTAAGGTACATAACCCACGTCTCTTTAGGCTAAAGGAGAAATGCCTCTGATATTTCTTCAGCATCTAACATTATCCAGACAAGCGGCACAAAGGTGCCGATGCAGTCTCCCGCAACCCAGTAGCCATGGTAGAAGCCCTGGTAAGCCTGTGCCCCCGCACACACCCATCCTCTAAAGATGTCCACCTTCGGACAAAATAGATACTGCTGTACAAGTAGCCACCATCCCTTCACAGCCAACCCTCTACAAGTCACACCCCGAATGGGTAGCAGCTGCTCAATGCCACAATGAACTCCTCCTCCACCACCAAAACAGCAAAATAGTAGAAAAGTACAATAGACACACCCACAACCTCTTCCCGTTACAAACCAGCAACACAGTAGACATACAAAGCCCACTAAATCACCAGTGGAACACTACAGGAAAAATCATTATTGCCCTACCAAACCGCCAATACCAAATAAGAGTTGATGGATCGGGAAGAGTCACACTTAGGAACTGTCGTTTCCTGAGAAAATGTAAATTCAAGACCGCACCAAAACCAATACCAAGTGCAACACCTGCAACCATAACCCCTACAATTAATACTCCACTTTTACATCCTGATCCCCTAACAAACCACACATACACTTACACACCCTTGGTTGTCCAAAATCCCAAGAGCTCTATCTAGACAACTACCACATAACAGACCAGGCCTTAAAGAAAGACACAGCCTGTTATATTTTGACCCTCGCCCCGGCCCAAAAATGCTATTCCAAGGTGATACACCGGAAGGAAGTGACACATTCCAATGGCTAGTAATCGAAAGAGATCGCGTGGGCGGATTAAGGGTTATGATATGGGACAAGGTGAAGGTCCCATTGTGCCACTACAGTGATGCACCGGAAGAGAGTAACCTCTGAACTGCATGACAGTTATTTCCGCTTGATGACGATTAAACATTCGATTTCAAGGATCCAGTGGGCGATCGTGTGGGCGTTGAATTATTATATAATTGAGTTGAGTTGGGTGCCAAAGCAGTTGCCAGCAGACTTCCAGAGAGTTAGAGACCAGATGTGGTAGGGAAAGCCACACCTGACCGAGGGGGTCCTCGGAAACCATTGATGGAGTTAGGGGTCCAGAGAAGATGCTGATAAGATGCCATAAAGAAAGCCAGCATCCAGCAGTGGATCCCAAGACCTCTGGTTGAGCATCTAAGAGAACAAGAAAGACACAACATGATGGTCATAACAGTGGAGTCAAAATATGAAGTTTATGTTCGGTCTCCAGCACCCTCTCACATGCAAACCTTTGAACAACCCTTTCGAAATCTTGCAATAAAGTGAGAGGTGAATATTTTTCTAAAGAAGTCTTCTTGCGTCTTCCTTCCTGCATCTTAATTGTTCCTGCATCCTTTATTCCTGCATGCGTTATTATTATTGAGTCGTTATGATACGGCAAATGAGTATATAACAAGCCCTCATACAACCCGACCTACACGCAAGGGGGAGGAGAGATGAAGAAGCTACTGCTCTAACGCACAAGAGAAAATAATACTTACCAGCTCGCCGGCCGGGCTGACGTCAGCTAACAAACAAATGCCAATGAGTGGGCCAGCATATATGCATGCTAGCATAGCCACTCCCAGGCTCACAGCTAATCAACTCACTGGGAATGGACGAGACCACCTGCGCATGTTGGAATGCCCCGATGTGCATATAATCTTCTCTTTCTGATGCTCAAGTGACCATTCACTTTCATGCATAATTCAACATGTGAACTACACTCAAGTACCGAACTTTGACAGGTTAAAGTATATTTTATGAAATTCCAATGTTCAACTATTAAAGAAAAAATGTTTTGTGTTTTATTTGCTTATTAGTCAGTGAGTGAACATCTAAGTACGCTAATTCCATCACTTTTGCCAGAGGTGGTAGTTCAAATTTGTGTGTGCATGTACAATTAAGCATCTATATGTATTTTTAAATATATTTATTTATATATACAAATATACATACATATGTTGATGCTTATATATATATATGTGTGTGTGTGTGTACTTCTGCAGGTAAGTTTGTTATTGAAGTACTGTCAATTCTAACACATACACACAAATGTATATATATATATATATATATATAGATGTGAAAACCAAAATTAGTGGAATATTTAATACATTTCACTCATTACAGTTTTTATTTGAAAATGATTTGGTAAAAATTAAAAATTTTAGGAAATAATATTAGAAAAGCCAATCTCTCTACAAGGTTGTCATGGCAGTTTATCTTGGAATGTCTATCATTATGGATATGTGCCCGTGGTGTAATGGTTATCGTCGTAGGAAATGGACACGGCGACACGAGTTCAAATCCTGGACGTGACTGATTGCATGTCACATAGCACTAATACCCTTGGGAAAGGTATGAATCCAATTATTCTCCCTCCCGCTATGGGTAAATAGTAGGGCAGACTAAGTTCTTCAGCCTTGGTGAGGCAACTAGTCTAGGAGAAGGAAAACTCTGAATTCAAACCTGTTAAACTCCACTTAAAAAATTGACCTTGTGTCATATCCTGCCCAAGCGGAGGAGTTGGGTAAATATGATCATTATGGATATTTTACATAACATGCAAGTTTATTTTAAAATCAAACACTTTAAATTTTACGTTAATTTAAAAGGGATTCACATGAATAAATGTACAAAAATATTGCTTTCTGTTGGAGGTATTAAAGCTTTAACTTTTGGAAATTTAAAATAATTTTGACAAGTCTTTGCTGCCTAGATGTACCTTGACAAGCAATGAGATGTTAATGTACATGCATGAATGGGTATTTGCTTGAATGACTATGAAATGTGATTGAATGAGCTTGTATACTGAGTGACGATTGTATTTATGTCTCTTGCAGTGTTTCTGGCAAAGCAGTGCATTCCATAGTTGTGTCGTTCATTTAGATTCCAGATTTGGACAAAAACTGAAATGCTGTAGATGACAACCAACTGAATTCGCAGACATCAAACAATGACTGAGATATTTTAACATATCAACTTTGCTAAATTTTGTTAAAATCATTTTTGAAGTAGAAATATTTTTTCAAAAAAGTGTGGCAAGATTTATGGCTCGAAATTTTAAGCAATAAAAACAATTTCCAATTTCGAATCATCCAAAGGAAAAAATAATATACAAATAAAGGCGACCAATGTATATATTGGTTAAACCCGCATTAATTATAACTAAAAAGAGCACTCTGTCTCAAAGCTGAAATTCAGAGGTGAATATGAAAACAAAGCAAAATCCAATTTATTTTGTCCCTTGTTAGTAAAGCTAAGAAAACAAGCTGACTCCAAAAAATAAGGGATATCCTGAATATGACGCTAAACTGCATTTAATGGTGAGGCTCCGGTTCAGGAGCTCATGTGTATATAAAGTTACCCCTTCATTGCCATTACTCCCAGGTCTACTTTGACATAGCATAGTACTATTTAGGGTTGCATTTATGGATAAAAGAGCTCTATTTGAAAATTATTTGTATTAGGTAGGAATACTTGAAACCATATAACTGTGTGCAAATTAATGTATTAAAAATAGTTACTTAAAGCTATAATTGCTTACTAAGGATTATTATTATTTAGTTGAAACCTGATAATTCCTTGCAAATTATTGGTGTTAGATAAGAATACTTGATATCATATAACTATACAAAAATGATTATTATAATATAAAGAGTATGAAAAAATTTGCTGTAGGATGTTGAAAATCTAGTTATGATTTAAATATTTCCAAATTAATCAAATTTCAGCATTAAATAACCCATAAACAGTTGATATGCCATTAAGCTAAAATAAATGAAACCAGTAGTTATAACATACTATTTATTTATAATAATATTTTAATTTGCATATGATAGTAATATCTTTAAATTTCAAAGCTTGGATAACAATTTTAAGTGCTTCTGAAATTTGTGCCACAAAAGTAAACTCACTGATTTTCTTGAAAGTAATAATTGACAACGCGAAAAAATGGAAGACAGAGTGTAAGGGGAAATAATCCTGTGAAAGCAATCATTAATGTAGAAATCACTTGACTACAGTCACTATTTAGTCATGTGACTACTCAAATAATTTGGAGGGAAGATATGAAGTAAGCAGAGAAGAAAGCAAGTATCTTCACTTATAAAAAGGTTGTTGAACAAAACTCAAAGAATTTTAACTCCTACCTGAATATGTGGCTTAAAATAGATACAAGTTATGTCATGACATATCATAATTATTTGTGTATTAGATGCGCTACTTTTCCAGATTTTTCAGCACAAAAAATTAGCAGTACATCTTATACACAAGAACTATATACTTAAATTTTTTCATGGCCACATACTTCACTATATTCAGGATGTTATATCCAGGCCATATAACCCTCATTATATCAAGGATATTATATACTGGCCTCATGCCTCACTATATTCAGGATGTTATATCCAGGATATTATATCCTAGCCACATGCCTCACTATATTCAGGATATTATATCCTGGCTACATGCCTCACTATATTCAGGATGTTATAACCTGGCCAAATACCACTCATTATATCAAGGATATTATATCCTAGCCACATGCCTCACTATATTCAGGATATTATATCCTGGCCACATGCCTCACTATATTCAGGATGTTATATCCTGGCCACATACCCCTCATTATATCAAGGATATTATATCCTGGCTACATGCCTCACTATATTCAGGATGTTATATCCTGGCCACATACCCTTCATTATATCAAGGATGTTATATCCTGGCCACATGCCTCACTATATTCAGGATGTTATATCCTGGCCACATACCCCTCATTATATCAAGGATATTATATCCTAGCCACATGCCTCACTATATTCAGGATTTTATATCCTGGCCACATACCCCTCATTATATCAAGGATATTATATCCTAGCCACATGCCTCACTATATTCAGGATATTATATCCTAGCCACATGCCTCACTATATTCAGTATGTTATATCCTAGCCACATACTCCTCATTATATCAAGGATATTATATCCTGGCCACATGCCTCACTATATTCAGTATTTTATATCCTGGCCACATACCACTCATTATATCAAGGATGTTATATCCTAGCCACATGCCTCACTATATTCAGGATGTTATATCCTGGCCACATGCCTCACTATATTCAGTATGTTATATCCTGGTCACATACCCCTCATTATATCAAGGATATTATATCCTGGCTACATGCCTCACTATATTCAGGATGTTATATCTAATGTGTTTTATGACATTATAGAGAAATATCCAGTAGAATGTGTGTTTATCTATAATTTTATTTCTTCTTATGTAAACTTATTTTCACTGCAAGATTTTTACATTCTTACATTAACTTGTTTGTGTCTTTGTTCTAAATTCGGTGTAAATTTTAAGACAATATGAGCTAGATAAATTCTTATTTTCAGTCAATACGAGCCAAGTTGAAAAAATGCTAAATTTACATTCAATCTTCCAGCTAGAAATTCTAAGAATTCAATACATATTATACATAAGAATTCAGTGTACATCATGCATGAGAATTTTTTCATTTAAAATCAGGAATGTGGGTTAAACATAAGTGTGTTACATACAATTACATGGGATTTAGTTGTCATTTTCATTGGGTAAATCCAGAGGTATCTTCTCATTGAAAATTTTATCTTAAAATTTCCTGTTTTCCCCAATAATTCAGTTACAAACAGATGCAGAGTTTTAGTATTATAATAGATTGTGTTTGATTTTCAGTAGATTTCAATAAAATAATTAGCAAAGCGTTTGTACAGGGTGGAACAATAAAATTGTCGTCCTAAAGAAAACAACACTACAGCTTTATTCTAAAACTTTTAGTGAAAAAATCAATTCAGGTAACTTGATTATGTAGTAGAGCTGACATCTATTCAATGTAGCTGCCTTCAGCCTCAATCACCGCCTCAATACAGATCCGGAACTGGGAGCATGCCTTTTCCACAAGCGCCGGTGGGAGCTTGGCGAATACTCGGTGGATGGCGGCGATCAGGCTGGCTTTGGTGTTGTTTTTGGTGTTGTTTTCATCACCCTGGGCATGTCCCTGTTATTTGTGGTAATCCAGATTTGAATTTTGAGGGTGCTGGCAATGGTCCTGTTGTCATAACTTGGATCGGTAGAGAGCATGATTGTACAGCGGCGCATCTTCGATCTTGCTCGTTGAACATTGTGTCACTTTCAGACATGATAGAAGGCTCCTATCGCTCTTGGGATTTGTACACAACTGGTCAACTAGTAGATGGTCTGCAACAGAAAAAGAAAACTGGTTTTCATTAAATGGAAATGGAATCATGTCATCTTTTCTAGGACAACAATTTTATCGTTCCTCCCTGTAGTTTCAATCTTTTTCGATGTAGAAAAAGCATACAACATGGAGGTACAGATTCCTAAAAAACTTCTACAAAACCAGATTTAAAGGAAACATGGCCACATTCATTAAGAATTTCCTTTCACATGGAACCTTTACAGTACAACATGAAAATGCAAGTACAGACCAGTACAAACAAGAAACAGGAGTTCCTCAAGGCAGTATTTTAGCGACAATTTTATCGTTCCACCCTTTATAATACATCAAGACTATTAACATTTCCATAGTTTTTTACTCCAACATTTTATCAATCCATAACAGTCCAACCATCACAACCTCAAATATGGTTTGGTTTTTTCAATATTCTTTCCTAAAATTTAAAACATTTTTCAAAATTATTATCTGATAAAGTTTATAAGAGGCAAAACAGTATGATAAATACGTAATAACTTGATTCATTCTGTCATTCATTTGATGTTATATATCTGTTCAGATATATATGAGAAAAATTGAAATGTATTCAATGATATATTAACATAAAGATATGAAAAAACAAAATATTCAAAGGAAGTATTTTTATTTTATTTTTTTTTACAAACTAATATTAAGTGCCATGATGAAGATCTTTAACAAAAAAAACCCAACAAAATGTTGGCCTATTACCACATATAAAAAATACATCCTTTGAATATTTTGTTTTTTCATAGTTTTGTATTTACATATATATAAAATGTACGTATTTAGGCAGCAGCTCTTCTTGTAGGCATGTTTCATTGAAAATGACAGACAAAGATTTAGTGTTTAGCTTTTTATTCAGCTTTTTTATGGGCAAACAAGATGTGGCAATTTTGGTTATAGGCAGTTTAAAAACTGTTCCAAATCTCTTTTATTATAATTGAAGTATGTATAATTTCAACCATCATCAGTCATTGTTGAGGACATAGGAACTCCTGAATTTTGGAATGCAGAATTTATTCTGTGCTCAAGGAATTTTTTGATTAGGCATATTCATCATGTGCATGTGATGTCCTGTGCGAACACATAGACCATTGATGCTGCTGCTGCTGGTTTGAAAGAAGGTTATTTGTTTCAACCCATTCCCTGCCATTAGTCACTGGTTTAGGTCCCAAGTATATAGAAAGAGATAAAGGTTGACTACATTAATAAAAGTGTTAACACCCTTTCTCTCTTGACAATCCGGGTCCCAAGTGTGTCTAAAGTGGGAGGGTTGATATGCAATAAAAATACTATCGACTCTCTCTCTTTTGACATTCTGAGTCCCAAGTGCATCAAAAAATGGAGGATTGACTGCAGTAATAAAAGAGTCAATGCTCTCTCTCTTGACAGTCTGGGTCTCAAGTGCATTGAAAGAAAGGAGTGTTCACTGCAGTCATGACACTGTCAACCCTGTCTCTCTTGACCATGAAATTTAAAGGAACCCCCAATAAGTAAATGCATCTCGAATATTTTTCCTAAAAAAATATGCCGAAATTTTATTCTTCTTAAGGGAAAATGATACAAGAAAATCAGATAGCATTATTATTAATTAACAGATGACTGTTTTGAGCAAAAATAAAATTATCTATATATATATATATATATATATATAAATATACACACACACTAGGGTGAGTCAAATATTTTGGAATATTTTAGTACATGCTTGTTAGCAGAGCATATATCACATGACCAAAGCAGTTCAAACTGAGTTAGGTACACAAAATGGTTGGTAGTATTGTGGTAGTTGGTGTGCTGACACCTTGTGCATTGCTTCCTTCTGCATGTTTGGAAAACACATAGATGAACATGCAACATAGTCTAATTTGGGAACTTAGGTTTTACAAGTTCAAACGGAGACATAATGCCATGGAAACAACCAAAAAACATTTGCTGTGTGAAAAGTGAAGATGCAGTCAACCACAATGCAAAAACTAGATAATTCAAGAAATTTTGTTTGGCTTGCAAGAACCTCAACAATTATAGCAAGGTCAGGTAAGCCTAAAACTGTGGATTCTAAGGCTATGCTCCAAGCCTAAGAGGCAAAATCCAGCAAATAGCACTTGGAGTATATCAGGTGAGTTCATTCTCAATTGTGCCTCACATTGCCAAAATATTGCAAAACTTTTGACTCACACTAGTGTATGTATGTACATATATATATATATATATATATATAAGGTTTTTCAGAAAATGCTGTCCAATTTTATTTCTGTTTAAATTCTGTCCTAACATATTTCAATAATAGTTGTAGAAAAAAATTCACATTCCTAATGATTAATGCAACCTCTTTATCAAATTTCTATTAGTTCTTTTGGAATTTGATTTTGAAGGTTATATGCCCCTAATCGTGAACATGAAAAAAGAAGTGATGCATTTACTTTTCAAGATGGGTCATAATATTGCTTCACGACAATGCTGGCTCACATGTTGCCAGGATGATACTACAGAAGCTTACTGACTTTGGATATGAAACTTTGCCATGTCTACCATATTCTCTTGATCTCTTAGCCACTGAATACCATTTTTTTCATGCATCTAGACACTTTTTTCTGCCAGAAAAAATTCTCTCCTTAAAGGAAAGTAAAAACTGCATTTAAAGATTTAAGTGTTTTATCATACAGACATAAATAACCTTGTATTATTTTGGCTATGATTTTTCAAACTGTTGTCCTCATCTTTATAGTGATAAGTTAAAACACAACATTTCAGCCTTCCTTAGGTGTCCCTTGTTTATCTGAGTATAGAAATGATTCGACCTGGGAAATCATTTTTAAAGTTTAACTATTGATCAAACAAGGTGTTCATGAACTATGAAGATCTTATTCAAATAATGATGTCATTAGTTTTCCCATCTATCAATTGAAGGAGCATCACAAGAAGTTTCATGAAATGAATTTGAAACATAAAATCCAATGACATCAGTTCTTCTTGATATTTTTAATTTTTAAAGGCTAAATCAATTTTTTTATAAATAAATTACTTTAAAAATTTTAAATTTCAAGAATAATTGATACCATTAGATTTTACATTTCAAATTCATGTCATGACGCGTCTCGTGAAACTTCTGATTATGCTTCTCAGATTCGATTGGCATGTAAACTAATGATGTGATTATTTGAATAAGATCTTCATGATTTTTTAATACTTTGTTTGATCAACAGTCAAACTTTAAAAATTATTTCCCAGATTGAATCACTTTGATAAACAAGGGATACCTGTGGAAGGCCAGAGAATACAGTGGCTGAAAAGTTGTGTTTTAACTTATCACAATAAAGATGAGGACAGCAGTCCAAAATATCACAACCAAAATAATATACATCAAGCCTCATCTAAAAAATTCAGACAGATAAATAATCTTGTCAATCATTAGCAGAAATGCATAGATGTTCAGGAACTATATTTTGACCGATTAAAACAGTGTTTAAATTGATTCAGGAATAAAAGTTTATTTTAAAATCAATCATTGGTGTCTGCACAACCATATATATATATATATATATATATATATAGGAAGGGGATGGGAAAAAAACAAAACCTTACACTATTATAAAAGTATTCAGATTTTAAAGCAGAAAGCACTATTCCCTCTAGTAGTATGAGAAGAGTTGCTTCTTGGAAAAGATTTTAGGAAAATTCTATCTGTTCTTCTCTTTCAGTATTACAATTTAGTGCAGTTAGTAGTTACTAGAACCAATTTCTTAGGAACTTTTGGTGTATTACTTTGTAATAGTGGCAGGATTTGTTTTTTTCCCCTTCTTACTTCTGCTCCTATACCATGCAGTCTTTTTGGGGGTTTGTTTTTTTTTGCATTTTCTGAATCACATTCAGCATTTATTAATCCTTTTCTTTGTCCATTCTACTCTGGTTTTTCATCTGACCATTGTATTTTTTCAATACATGAAACTTTTAATAATGAAGCCAACATGAGATAAGTTTCTTTTGGGTTTTATCCTGTTTTCCTGGCCAGTGGGTTGCCAACTTTACTTGACTTTTATTTGAGCTTATCTAAAGGATTTCTGACTGCTGTAAAAACTCCAATCTTTTTTCAGAAATATTAACTAAAAATAAAAGGTTCTTCTGTCACAAACTGCCCAACAGTTCAGTTAAAGATATCAACTACCCAACTGCTTACACAGATGATTTTCTTTCTATTGGCTTAGATTTTTGTAAAACTAGTGTTGTAACCTAACAAAAACGTTACTGAATGAGAAATGACCAAAACAGATGTTGGAAATGAAATGGAAATCTTTATAACATTAACAAAATACAATACTCGCCAGCAGGGTGAAGAAGGTAAACCACTACTAGTAGTATACTATTTAATCAGCATATTCATCCCCTCACAATAGTGTTCAATATATTCATAAAGAATAGGACATACTAATTTATGTACAGTATATAACAACTAACCATACTTTTCAGATGAGATGTTAATGGAAGGATAATGCAGATTCTTCTTTGAAGAGCACTCTTCAAGTTTTTTAATTTAAATTTTTTTCTTTTACTGATTGCCCTACCAAAGCTAAAGAGCCCAGTTTGCCCTACTATTTACCCATTGTGGGTGGAGTTAGAAAAGAAAGATTCATATTTTTCTGAAAAACATGAAGTGAAGCACTAACAGCTTTATCGAAGATTTCAATTCTGCTTGTCAAGTTCATTTCCTATCACAACAACAATTACAACACTCATATTTTCTTTACAATAGCAACAAAAAAAAAAAAAACAGAAGCTGAATATCTGATTTCTAACTATGGACAAGAGTATTTATTTATCTAATCCCTCCACCACAGAAAATATGTGACACAAGATCAATCATTAAGTGGAATAAAGTTGGTTTGAATTCAGAATTTTCTTTTTCCTCTTCTGTTTGCCTTACAAAGGCTAAAAAACCCAACCTACCCTACCATTTACTCAGAGCTTAGGAGAGATTAGAGAGATTCATACCTTTCTCAAGAGTGTTAACATGATATGAAATGCAAATAGCCTCTTCCATTTCCCTCAATGATTGCAGTTAGGCTAAGCACACCTTCTCCGAATAAGAGAAATCAGTGACATGAATAAAGAGATTTAAACAAAAACAACATTTCTGATTACATTCACAGAGTCTTTTTGCGTCAAATATCAACAATTCCTCTAATTTTCAGGAATATCTAAAGTGTTTTTCAACTATTCATGAACATCCAACATACGAGATGTGTTGATACTGAAGCTGTATTTCACAAGACAAAAATTAAAAGTGAATAAAATGTTCATTTTTTTTCAAAATGCTTCCTTTGGCATCATTCTAGTGAGTTTTCTATTGGTCGAAACATCTCCAAACACTTGGCCCAGTCGGCTGGAGCTGTAGAATACACTGACTGCATCTCTGAAGTGGGGTAAGACTCCCTCAATGAGTGTCCTGGATATGACCCTAAACAATCTGATGGCCAGGCTCCAGTAATGCTGGAGCTTTGGGGAATGCGGAGTACCCCTTCATTGCCATTGCTTTCAGGTCCACTCTGGCCCAGAGTGGTAGCACCTGATAGGGTCCTATCTATTGGTTAAATAGAACTAAACTATGTGCTTATGCTAAACGGAATTGTTTGAAATAGAACTGTTTTGACATTTAAACTGCATCATCATCACATCATCAAATGTTACCCTTGAGATTAAATTTCAGGTTAGAAATTAAAAAAGTCATAGTGAGCATAGGATGTGTTGCATGTGTACAATCCTGTATTCCTCCAAAATCTGTAGATAAAAAAGTTTCAAGAATTGGTTGGAACGAAAACATTTCAAATTTGACCAGACATCATCATTTTATTATGTAAGTTGTTCAGCTCCATATAAATCTTCATTTAATTCTTAGAACCTTGAGCAGTGGATATTTCTGTAGCTATCTAGACTTATATATATTTACTGACATTTTTGCATGAGCAGAATGCAACATAAGGACAGTTTTCTTAAGTGAGATTTAACAGGTTTGAATTGAGTTTTCCTTCTCCTAGATTGGTTGCCATACCAAGGTTGAAGAGCCCAATCTGCCCTACTATTTACCCATTGTAGGAGGGAGAATAGTTGAATTCATACCTTTTTTCATGGGTAACTATGTTATATTGTCATCTACAGCATCATAACGACACAATAATAAACAGACACAGGCAGACTTCTTTAGAAAAATATTTGTACCTCTCACTTTATTTGTAAGGGTTTGAAAAAGGTTATTCAAGGTTTGCGCGTGAGAGGGAGTTGGAGGTCGGACATAACTGCAACATTTTGACCCCTACTCTTATGACCGTCAGCGTTGTGTCTTTCTTGTTCTCATGATGCTCAACCGGAGGCCCAGCGGCCCAGTTCTCTGCTGGATGATGGCTTTCTTTACTGCATCTTATCAGCATCTTCTCTGGACCCCAACTCATCAGGAACCCAAGCCCCTTCGGCTTGGTGTGGCTTTCCCTACCACATCTCGTCTATAACTCCGTCTCCAACTGTAACTGGAACTCAAACTGTCTTGACTGCTTTATATAATAGTTCAACGCCCACTCGATCTTTGAAATCACATGTTTGATCGTCATCAGGAGGAAATAACTGTCATGCAGTTCACAGGTCACTCTCTTCCGGTGCGTCAGTCTATGTGTGTACCATGAGAATTTTTTACCTTGGCCCATTTCATCAGCCAATTTCCACCCGCACGATTTCCTCTCATAACTGCCATTAGAATGTGTCTCTTCCTTCCGGTGCATCACCTTGAAATGGCATTTTTGGCCGGGTCAAAGGCCAAAATACAATATTTAGATTTGAACCTGGTTCACCATGTCCATTTCCCATGATGATAACCATTACACTACAAATACCTTCTTGACTTACATATATACTGCTGCCCTAAACCTCTATTTCTACATCACTATTACCTATATAATGTTACTGCCTTTTGAATAATAAAAATCCTTTGTGGATTATATCAAGTTCAATATTATTCTTTACTGTGGCTTGGTAAACCACAATATGATGTTTAAGGGTGTTGAAATAACAGATAAGAATATTTTAACTTTTCAGTCAGTAATTCAGAGTGGATGGGGGGCTTAGCATTCTATGGGTCAAATAGGTATTCAGTTGTTTTTTTTGGGGGGGGTAAATTAAAATTATAGCTAGTTATGTGAAAAACAAGACTCTTTCAAGTTCAGAACTATATATTTAGCCTTGAGTTTTGTTTATAGGCAAAACCTTACAGAGAACTAAAGTTTTTAGATTGATTCATTTTAATGGCTTTTCAGGCTGTATAGGGTTATTTTATGCCTAGAGAGGAGGGAATCTCATTCAGTGTATGTTCATATTTACATTTTTGGTGTAGTTGTGTCTTGAAATTTTTTATCTTTTTGCACATGGTCCTATCAAATATAAATATTTTTGACCCATGTTTAAAAGACTATAACAGGTATTACAATGGGCCTGAGTGGACCTGGGAGTAATGGCAATGAAGAGGTGGCTCCACACTACCCAGATCTTCAGAACTGGAACCTCACCATCAGATGGAATTTAGTGTCCTACCCAGGATAGTCATTTTAGGGGACACTTGGCCTTCAGCAGAGAATACAGTATATATTATGCTCTGCCTTTTGAGCTACAAGGTAAAGTGGAAAGATTGGATTTCTTGGAATGAAGACATCTTCAAAGAATATTTATGGAAATAACTTTCATGCAAGGGAAAGATGGGTTCATACTTCCATATAAACCTTGCACCATTTGTGTGTTTTGATGATTTTTAAAAAATTCTTGATCCCCCTGTAGATCATGAAACTGAGCACTTAGGTATGAGTCAATATGTGATGCTTGAATGTTCTTTTTTTATCCAAATGAAGATAAAAGCATCAAACAAACCTCTTTTTTTTTTCCTTTTCATTGGTTGTATGCATAAAACATCTGCCCTCACCAAAGATGCAAATTTTTTTTTATAGGATATCTGTTAACTGTTTTTGTCAGAAAACTTTTGGCATTGAAAATGGCTGCTAGTCCCTAGAAAATAATTTTTTAATCTCATCCAATTACAGATTTCATAGTGATCTAATGAAAAGGTCTGGATGACTAAATATGCTGTCATCTGCCATGACATCCTGAGAAAAATCAGAATAATGTGTTACCCAGTCGGCTGGGGCTGTAGAATACACTGATTGCTTCTCTGCAGAGGGATAAGACCCCCCACTCTCCAACAAGTGTCCTGGATATGACACCAAACAATCTGATGGTGAGGTTCCAATAACGCTAAAGCTTTGGAGAATGCAGAGTACCCCCTTCATTGCCATCACACTCAGGTTCACTCGGGCCCAGAGTGGTAGCATCTGATAAGATCTTATCTATGGGTCAAATAGATCTAAACTGTGTTTTCTTTATCTTTTTTCTTTGTTTAATGGTATATCAACTTTCATGGGTTATTTAATGCTGATACCATCCTTCTCGAAGAACAGCAATGATGCTATTTAACCCATAGCTGGGAGGATAAGGCAGTTCATACCTTTCCCAAGGGTATTTGTCCGAAAGTGAATGTAATAGCATGACTGGAGTTCGAACTCACTTGCTACAATCCCGCAGTCCAGCACTTTAACCAATACACTACAAGGACACCACCCGCTATTCTTTATCCGAATGAAGATAAAAGCATCAAGCAAACCTCTCTCTTTCCTTTTTGTCAGCTCTGAGAGGTAGCACCTATAGAATCCTCTCTATGGGTCAAATAGAACTAAACTGTGCCTTTATGCTAAACTGAATTATTTGAAATAGAACTGTTTTTACATTTAAGTGTGTGTAAACAAAAAAACTATACTTATGCAAAACTGAATTGTTTGAAATAAAACTGTTTTATGAATAAAAATGGATTTGGCATTAAGTAATCTACCATGGTTGATATGCCATCAAACCAAACCAAACCAAACCAGAACAATGTGGAGACTGCTAAGATTTGACCTGAAATCTCTAGCAGTGTAAGATCCCTGTTGTGTTGGGATGAATATATATATATATATAATGTTCATCCTCACACAACAGGGATCTTGAAGAAAAATAGCATAAGAATGAAGAAAATATAATCTACAAAAAATAATCATTTTGATAAAAGCATTGAATGAAATAGTGCTCAAAAGCTAGTAAGCAAAGAGAGTATAAAAACTAAAATGATAATCCCTTTGATTAGTATAACTGGCAGTTTTATGCTTTTTTAAAAAAAAGATACAATCATCTGAGAGAAGGTTGTGAAGAAATAATTTTTTCCACAACATCCTGTTTGATTATATATATATATATATATATATATATATATATATACATATAAGAATTGCTTTAAGTCGAGCATATCTCATAAGTTCTTTTTTTTGGTGGGGGTCACATCTCATCAGAGAACTCCATGATAGAAACAAGCAACAACGAGGAAGGAATCAAGGTAATTAATGACTAAAGGAAAAAAGTTCCTTTTTTAGAACTTATGATGTATGTTCTACTTAAAACAATTCAAAAATTTTGTACATTCTATTGGAGATATATATATATATATATATACACACATATGTATATATAATGAACTTTGACTTTGCAACTTAGAGAACAAAAAGCTGTTTGTACCTATGAGGAAGAAGGTGATTAAGTTATCTCTCCGTTATATTTAAAGTAAAAATATATGAGTTGAATGAAAATACCGAAAGTTTTTAATTTAGAAATTTAATAAAGGCTTGAGTTGAGAGGTAGCCTTTGTGCTGGTTGTCGTAGTTGGAAGAAAACTGTTAAAAAGTGATGAGCAGGCATTTGACGTTCAGCCAGTAGTTCTAAGTCCCATAGATTTTGGAGTGAGGAATAAATGTCTTCAAAATAGATAAGCAGAATAGAGATGGAATAAAGCAGTTAGGTGTCTGTGCAGGATTTGCATCGCTACAGTCATAGCGAGGGTTTTGTTGCTGAATAAGGACAGGAATGATGTAGTCAGCCATAGGCGTAGTCCTATAGCAGTGGGAGAGAGAAGAATGATGATCTCCCACAGAGTTAGGAGGAATGAAATAGCTGAATGTCTGAGCGGAATTACACGTCGCTGTAGACATAGCAAAAGTTAGAGGTGACATAAAAGGGTTCCTGTAGGTGGCGGAATAAATACATCTAATTCATATTTAACTAGGAACGTTTGATCTAGAATGGTAGACTCAAAGGTCCATAAATTAGACAGCTTTCCTCATGGTGTTGTGATTCTGCTGCTGGGAAGGGAGCAGACAGAAAGATTTCTGTCCTGCTTGAAAGATTCTGAGAAAGAGAGAGTTTGATGGGCTTTCACCATTTTTATGTTGCCCAGGAAAAATGGTCCGGGAAGAATAGGATTAGCCATCCTCATTGGGTGAAAATATGCAACAACCATAACAGTCAAATTAATTTATGTGCCAAACAAAAATACGAAGTTCTTTCTGCTACATAACCTTTCATTGCAATTATTCTTAAATCCACTCTGACTTTGAGTAGGAATTCCTCTTAGGGTTCCATCTATGAGTCATATATGTTTGAAAATTATTCTTATTATATTGGAATGTGTGAAACAATAACTGGATAAAAATTATTTTTATTAAAAACAGTTAAAGCTATACTAAGTATTATCATTATTAGTTACTTGAAACAATATAGCTGTGCACCAATTATTATGATTATTATTGAATAGAAATAGATGCTTGAACCCATATGATTGTGCATATTATTAGTTTTAGTCAAGAATTCTTGATCTCATGAGGAGGTGTCCTCGTGGCATAATGGTTAAAGCGATGGCCTGCGGAATCGTAGTAAACGAGTTCATATTCCAGTCACGCTATTACGTTCACTTTCATTCAAAAATACCCTTGGAAAAAGTATGAACCCCCTTATCCACCCAGCTATGGGTTAAATAGTACCACTACTGTTCTTCTCGGGGAATGGCTTTGGCATTAAATAACCTACAAAAGTCGATATGTCATTAAACAAAGAAACCAAACCAAACCTTGATCTCATGAGTGTGCATAAAAATGATTATTGACAAATAACAAAGTGCAACTAAAAAGAAATCCAATGAAACATTGAAAGTATCTTTATAAATATAATATATTTGTAAGTAAAATAAAGTTGCCGACCTTAGTCGAGGGTGATCCGAAAGCTCCCTTTTCAATAGCTACTACACCAAGGTGTAGTAGAGGATGCTATTCCTTTCCCTGGATTGCTCCACTTTACCCTTGATCCCTACCTTATATTGCTGAGTGTTAAGCAAATAGGCATCAAGTACCATTTTTTAAGTCTTTGGTATGACTCGACCTGGGATTGAACCTAGGTCTCCCGGGCCATTGGTGAACACTCTAACCATTATACCAATGTCTGGTTTATTATTGTAATCAAACATTTTGAAATGAACAGAATATTGCTATTAAATAAACCTTATGTTGATATGTTATGACAGTTTGAAATATTTACCTGTTTAAAATGATTGTGAACTTTATTGATACGTTGGCTCTTAAAACATTGATATTGTAATTGAATGTAATTATTTTTTTCATTTTGCTGAGACTCATTTTGCACTAAAACAACTTGAATTGTTATTAATTTTTTTTTTTCTTGTCACATTTAATTTGAATAATTACCAATTTTATCTGCCTTAAACTTTTACCAAATAACATAAACCCATTAGCATCCTGTTTGTCGTTTAACAACAATGGTAGATAGAAAAGACTTAAACCAGAAACAGAGAGTAAAGGAAAGCATTGTTAAGAATAATAATGTTCAGCATTTAAAAAAGTATTTAAAAATTCTTATCCAAAAATTCATAAATGGTTTCTTTATGCTGTTTTATAATAAAACTTGAAAAATATATTCTGTATTTTATCTTGTTTTCTCAAATGTCCATGGATAGAAAAATACAGTTGGGGGGAACAATTTTCCATGATCACAGAATCATGGAACTGAAAGGGAATCTTGTGTTTTATGTCATTTTCAATCATAAATAACAAATTAATCTTTTGATTATTTTTTAACTTAAAAATAATTATTGCAAACCTTAAAGAATAACTGTCTTGTTGTTGAAGATTTAAATAAATATATGAACATTATTTATTTATTTTCTTAAAATTAGTTTTTATGAATATTTTTCCTTATAAGACATAAAAAAAAAAATTAAAAACAAATTTAACATTTAAAAAAACATTTAGAAATGAATAAAATGTTAATATTTTATAAGAACTAAGTATAAAGTTTTTACATATTTAAAATGATTATGAATGTTATTCATACATTGACTCTTAAAACATTGATATTGAACCTAAGAGTGAAGTATTTATCCACTTAAAACAAACAGATAAACCTAGCAGAATTATGCAGCACCCAGTGAAAGTTAAACCCATTAACTGTATTTAGCAAACCATTACTCCACTCAAGGTTCCTAAAATTTTATATGCTGTTGCTAAAAGTTAATGTCCAACAATAATTTTGCCAAACTCCATGGAAATGTATAATTATGAGATTCAAAAAAAAATTGTTTCCCTTTTCTTAAAACACATATAGGTCTACACAAATTATTTGTAAATAAACATTTATTGATTTCTTTATGTTCTAGAAAATACATGAATGCACATATGTATGTCTACTCCTCAAGCTATCAAGATAGTTGCAGACAGCACAGAAATCTAAAAACAAGATTTTTTTCTGAGCTAGACATTTTAAATAGATTTTTATGCAGTAAGTAATTTTTTCCATAAATTACAAGAGGACAGTTTTCTCTAACTGGCTACAGGTCTCTTACTTTAATGGGTGATGACATAAATACTAGAACAGACATGACTTCCAGGTTTATAAGTACAATATGAAACAATTTTCACTTGGAAAAGCAAAGGTTTTCTCATGGAACAGCAAAAAGATAATAATTGAAAGTTACATTGCATTGTGTTCAGTCAACTTGAATTATCTCCCTTCTGTTTTGAGGCACTCTCAATTATACAGAGATCAGAAAAGATATGTAACTTTCTTGATCAGAATATATATGTATATATTGAATATTCTGAAGCACAATTGAGGTCAAAGAAAAATAAAAGAAGTGAGAATGATGATGGATTGTGTGAGATGGGGGTGGGTTTTTTTCTTTCTTTTTATGCGTTGGTAATGGTTTCTTATTACTGAACAGTATAAAAATCATATCAATGAATAATACATTTTAACTGCTCTTTTATATTTCTATCTAGAGAGTGCCTCTGATACCCCCTCCCCACAAAAGTATCCAGTTGTTCATAATACCTCAAGGTAGGGCATAGGATATAATGACTGTATCTTCTGTAAAGGGGTAAGACTGCCCTGGGTATGTCACTAAACTGTATGTCTAGGGCAGTACTCCAGTTCTGATACTTTGGTGAGTACAGAGTCACCCTTTCATTGCCATTACTCTCTAGTCCACTATGATTCAAAGTGGTAGGACCTATTCAGGTCCTATCTATAAATCAAATAAACCTATTTAAGAATTATTAATATTTGATAGGAATACTTGATATGCAAATTATTTGTATTAAGAATTATCATTAGTTACTTGAAGCCATATAAATTTGTGCAAACAAATGGTTATTATTAAATAGAAATAGTTTCTTGAAATCATATAGTTGTTTTTTAAATTATTAGTATTCTATAGGAATGCTTGAAAACATAAAAATGATTGCAAATTATTGGTATTAGATAGGAATACTTGAAATCATATAACCGAGTGCAAACAAAAGAGTATTATAAAAGAGAAATAGTCCCTTGAAACCAAGTATTTGTGTATAATTAATGAGCATTTGATAGGAATACTTAATTAGTATTGTAATCAAACATTTAGAAATTAATTTGATTTCAGCATAAAATAATCCATAGGTAGTTTATATTCCATTTAAAAAAAACACAAATCAATCATAATAGCTTTGAATATAACCTGAAAGTGAATGTTTAAAAATTGGATTAAATGCTAATGTTATTTAGAAAAGTATTAATATGCAGGGTTGCATATATATTTTTTCTTTTGTTGTTTCAGTTTGATATCTTTTGAAATATTAAAATTACCAAGTGCCAAAGTTGGTGAAATCATCATTTGTAGCATGGAAGCACTATCTTAAAAAGACAAAAAAAAAAACAGAATTCCAAACATAAAACTGTTCTTCTATTCTTTTCATTGTAGGATTTTTTTTTTTTTGGCTTTTTGTTTTGTTTTTTTTTGTTGTTGTTTTTTTGCACTTTTTGTTTTTGTTTGTTTTTGTTTTTTTTTTGTTTTTTTTTTTTGTTTTATTTTTTTTTGTTCAAATTCCAACATGATCAAAAATTGAGGATGTGAAAATAGGCAATTTTGAAGACATTAAAGAATCAAGCATATTTCTACCAAATTTTCTGACACTTGACTAATTGTGTTACTTACTGCATTACATATATAAACTAATATGTTAGAAATGAAAATAGAATAATTTCTTCTTTATCTAATATACTGTTTGAATGAGAATCTCTTACATGGAGCACCATCTTTTTAAATATTGACTTTTCAGCAATTTTCAAAGCATTGTAGAAAGAAAACCAAAATAGAGAACTATAATGATCCAAAATATCCCAAAATGCATTCTTTCACTCATTATTAATGAAGGGGCAAGTCTCCCATGACATAATGGCTAAAATACTGGACTGCCGTAAGCAAGTTTGAATTGCAATCATGATATTATATTCATTTCTAGACTAATATCCTTCAGAAAGTTGTGAACCTTCTTTATCCCCCCCACCACAGCTATGGGTTAAATAGTATCATTGCTGTTCGTATTCATAGATGACTTTGGCATTTAATAATCCTCAAAGGTTGATATGCCATTAAACAAAGAAACCAAAACAAATCAAATCAATAATATCATCTCAGGGACATAATTTCTTGTTCAAGTGTCCTAAGTATGACATTAAACAACATCTGGTGGTGAGGCTCCAATTTGAAGCTCTGGGAAATATTGAGTACTCCTTCATTGTCATTACTCCCAGGTCCACTCTGACCTGGAGTGTTAGTAACTGTTAGGCTATAGTCTATTGGTCAAAATAGATCCATTTGAATATTATTATATTGGCATACTTGATATCATATAAATGTATGTTAATTATTTGTATTAAGAAAATTTAAATTGTTTATAAAGGATTACTATTATCATTAGTTAAATCTATATAACTACTTGAAATATTTAAAATCATATAAGTGTGCTAATTATTAGTATTAAATAGAAATACTTAAAACCATATAACTGTGCAAATTATCAGTATTAAATAGAAATACTTGAAACCATATAACTGTGAAAATTATTAGTATTAAATAGAAATACTTGAAACCATATAACTGTGAAAATTATTAGTATTAAATAGGACTATTTGAAACCATATAACTGTGAAAATTATTAGTATTAAATAGAAATACTTGAAACCATATAACTGTGCAAATTATTAGTATTAAATAAGACTACTTGAAACCATATAACTGTGCAAATTATTAGTATTAAATAGGACTACTTGAAACCATATAACTGTGCAAATTATTAGTATTAAATAGGACTACTTGAAACCATATAACAATGTGCAAACAATTATTAACAACGAATAGTTACTTGAAACCATAGAATTGTGTATAGATAATTTGTATACAATAAGAATACTTGAAAGCATATAAGAGGATGCAGACAAATGATGATTGTTATAATAGTTACTCTTGGATATAGAAACATGATCACAAAAAAAAATGGCTGACCTCACCATAAATACCAGCCAACTAACTTAAAAGTTTAAGTTATGGTTTTTTTCTATTTGACAATGATTAATGCCAAAATTGATTTATCAGTTCTGACATCAGTTACTGGTATTGATTGATTTTGTCAGTATAAGCCGAGAAAATGTTTAGTGACACATGACCTGTTATTTCTTGGGACTGTTTCCTCAAACACAGTCAACTTAGGATTTTTTGCTGTATTGAGTAGAAAATTTGGTTACTTTACTGCTCAGCAGTTGTTTTTTGTTTTTTTTTTTAAGATAATTGTTTTTTTTTTCCTAATTCTGATTTATGTATATATCATTTATCAGCATGGTCAAACTTTAGCCTTTTGCACAATTCCAAGTGGATCAACTTCTCCACCCAAGTCATGCTTACTCTTGCATATCTTTTGAGCCAGTTTGCCACATTCACTTATTATATGGTTTATTGTAATATTCTTTTATTTTTCTTCTGCAGACTGTTGGAATGGACAAATCCACATGATAACAAGTTCTTTTCTTCTTGTTAATTAAAATTCATGTCCTATCTTCTGACCAGGATTGGGCAATTTGATTGTATGTCAAAGTCTCAGAGAATTTTATATGTTTAATTTTCAAGTACATGTTCTGGTTTTTGCATATGCCATTTGTCAGTATGGTCAGATTTCAGTTTCTTATACAATTCCCAGAAGAGCACCCTCCCCACCCAATCCTACTTGTTCTTGTGTTCTTTTTGTGCCAGTTTGCTGCCGTTGCCATTATCATTATTTCATTCCTTGCAAGATTTTCCCACCAGTTTTAACTGAAGTCTGAGTAACAGCAAGTCTTCTCAGGTCCCTAAGACTCTTCTAAGTAATCTAGCTGATCTTAACAGTGCTGTGGTCTAGATGCTCTTGATTCTTCTCTAAATTTCCAATTCCTCAAGTCTCTTTTCTAAGCCTTTGAGGACCATTTCAAATTTTTATCATTATTGTATATTGCTTATTACAGATTATATTTAAGTATCAGCCTTGTAAAATGGTGTCAATTCAAATTTGAATGATCTTAAAACGGGTAAACTATAGAAATATATTCAGTCTGAAAAGGATGATATAAATACAAAAGAACAGAAAGCAAGTTGCCTCCACCAGTATTATGTCTATTGTCATGTCCTTATTCCTCACTTGGCCATTCTTCAGAAGCTCCTGGCCAATTGTCTGATCAAAATTTATCATAAAAACACCATCTCATCTTTTCACTTTATGTGTATTAATTACTTCAGAAAAAAAATGAAAAAATAAGGAAAAAAGATACACTTCAAATAATGGTTAACATTGTAATATTAAAGGACAAAACACAATATGAGAGGAAATAGAGATATATTCTCCGGAAAAAGTATATACAATAGAGAGACTATTAGTAGACAAGAACATAGGATTAGTGAATGCTTGTAATATTAAATGACAAAACACGATATGAGAGGAAATAGAGATATATTCTCAGGAACAAAGTATATACAATAGAGAGACTATTAGTAGACAAGAACATAGGATTAGTTAATGCTTGTAATATTAAATAAAGGACAAAACACGATATGAGAGGAAATAGAGATATATTCTCAGGAAAATGTATATACAATAGAGAGACTATTAGTAGACAAGAACATAGGATTAGTGAATGCTTGTAATATTAAATAAAGGACAAAACACGATATGAGAGGAAATAGAGATATATTCTCAGGAAAAAGTATATACAATAGAGAGACTATTAGTAGACAAGAACATAGGATTAGTGAATGCTTGTAATATTAAATGACAAAACACGATATGAGAGGAAATAGAGATATATTCTCAGGAACAAAGTATATACAATAGAGAGACTATTAGTAGACAAGAACATAGGATTAGTTAATGCTTGTAATATTAAATAAAGGACAAAACACGATATGAGAGGAAATAGAGATATATTTTCAGGAAAAAGTATATACAATAGAGAGACTATTAGTAGACAAGAACATAGGATTAGTGAATGCTTGTAATATTAAATAAAGGACAAACCACGATATGACAGGAAATAGAGATATATTCTCAGGAAAAAGTATATAGCGGTTCGAGGGAATTAGTTATTTTCCCGAACACTATAGATTTTATGGCAACAGAAATGAATTACTAGACTTTTCTTTAGTAACACAACAACGAAAGTTCTTTATTTGCAGCTTTGAATATGGTTTGTTTTTGGTGCTGCAAGACTCGTGGTGTTTAGGCTTGTTGGATGTTTAAGACGAAATGGCTTAGCTAGATGTTGAGATGGCAGCGTGTCGTTGGACGTGTGAAGGAAGTATTCAAGGTCACCGTGTAGTTATGTGTGTCTGGTATTTGGGGAGAGTAGGCGCTATCTCCATTAATGTGGACCAGAGGTGAAATGAGAGCTAGGTGTGTCGAGAGCGAAGTGGCGTTCGGATCGACATGGTAAATTTTTGTGGTGCTTGTGGAAGGCATGCTGAACGTATCTAATTCATATTCAACTGGGATTCCTTGGTCTAAAATAGATTAGACGCAAAGAATCCATAAATTAGATGATTCCCTCGTTGAGTGTCCATGTTGCTGCTGATAGGGTTAAAGCCACAGTAAGTTGTCCCCACTGGGTGGCTTGTTTAGCTAAAAAGCATCGCTAAGCAGGGGCGACCAGAGACACGTCTGTTCTGGTCGCTGTCTCAAGCTGAAGAGAGTGTGTTTGGCCGCTCACCCGTTTTGCTAGCTGGAAATGAAGGTCCGGGGTGAATAGGATATGTCATCCTGATTGGGTGAAATTCAGTGTTGAATTAAATAGCGCGCCAAAACAAAATACGAGATTTTCCTCTTCTCTACAAGTATATACAATAGAGAGACTATTAGTAGACAAGAACATAGGATAAGTGAATGCTTGTAATATTAAAGGACAAAACACGATATGAGAGGAAATAGAGATATATTCTCAGGAAAAAGTATATACAGTAGAGAGACTATTAGTAGACAAGAACATAGGATTAGTGAATGCTTGTAATATTATAGGACAAAACACAATATGAGAGGAAATAGAGATATATTCTCAGGAAAAAGTATATACAATAGAGAGACTATTAGTAGACAAGAACATAGGATTAGTGAATACAGAATAAAGATATGGTCCTACGATAGTATTGGCTTGCGTTATTACAGTAGCAAGTAAGGTGATCTAATGCGAACTCCAGTCTCGAACGCTCTAATACTATTCCTGTAAGAAGCTGCTCTTCACCTTCTAATCTGTCCTGGTATTAGTAGCTACTGTTATATATGGCAGATGGACTAGTTCATTGTGTAGAAAAAGGTGGGTGATACCCAACACTTTTAGAATCCATCCCCGCAGTAGCTATGGCTAAAGGGTAAGGCAGACAAGGTTCTTGTGAGAATTACATCTCTCGCTTGCCAAAGAGTTATGCTATTTTATGCTCAGTGATTCAAAAGTTATTACCTTCCTTGTCTGCCAAAGGTGAAATATTGCCTAAGAAGTTAGCAAGGAAACACTGTTTACAGTTGCAGCTTTTCAAGGAAATTAACAGTGAGAGAGACTAATTAATAGTGAGAGGGACTTTCATGTCCCAGAATACTGCCAGCATCACTTTCTTACTGACCACTGTGCCTGGAACTTTTTCTTTACCTGAGAGTAAGTGTTTTCATCTCAGCTTTGTAGTGACAAAACTATGTTTAGTCCATTTGTAAACATTTTTCGACTAAAACATTTTTCACCATATATATCACACATTCTCCTCTATATTTCACGTGTTTTGTACTTCTCAGTCACCAAACATGTGATGACTGACCTCTGTTCAAGCCTGGAGCACTCTGCTTGATTTCTCACCATTTTGAAGAGTTTCAAAAGAAATATTTTTGTGAGAAACCAATTCCAAACAATGCAGAATTTATATTTATGGAAAAAATTGTGAACGAAAATGTGTTTTGCTTTTTCAAAAATATTCCCCTTATTTATTGAATCTCCCATGTACAATAATGGTCTATTTTGCTACGGTGGTTGATACATATTCTCCAAATGAACCAGGGGGTTGATATTTAAATTTAGGCTTTAAAAAAAGCCTAGACTTCAAAGACAGATTTTCAAGGTCCTCCCCACTCTAAAAAAAATGGCACCATAAAATCTGCTAATCCCATATATCTGTCCATTTGGCCTTGTGCTATACTAGGTTGAACTTAAAAGCAGAAAGGACAATAGATAATGTGTAGATAACAAACAACACAAAAAATATGAAAGTATCATCAATATTTTGTCGAAAGATGATTTACTTGCACTAGTGTCTTCATCCTCAGTGTTATTCAACAGTTGTATGTAGCTACCCAACCCCTCTGCAACAAGTAGGATGTAACACAAGGCCAATTTTTAAAAAGAGTTCAACAGGTTTAATTTTGGAGTTTTCCTTCTCTTAGACTGGTTGCCATACCAAAGTTTAAAAACCCATTCTGAACTACTATTTATCCATAGCTAGAGGGAGAATAGGGCATGAGCACTATGTGAAATTCAAACAGCCTTATCAGGATTTGAACTAGGATTGCTGTGTCCATTTCCTATGATAATAGCCACCGTTACACTGCAGCAAGTGCCTTCATATTATTATTCAACCCTATGGTCCTATGCTAGTCATGGAGCACAATGTGGTGTGACTACTAGTCACAGTACTTGTTGTGGCTATTTTGTTTGTGACTACCACATCAGCTTTTGACTGTTTGCTTTGTCAAATCCTTCCGTGCCTACGCTGTGTTTGAAAGATCCACGGAGTGTGGTTGACACAATCTAGCTGGATCTTCTTCTGTGTGTCAGGTTATATGAGTGGCTAGATTGTCTAGTAACTCAAAGAATAGAGAAAACCCGTTAACAGCAACAAAAAAAAAATCATTTTCATTGAAACATGTTTGTGAGACAATAAATAACAAACAAATGATGTTTGCTTTCCTGGCAAACTGAAGAAGAAAGAATATTGAGAGAGGAAGAGTGACGATGAGGTGCGGTTAGAGTAACACTAATGTCTCTAAAGTCTGGGACTTTTGCAGTCTTGAGTTTCTTCTTGGTCCCTTTTCTCATCCTCTCGGAAGATTTGTTTTCTTATCCCATTTTTTATAGATCAATACCTGGACTAAAAATGGTTTCTGATTGGTTGTTCAATAAGAGACAATTAGGAGTCATATTCCCATTGGTCAGCCAATCCTAGTTCAGGATTATATCTTACAGGTATAGAGAAAACCCTTTTTAGATGTTTTGACCAATGGGAACAAGTTTAGAGCAATTGGGGTTGAATAAAAAAATTCTCAGTCTCACCTGACTGGATGAGCCATGCCCAGCTCATCTTTATTTATGGTGGATCAAAATTAAGTCTCCCTTTTGACATTGACTTTTAAGATAAGGACTAGAAAAATATGTTTTACGAAATGACCCGTTTCATCATTGTGATTGATGAAGTTAGTTGAAAACCGAAAAATAAAATAAATTTGCTAACCTTTAAAATCAAAAACAATTGTCTTGCACTTAACTGACCTTTAAAATCAGAAACAATTGTCTCGCACTAATTGACCTTTCGGAATGTTCAACCAGCTTTTTAGGTCAATATAAGCCTTGAACAAAAAGATACTTATTTTAAGGATCTTCTTGTTTTTGATATATATGTATAAATATATATTAATTTTCATATATTTCATAGATTCTAATTTTTACAAATTAATTAATTACTTAACCACACATCATGTCACAACCCATCCACCATGAACAGGATGTAACATTAGATGAATTTATCTTTTTAGTACAGCTGGTTTGAATTTCAAGTGTTCGCTTTCTTAGATCACTTGTACCAAGGCTAAAGAAATCAGTCTTCCCTACTCTGCACAGGTAGAAAAGACGGATTCATATCTTTTGAAAGAGCATTATTAGTATGAAGTGAAATACAAACATCCTTTGTCCAGAAGATTAAATGGATCTTGTTTCCTGAGAGACAAAAGTTCAATTCCTGGGTTAGATAGTGGAGCATAGTCATCAATAACATCTATGTCGGTGATGGCTTATGATCCAATAGAGGAGAGGAAAGACAAAAATGCATCTTAATTCAAGTGTAAGACCTGTTTTATTCCTTCCAATCAGTTTCTAAGGCTGTGGAAGTATGTGGAAATGGATAACAGACACAATGTGCTATATAGATCATTTGTTCTAGGGAGTCCAGCAGGTTATTTGTTTATAATAAAATTAATTGATGGGTCAGAATAGACCTCACCACAGGTTGCTGTTTACTGTCCTACCCAGAACACATTTTTATTACGTGGCAGGTGTGAGAAGGTGTCTTACCCTTCTGCAGAGGGTGTAGTCGGCATATACTAAATTTCATTGATTCATTGACTCTAGTTCAGTGGTTCCCAACCTATTTTCTGCCCTGTGGGAGCTGTAGAATACACCGACTGCATCTCTGCAGACGGATAAGAAGCCCCCCCCCCGACAATGCCACTTGTTAGCTGTGGATAGTGACCCCATAACTCCTAAGGACGGGATCCAGGTGGTTGAGCAGTATGTGGCCTGGCATCCAAGTAGCCAAGTCATTTGCAACACACCACTTTGGCCTTTACTGGGCTAGATGAGCAGTCAGAGAGACTCAATTTGATCAATCAGCTGGTCATGTCAGCCCTCTTTCAGAGTTTTACAAAATTTGAATATGAGGGGAATGGCTGTAGGATCAATCATTGAAAGGAAAGACCTGTATCCCCTTTCTGTTCCTGCGTAAGTAGTTATCTTGGGAATGAAAACCCAGTGATAAAACAAAACTGTCTATCATCAGCATGAGTATACTATGTTGTCCTGATGTTACTAAGTGAATGGGGCTCCATAGTCAATGAAACTCATAGACTCTCTTTATGGCTCCTAAAAATAAAACTCAAGTAAATACAAAAATGTTGCAACTTTAGTCGAGGACAACCCGAAGGCTCCCTTTTCAATAGTTACAACACCGAGGAGTAGGGGAGGGCGCTACTCCTTTCCCTGGATTGCTCCACTTTACCCTTGATACATACCTTATAATGCTGAGTGTTAAGCAAGGAGGTATCAAGTACAATTTTTTTTTAAGTCTTTGGTATGACACAACCTGGAATTGAACCCCAGCTCCCAGACCATTGGCGAACACTCTACCCACTAGACCAATGATTAAATACAAATAAGATAATAAAACTCTCCAGGAGATCTTATCCAGACTCTGGTACATACTCAGACAGCAAAATAGAAGACTCAACACCCTGTTTTCCAAGCTATATAGTTCTTGAGTCAGCAGAAGATAAACCAATTACACAACTCTTTCTTTTTATATTAGAAAAAATTCTCTCTGAAAATATGGCTCCCAAATGAGTGAAAGCAACACACAACAACACCCTGATAGTTGAAGTTAAAAAAAAGAAATATGCAGAGCTACGATTAAGAACCCCTACTCTACACAATATGAAAATAAAAACTTACTCTCACAGATCCTACAATACTTCCTAGGGAGTAATGAGAAGCCCAGAACTAGCTACTTGTACAATTGAAGAAATAAAATAAAACCTGAAAAAACAACTAGTAACATATGTAAAAAGAATCTCAATAAAGAAAAATAATCAATACCAACACCTACATCCTCACGTTTAATTCTCCCCAACCACCACCAAAACCAAAGATTGGCAACATAATAGTGAAAGTGGATACTTATACCCCTAATCCACTTCAGTGTTATTGCTGCCAAAAATTTGGTCACCACAAGAGCCTGTGTACAAGAATAAAAATATGCAAAAATTGTTGAAAGAATGGCTCTGACCACTAGGAAGCCACTTGCCAATGGCTGAAATGTGTGAACTGCCAAGGAAAGCACCCAGCTGACTTGAGACTCTGCTAAGTGTGGAAAAAAGAAAAAGAGATAACAAAAATTAAATACACCCAGAACATCTTCCCAGAAGCCCGAAAACTTTTCAAGACTACTCACTCAGTCAAATCATACTCAAGAGTAACACAACTAATGTAAACCCCCTCCACTCCCGAATGCCAAAAGTGTAACCTCTGCATAAGAAAACTTGTAAATATGAACCCAAACAAACTCTTAACCTTCATAAAAGAGCTACAGACCTCCACACAACAATCTAAACAAACTTCACCCCTAAACCCCATCCATACAACAAAAAATGATCAAGAAGAACAATACTATCACAACTATTTCAAGAGGAAAAACTGTCCCCAAATACCAAATTACCCCCAAAATCATCAAGATCTTCAAGAAAACAATTCCTTTTTCACTATCACAGAACTAAAAAAAACTCAGTAAATTAGGGAAAAAAATACTGCTGCTGGCTCAGATGAAATCCACTATCAGTTCCTGAAATACCTGCCAGAAACATCGCTCACAATTCTTCTGCAAATTTCTAATGACATGGTTATCAAATAATTTCCCTAAACATTGGCTCAAAGCAATTATCATCCCAATCCCCAAACCATGAAAAGATCACTCTAACCCAACAAACTATCGCCCCATTATTTTAACAAGTAAGACAATGGAAAGAATGTTCAAATCACAGCTGATCTAGCATCTGGAAAAACATAATATCTTATCCAGATATCAAAGCAGATTCTGACACAATCAAAGTATTAATGACCAACTTATAAGACTTTAAGCATTCATTCACAATGGCCTAATCAAAAACCACCATGTAGAGGGTGGAGTGATAAAATTGTCATCCTAAAGAAAACAACACTACAGCTTTATTTTAAAACTTTTATTGAAAAAATCAATTCAGGTAACTTGATTATGTAATAGAGCTGACATCTATTCAATGTAGCCGCCTTCAGCCTCAATCACCGCCTCGATACAGACCTGGAACTGGGAGCATGCCTTTTCCACAAGTGCCAGCGGGAGCTCGGGGAATACTCAGCGGATGGCGGCAATCAGGCTGGCTTTGGTGTTGTGGGAGGTCATGTTGGTGATCTTCTCAATGTATGACCAAACAAAGTAGTCCAGCGGGTTCAGGTCGAGGGAGGAGGGGAGCTAGTGAGAGAAGGGTACAAAATCATAGCACTTTTTCTGAAGCCAAACCTGGGTCTCTTTGGACTTGTGGGCTGGTGCCGAGTCCTGCTACCACACCCAGGTACACTTTGGTGTTGACTTTCAAGCCAACTTCGAAGATGTGAAGTGGCATGATGTGGCCCTTACTTGAAACCACACTAAAGACCATAACCATAGCCGGAAACTTTGTTTTCATCACCCTGGACATGTCCCTGTTATTCCCGGCAATCCAGATTTACATTTTGAGGGTGCTGGCAATGGTCCTGTTGTCATAACTTGGATTGGTAGAGAGCATGGTTGTACAGCGGCTCATCTCCAATTTCGCTTGTTGAACATTGTGTCACTTTCAGACATGATAGAAGGCTCCTATTGCTCTTGGGATTTGTACACAACTGGTCAACTAGTAGATGGTCTGTAACAGAAAAAGAAAACTGGTTTTCATTAAATGGAAATGGAATCATGTCGTCTTTTCTAGGGTGACAATTCTATTGTTCCTCCCTGTAGTTTCAATCTTTTTCAATCTTGAAAAAGCATACAACATGGAGGTACAGATTCCTAAAAAACTTCTACAAAACCAGATTTAAAGGAAACATGGCCACATTCATTAAGAATTTCCTTTCACATGGAACCTTTACAGTACAACATGGAAATGCAAGCTCAGACCAATACAATCAAGAAACAGGAGTTGCTCAAGGCAGTATTTTATCTGTCACACTATTTATCCTCAAAATCAACAGCATCACAAAATCTATCAGCACAAGAATCGAAAAATTCCTGTAAGTATATTTAGCCATAATATACTCATCACCAAACATGCCTACACTTGAAAGACAGATCCAAAACTGCCTTAACAAGTTAGAGAAATGGACCAATGAAAATTGCTTCCAATTCTCAAAAACAAAAACTGTCTGCATACACTTCTACAAAAGATGAACATATCACTTCAACCTGGAAATAAATATAGACTGGCATACAATACCTGTGGTTGGACAAGCGAAGTCCTTAGGAATAATATTTGACAATAAACTAAATTTTAAAGCACACATAGAATATCTGCTGCAAAAAAGCCTAAAGGATTTAAAACTCTTAAAAATAATCTCAAAAATGAACTGGGATGCAAATCACAAGGTCAGGTTTAGAATCTATTGGACACACATCAGAATCAAACTTGACTATGGATCTTCCATCGACAGTGCCACACTTTAAAAAAATTGCAAATCATACATAACCAAAGCCTTAGACTAAGCCGAAGAGCTTTCCATACCTCATCAATGTAAAGCTTATATATCGAAGCTAACAAACCACCATAAATTATCTCTCCAATACGCATTAAAACTTCAATCCAGCCCAAACAATCCAACACATAAAAAAAAAATAACCCCCAATTCAACCAATTCTACAGCAGTAAACCTTTAGCGATCCGCACCATTTGGCCTCTCTTGGCCACTCGGCTGGGGCTGTAGGATACACTGGCTGCACCTTTGCTGAGGGGTAAGACCCCCACCCAATGAGTGTTCTAGATATAACACTAAACAATCTGATGGTGAGGTTCCAGTGATGCTGGGGCTTTGGGGAATTCAGAGTACCCCTTCATTGCCATTGCTCCCAAGTTCACTCCAGCCTGGAGTGGTAGCACCTGATAGGGTCCTATCTATGGGTCAAATAGAACTAAACCTTGGTTTCATGAATTTACTGTTTTTTGCATTTAAGCTGCATATTTATGCTAAACTGAATTGTTTAAAATAGAACTGTTTTGATATTTAAACTACATATTTATGCTAAACGGAATTGGTCGAAATAGAACTATTTTGACATCTAAACTATGTACTTGTGCTAAACTGAATTATCTGAAATAAAACGATTTACATTTAATTTTATATATTGCTCAGCCAGATATTGGTGTAGGATACACTGGCTGCACCTCTGCAGAGGGGTAAGACCCCACCTCCCACCACAAGGAGTGTCATGGATATGACACTAAACAGTCTGATGGTGAGGTTCTGGTGATACTGGAACTTTGGGGAATGTGGAACACCCCTTCATTGCCATTACTCCCAGGTCCACTCTGCTCCAGAGTGGTAGCACCTGATAGGGCCCTATCTATAGGTCAAATAAAACTAAACTATGTACTTATGCTAAACTTCAATACTTTAAAAAGAACTGTTTTGACATTTAACTGTGTGGACAAAAACTATTCTTATACTAAACTGAATTGTTTGAATTGGAACTGTTGGACTAAACTGAATAACTTGAAATAGAAATGTTTTTGACAATTAAACTCTGTACTTATGTTAAACTGAATTGTTTGAAATGAAACTGTTTTTGTGTGCTAAACTGAATTGTTTGAAATAGAACTGATTATTTTCATAAAGATGGATTTGTCATTAAATAACCTACAAAAGTTGCCATAAAACCCAAACAACCAACCATTTGGTCTCTTCATCAAAGAAGCAATACAACATATAAACCAAAACACCAACAATATTTCACCACTTACAATGAGCAATTTACCCCCATGGACAATCACCAAACCTCATATAGATTTAACATTAATACAGCTGGAAAAAACACAACTAACTACCTTATCTGCCAAAAACAGATTCAAAGAACTTAGAGACAAATATTCAGACTATACTGCCTTTTTCACTGATGGGTCAAAAACTGTAGACAGAACAGGAGCAGCAGCCATCAATATAAATAACTACAAACCAATCAGACTTTCAAATATTGCTTCCATCTATTCAGCTGAATTACAAGCAATTAAAATAGCACTAGACATGATCAAGAACTCAGAGATGGATAAATCCGTAATATTCTCAGACTCTCTATCCAGTTTAGTAGCAATCCAAGAGGGAAACCAAAACCACCCATACATACAAGAGATACTAGAAACATATCACTATCTAAAAAACATTGGCAAAACAGTGATCTTGGCTCGGGTTCCTAGCTATGTGGGCATTAAGGGCAATCAAATGGCCAACACACTTGCAAAAGGAGCAACTAAAATGATGATAACAACTCTTAAACTTCCATTCACAGACTACAAAACCAAAATCAAACACTACACAAGAAGAAAATAGCAAACAATATGGGACATATCCCCAAATACCAAACTCTATTAAACTGGAAATCACAGAATCATTACCTAACCGAAGACAAGACATAATATTAAGCAGAATCAGAATTGGACGTATATACCAAACGCATACCTATCTGCTCAAGGGGGAAACTGCACTTTGGTGTACCTGATGCAATCAATTACTCACAGTCAGTCACATATTGATTGGCTGCAAAAAATATGAGAACTTTCGCAAGAAAAGCTACCAAGCAACAATCCTTGCCCTGCTATTCAAAGATTTATCTGTTTCTCAAATAATTGAGCACCTTAAAAAAAGAAACTATTTCCAACTCGTATAGAACAAACACTAAGTGCTCAAAATCTGTTTGACTGTGTATTACTGTTAAGTGAGCTTTGATGATCTAGACTTAGTTACCCATAAACTATTTGTTTTCAAATTATACATATCATATATATGTATAAACTGTGTTTGGCATTGAATAACTGGCTATGGTTGAAATGCCATAAAACCAAAACACAAACTCTCAGACAATCCTAACTGATTTTGGGCCATGCCCCACTTTGGTATTCTAAAATCCTAATGCCCCCCTGTAATATTTAATTCTTACATATTCAAAATTTTACTGCAATTCATATAAAGGAAGCTTAAAAGACCATTAACTTGGTCTCTAAATAAGCCCCACCAAAATATTGCATGCCCCACCTGTCGAGCATGTGCTCCACATTGGGAATTACTGCTTTAGGTGTATGTTTGGATTGGTTGGGTTTTATGGCATATCAACCCTTGTAATTTATTTAATGCCAAATTCTCTTTATACATATAAATCAAATGTATATGATTTGGTTTAGTTGGGTTTTATGGCATATCAACCTTTGTAGGTTATTTAATGCAAAATCCTCTTTATACACACACACATATATATATATATATATATAGGATTTGTAAATACATTTTGTTGATAACATTTTTAAATTAGCTCATTTTTTTACATACAATTAAATGGCTTCAAATATTTCTATCTTATACAAATCTATATACCATAAATTATTGGTTTGCACAAAGTAAAAATATAGGATTTGTAAATACATTTTGTTGATAACATTTTTAAATTAGCTCATTTTTTTACATACAATTAAATGGCTTCAAATATTTCTATCTTATACAAATCTATATACCATAAATTATTGGTTTGCACAAAGTAAAATGGTTTCAAGTATTGCTATGTAATTGTAACAATTCAACATCAGTCATTTGTTCGCACGCAGTTAAATAGATATACATATATGATTTGTAAGTGAATAGTTTGTAGGTAATTTAATTTTTAAATGAGTTAGAACTAATTTGTTTGCATTGTAGTATTGCTATTGTTTGCATGCAGTTAAATGGTTTCAATTATTGCTATTTATCACTAATAATTCTATTCAATATTTACCATTTTTTTCCAGACAATGAAGTGGTTACAAGTATTGCTATTTAACATTAATTCTTCTTTTCAACATTACTTCTTCGTTTGCTCACAGTTAAACGGTTCCAAGTATCTCTAACAATTCAATTTAACATCAGTCTTTTGTTTACGCAGTTAAATGATCAAACAGTTCTATTTACTATAACTCATTTGTTTGCAAACAGTTTAAATGTCAAACAATTCTATTTGACCCATAGATAGAACCCTATCAGGTACTACCACTCAGGGTCAAAGTGGACTTGAGAGCAATGGCATTATTCACCAGGGCTGGAGCCTCACCATCAGATGGTTTCATGTCATATCCAGGATACTCATTGGGTGGGTCTTACCCCTCTGCAGAGATGCAGTCGGTGTATTCTACAGCACCAACCTACTAGGCTCTGTTGGTGTTGGTAAATTCTCTTTGAAAATGGATAATCATTTAGAATGACTGGAAATCTGTTAGATGTTGTTGTTTTTTTCTTGGTGAATTTATGATTATTGAATAAATAAATAAAAACTACTGAGAGTTCCTCTTATTAATCTTTGGCTGAAAACCAAGGTGTATAACTGGTTTGTATTTGAGTGATATTTGATTTTGAAAGTCAAATTAGTAAAGAGATAAATAGTGGGAGATAGGAGTTACAGTTTGAGTAAGCAGAAATTTGGGGTTTTTTATTAGAATATATATATTAGGTTCAAATACGGTCACTGGAAGCAATTGGTGCCCAGTCTTTTTCACAAGACCTTCCTCCCATTATAACATTTGGTAACTAAAGGATGAAAGGTCACATAAATAACAATAATTATTTATTACTAAATTTGCTGATTATTTGTAACTAATAAAGTTCTTTTCTTGCCGAGATGACATTTTCCTTTGACTGGAGTAAAAAGGTTAATTTTCTCTTTTTTGAAAAGGCCATAACCTTTGTGACAAGAAATTGTGACTGTCATTAATAATTTCCGAGTTTTTCTCCAAGTCAGTACCAAAGTTTTTGTCATTCTTCTCTATGCAATTTCAAGTGCATTTATATTTTTTTATTAAAAAATGATTTGAAGAAACTTGTGTATTTTTGGAGTTGTCTGTTCTTTGTCTACTTGCATCATATAAAAACCATTTATAAAAATTGATTTTTATTTCTTCCTCATGAATAAGCTTAGCTTAAATCCTTCAAACGTTTTCACTTTGTTAAATTCGAAATAAAGTTATGGTTAGTTATATTTAGTAAGTTTTACTCAGTTTAGTACAAGGCCACAGTTGTATTTATCTTATCTTATCTTGTATTTATCTGTTTTAAATAAGTCTACAATAGATTATTACATTGACTTTTGAAACATCGATATTGTTAATAAGTATGAAGTGTTTACCTGTTTAGAATAATTGTGAACTTTCTTAATACATTGACTCTTAAAACATTGATATTGTTAATAAGTATGAAGTGTTTACCTGTTTAGAATAATTGTGAACTTTCTTAATACATTGACTCTTAAAACATTGATATTGTTAATAAGTATGAAGTGTTTACCTGTTTAAAATAATTGTGAACTTTCTTAATACATTTTCAAATATTTCAAATCAGTGTTTGCCAGTAAAAAATCATTATGAAGATATATTTCTATACTGTATATGATTGTTGAACTGATTTGACAAAAAATAACCCAACAAGGTTTGACATGCCATAAAACTAACAAATTTAGTATTGCCCTCAAATGTTCAATAAGGTTCAAACTCACTATATTTGTAATGGTTGGTAAAAGCCTATTTGACTAATTCATGCTGCATGTCAAGATTCCATTTTCAAGAAGATATTGAAGTCTGCAAAGGAAATATTTACATCGACATTATATTTTTCCTTTAAAGAGAGTTATATTTCTTATATGTATTAGATTCATAAACCACGTCATGACAGACTAGCATCTTGATTATATTTCTTATGAAATTCTCGGTAGACTGAATTCAGACTGTCCACCATTTTTGAAGGACTTATTTCCCAAATGATGACATGGAGTGGAAAGTAAATCTGTCTATTGCTGAGTTTCTGATAAAATTTGGTGACAATGGCTGCATTGAATAATTTTCAGTAGTGTGTGTCAAGAATTATTATAGACATTGGTCTAATAATCAAATCTGTAGTCTAGCATTATCTTGAATAATATGAATAATGAAGATTTAGGTTTTATAACCTTCAGAAACAAGATGGCTGAACACCATTTTGAAAGTTTATTGGAGTTAACAGGAGATACCACTGGTTGATTAGTCAGATTTTGTTGGCATATCATCTTGAATTTTTATTAGATAAAACATTGTCAACCATTTATAATGAGTATCTCTTTCATCTTTATTTTTGTTCTTTTATTTACCAGGCCATTGGTCTAATGAGTAGAGTGTTCACCAATGGTCTAGCAGACTAGAGTTCAATCCCAGGTTGCCTCATACCAAAGACTCAAAAACTGGTACTTGATACCGCCTTGCTTAACACTCAGCATTATAAGGTACAGATCAAGGGTAAAGTGGAATAATCCAGAGAAAAGGGAGCCCTCAGGTCACCCTTGACTAAGGTCACCAACTTTACTTACTTTATTTACATTATATATATATATATATATATATATATTTACGAACCCCTCCATTCGAATAGGATATGACACAAGGTCAATTTTTTTAAACGGAGTTTAACAGGTTTGAATTCGGAGTTTTCCTTCTCCTAGACTAGTTGCCTCACCAAGGCTGAAGAACCCAGTCTGCCCTACTATTTACCCATAGCTGGAGGGAGAATAATTGGATTCATACCTTTCCCAAGGGTATTAGTGCTATGTGAAATGCAATCAGTCTCATCCATGATTTGAACTCATTTTTATTTACATTATAGTCCTGTCAGCAGAGCTTAGTATCTGCTGTGACCTTAAAAACCCTGCTGAGGAGTATGACCTTTACAAAAAGAGGTGTCCTGGGTATGACATTAAACTGCTTCTGGTGGTGAAGTTCCACTTCCAAAACTTTGGAGAGTACAGAGTTGCTCTTATATTGCCATTATTCCTAGGTTCACACTGACCCAGAGTGATAGTACCTGTTAGGCTCCCATATATGAGTAAACTAGATATGTTTAAGGAACACCTCATACTATATAGTTGTCTGTGAATTATTTGTATTAAGAATGGTTGCTTGAAGGTATAGTTATTGATTATTATCAGTTAACTGAAACTATATAAAAGTGTGCAAGCAAATTATTATTAAACAGGAATACTTAATTTCATAGAACTGTGTTTAAATTTGTATTAGATAGGAATACTTGATATATAAGTGTGTGCCAATTATTTGTATTAGATAGGAATACTTGATATCATATAACTGTGTGGTAATTATTCATATTAGATAGGAACACTTGATATTATACAGCTGTGATTAAATTATTTGTATTAGATAGGAATACTTGATATCATATAACTATGTGCTATTTATTCATATTAGATAGGAACACTTGATATGATAGAACTGTGTACAAGTTATTTGTATTAGATAGGAATACTTGATATCATAGAACTGTGTGCAAATTATTTGTATTAGATAGGAATACTTAATATCATATGTGTGTAAATTATTTGTATTAGATAGGAATACTTAATATCATATCAGTGTGTGAAAATTATTTGTATTAGATAGGAATACTTGATATCATATAAGTGTGTTTAAATTATTTGTATTAGATAGGAATACTTGATATCATATAAGTGTGTGCAAATTATTTGTATTAGATAGGAATACTTGATATCATATAAGTGTGTTTAAATTATTTGTATTAGATAGGAATACTTGATATCATATAAGTGTGTGCAAATTATTTATATTAGATAGGAATACTTGATATCATATAAGTGTGTTTGAATTATTTGTATTAGATAGGAATACTTGATATCATATAAGTGTGTTTAAATTATTTGTATTAGATAGGAATACTTGATATCATATAAGTGTGTGCAAATTATTTGTATTAGATAGGAATACTTGATATCATATAAGTGTGTGCAAATTATTTGTATTAGATAGGAATACTTGATATCATATAAGTGTGTACAAATTATTTGTATTAGATAGGAATACTTGATATCATATAACTGTGTGCTATTTATTCATATTAGATAGGAACACTTGATATGATAGAACTGTGTGCAAATTATTTGTATTAGATAGGAATACTTGATATCATTGAACTGCCAACCCAAAATTCTGAAGAAACAACTACACAAGAAATGTAAATGTAAACATATGATGTACACAATTTCCCAATGTCTTCGTATAAAATATCAAACGAGTAGATTATGCTATTAAAATTAATCAATCACAAAAGTAAAATTCCCTAATCTCTTGGCATAAAATAACCCTAGACAGGTTGATTATGCCATTAAAATCAATCAA
>OY757927.1:3590924-3720924 GCA_963585895.1 Sepioteuthis lessoniana
ACTGTTTATTCATTTAACTGTGTGTAAACAAATGACTGATGTTTAATTGAATTGTTAGTGATACACAGCAATACGTGGAACGATTTAACTTTGTTGACTTATGTTTCCAAATCATATATATCTAATGTACAAGTATAAACTAGCTTTGGCATTAAATAACCAACAATGGTTGATATACCATAAAATCAAAACAAGTCTAATGTGTATATGAAATAAGCTTTAGTGTAAAGGTCTGTACAAAAAATAAAATTACTTTTTAAACATCTGGAAATTTAGAACCACTAAATAATGGAATGAAGAAAAATAAATAAGTTTCAGTAAATTGCATTCCAGAACAGGAAAGAAAATAAAGCATTGTCTAAGAGTGAGAGAGAATATCAAGCCTTCTTCAGACTAAAATATATTACCAATGTCATTTTAGATTTTCAAACATCCTTGTTATTAAGACAAGAGGGCATGAATAATGTTTGTGTTAGGTGAGCCCTGGGCCCTAAACCCTACAAGTTATCTCTCAAATGAGCCATACATAAATTTTCTGAATAAAGTTAGAAGAGAAAGAAAAAAAGGTTAATAAAGGATTGGAAGAATAAAGTATGGAATGAATAAGGTTTAGAAATGAGAAAAATGAAGAGAAGAAGTTAATATTGAAAAAAAGGGTGAGAGAGAAGGGTTAACTGGTTAGAATGTGAAAGAGATGAGGAAAGTTGAAAGAGAAGAAAAACCAGTCATATGAGTGAAGAAGAAAAAGGTAAGAGAGAAAAACAATAGGGGAGATTATGATAGAAAAGTGGAGAAAATTAAAAGGAAATCCACTCGTCATATGAGATAGTGAGATCAATCAGTTAGAATCTGACAAAAAAAAAAAAAAAAGACTGAAATGTAAGAGAGAGGGGCAATTTATCAAAATATGACAAAGAAAATTGAGGTAGAAGGAAATTGATCAGAATAAGAAGGAAAGAGAGAATGAGAGAGAAGCTGGTTAGAGTAACAGTATGAAAGAGAAAATGAAAGAGGATGAGAGAAAAATGTAAGAAGAGAAACTGAGGAAAAGAGAAATGGAAGAAAAGTGATGGAGAAGAAAGAAAAAGAAAATGAGTGAGGGTAAGAAAAAATGAGGAAGTAGGGAAACTGATTTGAGTAAGAGTGAGAGAGAGAAGATCAATCGTTCAAAATATGTGAGAGGAAGAAATATAAAGGATAAGAGAGAATGAAAATAAGAAAATCTTTTGAATTTGACAAGGAGAAATTTAAAATCTTTTTTTCAAAAAAGAAAGAAAGAAAAAAGTGCCAGAGAAGATTCCTTTGAAAAGAGAAAAAAGATGGTTTAAATTTTAGAGTAGTCAGAAGAATATAAAAAACAAGAGAAAAAAATGGTCGAAAGTTTTAAAAAAAAACAAAAAACCGAGTAATCTATATAACAATAAGTTTTCTAATTATAATTTATCATATATCTATCAGAAGAACCTGGCATTGCTCAGAAAATAATTATAATACTGAAACACATTTTCTTCTTGAAAAATTCCATTTCATTTACTTTCTGTACAAATGAGTCCTGTCTTATGAATTTTCTTCCAAAACGCCCCAGTAACCTCAGGAATTGGGCAGGTGCACTTCTACAGATAGCAATCTTATTCACTTTTTGGCATGAATTAAACCTTCTTATCAGTTTTGAGCTAAAATGTTCCAGGCAGCTCTGAGACCAGAGAATAATCCCTTACCAGTCTTTGCAAATGTTTTGAAAATGCTCTTTGAGGTCAAGGAAGTTCATATGCCAAGTTTTATCAAAATTGCTCTCTTAGGCTTGGGTTCCATAGGTTACAAACAAGCAAATATATATATATATATATATATATATATATATATAGTAGTATTAATCATATGATAATTATAATTTTGTATATTACCATAATATAGCAAAAATAGTGTTTTAATATTGAAAGCAAAAGACTTTTCTAATCACTTTGCAGCTTAATTAGAGCGTTAGGGTGTATGTTCATGCTTATCCCAGTCATTATAATTTCTCAAGGGAGATAACTATCAAATGTTAATTTTAGAGAAATTCCTCTTATCAAACTGATAACTAATAGAATGTCAGAACAACAGCCTCATTCCCAGAACCAAGCAAACTCTCAGACCTAAAAAAAAAACCTAACAAATTCAAAGCAACTGAAATGCATATCAGACTTGGATGACAAGTGAAACTGGATTTTTCTATTATCATGATTTGGTATCCATATGATTTCCTTGAGATGAATTTTCATAAACTTAGATTATTTTGTAAATCCCATATTTCCTCAAATATAAGGTGCGCTTTTCCCCAAAAAACTTAAGAAAATCAGCATTAGTTTCAAAAGTTCAAAGTTTGGCTTTAAGGCAGCTCATAGAAAGTTATTGTTTGGATGCCTTGTTACTATATAGTAAAGTTAGCGACCGTAGTCGAGGGTGACCCGAAGGCTCCCTTTTCGATAGCTACTACACCAAGGTGTAGGGGAGGGCGCTACTCCTTTCCCTGGATTGCTCCACTTTACCCTTGGTCTTTACCTTATAATGCTGAGTGTTAAGCAAGGTAGCATCAAGTACCATTTTTTGAGTCTTTGGCATGACCCGACCTAGGATTGGACCCAGGTCTCCCGGACCATTGGGGAACACTCTAACCATTAGACCAATGTCTGGTTTTGTTACTATATACTAACCTGCAAATATATCCTCCTAAGAATATTTCAATGCCTTGTGCCTATATTCAGACCTGCAAACTCCTCCTCCTAAGAATGTTTCAATGCCGAATTCCTATTTACTGACCTTCAAATATTTCCTCCTAAGAATATTTTAATGCAGAGTTCCTATATGCTGACCTGCAAACACCTCCTCCGAAGAACATTTCAATACCTTGAGCCTCTATACTTGACCTCCACACACCCCTTTCTAAGAATGTTTCAATGCTTTGTGCCTATATACTGACCTGCAAACACCTCTTTGTAAGTATGTTTCAATGCGAGTGCCTATATACTGACCTGCCAACACCTCCTAAGAATATTTCAATGCCATGTTCCTATATGCTGACCTGCAAAAACCTCCTCCTAAGAACGTTTCAATACCTTGTGCCTATATATTGACCTGCAAACACCTTGTAAAAATGTTTCAATGCTTTGTTCCTATATACTGACCTGCGCCACCCCCTCCTAAGATTGTTTTAATGCCTTGCGCCTATATACTGACCTGCAAACCTCTCCTTATAAGAATGTTTCAATGATGAGTTCTAATATACAGACCTGCAAATATCTTCTCCTAAGAATGTTTCAATACGTAGTTCCTATATACTGACCTCCAGAATGTTTTGATACCCATTGCCAATATAATGACCTCCAAACACCTCTTTTTAAGAATGTTTTGATGCCCATTGCCAATATACTGACCTACAAACACCTCTTCCTCAAAATCACCAAAAATGAATTCTGCATGCCAAGTTCAAATCATAGATATGGCTGTTTGTGTTTCACTTCATGCTAATGCCCTTGGGAAAGGCATAAATCTATCTCTTCTTTTTTTCCTCTCCTCCTTTAGGCTCCTTGACCTGGTTATGGCAACTGACCTAGCTTTAATCCCTCATTATCAGGAGAATATTGTAGAGTCGTTTTTTTTATAAACTGAGTAAAGCTGGTTTGAATTGTGAATTACCCTTCTATGAAACTAATTAACTTGTCTACCCTACTATTTACCTATAGCTGGTCGGGGAGAACAGATGGATTCATGCATTTCCCAAGGGCATTAGCACAAAGTGAAATACACACAGCCTTATCCAGGACTTGAAATTCTCTCACCAATTTTATTTATGTATTTCATGTATGGAAAAATGCAACCCAGTTATTCATTGATTTGTCCGAGTTGTCTCCATTGGGCAGTTCTGATTTTCCTTTGTGCCACAATCTCCCTGTTCTTTTAGATTCCTCAGGCTGTAAAACACAAAAAAAATTGTTTATTTTCTTTATTTTTTAGTTATTTTCATTTCTAAAATTATATATATATATATATAGAGAGAGAGAGAGAGAGAATTTTAAAATTACAGCCCCAACATATACCTTTTCATATATTACCACATTAATCCAAAGTCTGATGATCATGGTAACACTTGAAACTCTCTTAGGTTTTAAATCAGCTCTGCTTAAGTTAATTTTTGTATTTTTTGTCATTAATCATAGTTATATGTATGTATGTGTAGAGAGAGAAAGAGTTTACTATATTTATAAATAAAGACCGTACAATATTGGTGATTGAACATCACCAAGTGCCATTGTCTAAACTATCTTAACTTACATGGTTTATTCAGTAAATAAGGTGAATTTTACCTAAGGAGTTGGCAATAGGAAATACTGTTTACTATTTCTATTTTTTAAGAAAATAAATATTGATGAGTCCTTTCGTGTCCCAGAAAATTTGACCTTCTTAACTGACCAACATGCCCAGAACTTTTCCTTTACTGGAAAGTCAAAGTATTTCCTCTCCATGGACTATCTTTTCTACTCAGGCTTGTAGTGCTAAACCCATGTTTAGCCAAGTTATAAACATTTTTAGACTAAACCAAGTTTTTCCATATACATTTCACATTCTTTGGAAAATTTCACAAGGTTAGTATCAGAAATTTCATAACAGATTTCTATTCAACCTGGAGCACTCTGATATATTACCATTTTGAATAGCTACAAAAAAGTATCTTTGCAAGATAAATAATTTTTGCTATAAAATAAATCCATACAATACAGGGATTACATTTATGAAAAAAAATGTATTTTGCTTTTTTCAAAAAGATTCCCCTTTTATTATTGAATCACCCTTTTATATATATATATACACACACACACACACACACGCGCATGTTAGAAAAGTAAGGTACAAACATTTATTACTCCATGCTTATAACTATACAAATAAGACGTTATGCTCATTACCAGCACTACTATGCTACTTTTCCATGTAATCACCATCAATATTGATGCACTTGTCTCATTGATGCTCAAATACATATTCTCCTCAAAGAACATGGCATCAATTGGTTTGGGACCTAACAAGATGATATTTGTGAGCCAAATTCATGTTGTTAGACTCAACAACTTTTCTTTATATAATATTTTTATGATTATGAAGAGTAATTTTGTTTAAGTCAATATTTTAAGATAAGAAGTTGAAAGAAATCTATATTCCTTGAAAAATATTGAATTAAAACCTCTCAGGATGTTTTTATTTTTAATAGTTTGAACTATATTTTATCAACCTGAGTCCTGAATTATCATTAGTGTTTTTGTAACATTGCTTGTTTCTTTCTGGTGTCAACACTGATATACATACACACACACACACACATATATATATATATATATATATATATATATATTAAACTTGGATGAATATATATATATAATTGTCTTTTAATTGGAAAAGTCTGCAATAAATAAAAATTAATTCTCATATATATATATATATATATTCATCCAAGTTTAATTAAAGACCACAGAACTTAGCTCTTTTATGATCTTATTACGTTTTGTCTCTTACTTTCTTGCTAGTTTTTTGTACCAGAATGTAATTGATTGAGAAGTAGCCCTAAGTTTTGCTACAAACACTTTGTCATAGGAATTTTTTTTTCTTGTTTGGGCCCAATATTTATTTTGTTGGAAGGGTTTATTTTTAATGCCAGTACTTTAGTTAACAAGTTAGTTGTTAAAGATATTAAGTGTATTAATAGCAGCGTTGAACACTCTTTTATTTAATACTGATAGCTTCAAGAATTTGTAAGAATTTTTTGTTGGTATTTTTCTATATGATTTTAATTTTATTGATGAGGATTTTTTCTTATTTCAGCAGATGTGAATCTAGAGGTGCTAATGTTATGTGGTGTAGTTATATGTTTTTTGATGGTATCAGATAAGTGGTATGTAAGACGACAAGAGAGGGTAGTGGTTGTATGGTTAATGGAGGTATTAGGGGTTTGTATTGTTTTCAAGAGACACTCCTAAAAAGGACATATGAATTTGTAAACTACATTGGAGTGGGTTAGGTAGGATGTAGGGAAGTTTGATATGATTGAAAGTGCTTTGGAGCAAAATTTAGGGCAACTTCTTGATCAATTGGACCCTGTTACAAAGAAACTAGCAAGAAATCTTAAGGAAAAACATAAGATCATAAAACAATTTATCTGCTCTTTAACCAAACTTGTGTAGATAATGTGTATATCTATATATAGTTTCTAGATGAAATCTATTTTGATCTTATGGGTTTTTTATAACTTGTCAAATTTTACTTATTTCAAAAAGATACATTCAAACATTTTTTAAAAGATTAACTGACTGAAGGATTTTCTTTTTTCTTATAGGGAAGACCAAAAAGTTTAGAAGTTTTTAACTTAGCATTGTAATTTGGTTCTTGAGTTTTAAGAAACATGAATTATCAGTTCTACCATAATGTAAAAAAAAAATGCAAGTACCAGTTCCACTATTGTTTTTTGTCAATAAAAGATTGGTGATACTCTCTCACTGGAACCAACATCTGACAGGAGTCTTGTGTCAAATTTATTACAACTGTGACATTTTTAGCAATAAGGACAAGATTTTTTTCAAGACATAACAATGTTATGATGTTTGGATGGGTACTGCCTTTATCTGGACCATGTGGAACAATTTTTATAGCAAATGAAAATATACAAAGAAAATTGCTGTCTGAGAAAAAAAAACCTGAAAAATACCTTAAAAGTAACTTAGGCTATGGAGTTGGTAATGATAGATGTCAGCTAATGAGAGAGAGAGAGAGAGAGAGAAAGTGAGAGAGAGAGAGTTCTTTTATTGACCTATAACAATGGCAGAATTGAAACTTCAATTTTCCTTACACATTTGTAGAATTTGTGCTTTTATTTTTTTAAATCAGGAATTATAGTGCTTAAGTTTTATTATTTTGCTTGCATAGTACCCATCAAATATTATTCAATTATCAATGAATGGATCCCTTCTTCTTAGGATGATTTCATGACTTACTGACTTCAGAATATGAAGACAAAATTGCCTATTGTGATATGACTGTGGAATTTGATCCTCTCAATTCAGTGACCCTTGAAGTCATCCATAAGAAATTGGGGTATCAGAAAGTGTCCCCTCTTAAAGCTCTGAAGAAATTGACCAGTATTTTGGGTACTGCCAAATAACTCCCATTATTTTGAGAAATACTTGGGTGAGACTAAAGTTCTGCAATATTTTGGTATCTCTTAGTTTGCAGTGCACAATTGAAGGTGCAATGTAGTCTAATTTGTGAATTTATACTTTATGAGTTTAAATTTTGCTATAACAGTATAGATGCAACCAAAAGCAACATGTGGTGCAAAAGATGAAGGCACAATTAATCACAATACAATAACCAGAAGGTATCAGAAATTTCATTTCAAGTTGTAAGAACCTTGATGATTAGGCAAAGTCAGGTGGGCATAAAATCAAGGATTCTGAGTTTGTTCTCCAAGCTATAGAGGCAAATTTGACAAGTAGCACTTGGAGAGTATCAGGTGAGTTCAATTTGTCATCTTTACAACCTCAACAACAGCATCCAAATCAGCTGAATTGTGCCTCAGGTTACCAAAATATTGCAAAACTTTTGCCTTAACTTGATATTAGTACGACACCCTGAGGGTCAAAGAGGTTATTGGAGAGAAGATGGGTGTCTCCAAGCTTCTGCCATTGCCTTGAGAAATGCTCCGAATAAAAATACTCCAATTATCTAATAGGTAGACACATTTCCATACAATAATTATATATATATGTATATATCTTATTTCCTTTGGAATAACTACATTCTGATAAACAGAAAGGTCTTCCCAATTGACCATGACCTCATACTTCAGACTAATGTGTTAGATTCTTAGATATCTTGTCTAGAAGAAACATGTCCTCTACCCTTTATGTCTGAGACTGGAATCAGTCAGAATCAAGTTTTCAGTGCTAGTGTATTTCTAACCATCATAATGCAATGTCAGTATTCATAATAACTTGATCGCAGTGCAATTTAACAGTCACTTGATATTCACTACCTCAAATCACTTTATGATCAAAATAACTATTTGTTCACAAATGTTTGAAAGTCCTCAGTACATCTGATGCTGAGATGAAATCATCATTTTCAAGATATAATTCTAAATTCTCACGATGAGGCGTCACTGCTATCCTTCTTTGTATTTTTGGATTACCATTCAGCAAGGTAAAACTTTAGAATTCTTATTTTTAGACCAAGTTTTTACTTTGACATCTTCACCATTTTCTTCTTCTTCTTTGCTACACTCAAATTATGCAGCTACTTTGTTAGATTTCTCTCTTTCTTAGCTTTCATTCCTTTTCTTACTTAGCTCTCATTCCTCCTCTTTCTTAACTCTCACTCCTTCTCTTTCTTAGTCCTCATTCCTTCTTTTTCTTAGCTCTCATTCCTTCTTTTTCTTAGCTCTCTTTCTATCTCTTTCTTAACTCTCATTTCTTCTGTATCTTAGCTCTCATTCCTTCTCTTTCTTAACTCTCACTCCTTCTCTTTCTTAGTCCTCATTCCTTCTTTTTCTTAGCTCTCATTCCTTCTTTTTCTTAGCTCTCATTCCTTCTCTTTCTATCTCTTTCTTAACTCTCATTTCTTCTGTATCTTAGCTCTCATTCCTTCTCTTTCTTAACTCTCACTCCTTCTCTTTCTTAGTCCTCATTCCTTCTTTTTCTTAGCTCTCATTCCTTCTCTTTCTTAACTCTCACTCCTTCTCTTTCTTAGTCCTCATTCCTTCTTTTTCTTAGCTCTCATTCCTTCTTTTTCTTAGCTCTCTTTCTATCTCTTTCTTAACTCTCATTTCTTCTGTATCTTAGCTCTCATTCCTTCTCTTTCTTAACTCTCACTCCTTCTCTTTCTTAGTCCTCATTCCTTCTTTTTCTTAGCTCTCATTCCTTCTCTTTCTTAACTCTCACTCCTTCTCTTTCTTAGTCCTCATTCCTTCTTTTTCTTAGCTCTCATTCCTTCTTTTTCTTAGCTCTCATTTCTTCTCTTTCTTAACTCTCACTCCTCCTCTTTCTTAGTCCTCATTCCTTCTTTTTCTTAGCTCTCATTCCTTCTTTTTCTTAGCTTTCTTTCTATCTCTTTCTTAACTCTCATTTCTTCTCTATCTTAGCTCTCATTCCTTCTCTTTCTTAACTCTCACTCCTCCTCTTTCTTAACTCTCACTCCTCCTCTTTCTTAGTCCTCATTCCTTCTTTTTCTTACCTCTCATTCCTTCTCTTTCTTAGCTTTCTTTCTATCTCTTTCTTAACTCTCATTTCTTCTGTATCTTAGCTCTCATTTCTTCTCTTTCTTAACTCTCACTCCTTCTCTTTCTTAGTCCTCATTCCTTCTTTTTCTTAGCTCTCATTCCTTCTTTTTCTTAGCTTTCTTTCTATCTCTTTCTTAACTCTCATTTCTTCTGTATCTTACCTCTCATTTCTTCTCTTTCTTAACTCTCACTCCTTCTCTTTCTTAGTCCTCATTTCTTCTTTTTCTTAGCTCCCATTTCTTTTTTTTTCTTAGCTTTCTTTCTATCTCTTTCTTAAGTCTCATTTCTTCTGTATCTTAGCTCTCATTCCTTCTCTTTCTTAACTCTCACTCCTCCTCTTTCTTAACTCTTACTCCTGCTCTTTCTTAGTCCTCATTCCTTCTTTTTCTTAGCTTTCTTTCTATCTCTTTCTTAACTCTCATTTCTTCTGTATCTTAGCTTTCATTCCTTCTCTTTCTTAACTCTCACTCCTCCTCTTTCTTAACTCTTACTCCTCCTCTTTCTTAGTCCTCATTCCTTCTTTTTCTTAGCTCTCATTCCTTCTCTTTATTAGCTTTCTTTCTATCTCTTTCTTAACTCTCATTTCTTCTGTATCTTAGCTCTCATTCCTTCTCTTTCTTAACTCTCACTCCTCCTCTTTCTTAACTCTTACTCCTCCTCTTTCTTAGTCCTCATTCCTTCTTTTTCTTAGCTCTCATTCCTTCTTTTTCTTAGCTTTCTTTCTATCTCTTTCTTAACTCTCATTTCTTCTGTATCTTAGCTCTCATTCCTTCTCTTTCTTAGCTTTCTTTCTATCTCTTTCTTAGTCCTCATTCCTTCTTTTTCTTAGCTCTCATTCCTTCTTTTTCTTAGCTTTCTTTCTATCTCTTTCTTAACTCTCATTTCTTCTGTATCTTAGCTCTTATTCCTTCTCTTTCTTAACTCTCACTCCTTCTCTTTCTTAGTCCTCATTCCTTCTTTTTCTTAGCTCTCATTCCTTCTCTTTCTTAACTCTCACTCCTTCTCCTTCTTAGTCCTCATTCCTTCTTTTTCTTAGCTCTCATTCCTTCTTTTTCTTAGCTTTCTTTCTATCTCTTTCTTAACTCTCATTTCTTCTGTATCTTAGCTCTCATTCCTTATCTTTCTTAACTCTCACTCCTTCTCTTTCTTAGTCCTCATTCCTTCTTTTTCTTAGCTCTCATTCCTTCTTTTTCTTAGCTCTCATTCCTTCTCTTTCTTAACTCTCACTCCTTCTCCTTCTTAGTCCTCATTCCTTCTTTTTCTTAGCTCTCATTCCTTCTTTTTCTTAGCTTTCTTTCTATCTCTTTCTTAACTCTCATTTCTTCTGTATCTTAGCTCTCATTTCTTCTCTTTCTTAACTCTCACTCCTTCTCTTTCTTAGTCCTCATTCCTTCTTTTTCTTAGCTCTCATTCCTTCTTTTTCTTAGCTCTCATTCCTTCTCTTTCTTAACTCTCACTCCTTCTCTTTCTTAGTCCTCATTCCTTCTTTTTCTTAGCTCTCATTCCTTCTTTTTCTTAGCTCTCATTCCTTCTCTTTCTTAACTCTCACTCCTTCTCTTTCTTAGTCCTCATTCCTTCTTTTTCTTAGCTCTCATTCCTTCTTTTTCTTAGCTCTCATTCCTTCTCTTTCTATCTCTTTCTTAACTCTCATTTCTTCTGTATCTTAGCTCTCATTCCTTCTCTTTCTTAACTCTCACTCCTCCTCTTTCTTAATCCTCATTCCTTCTTTTTCTTAGCTCTCATTCCTTTTCTTACTTAGCTCTCTTTCTATCTCTTTCTTAACTCTCATTTCTTCTGTATCTTAGCTCTCATTCCTTCTCTTTCTTAACTCTCACTCCTTCTCTTTCTTAGTCCTCATTCCTTCTTTTTCTTAGCTCTCATTCCTTCTTTTTCTTAGCTTTCTTTCTATCTCTTTCTTAAGTCTCATTTCTTCTGTATCTTAGCACTTATTCCTTCTCTTTCCTAACTCTCACTCCTCCTCTTTCTTAGTCCTCATTCCTTCTTTTTCTTAGCTCTCATTCCTTCTCTTTCTTATCTTTCTTTCTATCTCTTTCTTAACTCTCATTTCTTCTGTATCTTAGCACTTATTCCTTCTCTTTCCTAACTCTCACTCCTCCTCTTTCTTAGTCCTCATTCCTTCTTTTTCTTAGCTCTCTTTCTATCTCTTTCTTGACTCTCATTTCTTCTGTATCTTAGCTCTCATTCCTTCTCTTTCCTAACTCTCACTCCTCCTCTTTCTTAGTCCTCATTCCTTCTTTTTCTTAGCTCTCATTCCTTTTCTTACTTAGCTCTCTTTCCTTCTCTTTCTTAACTCTCACTCCTCCTCTTTCTTAGTCCTCATTCCTTCTCTTTCTTAACTCTAACTCTTTCTTTTTCTTACCTCTCATTCTTTCCCTCTTAGCTCTCATTCCTTCTCTTTCCTAACTCTCACTCCTCCTCTTTCTTAGTCCTCATTCCTTCTTTTTCTTAGCTCTCACTCCTCCTCTTTGTTAGCTCTCATTCCTTCTTTTTCTTAGCTTTCTTTCTATCTCTTTCTTAACTCTCATTTCTTCTGTATCTTAGCTCTCATTCCTTCTCTTTCTTTACTCTTACTCCTTCTCTTTCTTAGTCCTCATTCCTTCTTTTTCTTAGCTCTCATTCCTTCTTTTTCTTAGCTTTCTTTCTATCTCTTTCTTAACTCTCATTTCTTCTCTATCTTAGCTCTCATTCCTTCTCTTTCTTAACTCTCACTCCTTCTCTTTCTTAGTCCTCATTCCTTCTTTTTCTTAGCTCTCATTCCTTCTTTTTCTTAGCTCTCATTCCTTCTCTTTCTTAGCTCTCTTTCTATCTCTTTCTTAACTCTCATTTCTTCTGTATCTTAGCTCTCATTCCTTCTCTTTCTTAACTCTCACTCCTTCTCTTTCTTAGTCCTCATTCCTTCTTTTTCTTAGCTCTCATTCCTTCTCTTTCTTAATTCTCACTCCTTCTCTTTCTTAGTCCTCATTCCTTCTTTTTCTTAGCTCTCATTCCTTCTTTTTCTTAGCTTTCTTTCTATCTCTTTCTTAACTCTCATTTCTTCTCTATCTTAGCTCTCATTCCTTCTCTTTCTTAACTCTTACTCCTTCTTTTTTTCTACCTTTATTGTTTACTATTTTGATTCTGCTCTTTAACTTTTTTCTTCTTTTTTCTGTTCTTTTCAACTCATTTTCTTTTTTTAACTTTTTACTTTTTATTTCGTCATTCCTTCCATCCTAATTGGCTGTTGAATTTGTGTCTTTGCAGATAGCTAAACTCCTACCCGCTCTTAGAGCCCTTGATATGACACTGGGGAATATGAAGTACCTCTTCATTAATACTACTCTCAGGTCCACCTTGAACTGGAGTTATTCTACCTATTAGGGTCCATTTATGGGTCAAATAGAATTGTTTAATTCTTTACTATAATTGAAACCATTTAACTGTCTGCAAAAAAATAATATTACTATTAGATATGAATAGTTGAAAGCATTTAAATGTGTAAAAACAAATGTGCTCCGGCTCATTTAAATATTACCAACATCATACCTTCATTTTTCTTTCTTTTATTCTTATCTTCACCAAAATCTCATTTGCCCAGTCAGCTGGGGCTGTAGAATACACTGACTGCATCTCTGCAGGGAGGTAACCCCCCCAATGAGTGTCCTGGATATGACACTAAACAGTGCCATTGCTCCCATGTCCATTCTGGCCTGGCATGGTAGCACCTGACAGGGCCCTATCTATGAGTTAAATAGACCTACCAGCATACTTATACTGAACCGAATTGTTTGATTAAACTGAATAGCTTGAAATAGAAATGTTTTTGACAATTAAACTGTACTTACATTTAAACTGCATGCTTATGCTAAACTGAATTATTTGAAGTAGAACTGTTTTTTGATATTGAAACAGTATTTACACTAAACTGAATTGTTTAACATAGAACAATTAACTGTGTGTCAACAAAATCTGTACTTATACTTAGCTGAATTAGAACTGCTTGGCTAAACTGAATAGCTAAAAATATAAATGTTTTATACAATTAAACTGAGTACTTTGGCCTAGGGGTTAGAGTGTTCACCAATGGCCCGGGAGACCTGGGTTCAGTCCCAGGTCGAGTCATACCAAAGACTCAAAAAATGGTACTTGATGCCTCCTTGCTTAGCACTCAGCATTATAAGGTACGGATCAAAGGTAAAGTAGAGCAATCCAGGGAAAGGAGTAGCACCCTCCCCTACACCTTGGTGTAGTAGCTATCGAAAAGGGTTACCCTTGACTATGGTCGCCAACTTTACATTGTAACTGTACTTACACTAAACTGAATTGTTATATATAACTGCTTGAATAGTTTGAAATAGAAATTAAACTGTGTACTTATGCTAAACTGAATTGTTTGAAATTCAACTGTTTTTGACATTGAAACTGTACTTACACTAAACTGAATTGTTATATATAACTGCTTGAATAGTTTGAAAAATAGAAATTAAACTGTGTACTTATGCTAAACTGAATTGTTTGAAATTCAACTGTTTTTGACATTGTAACTGTACTTACACTAAACTGAATTGTTATATATAACTGCTTGAATAGTTTGAAATAGAAATTAAACTGAGTACTTATGCTAAACTGAATTGTTTGAAATTCCACTGTTTTTGACATTGTAACTGTACTTACACTAAACTGAATTGTTATATATAACTGCTTGAATAGTTTGAAAAATAGAAATTAAACTGAGTACTTATGCTAAACTGAATTGTTTGAAATTCCACTGTTTTTGACATTGTAACTGTACTTACACTAAACTGAATTGTTATATATAACTGCTTGAATAGTTTGAAATAGAAATTAAACTGTGTACTTATGCTAAACTGAATTGTTTGAAATTCCACTGTTTTTGACATTGTAACTGTACTTACACTAAACTGAATTGTTATATATAACTGCTTGAATAGTTTGAAATAGAAATTAAACTGTGTACTTATGCTAAACTGAATTGTTTGAAATTCCACTGTTTTTGACATTGTAACTGTACTTACACTAAACTGAATTGTTATATATAACTTCTTGAATAGTTTGAAATAGAAATTAAACTGTGTACTTATGCTAAACTGAATTGTTTGAAATTCAACTGTTTTTGACATTGAAACTGTACTTACACTAAACTGAATTGTTATATATAACTGCTTGAATAGTTTGAAATAGAAATTAAACTGAGTACTTATGCTAAACTGAATTGTTTGAAATTCAACTGTTTTTGACATTGTAACTGTATTTACACTAAACTGAATTGTTATATATAACTGCTTGAATAGTTTGAAATAGAAATTAAACTGTGTACTTATGCTAAACTGAATTGTTTGAAATTCAACTGTTTTTGACATTGTAACTGTATTTACTCTAAACTGAATTGTTATATATAACTGCTTGAATAGTTTGAAATAGAAATTAAACTGAGTACTTATGCTAAACTGAATTGTTTGAAATTCAGCTGTTTTTGACATTGTAACTGTACTTACACTAAACTGAATTGTTTTATATAACTTCTTGAATAGTTTGAAATAGAAATTAAACTGTGTACTTATGCTAAACTGAATTGTTTGAAATAGAACTGATTATTTACATAGAAATGGATTTGGCATTAAATAAACTACAAATGGTTGATATGCCATAAATCCAACCAACCAACCCTCATTTTTTTCCATCTTCACCTATAATTTTTCTTTATTTTTCAATTTTTTCTTCCATATCATTCTTCATTTTTCTTTCATTATCCTCTATTCCCCTTCTCCATTTACAATCTTTATTTGTTAAGTTCTCTTGTTTCTTTGATTCCTTTTATTATCTTCATCTTTTCCTCATTTTTTTGCTTCTTCTGTTATCATCAAGTCGATCTAATATCACAGAGTTCTGACTCATTCTCTCCATTCTTTTTTCACTATCACGCTTTCATTTTTTTTTTTTTTTTTTTTTTTTACCATTTTCATCTTCCTACATTCTTCTTTCATTTCATTGCCTAGTCAGCTAAGGCTGTAGAATACAGCAACTGCTTCTCTGCAGAGGAGTAAGACACCCCCCCCCTCTAATGAGTATCCTGGTATGACACTAAACAATCTGATGGTGAGGTTCCAGTAATGCTGGAGCTTTGGGGAATGCAGAGTTGCCTTTCATTACCATCACTCTCTAGCCTGGAGTGGTAGCACCTGATAAGAGTCCTATCTATGGGTTAAATAGAACTAAACTGCATACCCATGCTAAATTGAATTGTTTGAAATAGAACTGTTTTGACTTTTAATTGTGTGTAAACAAAATCTATAATTATACTAAACTGAATTGTTTGAATTAGAACTGTTTGACTAAACTAAATAGCTTGAAATAGAAATATATTTGACAATCAAACTGTTGAAATAGAAAGATTTTTGACAATTGAACTGTGTGCTTATGCTAAAGTGAATTGTTTGAAATGGAACTGTTTTAACATTTAACTGTGTCTAAACAAAATCTATACTTATACTAAACTGAATTTTTTGAAATAGAGCTGTTTGACTAAACTGAGTAGCTTGAAATAGAAGTGTTTTTTACAATTAAACTATGTACTCATGCTAAACTGAAATGTTTGAAATAGAACTGATTATTTATATAAAAATGGATTTGGCATTTAAAACCTACAAAGGTTGATATGCTATAAAACCCAACCAACCATGTTTCATTTTTTTTTTTTTTTCCTTGTGACTTTTCTTTGAATTTTTTGTTCATTTATTTCCTTCTTACTTCTTCTTTGGGTATAACACTAAACTAAATCTTGGGCCGAGTTTCCAGTTTCTGGTGCTCGGGGGAATTTGGAGTACTCTCTCATTGCCATTGTTATATCAGCATATGGTTGCAAGGAAAGAACAAAAAACACAGTTGCAAAAACAAAGAACACAAAGGCACGTAAAATTTTTAAAATTATATTGAAAACAAAGAAGTAAAAAGTTCAAATAACCGGGTTTGTATAAACATATTGATATGGAATTAAAGAAAGTAAAAAAATTTCCTGTGCTTAATAGTGGTAGGATTGTTAGACTTATGCACATGTGGTCAATCATTTGTTATGAGTGTGGAGAGGAGAGGGGTTTTTGGTGTTTTAAGACTTAGTGGCTTCCTTCAAAGTGGAGAAGAGGAAACTCCATATGGGTGATGTGTGGTTTCAAGTTTCACCTATCTCTCTCTCTCTCTCTCTCTCTCTCTCTCTCTCTCTCTCTCAGAGCTGGAGTTCTAGTGTGCAGGTGTCATTTTCCTTCTTTTAATCTGACTCCGCTGTCGAGAAATTTGTCTTTTATAGTGTTTTTGTCTTCCAATCGGATCAAATTGGGTTTTCTTTGAAGGTCACAGATTGGGCAAAAATTTACTTTTAGTTATTTTTATTTTTTGATAAATTTCATTGACATTTTGCTATGTGCTGTGACCCTATGTGCAGAAGCCTCTTTTTCCATTTTGAAGAAAGTCTCAGCACCAATAATATCCAGTGAATGCTCTTTTGTGTGTACAATAAATTAGAAGAAATCTCTTTCAGTCATATAACACGATTACTCTCAGGTTCATACTCACCCCAAGAGGTAGTACCTGTTAGGGTTCCATCTGTGTGTTGACTCTATGTGAAAATTATTATTATTAGATAGAAATACTTGATACCATAACTGTGTAAATTATTTGTATTAAGAATAGTTATCTGAGGCTATAATTTTGTACTCAGGTTTATTAGTTACTTAAAACTATACAACTGTGTGCAAGCAAATAATTATTATTTGACAGAAGGAGTTATTTGAAACCATAAAATTGCGTATGAATTATCAGGAATACTTGATGTTATGCATATAAATGATTTGTAATATGTATTTCTGGGCAACATTTTCTCTTTTAAACATATTTGATTAAATAGGACGGACACCTTGTATTTGCCTATTCTTTGATCCATTCAAGTCTTCATATGAGATATTTGACTTTGGGATGGAATGTACTAAGAAAAATTTCATGTATTTCCCTAATTACTTTTGGCCTCAACTGAAACCTTCTTCAGAGGAGTGAATAATGAAATGACAAACTCAATGACAAATCATATACATTTGCATAAAGAGTAGAAGGAAGAATAAGTGGGAGGGTAATTTATGGAAGAAAATAATTTTACTGGATGTAAGATGAAAAATCGGAAAGAAATGTGCTACAGGCATTTTAGAATGTGGCTGCTATGTTCAAAGTTTATTTTTTGTTTAAGGAAGGTTTGTTAATATTTATATGGAGAATTTCAAGAATTTGTATATTTTTTCTTTTTTTTTTTTTTTAATATAATATGGAGGTATTTTCTGGGAGAATTTTTCTCGATTAAACATGTTTAAATAAATGGTTGTAGATAAATAAAAAAAAAAGGGCATTTAAAAAAAGCAATGGAAAATCCAAGATAGTTATGATTATAATCAAAAATTTCCAAATGAATTAAATGTTGTCTTTAAATGATCCATAAGGAGTTGATATGCCACTAAATAAATAAACCTAACCAAACTTTTTTGACTTTATATTCCTTTTTTTTTTTTTTAGCATTTTTTCTTCATCTTCCTTTATTTTTCTTCTCTCCTACTTCTTCTTTCATTTTCTTCCTTCTTCACTGATGATCTTCCTTGATTTAATTTTTTTTTTTCTATTATTCCTTCATTTTTCTTTTTATTTATATTCTCCTCTCCTTTTTCTTTATATTATTTTCTTTATTTCTTGAAATTCTTTCATTTCTATCATCCCTTTATTTTTCTTTCTTGGTGCCAAACTAAGCTTTGCAGAACAGAATGTTTTGATTACAATATCTATGGTCAGTGAAATTACATTACAGACCATTCATCACCAGAAAGTACTCTATGAATCCTATTTACCAACCCCTCCGCTCGGGCAGGATATGACACAAGGTCAATTTTTAAGCAGAGTTTAACAGGTTTGAATTCAGAGTTTTCCTTCTCCTAGACTGGTTGCCTCACCCAGTCTGTCCTACTATTTACCCATAGCTGAGGGGAGAACAATTGGATTCATAGCTTTCCCAAGGGTATTAGTGCTATGTGAAATGCAATCTGTCTCGTCCAGGATTTGAACTCGTGTCGCTGTATCCATTTTCTACGACGATAACCATTACACCACGGGCACCTCCTATTAATGATTATTAAACTTAGATTAGTCTGGCACAAGACTTCTATGAATTAGTATATATGGGAGACATATAAGCATAGTTTTATGATTGCATGGCCAGAAATCAAAATTCAATTGACAATGGAGATATAACATAAATGAATGATTTCTTGTTTTCTATATTGGAAAGCTTGGTTTTTGGGAAGTTATTTAGTAGAATTGCCACTTTCCAAGAACCAATATTAGCATGTATAGCTATGATATATTAACACAGAACAGAAGGAAAGACAGAATCATTTAAAGATATAAGAACATTTAACCTTTTATATACATATATATCTACAAGAATTATTAAAAGGAAGAATAATTAATTGTTTTTAATAATAGAATTATACAAATATTGTTCTATGAATAAGTAGTAAGTCGAAAAAGTTAAAAAAAAAAGAAGGCTTTTTCTTCATTTTTCTTTTTTATTTCATTTCCTCATTTTCCATCATATTTTCTTCCTTCATTTTCCTTTCTTTTATCTTTGTTTGTTTGGATACACAAAGACCATTCAATAAATAAGAGGAATTTCTTAAAAACAGTCAAATACACTTTTCATTTAGAATTTTTTCCATAAATGTAAACTCTACTTTGTTTCAAATTGACTTATAGCAAAAATTATTTTAATGTTGCAAAAATATTTTGTGGCTATTTAGAATTGTAGCAAACCAAGCAGAATGCACCAAGCTTGAACAGAGGTCTGTCATCAAATTTTTGCTGGCTGAGAAGTGCAAACCATATGAAATTTATAGAAGAAAATGTAGTGTGTATAGAGAGGCATGAGTTAGTTTAAAAAATGTTTATAAATCGAGTAAACAGTGGTTTCCTACTATGAGCCTGAGTAAAAAAAAAAAAAAACAGTTCACACTTGACTCTCCAGTAAAGAAAAGTTTTCAGGCACAGCAGACAGTCTCCTGGGACAGGAAAGGACCAATGACTATTGATTTCTTTGAAAAAGGTGCAACTGTAATCAGTTCTTTCTATTGCCAACTCCTTAGACAATATTTCACCTTATCTATTGAATGACCTTTGTATTTTCTTTTTTTATCAATTTTTCCTCCAGTTTTTCATCATTATTTTTTTAAAATTTCATATTTCACACTTTTCCTCCCTTTTATTATTTAGTTTTTTCTTTCCCACTTTCTTCTTTCATTCTATTATATTTTTTTTTCTTCTTTGATCTTTTCCAGACATTCTTTTAGATTTCTTTTTTTATTTCTCTCTTACTCTTGTTTTTAATATTTAGAGATGATATCTTCTATAAATGTTTATTTCTTTGTTTACTTTTTAGACAAATCTTTGTTTTATGAAGTATTTTTTGCCTTTCCACATTTTCTTTCATGATTCATTTATATTTTCTTTCTTTCTATTTTTTTCAACATTATTTCTGCCAATTTTACCTTCTTTCATTCTGTGATAATTTTTTCTTTTACTTTCCTGAAAAGAACCCTGATAAAAAAAAAAAGAAAAAAAGAAAATGGCGGTTCTCTTTGTCAACCAACCATTCAAAATAAGATCAAACAACATTTTTTTTAAATCTCTGTGATGAGTAATTATCATTCTTATTCATTGATCTGCTCAGAGTATATAGACATGTTTCAGTTGTTGTGTACTCTTTTGCCTTCTTCTGATATTTTTTTATTGACAATAACCTCTGAGAATTTAGGACAAAACCTTTATTTTATCCATGGTAACAGATTGTTTTTATTCTGTTATCTATGTTCTGCGGATATCTCATATCAGTTAATTTATCCACTTCTTGAGTCAAAGATTGAATTCGCAACTACCAGATAATGAGATTGACTTTAATCCATGAGGCCGTTGTCCTGTAGAACAATTCAGTGACAGAAACTTAGAGCCTTCAACCTAAATTAAGTCCTATGGGCAAGGCTTAAAATATGCCGACCACATCCTAGATTTAAAAAAAAATTTTAGCACACAATTATACGGTTTCACATAAATAATAATAATCCTTTATTAACAATTATAAAACTGGCTCATTGGTCACCAATGGTCCGGAAGACCTGGGTTCAATACCAAAGACTTTAAAAATGATACCTTCTTGCTTAACACTCAGCAATATAAGGTACATATCAAGGGTAAAGTGGAGCAATCCAGGGAAAGGAGTAGCGCCCTCCCCTACACCTCGATGTAGTAGCTATTGAAAAGGGAGCCTTCTGGTTGCCAACTTACTTACTTATTAATGATTATAGCTTCAAGTAACTATTCTTTATACAAATAATTTGCAAACAGTTATACAAACAATTATAGTTTCAAGTAATTATTGTTAATTTGTACACCGCTATATGGTACCAAGTATTCCTATCTAATAACAATAATTTGCAAACAGATCTATCTAACCTATAGATGGGAACCTAATAGAGCCGGTGAGAGTGGACCTGGGAATAATGGCAATGAATACTTCACCTTCCCCAAAGGGGCATAAGTGGAGCCACACTATCAGGTACAATTTAGTGTCATACCAGGACACCCCATTTTTTTGGTTGTGGGTGGGTGTCTTACCTCTCTACAAGAAAGACAGTCAGCATATTGATTCTGAGAGGCAAGATATGAACTAAATATTTTGACATGTTCAAAGTAAACATTGATTTTTAAATTAGAGTTGCTAACCTGAAATTTAAAAAAAATCAATCTTGTTACTTTCTAGATAAACATCTTATACGTGTGTGTGTGTATATATATATATATATATATATATGATTTTAAACTGACATAAAACAAAGATTTTTATCCAAATATCTAATGGAATGTTATCTAATGCATTTCAGAATTTTCTTTAAAGGTTCAAGAAAGAATATGAATCTCCCTCCAAGTCAGGTTGAGACAGATAAATAACAATCACATTCTGGCTTCGTTTATACTAGACCTGTGCATGGCAGGGATGTTCAGATCACACATATCTGAATATGTAAGAATGACTAGCTTTGGCAGATTGACAGCCCCTATTATAGGCTATGTGAAGGATCTGCCTTCGATGAGTGCATTACTGTAGCCACTCAGTTATACAACAGCCATAAAAAAAGAAAGTTACTGCAAGGGAAGATGTCATACTGGGTTAAGATTTGCCATAAGCATTTTTTCCTGGTTTCTTTATCATCGATACTCTGAAAGACTTTGTACAAAATTGGCATTAATATTGCTACCCTGGGGCAAAGGAAAGGTTTGCATGTTTGGGGTATGTTTCAAAGAAAAGCAAAGAAAATAAGGCATACTCCACTACAATATTTCTTCACAAAAGAAATGGTGTTGCTTTTGGGAGCCATATTTGTTCAGTTTATGACAGCTCTATCTTGTCAGACAGAGATAGGGAGGCCATTATTGTCATTTAAGGTTAAAGAAAGACTACAGCTATAGAGACAAAACTGAATTATTCTTGCTACACAGTAAACAAATGTTTCCTGAAATGTATAAATGATGAATTTCTTTTTTTTATCTATGAATTTTATACCAAATCCCAAAAGAGAATCAATGTAATAATGTGCATAAACTTAGAAGTGAAATGAAAGCAAAAATTTTAAATCTAAAATTTTTTAAAATAAAATAAAAGTAAAAAATGTTGAACTGATGGTACAAATTATTAAGAATTTTAAAGACAGAACATTAAAATGAATGAAATTAGTAAAATTAAATTTTAAATAAAAGCAAAAAATTAAAAAAATGCAATAAACAAACAAATTATTTAGAATTGTAAAGACAAAACATTAAAATAAATAAAATTGATGAAATGAAATCTATAAAAAAATAATGAACAAAAAATTATTGCTATTAATTTTTCATTTCTTGAATTTTTGTGAATTCTGTATAACCTGAAGCATAATATTTTGCTGCCAAACTATAAAGGTTTGTAAATATCTAGTACTTAATATATATTTATTCCTAGATATTCACAAGCCTTTTCCAGAAAGAGAGAGAGGAGTGTTATTTACCTTGACCTCTTTATATTTGTCTGGGTATCTATCTCTATATTTAACAATCACTGTTTACATCGTTGTATTAGTATATATGGATCTATTCTTATCTGTTAATCAACTTTATCAATCACTGTATCATCTATCCCTTTGCTTATATCTATTTCTTCACTATTACAGTCTATTCATATCTATCTAAACACTTATACCCTTGGGAAAAGCATGAAAAGGTATGGGTATGAATAATAGGACAGAATGAGTTCTTTAGCCGTGGTAAGGTAACCAATATAAGAGAAGGAAAAACCTCTGAGGAGTGTTGTTCAAAGAATTTATGCCATAATAGTCCACCTTTTTTCTATTATCGGCTCATCCAAAAAGGGTGTCCTGGGGATGATACTAAACTGCATCTAGTTGTGAAGCTCCAGTTCTAGAGCTCTTAGGTACCCCTTTATTATCATTACTCCCAGGTTCACTCTGATATGGACTGGTAATACCTATTAGTGTCTCATCTATAGGTGAAATGGATCTGCTGAAAAATTGATTGTATTCAGTAGGAATACTTGATACCATATAACTGCAAATTATTTGTATTAAGAATAGTTACTTGTAGCTATAGTTGTGTATTAGGGATTATTATCAGTTACTTGATACCATATAACTGCAAATTATTTGTATTAAGAATAGTTACTTGTAGCTATAGTTGTGTATTAGGGATTATTATTACTTACTTGATACCATATAACTGCAAGTTATTTGTATTAAGAATAGTTACTTGTAGCTATAATTGTTTACTATGGATTATTTTACTCATCTGAAAGTTCTTTACATCAGTGTGAGCTGATGGCTTTCCACTGGAGTCTGAGTGAAAGCAAGTCTCCTGGACTCTTTTCAGTATTCTGGCCAATCCAGTCCCTGTACCAGTCCTTTGGTGACTGTACCAAGTGTGCCAATTACATTGGTATCATGGTCACCTTCATGCTCCATAGTTTTTTTTCAGTTCTTTCACAAGGTCTAGGCACTTATTTCACTTTTTGCTTTCCCTCAGTTTTACTCTGTGGTCAGCCAAAACGGCAAAGTCGACTATTCGGCAGGTTTTCTTTCTTTCATTGACTATCACTATGTCTGGTTGTCTGGCCAATATTGTAATTATTATTAGTTACTTGAAACCAATTAATTGTTTGCAAATTATTGGTTTTAGATAGGAATACTTGGAACCATATAACTGTGCAAGCAAATGAATATTATTAAAGAGGAATAGATAGTTTAAGTCATATATAGTTGGCAACCTTTGTCGAGAGTGACCTGAAGGCTCCCTTCTCAATAGCTACCATACCAAGGTGTTGGGGTGGGTGCTACTCCCTTCCCTGGATTGCTCCACTTTACCTTTGATCCGAACCTTATAATACTGAGTCTTAAGCAAGGCAGATCAAGTACCATTTTTTGAGTCTTTGGTATGAATCGACCTGAGATTGAACCCCAGTCTACCGGACCATTGGCGAACACTCTACTCATTAGGCCAATGACCTAATAATTCTGTATAAATTATTAGTATTCAGTAGTAATACTTGTAACCATATAACTGAGTGCAAATTATTTGTATTAGATAGGAATACTTTATATATAACTGTGAATTATTTGTATTAGATAGGAATACTTTATATATAACTGTGAATTATTTGTATTAGATAGGAATACTTTATATATCACTGTGAATTATTTGTATTAGATAGGAATACTTTATATATAACTGTGAATTATTTGTATTAGATAGGAATACTTTATATATAACTGAATTATTTGTATTAGATAGGAATACTTGATATGTAGATGTGTGCAAATTATTTGTATTATATAGGAATACTTTATATATAACTGTGAATTATTTGTATTAGATAGTTATATGATATAAAGTATTTCTATGTGTAAACAAATGATAATAGACAAAAGTACAGTTTTAAAAAAATGCAACAGAAGATTGAAAATGTTGTTATTAATACAATCAAACATTTAAACTAAATGACCCATGAGTTATTGATATGCCATTAAACAAATATTCATGGAAATGTCCAAGGTATGACACTAAAGTGTGTTTGATGGTGAGGCTAAAGTTTTGGAGCTCTGTACCATGTAAAGTACTGCTTCATTGTTATTACTCCCAGATCCACTCTAACCAAGAGTGGTAGTACTTTTTTAGTTGAGATAGATTTAGAAATGGCAAACTAGAAAAAGTGAGGCAGGTGTTATTTTAACTGCAGCAAGGCCACGTAATTTAAAAGTGGGGGCTCAGGTTCTTAAAAAAAGATTTCCAAAGATTCATGGGGCTGTGAGAACTCATGTCCCTAAGTTACATCAGTGAATAAATCTTCCAAAACTGTTAATTTGTTATTTGAGTAAATCTCACTATGAAGTTTGAAGTTCTCAGAATAGTACCTGAGTATTTGAGAGGAATGAGAAGAATCAGCCATAGAGATCTTACCTTTACAAGGAATAATTTTCCAATTATTTTCCCTTGCTAACACTTTTTTTATGAAGTTTGTCAAACTTCCCATGTTTATCAGTACATTGATAAGTACTCTATTGACTGTCAAAGTAACTGTAGGAGTTACATCCCTTACTTTTCAAAATAGTCCTTCTAATGGCTGCAAGATGGTGTGACTAAAGTAGCATTATAAAATATGCAGCAAAGTCGAAACTCTTTATTCGTTCCTGCCTTGATGACCAGAAAACATGCACAAGTATGTGCATTTCCCGACAGGGGGAATTCTTGTTCCAACAAACTTCATATTATACCACACATGGTACCGTGCTTTGATGTAAGTCTTTATACAACTTTCATTTAATAAAGCACTCTTCATCTACTAAATAAGACTTTCTGTCCATTATGTGTTTTTAGTATTTCATGTAATTTCTGTATCCTTTCTATTAAGTTTTCTCAGGTAATAAATATTTCATTGAAAATTGGCTGTAAATTGTTTTATATTGTTTGGCCTGAGGAAATGTCAAACCATGATACATTTCTTCTGTTCCAAATGTCCAAATTATGATTCTCATTCTTAAATAATTGTGTTGTTGAGTTTTGGTGCTGAGATATGACAAAATTCAGAAACAGATCTTCAAGTCTTTGATATCGAAGCTCACTCAATCCAATGCCATATACTCATAGCTTGGATAGATGAACAGGAGTAGTACCAGCCATTGCAGCCAGCATAGTTGGTGATACTGCTATCAGATGTGATGTTTGCAAATTTTTCAGAGCTACACACTTTAGTCTAGGGTTCCTTTTTTTACAGTTATTACAGATCTCTCTGGCAGGACACTGTTTACAGCCTTAAAGTTGCTGTCTTTTGTCAGATGTATAAGAACTTATAAATACCCGTCAAGGGACTCACCTGGTTCCTGATGGTAAGTGGCTAACACATGCCTAGCAAACATTTTGGTTTTAGACTTCACATCTATCCTCCTTTGGGTATTGAGAACATTTTGATAATTTGAACAGTCGGCTGTAGAAGGGTGCAAGAGAAATTGTTGAATGTCTGGGACTAGTAAAGCCACTGACTCATTGCCATGTAGGAGTTAGAGTCTACACTGAAATGATCCGGTCAAAAAACTCTTTCTCCATCTTATGGATTAATATTTAATAAACTGAAGTAAGGAAGCCAATGGCTCAGTCAGCTGGGACTGTAGAATACACCAACTGCATCCCTGCAGAAGGGTAAGTCTCCCCAAATGAGTGTCCTGGATATGAAACTTAACAATCTGATGATGATGTTGGAGCTTTGGGGAATGCGGGTACTCCTTTATTTCTATCACTCCCAGGTCCACTCTGGCTCTGAGTGGTAGCATCTGATAGGGTCCTATCTATGGGTCAAATAGAATTAAATGGTGTGCTTATGCTAAATTGAATTGTTTGAAATAGAACTGTTTTGACATTTAACTGTGTGTAAATAAATGACTGATATTTGAATTGTTAGTGAGACATAGCAATACTTGGAACCATTTAATTTTGCTGATTAAACTGAATAGCTTGAAATAGAAATTTCTTGACATTTAAACTGTGTACTTATGCTAAACTGAATTGTTTGAAATAGAACTGTTTATATGTATAAAAATGGATTTGGCATTAAATAACCTACAATGGTTGATATGCCATAAAACCAAATCAAACCAAACCTAAGGAAGCCAAAATCCAAACTCGGTCTGATATGGACTTTATGAAACATTAATTTTACATACAAAAAAAAATCATTTTAGATAAACAAATTGGAACAATTCATTTCTTTGCTGTATAGGAAGTATTCTCTAATAGCAAGTAAAGTTGGAGATCATAATCAAAGGTGACCCAAAAGCTACCTTTTTAATAGCTACTACAACAGGGTGTATGGGAAGAGTGCTACTCCTTTCCCTAGATAGTTCCACTTTACTCTTGATACATACCTTATATTGCTGAGTATTAAGCAAGGAGGCCTCAAGTACCATTTTTAAAGTCTTTGGTATGACACGACCTGGGATTGAACCCCATTCTCCTGGACTATTGGCGAACACTCTAACCATTATGCCAATAGTAGTCGGTTAGTCTCTGATAGTAGCTTTTTAATACATAAAGCTACAATTATTTACAAAAGATTATTATTATTAGTTAAAATTATTAGTAGTTATTTTACTATATTATTGTCTATTAATTATTTGTATTATATAATTGAGACCATACAACTATATACAAATTATTTATGTTAGATAGGAACTGCAAACAAATGATTATAGACAATTAAAAAAGTGCAGTTTTTCAAAAATGCAATGAAACATTGAAACTATTGCTATGATTACCATCAAATATTTAGAAATCTACCAAATTTTGGCATTAAATATCCCATAAGATGAATATGCATTAATGGAAACATACATGTATTCAATAACTGATTGATACATAAATCAACATTCATACATACATAAATATATATATATATATATAGGGTGAGAGAGAGAGGTTCATACATATTGGTCAAGTATTCTTTCTTTTTATAAGTATGTTTCTAAATGCTTTTAATTTGATAAGAGGGTCGACTGAAAAGTTCATAAGCTGACCAACATACTCTCATGAAATGGGACCAAATGATGTTTATTTTTCAACATAGTCCTCCTTGCAGTCCACACACTTCTTCCATCAGTGTTGCAGTACTTGGTTCCCATTGGTCAAAAAAGTCATCAACAGTCGATATGACACCATATAAACTTTTCAGTCAACCCTCAGATACAATCCTATATGTTTGGATTAATGGATATATATATATATATATATATATATAAACACAAGTTTAGTTAAATAAAAAAGAACTTTCTTTTTTTTTATCTGATTTTTCCTTTTTCTCCAGTTTTGTTGCTTGTTTCTTTGTATGAGGGTCCAATTGATAGAGAAGTTACCCTAGTTTATGGTCATCATCAAATCAATGGATAAACATGCATATCATGTATATTTTGGAAAGCAAGTTATTTTTATGAACAGATTGTTTTTTCTAGTTTTCTTGCTTGTTTCTTTGTATCAGGGTCCAATTGATAGAGAAGTTAAATCAATGGATAAACATGTATATAGTATGAGAATTCAAATATGTAAGATATTAGAAATAAAATATGCAAGCTATGAGAAATGTACTTAAAAAATATGCTAGGTTTTAGGTCTTAAATTATAATAACCAACACACAAAATGTTAACATATTTATCCAAATGATAGTCGCCAATTCTACCCAAATCAAGTAACCTTTATCTCTGCCCAGTCCAAGAAATTATCTAGCAGTAACTCTAAGGCCTGGCAAAGGAGGAGAGAAAAGTATAAAAATAAAGGAGATAAAAAAAGAGGAAGGGAAGCTTACTTTTGTTACCTTAAAGAGGAGTGTGTCTATATTTCTTAAAAACAAAAACAATCTGTTCCCACAAAGTGATTTATTTCAAGAGAAATAAACTTCACTGAATCTGACTATGCATATTTTTCCCCTATGCTTGTCGAAAACATTGAATTTAAGGTAATACAATAATTTACATTCAAGTAACTGCAATATTATAACCAAAAAAAAAGAAGGGTAAAGAAAAATACAATGACTGACTTGCTCGAAGCCATGCCATCAACAACCTATTGTCAGTTTAACTTTTGTTAATGATAAAATACCATTCTTTGGAATTTTAAGTCAAAGTTCATTTTGAAGTCAATTTTTAGGGTTTATTCTTCTGCTCAACATCTTCTTGTGTAGTATCAACCTGGACAACCGTGTTCTAGTTTCCTGTGTTGACTTGTTGAAAACGAAGTTTACTATTTCTTTAAGTGAACTTCAAGTTGACCACTGTTTCCTTCTTTTAGATGAATATCTTTGTTTCAACTCCGATTTTCTTCTGTTGAGCCTACAGAGGCTTTTACCACATTTTTTAACCAGCCAACAGCTTCCTTCATGGGCAAAAGTCCAATAATACTGCCTCCAGACCTTAGGATCAACTTTCTTTTGACGGGGACAGCATACCAAAACTACAAATAGCCTGCAATAGGCTTATTGTTTCAACAAGTAACAATAAAACCCTGTAAGGAAAAGAGGCTTAGCCTATAGTGACTAAATAGGCCTATTTGCTCGAGTTACCTTGATTTAAAAAAAGAAATGCCTAAAGTCCAAGGTGAACAAACCAGAGCTTGCAAAGCAAAAGGACCGAGCCAAGCACAGCTTCAGTATGTGCTGAGAAAAAACAGAGAGAGAGAGAGAGAGAATCCTTGTGGGTCTCACTTTGGTAGCAAGTTATTTTTATGATCAGATTGTTTTTTCTAGTTTTCTTGCTTGTTTCTTTGTATCAGGGTCCAAATGATAAGAGGTTACCCTAGCTTCTGCTCCCAAGTATTGATGAACATATGAACTGATCATCTTCTGGGGAATCTTTTGTTTTTTATTAGGTATTGGTTGTTCATTTGTTTGGGTGCAATATTTATTTTGTTGGAAAGGTTTTTATTGGTGGGATGCTTTTGTTAACATGCTAGTTGTTGAAGATTTTTAATACGTTAGTTTCAATGTTGAATGTTATTTTAGTTATGTTTTTTTTGGTTTCTTCTTAATAAAAATGACTTTGAGGATTTGTTGGCAGTTTTTGTTATTTTTATATGATTTTGGTGTTATTGGTGAGAATTCTATATGATTTTGGTGTTCTTGGTATGTGTTTGTATAATGGTATCAGAGAGGTGGTATGTGTTTGTATAATGGTATCAGAGAGGTGGTATGTGTTTGTATAATGGTATCAGAGAGGTGGTATGTGTTTGTATAATGGTATCAGAGAGGTGGTATGTGTTTGTATAATGGTATCAGAGAGGTGGTATGTGTTTGTATAATGGTATTAGAGAGGTGGTATGTGTTTGTATAATGGTATCATAGAGGATGTATGTAAGATGATGAGAGATGGTAGTGGTTTTATGGCCCATGTAGGTATGTTGAATTCTCATGGTATTCCAAAAGCATATTCTATACTAGCTTGTAAGTATTAATCTATTTATATATCTAAGTAAATAGAATCAGAATATGGAAGCCATTAACTTTCTATGGAAATGACAGATGTTCAAGACTGGCCCAGTTAATGAATGTACATTCCTTCCACCCAAAATCTCATGTAGAGTACTGAAAAGGAGTGACACCATAATTTCTTTTTGGTTGTTTTTAGCTTTCTCATTAGCCCTTCATATTTGGTTGTTTCTTTCTTTCTTTCTTTGGGCAAAAATCAATAAATTCAATATGTATCAAGAGAAATCTGTCACTGCTTTCAAAATACATTCAAGATAAGTTCTGGAGATAGATAAATAAATGTATAGATATTTAGTGACATATTTTTCTCTCATTCATTCTACAATTACTTCTTGCTTTGTTTTTGCTTTCATATTTCATGTTTATTCTAAGAAAGCTAATTTCATAATCTATTTTTTTATATTTTACATTATATTTCAAAAACATCTATTAACATAAAAAAAAATTATTAGAAACAAAACAAACACCATTCTTCAACTGTAGACACCTTCCCATCTTTTGGGTAAGAAAAAAATATTTATAACAGATTGTATATTTGATATGATAAATCATTTCTTTAATTATACTAATTAAAGAAATGATTTACTGACAATAGCTTTCGGGATGATTTTCAGCGCAGTTCTATTGTAAAATCCTAAGGAATACATTTACATTATACTTGACCATTGATAATCTTTTCTTGATTATTTTCAATGCATTTCTATAGTAAAATCCTGTGGAACACATTTACATTATACCTGACCATTGAAAATCCCTTTCTTAATTATTTTCAATGCATTTCTATAGTAAAATCCTGTGGAACACATTTTCATTATACCTGACCATTGAAAATCCCTTTCTTAATTATTTTCAATGCATTTCTATAGTAAAATCCTGTGGAACACATTTACATTATACCTGACCATTGAAAATCCCTTTCTTAATTATTTTCAATGCATTTTTATAGTAAAATCTTTAGGAATGTTTTTACATTATAGCTGACCATTAAGAATTCATTTCTTCACAATGCATTTTTATTGTAAAATCTTCATACATCTGCATAGTGAATAAATGCTCAACAGTTCAGTGAAAGATTTGCACCTCTATACTATTTTACACAGTAATGAAGGCTTGTGTAGGACCAACTACTCTTTATGAATGAACTAATAATGGAAAAATATTGCACTAAATTGCAACTGAGTCTCTGAACAATAATCTTAAGCTTTAGAATTTTAATCTTTCACTCTCAAAGACTGATTGCCCTGCCAAAACTTGAGAGTCTATTTTACTTGTAACTTAAGGAAGAGATGGATTCATGCCTTTCTTAGAGTTATTAGCAACCAATGAAACTCAAAAATCTTTGTCTTACCTTTTAACTTGGTTTGTGGACGATAACCAATACACTACATATGACTCCATAAATATATATATATATTCACACATGCACACTGGGTTGGTCTGCCCAAATAAATTGTGTTCAGCTTTCTTTTTCCTGTCAGTCTTAATTTAATTTCATTCTGATTAAAGGCCTCAATGAGAAGACACTTTTTAGCATTATCATTTCCTCTAATGCCTTATCAAATTCATTTTGTTACTAACATGTCACAATGATTGATTTAGAGGAGTGGTTGTAGATAAAAATTCTTCATCTTATCTCTGTAGATGACATCCCATGAATTCATGCAAGCATGTACGTTTGGTTGTTTTGCCCAACTGATTTGAAGAAAGTATCAGTTGATCTCGGTTCAAATTCTGTGTCTTTCACGGAAAGATTGGAGTCATCAAGTGGTGATACATTCATTCTGACGCTTGTATGCAACATCCAAACTTTTTTTATCTTAAAGATGCTAGAAGTCAACCATGTTGAGAGAAACACTTAATAAAAGTTATATCAAACAGTTTATTGATACACATAAACTTATATGGACAAAAAAGCAAGATTTGACATTAAATAGCCCACAAGTGTTGATATGCCATTAAACTGAATAACTAACCAAAAACCAACTTACATGCAACCATTCTTACAATTGGTGATGAATGGTGAAACCTAATACTTATTTCTATCATACAATCAGTTTTTATGGAATGTATAATTAACTTTTAGAAAAAAAAAGTTCAGTTCACCAATGGTGATAGTCTGGATCGATTTTATAATTTTTAAAAATCAAATAATAATTTCCATTTCCATATAAGAACAGTTTTGAATATAAGAGTGATTCTCATGTTGATATTTCTGTACACAGCACATGCACAGTTGTGCATATATATCATCATCATAACGCACTGACAGCACAGATTCCTTCGACTCTCTCATCATCCATCCCTATCAACTATCACACTTACATCCTATTGGTGGTACCCAGTGGTAATTTACTAAGCTTTTTGCTTAGATGTGGCACAAGGCCATATGAAAGGGGCACCCAATGAGACTCGAACTCACTCGTGTAGGTTTGCTAGTCCAGCTTGCTAACCATTACACCACCAGAGGCACCTCTATTTGTGGTACCCAGTGTCTGTACAGAGATGATGAATGTAAGTTTTTGCTGGTTGATCTACATTGGTGTGTCCATATCTAGAAGTTCATTGGAGAACATTACTTAAGGGGTTACCCTTACTTCTCCAACAGTGCCCAGCATGTCTAGCTCATAACATATATATATATATATATATATATATATATTATACTTAAAATTGTTTCATATATACAACTGAGTCCAAGTAAAGAAGGTAACATATAGATATGTATATATATATTCATATATATATATATATATATATGTTCTTATGCTTAAAATTGTTTCATATATGCTAAATAAAAAAGGTAACATCTAGGGCCAATTTTCTAGTCTGACAGGCTTTTAATTCACAGTCTTTTCAGTCTTTCATATTTATTGTCTCATTAAGCTTAATAAACACGTCTATCATCCTTGTTTCATTGATAAAGAAATCGTATATGTTACATTTGTCAAGTTGAGATAAAAGCCAGTATCTTTAATTTAATTTACACTCACTTAGATTCATTTTAATTGCAATTATCACATTGGACTGTGAGATGCCAAGCTCACCTGATACTCTCTAAATTTAGCCCCTCACTAAATTTGCCACTATGACTTTGAACACAGTATCAGAATCTATGATTATAGGCCTGCCTGACCTTGCTTGTTCACCAAAGTTTTTGCTATCCAGGCAACATTTCTTGAACCATCGACTTACTATTCTGTGATCAACTGCTTCTTCACTTTTTATATCAGAAATGTTTTTGGTTGCTTCTGCGGCATTATGGTCCAGTTCAAACTTGTGAATCATAAGTTTTCAAATTAGATTAAGTTGCACATTCATCTGTGTAACTTTTAAATCACATACACAGTGAAGCAATGCCCAATGTGTCAACACACCAACAACCACAATACTACCAACCACAGTGGTTTGAACTGCTTTGGTCACATGATATATAAGCTGCAAACAAGCATGTACTACTAAAATATTGCAAAAATTTTGATTCACCAAAATATTAAATTAATATTAAGCTTATTCTGAGACTAATTTTGAATATCCCATTGGTTTTTCCTTATCTGTTTGTAACTGTTCAACATTAGCCTGAGCAAATGCTCCTGCATCTTATGGAAATATACTTTCAGGGTCAAACCATTCAAATTCACATTCATCTTGTTACTGACATGTCATCAGTTGTGAAGAGAGTGAGTAAATGAGCACTTGGGCAGAACACTCCTCTATAGTAGTCTTTTATGTCCTGGTTTTAGTGGCTAAAACTGCTATTCTCATAGTTGTCTATGAGAATTTATTTTCATGGTAGAAAGAGTTGTCTAAAGTGTCTCCTCAAATAACTTGATAATCCCCAAAACAGAGTGAACTAATTAATACCAAAAAAATTGGTACATCCCGGGGAAAACATACAAAAAATATTATTAATTTTGTCAACCATGAAATACGTATAAACTCAACCACAGATAAACAAGATGAGTTTTTTTTTTTTGCAGTGGGGAGGATGAAATCAAGGTTTGCAGCAAAATAAACTGGATAGATTGAAATGCAAAACATGTTTTTAGTTGGAGAAATCAAACTTGTTCAAATCACTAAGGCATTACTAACTGAAGAAAATATATTGTGTACTTTACGCTCCATATACAATTAGTGTATTGCTTTATTGATTACTACTTAATTTGTCCAAATTTACATTGCCATACACACGTGTATCCACTTTATCCCATCAACCATTTTCTCAGTCCTGTGTAGAACTCAGGACTTCCTCAAAGTCAATAGACTTTGAAAGTAATGAGCCTTAACCTGCCACACTATCCTGTGCTGTGTTGGCAGGTGGTTTCAGTTGTGGTTGTTCTCTTAAGACTTGCTGTCCTACTTGTCCTTTCTGCTATACTATTCTATCTATATCTGAAGGAGAACAAATGGATTCATGCCTTTGCCAATACTAATGGCTCCAACCAGAATTTATACACACACAATATATATATATATATATATATATATATATATATATATGGAGATAAAGAGAAATACAGAGAAACAAGCAGACTCTCTCTTCTTATTTATATAATATATATATATATATACACATACATGCAATACCACCCATGAATGATTACATCCCTAAAAAATCTTTATAAAAAGGTAATTTTCCTCTGAACCAAAGATCTCATGATTTTATTCTCTCAAAATGAATATCATTAGATATTTATTATGAATATAGAGCAGTCCTAAAATAAATGATTTTCCTCTCAACCAAAGATCTCATGATTTTATTATTCTCTCAAAATGGATATTATTTATTACCAAACTCTATTGTGTTGAACCTCTGTAATCAACATTATGAATATATAGCAGTCCAAAAATAAATATACCTGTCATATATATTTATGCAATTTTATTTAAGCAATAAAAATACAATGAAAAAAGTGCAATTATAATATTAGAAGTTTTGTTTGGGCATTAGGATTTTGAAGATATCTGATAATATTGATATTATAAAAAGCAACAGATATAAAAAGAAACGAACAGAAGTCAAAAAAAGAATAATAATTGATAATTTTTCATCTAAGAAATTTAAATAATTTTACAAGATCTTTAATTTGGGCACTAAGATTTCAAATTTATCTAATACAGCAGTATTAGATAAATTTGAAATCTTCATACCCAAATTAGAAAGAACAAAGGAAATAAGATGAGAGAAATACTAGTCAAAAGTAAATAATAATCAACAATGCTTCATGTAAGAAATACAAATAATCTTACAAGATCTTCTTTTAATAATAATATTATTTCGCTCTTCCAAGCTTTTGGAGACTGTTCTAGGTGCACCAATTACAATTGGTCACCCTTAGTTCTCCGGCAAGTTTCAAGTGTCTGTCTATCGTTTCACTTTGTGGTCCCCTGGAACAGCAGAATCCTTTGAATCACAAGTTCTTTTGTCTTGTTAATTAATACTTGATGGTTTTCTGGCTGGGATTAGATGATCTATTTACATTTCAAAACCCTAGAGAATTTTATACATCTCCTGTTATTTGTTATTATGGTCAAATTTTAATCTCTTGCCCAATTGACAATGGATCACTTTTCACCACTCAATCATACCTAGTCTTATATTCCATCTGTACTGATTATATGATTAACCATTTCATTTCAGACTCCACATAACCTCCTAATTATCATTATCATATTTATATACCATCTATCTTAATCTTAGATGACATATAAATCCAACCCTTACACCATTTTGACAGGGAATATCAATAAAATCCTTTTTAGCATATTAATATATTTTAGTCTTATACTTTGGCTTCACATACATCCCAGTGGATATTTTGAAACTATTTTGTATAAATACTTGGTTTTAGTTGTCATCAAATTTGGTAGTTTTGTGTTAATCAATAAATAGTTGGCAGTCAAACTTTCTTGGATAATATTTGCCATTTCAAACAATCTCCAATGTGTCCACGCCTTCTAAACTCACCCCCAGACAAAATAAATACGAGAAGAAATGGGTGTGGTCAATTAATAGGTATATTTATGAGGTCTGTTCTGACTCTTGAAAATACTTTTTTTCTTTTTGATAAAAATAGATTTGACAAAGCCAAATTAATTTAGAAATATCAACTACTTTGAATTAGGAAAGTCATTGTTACAAAATGTGTGGAAAAGTTTTTGGCCTGATGGAGAGCCATGAAAAATACATTGTTGTTACTAATTGTTACTCATAATTTATTGAGTCAAAATATTGTCCCCCAATTGGCAATAGACCAACTACATCCCCTCTTTATAACGCTGAACTGCATTCAGTATTAGGGCTCAAGCTCAAAGAATTTAGGTAATTTGAAGTGGGTCACTTCATTATAATTATTCTCAGTTCTACTTTGACCCATGTTAATACCTGTTAGAGTCCCATCTATCAGTCAAATAGATGTTACATGTTAACTTTTGATAGGCCATCTTAGTTGTGGATTTCAAAACAGGATATGCACTTGTATCTTAAAGTAGACAAAAGACTGCATAAATGCTATGAGAATTGCATCTGAAAAATTTATAACAATGGAAGTTTTCAACCTGAGCAATCAACAGAACAAGCAGTAAGCAGTGACACTAGATGTCATGCTGCTTTAGGTGTTAGCTGGGAGGGGGTGCAGACAGCTCTGGATGGAGAAGCGGCCCTGTATCAGTCTCTCGTGAAAGAAATATGAAAAAGAAACAAAGATAATTAAATGTTTTAAGTCAACCCTGTGCCATTCTCATGGAGGCAGATAAGTAAGGCTCTCTGAATATATTGTATCCTAGTGGTTCCCTGTCTATCCAACTCTCTCTCTCTCACACACACACACAACCATTTTGCCACCTTTCATAATAAACAAGAGATTACATTTTTACATATAAGTGTTATTGTTCCTTCATCCCCTGATATACAACATAGATATGTTTGAAAAATTTTTAGAATTGAATTAGAATATGTGAACTAAAAATAATGGTTGTTAAATTGAATTATCAATGTTAAGAAGACTTGAAACCTCCTGATTATTGTTAATTTTTTGATACCATATAATTGCTTGCAAATTATCAGTGTTAGATAAGAATACTTGAAACCATATAACAGTGTGCAAATAAATGATCATTATTAAATAGAATTGTTAATGTTAAGAAGACTTGAAGCAATTTTATTATTCTAAATCACAAATTGATTGTTGAATAATCCCACTACGATTGTGCTGTCATCTTACACAACTACTATTTTTGAGAACCTCATTCTTGTAGCAAGAGTCAAAGCCATTATAAATGAATTGGAGACAAGCAAAACATCTTTGCTACCTCATAAACAAATGTATACAATGAGTTTGCCTGCTAGTTTGATACCAATCTATCAGTACAAACAGGAAAAATTAGATACAACAGTGATTCTATCTCTATCAAATTTATGAAATAACTTTGAAAAGATATCATGATAGCAAATTAGTACTATCAATTGGGCTTAGAATATGATCAGATGACTTAGTCGATACAAATGACTATTTTAGGGTCACAGATGAGTTGTCAGAGAAGTTTTCTGTTCAGGGTTCACATGTCTTTGCAAATAGTCAGTTGACTTGTATTATCCAGTGATCAAGTTAATTGACTTGTTTTAACAAGTGTCCAGTTTAAGCTCAAGTCTTAGCAAGTAGTCAGTTTAGATGACTTGTCATGTTAAGTGGTTAGTTTTAGTTTAACAGTGAACTTTAACAAGTGGTCAATTTAGAATACCAGATAAGATGATTCATAGCTAGTGGTTAGGGTTATATGTCTTAATTTATGGTTAGTTGATTTGTTACAGATGAGTGGTTTTAGCAAGTCATCAGATTAGTTTTCAGTTCTCCTTTGGTCAATTAAGAGTTACATAGCAAGTGGTCATTTTAGTTGTCAGTTTATGTTAATAAATAAGATGACTTGTTTTAGCGAATGGTCACTTTGGGGTCACATCTCTAATCAAGTAATCAGTTTATATGACTTGTTTTGGCAAGTGATCAATTTTGGGTCACAGATGAGATGATTCATTCCAAGTGGTCAGTTTAGGATCACATATCTTAGCAAATGGTCAGTTGAAATTTGCTTTTGTTTTTTTTTAAGTAAAGAAGAAAAGAAAGAGATTTTATTTCATAGAAAAATGTTTGTAATTAAAAAAAAAAAATTATTGTTTGTATATAAAAAATAAACAACAAAGATGTGAAAAATGAAAAAGAATATTTATAATTTTTTACATTTAATAATTAAATTTTTTGAAAAATTAATTCTTAATTTTATCTGATTCCATTTTTCTTTCCATTTATTAAAAAAATAATAAAGATAAAAAAAATGATAATTTTGAGGGTTTTTTTTCTAACAATGAAATTTGTTTATATTTTAAGGAAAAAAAAGAATTTTTTGAATAAAAACAAAAACAAATGTTGAAATAATTACAGAGAAATATAATATTAAACTTTAAGAATCACATGAGATTGTTCCAAATGTTTTATTGAGTAATTCAATTGATTATGATCATGCAATCAGTTTTCTTGGTTGATTTTTGCTTCTAAAGTAAAAATTTACTCTGATGTTAAATGGAAATAAATGGCTGTCACAGGAAAAAAGTAACTAATGATAATTTGTCCTGCTATCTAATTTTGATATGTTGATTATGGCTTTGCTATAAATTCATGATGCTATAATAATCAATTGAAAAGTGGTCTTTCGTACCAAATTATAGCTATGTCCAGCAGTTTGAGTGTCCATAGACTTCAGACACAGATATAATCAACTTTATTAAGTAGATGGAGTCTCACTTTTCTTTTTAATAAACGAATATCTTAAAAAAGCTATTCAATTCATTTTTTTTTGTAATTTCAGCATGACAAAGTTGAATCAATATCAATAAAAAAAAAAAGTTTGTTAAACATAGACTTTTTATCCATTTGAACAATTTTAATCATAAATAATTTAGCCGACTGTTGTCAAGGGTGACTCGAAGGTTCCTTTTTCAATAACTACTACCCTGAGGTATAGGGGAGGGAGCTAGTCCTTTCCTTAGATTTATCCACTTATCCTTGATCTGTAACTTATAATGCTGAGTGTTAAGCAAGGAGATATCAAGTGTTGGAGGTCTTTGCTATGACTTGACCTGGGATTGAACCCAGGTCTCCCGGACCATTAGCAAACACTCTAACCATTATATCAGTGGAGCAGTACTTTAATAAAAGGATTAATTATTGAACGAAAGAGGAAAAAACATTGGTACATTATAAATGCACCATTGTTGTAGTTTCAAATATTGAAGAAAATTGTGTTTCGACATGAAGTTAAATTTTAAAATGTTTTTAATTTAATTCTAATAAACATTGTTCAACCTCCAATTATTTTCTGACTTAAAAAAAAAAAAATTGTACATTACTGGAGTTAATTTGTTATGTAAGGATGAGGCCAGATATCCCCTCCAGTATATTATAAATATTTACTTTATATACTCAAGATCTACTTCATTCCTCAAATTTCTTTTCATTCTTTTCCAGTTCTCATTGCCATCACATTGGTATGTCCAGCTTTTGGTAAACCAATGGTCAAACCACTGCCGATAGGCTTCATTGTCCAGAGAAGAAACAACACGGCTGCTGATAGAACCACTGGCATACCAGGATCTGAAACAAACAAAGGTTTACAAGAGAAAATGAGCCAGCCATCGCCAGCAATGGCTCCCACATCCAATGTGCTGCCAGACAAGAAAATGACAGGTGCTACACAAATCCACGTCAACCACAAACAAAATTGGACACAGACGCGGCCAACAAAACCAAACCCTGTATCTGCTGTAAGTCCCGTTGTTGGAACATTTTCATCCCAACTTCCAATGCCAAATTCTACCGTTTCCTTAACCAAAAAGGATAACAGGAATCTTAAAGACAGGAACAAAAGTTCCAAAGAGAGAAAAATCATTCCAGATAATGTTAGTCCATTGTATAGTACTCCCCCTTCTTCATTACCTACCTCCCACAAGCCAATTGAGAGCAAAAGACACGATCAAAAAACCCATCCTCATCTTCCAGCTGCAGACAGCAACTTACCTTACACGACACCCCCTAAAATGTTGCCAACAAAGTCAGCAAAATCTTTCCCTATGAGGAGAGATAAAAATTCCACCATTATTATTTCTGAAAAAACTCAGAAACCCAAGTTCGCTGAAGCCACAATCGCAAATCATTCGTTCCACAAATCAGATTCACTGAAACATACCACAACCCCACCAAAACCTTTCAACACCTCTCCCAAGGTTTCATCAACACCATTAAAGGCTGTGGACATTCCAACCAAAGTTATCTCCCCTGAAAATCCTAAATGGCTTCCTCCTTCTACAGTTAAATTACCTCTGTCCACAGCGTGTGCCAAGTGCACAACAACAGGTTCCAAAACATTACCCCCTCATACAACCTTGCAAGAACAGACGTCCCAATCTGCTTCCACAGTTGAAGCAAAACCTCAAGGCCCTATTAAAGGCAAAACATTCAAGCCAATCAAAAACTTACCCTCTACCACAGTTAGTACATTTTCTACAAGCAAACAAAGAGCTTACTCTTCGATTTCCAAGCTCATAAATAAGCATGAAAGAGTGACTAAAACTCCAAAAACAAAATATTCATCATCTTCACTTTCTACCCCAAATATAACCCCTCATTCTTGGTCTTTGCCAATCCCAACTGAATCCTCTGAGTCCATACCAGAGACCAAAACGACATTTCCGCTGCCATCATCAACTCTCACTCCATTACCATTGACTTCGCCATCATCATTGTTGTCTACATCGTTTACCAAATCAACGACTAGTCATTCTGCAGTTCCTGAGCAGACAACCACCATTATACCGGAAACCAGGCACACCCCTACTGTTGCGGCCCCCAGCACAAGTTCTGTCAGCATGTTTGCCAGTCCGACAACTATAAAGCTGAATACCCCAAATCTACCCCCATCTACCACAACTACATACCCAACAACTACAACAATGCTTTTGCCCACTTCTACGGTCATCACAACAAAAGCAAATACTACTCCCACTACAATCACTCCTCAACCTACAACCAAACCCACTACAACCACCACGTCCACCTCCACCACTACCACTACCATCCCTACCCATAAAGCAAGCCCCAGGATATGGAGTACCATGGTAGTACCAATTACTACCAGACAAATACTTGCTATACTGCCCTTACATATTACAGTGCATTTGAAAATGACCTGGTTTGACTTCTGTCAGTTGAAGTTAGATTTCCTCCAAGACCTTGCCCGATTCCTGAAGGAAGGTCTACAGACTGATGTGGGCAGGGACCAGATCACCCTCCTCAGTCCTGAAGTAGCAGAATGTGGAAGTGACAGACTGAACCAAGACCAAAGAACTGAGATCGACATCAAACTCTACCTGTCCAGCATCGAAGGTGTATATAACCCAGAACTTACTCGAAACGGATTTAGTTTCATTGCGCAGGGCTTAAAAACAGATGCCAGGTCACCTTTTCACAATTGGGTAAGTAAAAGAACATTTTCTTTCATCTTGAAAAATGCACAATCTCAATTGAATTATTTGTATTAGATAGGAATACTTAAAACTAAATTATTAAATTATTTGGATGAAATAGAAATATTTGACACTATATGTTATTACTCTACAACTTAGTTTTTTCATGTGTACTCCCCCCCCATGTTAACAATTTCAATAAAACTTTTCAATATGGCTGCTATCATTTTCCCAAAGCCAACTCTTCATTGTATCAAATGGTAACTAAAGGTAGTAACCACAATATTAACACTTCCCCTATTTCTTCAGACTCTACCATAACATAGGTAACAAAGAAATTTTAACATGTCTTAAATCAAGACGTTTTTGACTTCATAATATTTCCATGAATCTTGCATAAGTGAACACATTGCTTGGTCAGTGAGTCAACTATTTGATGACTTATAATTACCAGATCACCTTTTTCACAATTGGGTGAGAACAAAAATATTTTCCTTTAATCTTGAAAAATTGTGTTTCCCAAATTATTTACATGGGTATATGGTGTTTGTTTCTACCCAAACTGTGTCCTAGCTCAAATCATGTTTGAAAATTATAAATATTAGATAAAAATACTTGAAACCATATAACTGTGCAAATTATTTATATTAGATAGGAATAATTGAAACCATATGACTGTGTGCAAATAAAAGTTTTTTATTGTTAAATTGGAATAGTTTCAAGTTTTCCTCTCTAATAATTTATATACAATTATATAGTTGCAAGTAACTATTCCTATTTAATAGTGATTGTAATCATTTGTTTATTCATGTTTATGGCATCAGCCCAGTTATTTGGTATTATAGAATACACTGACTGCATCTCTGCAGAGGGACAAGACCTCCCCCCAATGAGTCCAGTATATAACACTAAACCATTTGATGGTGAGGCACCAATCCTGGAGCTTTAGGGAATATGGAGTATCTTTTCATTGCCATTATTCTCAGGCCCATTCTGAATTGGAGAGGTAGTTTCATCTATTGACCAAACAGAACTGTTCAATCTTTTACTCGGAATTATTGATATTAAATAGAATTATTTGGAACTATTTAACTGTGTGCAAACAATGAATAGCAATTTAACTGTGCACAAATAAAACTATTAGTGTTAGATAGCAACACTTGAAATGATTTAACTGTGGAAAAAAATAACCACTGGCTCATTTTAAAATAATGTTACTGACAAACTATTCATTTACAAATTATATATATATAGATATATAATGTATATGTATATATATAATGTAAGTAAAGTTGGCGAACGTAGTTGAGGGCAACCAGAAGGCTCCCTTTTCAATAGCTACTTCACCAAGCTGTAGGGGAGGGCGCTACTCCTTCCCTGGATTGCTCCACTTTACCCTTGATATGTACCTTCTATTGCTGAGTGTTAAGCAAGGAGACATGAAGTACCATTTTTAAAGTCTTTGGTATAATGTGACCTGGGATTGAACCTAGGTCTCCCAGAACATTGGCGAACACTCTACCCACTAGTCCAATGAGCCGGTTAAAATATAAAATAATATATTTGTATAAACTGGATTTGGCATTAAATAAAGAGTTGATATGGCATAAAACACAGTCAACCAACCAACTATTATGCTTTCAAGTATTCCTATCTAATACTAATAATTTGTGCACTATTATTATATAGTTTCAAAAAACTATTCCTATTTGATAAAAGTAATTATTTGTTTGCTCACAGTTATAGTTTCAAGTATTTCTATCCAATACTAATAATTTCCAAACAGATTTATTTGTCCCATATCTCAGGCTCTAAGTCGTAATACCAATCTGCATTTGAGTGGATCTGGGAGAAATTCCAATGAAGGAGTGACTCAACTAAACTCCAGAACTTGAGCCTCACCACCAGATGCAGTTTCACCAAATATCCTTCTCAAGGCTGATTTGATATTCTTCTACTGCAGATTTGTAGTCACATATGAAGTTAGGGTTAAGTGCCATTGTTGAGGATTTTAGGATAGCATTGTCCAATAATCTGAAAGCTAATACTGAATCAGGCAAAGTCATTTTATATTTCATGCTTTTATTGTACATTTTGCTTGAATTCTATGATATAATTCGATCTAGACAAACTCTCTAGTCACTGAAAACCATCAAAGTTTTTCTATGCCTCATAAGTATTATTGATCGATTCTTTCATGAATAAATCGTCAAGTGTGGCAATTAAAGTGTCCATTCTATTCTCCTGATTTAAATCCTCTACTTTGCAATTTAAAGCATCTTCTCTGGTTTTACCACTAAGTGATAAAGTTACCACCAATGGGTGCTTTTTGTTATCTCAGTCTGTCATTTTCCCTATCCTCTTCAAATTTGGATGGATTTTTGTAGCCTTATGCCATTTTCTTTACTATGAACCTCTGGGAAATTGGCCCAGCATGCATCCAATCCTTTGCTACCAATGTTCAAGATTAAAAAAACAAATATTTTAGGAAGAATTTTATATCACAGTGGTATACATTCCTATAGCAATTCCAAAACTGTATGTCTGACATAAGACACTAAACTGTATTTAGTGGTGAGTTCGGGAGAGTGTGGAGTCATCTTTTCATTGCCATTACTCCCAGATCCACTCAGACTTTGAGTGATAGAACCTGTGAGGGTTTCATCTATTGGTCAAAAAGATTGAAAATTTTGAGTATTGGTAGGAATGTGAAACACATAACTATATACAAACAAAGGATTATTATTATTAAATAGAATTATCAATGTTACATCAGAATACTTGTAACTATATAACTGCATGCAAATTATTAGTCATCATCATCTTCAAGTTGTGTTGACAGCATGGAGTTCTCTGACTCTCACCATCTGTCATCATCGTTCATTACTCCTAGAAGGTCTTCCAGGTTGCATTCACACTGGTCAGCCATCTCTAATGCATCCAAGTGTAGGAGTCTATAAGAGAATGTTGATTATGAGTTTGTCTTTACTTCTTCAGCAGTGTCCCTACAGGTTTTGTTTGTCTTTCTTGGATGGTTTGTGAGATGAGAGGTAGGTGGCCGTACAAATGCTATTTTGTGGGGTGCTGCTTCCAGGATTTGTTCAAAACAACATGTAGCAAACATGTATAGTTTCTATCTAGCTTTTCTCCATGTATTTTATTAGAAGTCATACAGCAGTTTTGGCACAGCCTCAACTTAGAAAAGATTCCATTTTATTTCATTAGAGAGATCAGATTTTCATATGATCGATAACCTGCCAATAGCAGTTCATGCCTTAACTAGGTGTATGTTGACATCACTTTCAGTAGATGAGATATTGTTGCCAACGTATATGAACAGGTCCATTAATTTTAGAGGCCTGCCACTGAAAGTAAAGATGTTTAAAACATGTAAACTCTGTTTTCTTCATGTTCGCCTAGAGACCAATGCCTCCTGCTGCTTGCTCCAAGCTATGCAGTAGGGATTCAGCTTGACCAGATGTATTTGGCAGAAGTACTCGATCATCGACATAGTTCTTGTGTGATATTGTCTACTTCCTGCTTCTTTTTGTATGAAACCATTTTCATTTATTATATCAGTTGACATTTGAAGTATATAGTCTCGGAAGATTGTAAACCTAGATGGTGATAATGTATCTCCTTTCAAGACTACAGTGACAATTTTGAAGAAAACCGTGACATCATCTGTTCAACAAACCATTGCTTTCATGTTTTTGCAGAGCATCATTATAGCAGTAACAGTTTCTTTGGAGAAATCATATGTTTATAGAATTGAATGCTTTGGAGAACTCTATAAGCATAAGTGTTGCCTCAAGATTTTTTGCGCATATTCCTTTGATGGTTCAGTAGGTAGTCAAAATCTGCGAGGTTGAAAATTGATTTCTTCAAAAACCATTCTGAATTTTTCTAAGAATTTTATTGATTTCAGGTTGGATATGATTTAGAAGAGGGTATTATAAATCTTCACATCTATAGCAGTAAGAGTTATGCATCTGTACTCCTTAGTGATTCTAAGGTCGTCTTTCTTGGGGAAGAATGCAGCCATTTTTGTTTATTTCTCTATCATGTTCTTCGTGAGGTCGTCTTTCTTGGGGAAGGATGCAGCCTTTTTTGTTTATTTTCCTATTATGTTTTGTTTATAGAATTTTGCATAAGCAAAGAAGTACATTGTCAAATTTTTTCATCTTCAGGTGATATTTCTTCAAAGACAGCAGCTTTTCCACTTTAAATATTTTTCAGTATTTTGTCAAGATCTTCCTCCATAAACTGTCTTAGTTTGATGTCCAATTGGCTCTCAATAATTTTTGGACAGGTTTATCAGTGACTTCAGGAGGGTTTCTGAACAGATTTCTAAAAAATTATTTGTATTAGATAGGAATACTTGAAATCATATAATTTACACTTCTACCAGCTGTATAGATCGACCCCCCCCAACATAGAGTCGGCAACTGTGACATTCTAGTTAATGCTTATCATCACTTTATCAGCTTTTTGGACATGGCATGGTACATAGCATTCATACTTTTATTACAGTTTTATTATTTTATATTAATCTTTGTGCTAATTTGTTAAATATGTTCACCAAACACAAATTTAAGTTAGAAATGTTTTTGGCAATCTGCTAGAATTATGGCAAGTGATGGGAAGAAAATAAAAATAAATAAATTAATCCAAAAGTGATGAATTTCTTATGGTTTTAATAAACCTTCATTAGGACTTTAAAATGATGAAAAATGTTGCTTGAACAACAATAGACATTTTATCAAAATAACAAGAGAAGAGAAAAAAAAATTATATATATATATATATATATATATATACACACACAAAGAAAGAGCTCATAACCATGAGCAATTAGCATTCTTTTTATGAAAAACTATTGCATGATTGGCATAGGCAATGATGTTTAAAATGTGTTGAATTTTTAGGGGATACAAAAGATTGGAAGACGATGAAAGCATAAATTGTCAGAATTTTAGAGAAAAGAAAAAATTAAAAAAGATAAATATGTATGGAAAGATAATTAATTAAAGTTTGATATATTGCAACTATTCAGAATTAATTTACCTAACTAAGAAAGGGGATAGGTTGAAAAACCCTGGTTGTGTTTTACTGTAGTGTAAAAGTAAAATTGCCCTGGCTTTAAAAATTTGTCTTAATCTTTTGTCATGGTAAGTGATGTATATTAATCATTAGAAATATTGTTCTACTGGCTGATGTGTCACTATGGTAAATGTTTAGTCCTGCAACATAAGACAACCCCTTGTAGAGGATTATTCAGTCTTAAAAGTCGACTTGTAAGCCACAATTTTTGATACTTGAAACCATATAACTATGTGAAACTTATTTGTATTAAGAATAGTAACTTGACGCTATAATTTTTTATCTTTGATTATTATTGTTAGTTACTTGAAACCATATATCTGTGCAAAAAAATGACTGATATTAAATAGAAATAATTACTTGAAGCCATATAGTTATTAGTATTAGATAGGAATACTTGAAACCATACAAATGTGTGCAAATTAATTGGATTAGATAGGAATACTTGATATTATAAAAGGTTTGGTTTGGTTTTATTGCATGTCAACCATTATAGATTATTTAATAGTAAATCCTTTTTTATACGTATACATTAAATATATATATGATTTGGTTTGGGTGGGTTTTGTGGCATATCAACCATTGTGGATTATTTAATGCCAAATCCTCTTTATACATGTATATTCAAGAGATATAATTTGGTCGTGTTGGGTTTTATGGGATATCAACCATTGTGGATTATTTAATGCCAAATCCTCTTTATACATATATATTCAAGAGATATAATTTGGTCGTGTTGGGTTTTATGGCATATCAACCATTGTGGGATTATCTAATGCCAAATCCTCTTTATACATATATATTAAATATATATATGATTTGGTTTGGTCTGGTTTTATGGCCTATCAACCATTGTAGAATACTTAATGCCAAATCCTCTTTATACATATATATTCAATATGTATGATTTGGTTTGGTTGGGTTTTATGGCATATCAAACATTGTTGGTTATTTAATGCCAAATCCTCTTTGTACATATATTTTCAATATATATGATTTAGTTTGCGTTTGTTTTATGGCATATCAACCATTGTAGGTTATTTAATGCCAAATCCTCTTTATACATATATATTAAATATATATATGGTTTGGGTTTTATGGCATATCAACAATTGTAGGTTATTTAATGCCAAATCCTCTTCATACATGTATATTCAATATATATGATTTGGTTTGGTTTGGCTTTATGGCAGATCAACCATTGTAGATTATTTAATGCCAAATCCTCATTATACATATATATTAAATATATATATGGTTTGGTTTTGTTTTATGGTATATCAACCATTGTAGGTTATTTAATGCCAAATCCTCATAATACATATATATCAAATACATATCATTTCTAAATGCATTTCACTGGTAACATTTTTAAATGAGCCTGAGCTCGTTTTTTTTTTTTTTTTGTGCTCACAGTTAAATAGTTTTACTTATTTCTATCCAACACAATTCTTAATATCATTTATCTGCATACAGTTAAATGTTTTCAAGTATTGCGATTTAACACTAACAATTCTATTAAGCATCAGTCATTTGTTTACATACAGTTAAATGGTCAAACAGTTCTATTTCAAACAATTCAGTTTAGGATGTCAACAAAGTTATAAGGTTCCAAGTACTGCTATTTATTACTAACAATTCAATTAAGCATCAGTCATTTGTTTACACACAGTTAAATGGTCAAACAGTTCTATTTCAAACAATTCAGTTTAGCATGTCAACAAAGTTATAAGGTTCCAAGTACTGCTATTTATCACTAACAATTCAATTAAACATCTGTCATTTGTTTACACACAGTTAAATGATTAAACAGCTCTATTTCAAGCAATTCAGTTTAGTATAAGTCATTTGTTTGTTCTCAGTTAAAATGTCAAGCAGTTCTATTTGACCAATAGATAGGACCCTATCAGGTGCTACCACTCTAGGCCAGAATGGATCTGGGAGTGATAGCAATGAAGGAGTACTCTGCATTTCCCAAAGCTCCAGCATTATTGAAACCTCACTATCAGATTGTTTAATGTCATATCAGGACACTCATTGAGAGGAAGGTCTTACACGTCTGGAGAAATGTAGTCAGTATATTCTATAGCCCCAGCCCACAGGGCTATTAATGTTATTTAAGTGTGTGCAACTTATTTGTGTTAAGAAAAGTTACTTGAAGGTATAATTGTTTACTTATGATTATTATTTTTATTAATTACTTGAGAGAATATAATTGCTTGTGAATAAAAAACAAGAGTTGACATATTGTAAAACCAACCATCTTTCTTTTTTGGTCTGATTGGTTCATCCATAAAATGTCTTATACAAATTGTCTTAAAATTCCTTCCTGAACCTCATATTCCTCAATCAGATTCTTTTTAGTAACTTCTCTATAGCATGATATGCTCTATTCAAACAAAAAGACATCAGTTACACTTGATCCAACATTTTCCTATAATAGAATCCATTCAACTTACAAAGTGCAAGTTGCTATGCTAAATGTAATCTGATAGACAAAGTGTAAACAATCACACTGTGTCATACTGTCATCATCCGCAAATCTTTTCAATTTACTTTTCCAGGAAAGTGATGAGAATAGTTTCAAATTATTAATTAATTTCTTTTTACTTTTTTTTTTTTTTAGACAAAATATTTTTCTTTTATCTATTTTTTTTTAATCAGTGAAATGTAACCAGAAATTTACATTTCAATGAAATTAAAAATATTGATTTTTTTCCAGATTAAGATTTCATAAACCAATAACAAAAAAGAAAACAAAATGAAATAAAACCCTTTTTTAATCAATTCCTGCTTTCTTTAATTTGATTAAAAATCCAAACTTTCTTTAAAATTAAACTATTTTTTTTCAAGACTTTAACATTAAAAAACCTTCATATAACAAAAAGTTTTTGATACTAAAATATAAACTCATTACCTTCTGCAACCAACTGTATCCCCTTCAAAGAGTAAAGACCCCTTAGCACCATCAAAAAAAGATGTGTCCTGGATATTGACACTAAACTACATCAGGTGATGAGACTTTAGTTTTGGAGCTGTAGGGAGTATCTAATCATCTCTTTATTGCTATTACTCTCAAGTCATCTCTGACCCACTGTTTCAAAATTATTCTTATTAGAAAGGAATATTTGAAACTACATAACTGTGTTTAAATTATGTGTATCAATTACAAGAAGCTACTTGAAACATGATAATTGATTGAAAAAAAGGACAGACTTTGCCATTACATAACCAGACAAGGACTGGTCTGCCATAAAATCTACCAAACAATAAAAAAAGAGATAAAATGAAGAAAATAAAACACTTAAATTGAATTCTTTGTTATGAAATTGTCCTATACCCAAAAATTTAACTGTGTTTTGAGTAAGACACTAAACTATATCCAGTTGTGATTGTACCAGTTCTATAGCTCTGGAGAGTGTGAAGTACCCCTTCATAGCCATTACTTCTAGGTCCATTCAGACCCAGAGTAGTATTGCCTGTTAGGGTCAAATATATCAGTTTGAAAAATACTAGCAATAAATAAGAAGACATTAAACCATAATACTGTGTGCTAATTATTTGTATTTAATTGGAATACTCGATACCATATAATTGCATGCAAACAAATGACTATTATTGTTAAATAGGAATAGCTACTTGAAGCCATATAATAGTGTATAAAGTATTAGTATTAGATAGAAATACTTGAAACCATATAATTATTAGTATTAGATAGGAATACTTGAAACCATATAACTATATGCTATCTGTATCAAATTTTTGTTTTAAATAACTTTTAAGAGTTTAATGCCATCAAACCAAAACCTTACCAACTGGTGGGTGGTGGTAAAATGTATCCCAACAACTGCATGTGTAGGCAGAAAAACATTTTTTGCATCCTTTTCAAGTCAGAACATTAGAAACAACATTGTAAATATATATATATATATATATATAGTGAGTTGTCTGCTCCTTATTAATAACCATTTTGGTGTTAATTAAAGAACAAGCTCAGTATAAATAATGACATCATGTAATTATCCATTGTTTGCAAATTGAACTTGAAATTACTTATCTATTTGAGCATTTCAAGTGTATTGCTCTTATAAAGATTTTGTTAATATGTGCCATTTCTGTTAGAGTTGCATGAAATCTGACACCTTGAAGCAAATTGCCACAATAAAAACTCCCATTTCCTCTTCCACTGTAAGAACTCTCATTCATTTTCCCACATACACAACTACCACATACTTAGCACATCACACAAACACATACAAAGACTTTTCAACCCACATGAGAACTTACACTCATGCATATACACATGCAAGAACTTTACCATTCATTTGTATAAAGACTTTTTCTCCTTGTATTTTCTGACATGAATTATTATTTTGTTGATATATATATATAAAAAGTTAGTGACCATAGTCGAGGGCAACTGGAAGGCTTGTTTTTCATTAGCTATTACACCGAGGTATAGGGGAAGGTGCTACTCCTTTCCCTGCATTGCCCCACTTTACTCTTGATGCCTACCTTATAATGGTAGGCATCAAGTACCATTTTTGAGTCTGTGGATTAAACCCAGGATTAAACCCTAGTCTTGCCAACCATTGGCAAACACTCTACCCACTATGCCTATGGGGCGGTATATGTGTGTGTATATATATATATATATATATAATTCTTTTCATGTTACTTACTTTATACTTCTGAAACATTCACTAATAATTAGAAATCCTTATTTCTAACTAAAAAAACACTCAACAATCTGTCAAATTTACTTGGATAATGAAAAGACCATGATACAAATTCTAGAAGTAGCCCTGTACAAAACAGCTGATGTATGGCCATTTCACAAACGTTTTAAGTGACATGAACAAGACATATTTGGCATTACTTGAGAATTAAGGACAAACTTATAAGCAACTTACTCCAATGAATTCACCCGTGTTTTACATAGATACACATAAACGAATATAATGAAAATTTTTGTAACATTTCATGTGATCAAGAACTATCACAACTGAAGTTTTCAGTCTTTTTTATTAAAAATTTAGATGAAGATGTGTACACAGCTAAGCAGTTTATATGAAAGTCAGTCAATAAATAAGGGGAATCTATCTATCAGGAATATTCAATAAATAAGGAGAATTTTTTTACAAAAGCAAAATAATTTTTTTCATATGTTTCTTCTATAAATGTAAACTCTGCATTGTCTGGAATTACTAGAATATTTCTTTTGAGGCTATTCAAAATGGGGGTAAATCAAACAGAGTATTCCAGGCTTGAACAGAGGTATATGATCACATTTTTGATGGCTAAGAAATGCAAACTATGTGAAATTTATCAAAGAATGTTTGATATGTTTGGAACAGCATGTCAAAAAATGTTTACAACTGGGCTAACATGGGTTTAACACTTCAAAGCTGAGTAGAAAAGACAGTCTATAGGGTAGAAACTGAGTAACTCTCTTGTAAAGCAAAAGTTCCAGCCACAGTGGTCAGTAAAGATGATGCTGCTGATGACAGGGTTCTGGGACATGAAAGAACTCATCCCTACTAATATCTTTGAAAAAGGTGCTTCTCATTGCCAATTCCTGAGACAAAATTCACCTTATTTATTGAATGACTCTCTTATAATGATGATGTCAAGATGAATGAATACTAATTGGAAAAAAAATGATGAAGCCAGTTTGGATACTTTTTTAATTGTTTAGATGAAACATTGGATTGTGAAAGTGCAGCACACTCTTTACTCATTAGTTAAGATTTGAAGACATAGGGAACATTAAAAGTTAGTGCAGCTTCATGCTATATCAAAAGAGAAGTTTCAGAGGAGCTTTGAACAATGGAAAATTCGATGGAGTAAGTGTGTTGAATGTCAAGTGGAGTATTTTGATCAAAATTAATGTTTTATTAATTTTTCATTTCTGTCTTAGTTAATAGAGCTTTAGTCATGATAGCTTTTATATTTATGTAACTATAACATAGCAAAAACTGCATATCATTGCAAGATTTCTATTAAGGTAACTCTTTTGAAATTCTCTTAGAAAATAATGCAATTTCCAGTCTAATTTACAACTGAATGGTAATTTTTGTAGTCAGCTGAATGTCTTTTTAATAATCATTCAAATTATCAATAAATGGAGATAGCTATGAAGTGCTTATAAAAACACTTCACTCGTTTCTAAATTGAATCATTAATATTGAATATTAATATTAATTTATTCATGGACTGTGTATTTCTGTTGTAACATAATTTTAAAGAAAATTAACGTTTCATTTATTGATAATTTCTGATTTGGTAAATACAGGTTCAGTCTTAATATTTTTTAACATACCTCACATAATACAATATAGAAAAGATGGTGGGTTGAGGACTTTCCTGTATTAAGGAGGAAAGCATCAAGGCAACACTTCAGGGACTTAAGAAATATACCTAAAAGAGGAGCAAAGATAGACTGATTATGATGGGAATTACAACTGAAATAACTTATGGTCAAACAGAAAAACAGCAATCAAAAAGTTTAGAAAACAAAAATGGACAGAAAAACAACTGTATGGATATTTCAAGAGACAAACTAAGGAAATTGTGCATGAAATGATATGGAAATGGATAAGAAGGGTTAGAGAAACCTAAAGAGAGAAAGTGAATCTCTATTAATAGCAGCTCAAAATAATGCCATGAGAAACCATGATATCAACGAAAAAAATTGATAATATGCTGAAGCACAGCTCGTAAAAATTGCACAGTGACATAGAGGAAATGGTTAGTAACATAAACAAATGCAGAAAACAGGCCTAAAAAGGGACTATTTTAAAGAAAATGAATGTTTCATTCAGGTTGGTTGATTTGTGCTTTAAGGCATATCAATCCTTGTTGGCTATTTAATGCTAAATCCTGTTTTTTATGTAAATATGATAGTTTGAAAGTGACTTTATTTTTTCACTATGTTGTTAGAGTTTATTTGTTTGCACACAGATACTTTCAAGAATTGCTATTTAACATAAGTAATTCTATTTATTAAGTAATTTTCTATTTATTAAATATTATTTTCTATTTATTAAATAATTTTCACACTGTTTTACTGTTTCAAATAACTAATAATAACAATCCTAAGTAAATGATTAAACGGTTCTGTTTGACCCCTTGATGGGACCTTAACAGGTACTACCAATCCGAGTCAAAGTGGACTTGGGAGTAATGGCAATGAAGCTCACCATCAGATGTAACTTTGTGTCATACCCAGAAAACTTGTTAGGAGGCCTTACTTTTCTTCAGAAGTACAGCTGAATGACTGGTGTTTCATTCATTGTTGATCTTTGTCTTCGTAAATACACTTTCAGTCTCAATATTTTTTGGATCTACCTTAGATAATATAGAAACTCCTAAATTTATTTTTCTAACCATAAATAAAATAGCCTTTTCATTGTTTTCTTTTTTTAATTCATTCTTTGCATTTTTTTTTTTTTGTTTTATTGTCTGCACCTGTTCTAAATATTTATCTCTAAAATACCACTTTCCAGCCTTTATATACTAAATTATTCCTTTTTCTTTTACTTTTCTAAGGCTAGAACAAAAAATATTTTTTCAGATCAATAATTAAGTCTTAGGTCTTTGTTTTGCATTGGTCACCTTTTAAGTAAAATTCAATCAATAATGATAAAAAAAAAGAAAATAATCAAAATATAATTTTGTCACGCTTCTGTTTCTTTAAAATCTTCAATGGTCCGTTTTCTTTTTTCTTTTTCTTAACTCTTAAAAAAAAATAAACTGTTTTGTTATTTAAAAAGTATCCCAGAATTCAGTGCAACAATCAGACATTTTGTTTATTTTGGCTTCTATTTGTGCTTCTCAAGGCATTTTCATCTTCTAATATGGGAGGAAAAAAAGAATCTATGAATAAAATAAAAATGAAAAAAGATGCCACACAAATCTATCATTTTATTGGCACCAAAGACCGGAATTTCTTTTAGCAAGAGTTTATAAAGTTATCAGAGTTTTCTCATTCTACCCTTTTCACACAATCTATTAATGTAAGGTATGTTTCTCTCCTTATGAATTGAAAGTCATGATTATCTTCCAATAATTCTTCTAAGCAGTTGCCATATTGGTACTATTGAATGGTTGCACCACTTGGATTTTACTGAAGCACCTGGAGAAAAAGCCAGATGAGAACTACTCAAGGATACTGTATGCTTTTTTGAACAACTCTTGGAAGTAGCACTCCATAAAACAGCAGTTGTACAGCCACTTACCTCCCAAACCTTCTAAGTAAGATGAACAATATATGAACAATATATACTGGTCACTGCTGGAAGATTAAGGACAAAGCAATATCCTCCTATTAAGGGTGATCTCATTGGGAACATTATCCTATGGACACCTTCACAAGGACACACCAGTGTAGGCCAAGTTGCAAAAGCAAATATTTATCAATTTTGTGCAGACACTCTATACTGTCTAGAAGACTTGCCAAAAGTGATAAATGAGAGAGAAAGTCATGGAAAGCCATGCTGTTGTCATGTCTTGTGGATGGATAGAATTCATTTTCTGGTGCCACCCAGTCAACTCTATTCTTTGCAATGGGTAGGATCCCCCCCCCAAAAAAAAGAAGTGTTTTGGATATGACATTAAACTGCATCTAATTGTGAGGCTGTAATTCTAGAGTTCTGGAAATATAGAGTCACATCTTCATTGTCATTATTGGTGGTTTGATGGAAGTAGGAAAGATATTTAGTCAAAGTCTGTACTCCAATATTAGCATTTGTATATCCATGATATACTGTTATATTTTGACCTTCGGCCCGAGCAAAATGCCATTCAAGGTGAAGCACCAGAAGGAAGTGACACATTCCAATGGCAGTTAGGAGAGGAAATCGCATGGGCAGAAATAGGCTAACAAAATGGGACAAGCTAAAAAATCCCATGATACTCTCATAGATTGACGCACCAGAAGAGAGTGACCTCTGAACTGCATGACAGTTATTTCCACTTGATGACGATTAAAATTTCGATTTCAAAGATCAAGTGGGTGTCAAACAATTATATAACTCAGTTGAGTTCGACGAGCCTGATGAGTTGGAGTCCCAGTAGAGTTGGAGACGGAGAGGGACGAGATGTGGTAGGGGAAAGCCACACCAGGCCAAAGGGGCTTGGGGCCCTGATGAGTTGGGGTCCAGAGAAGATGCTGATAAGAATAGTAAAGAAAGCCAGCACCCAGCAGAGTGGACCCCAGGGCCCTGGTTGAGCATCAGAAGAACAAGAAAGACACAACGTGATGGCCAAATGTTTGGGGTCAAAATATTTCAGTTTTGTTCAGTTTCCAGCACCCTCTCACATTAAAACCCCACACAACCTTTTCGAACCCTTGCAATAAAGTGAGAGGTAAATATTTTTATAAAGAAGTTATCCTGCGTGCGTCTTTGTCATTGCGTCTGTCTTTATTATTGTGTCGTTATGATGCTGTAGATGAGTATATAACAATACTAACAATGAACATAACAGAAGAAAAAATAAGATAAACTCTGAGACCTATACAAGAATATTTACCATATAGATACAAGAATAAACATATAGATACCAAATGTTATTAAAAAGAAAGAATATGCGATATAAAAACCTGTACATATTGTTCCATGAACCAGCAATTATGTAAAAGTGGTACAGAAGAATTAAAAGTCTTATTTAATGTGTGTCGTAAATAATATAGCCATGTGGATTTAGCATTCCCTTGCAGAGTCAGAAATAACATCTCTAATGTTTAAAGAACAGAACCAAAAGGTTGATTGGTTGGTTGGGTTTTATGGCATATCAACATGTATAGGTTATTTAATGCCAAATCCATTTTTATGTAAATAATCAGTTCTATTTCAAATAATTCAGTTTAGCATAAGCACACAGTTTAAATGTAAAAAGCATTTCTATTTCAAGCTATTCAGTTTAGTCCAGCAGTTCTAATTCAGCAAAGTATAAGTACAGATTTTGTTTACACACAGTTAAATGTCAAAACAGTTCTATATTAAACAAATCAATTTAGTGTAAGTACAGTTTCAATGTCAAAAAACAGTTCCATTTCAAATAGTTCTGTTCAGCATAAGCACACAGTTTAAATGAAAGTACAGTTTAATTGTCAAAAACATTTCTATTTCAAGCTATTCAGTTTTGTCAAACAATTCAGTTTAGCATAAGTATGCTGTTAGTTCTATTTAATTCATAGATAGGGCCCTATCAGGTGCTCCCACACCGGGCCAGAGTGGACCTGGGAGCAATGGCAATGAAGGGATACTCTGCATTCCCCAAAGCCCCAGTATTACTGGAACCTCACTATCAGACTGTTTAGTGTCATATCCATGACACTCATTGGGGAGGTCTTAGCCCTCTGCAGAGGTGTAGTCAGTGTATTCTATAACCCCAACCGACTGGGCAAAGAAGCAAAAGAGGTTGAGAAGAAATTACTGAGATTGTCAGGTGACACTTTACAAGTCCTAATAGACATGTAGATTATATTAGGGGGATAATTATTGTTTCTTTACATCATTATTTCCATGTTCACTCTGACCCAATGTGGTTGTATTTATTAACATCACATCTAGGTTTATTTGAAAATTACATCTATTGTGTAGGAATTTTGTGAAATTATATATATATATATATATCAACCCCTCTGCACAAGTAGGATGTGATAAAAGGTCAATTTCTTAAGTTGAGTTTAACATGTTTGAATTCAGAGTTTTTCTTCTCCTAGATTGGTTATCATACCAAGCTTAAAGAGCTCAGTCTGCCCTACTATTTACCCATATCTAGAGCAGGAATAGTTGGATGCATAGCTTTCCCAAGGGTATAAGCACTATGTGAAATGCCAACTGCTTCATTCAGGATTTGAGTTCTGATCAATGTCTCCATTTCCTACAATGATAACCTCTACACTATGAGTGTGGAATGATTCCATGATGTAAAAAAATTACAATATTTCATCAAAGAAAAATAGCCTTTCAGCTGATACTGAAAATCATTTTAGAATAGTATGGAACAAATTTCCTTTTCCTCTGACAGAGAATGAATAAGGAATAAGAGACCGTAGAAAAACCAGACATTGACCAGAATGGACCTGATAGTTTTCATTCAATGAAATTCAAAGCTTGACAATTTGAATGCTTTTCTCAAAACAGAACTTCTCAGAACAAAGAAATTGATACACACACATACTACTAGTAAGACATTGAAGGAAAAATGCAAAAAGAAGATTTATATTCATGTAACCTTTCAAAATACACATTTTTATTCATTTTAGTATGCGTCTTGTTGTATATCGTAATGTTGTGTATTTGCCACTCACCTTATTTCAGTTTTTAAAAAAAGCACCTCTGTAACAAGAACCTCCAAAACCATATAGCTTTGTACAAACAAATGATGATTATTTGATAGGAATAGGTTTTTAAAACCTTATAATTGTATAGAGATTATTCGATGGAAAAACCTTGTTGGTAGGTCTTTCCATACACCAACTGTATCTTCAGCAGAGGGGTAAGAACTCCACCCTATGCTCATCAAAAAGAGCATCCTGGGTAGTGATTAGTGGTTGAAATTTAAAATGACAAAAAAGATGAGATTTTCTATCATTCTAAGAAAAATTAGTATCATTCTAATAGTTGTTCAGACTATTAAACTAATTTTTTTTCTTAAATACTTTTCATGATTTTGAGAACAGAGATTATAAAATCTGATGTTGTTTCAGAATTTTTTTTTTTTTTTTTTTGCTGCTTATAATGTTACTGAAATAATTTGACTGGTCGATTTTCCAACCTTCTTTAGGTGTTCATTCAATAGAGACATCTATTTTCTACAAGAAAGCAAACAGAAAAGAAATGGTGTCGAATTCTACTCCTGGCAAAAAAAATATGGAATCACCACTGAGAAAACGTTTCTTTCATTATTTTTAATAAGACTGGCAATGAGATTACAGGTTGAAGATTTATCATGGACTATTTTTTTTTAATTTCCACCAAAACTTTTCTATCAGATTAAGATCCAAATGGTTTGATGGCCATTTCATTGAGTTGATATTCCTTTCTTAAAGGAAAGCTTTGAATCCTCCTTGTTTTCTTAAAGTGCCAGCAGTTATACACTAACCGATTCTTTTAATTCTCTTCAAAGGGAGGCACAGATTATACCATTTTCTGTTACTTGTCTGGCATGAAGTTGTGCTTAGTGTATTAACATAGAAAATGAAACCAGTGACCTGAGTTCAATTCCTGGATGAGGCTGTTTACATTTTGTGCTTATGTCCTTGAGAAAGGCATGAATCCATTTGTTTTCTACCTAGCTATGGGTAAATGGTAGAGCAGGCTGGGTTCTTGAGTTTTGATTAGGTAACCAGTCTAGGAGAAAACAAATTCTGAATTCAGACCAAGTATATGCCTCTTAAAAAGAATTTGACTTATATAACATCCTGCCCAATTCTCCAGAAGTTGAACCTCACTATCAGATGCAGTTTAATGTCATCTTCTGGACACCTTTTTTTAGGAGGTTCTTACCCCTCTGTAGATGATAAAGTCAGCATATTCTAAGCCTTGCTTCCAGCTAAACTTTTCACAGACCAAGGAAAAAGATCCCGGTCATAGAAGTTTCTCACAAAATACTTTCTTATATGCTCATAGAACCAATGAATTTTCCAAAAGATATTTTGTCAGCTTCTTCTAAGTTGCTAATTATATAAGACAATGAATTTTTGATCAAGTGATATTATAAACCACTAGAAAAACTGTTGTCTCTTTCGTGACCAAAAATATGCTTCTATTTTGGAGGATACATTGTTATTTATGTATGCAGAACATCATTTTTGATGTGGACTCATTGCTTGAAAGGAGAGAAAAACAGAAAAACAGAAAAAATAAGTAAAATGTAAAACACATAATGTTACTTCTATGTTTGATTCATAAATGTATACAATATTGAATGAAGAATCAAGAAAGACCAGACAAGATGGCTTTAGGCCAGGTTAACAAGTGTTTTTTTTTTCAATGAACCAGTTTCTGAAATTATCATAACAGAAAGATCAGGCAGGAGCAAAAAATAAAAAGATGGCAACACTTCTTTGAAATTAGACTGAGATATTCAAAAGAAATGGAAAAATGTTGTTGAAAAACACAAAGACATAAAAATGTTTAAAATACCCCCCCACAAAAAAATAGAAGGAAACATTCAAGGACAGAATTTTTGTTTACTTAGACTGACCTAAGCATCCCAGGTGTATATATCAGAATCACCTATGTTTGACGAGTATGCATTTACTTAACACCAGTTCTTAATCTTTATCTTTCTGGTTTCCATGTTTATTGTTGTTGTTATGGCTTGTCATTGCTCTTAATTTTGCCTGTCTGATTTTTGGTTATGAAATTTGGCCACTGCTAAAGTCAATTAGTCTTTGAAAGGCAGTTTAGTGGAACAAGCTGGTTTGTAACAATACATACATATATATATATATATATATATATATATAAGTTGGCAACCATAGTCGAGGGCAATGTGACTCTATTAAAAGATATCTTACTACCTAATCAAAAGTGTATAAAAAGTGTCCAAAGTTAATGCCAGTCTTGATGGGAGTACTTTCAACCAATATTGGTCATCACTAAGAAAAAGTAGTTATAATCCAAAATCTTGTCATCATGAATCATGACATTTAAAGGACATTCAAGAATTTTAACTGTATGTTGGTCATGTCATTTCTGTTTCTATACATTAAAGTGATTTTAAAATACCAGCTCCTGAATCATATTTTATTGTTTTGTTTTGATAAAATTACCTTTGTGAGTCTTTCTTTCATTTTTTCAACAATTAGTTTTCTGATGAATTTTGATAAGAAACTTGATTCTTCTCAAACATTCAATTTACTGAGTCCACGTTTCAATTGGATGATCCTTTAAGTTCAAGGTCACTTACAGTCTATAAAAAGGAACGATTCTCCTGGTAGCCTGTCCAGTTGGCTGAAGCTTTAAAATATACTGTTTCCTTGATGAAGGTTAAGACACCCCCAAATAAGTGTCCTGGATATGACACTAAACAATCTGATGGTGAGGTTCCAGTAATGCTGGAGCTTTGGCTAATGCAGAGTACTCCTTCATTGCCATCACTACCAGGTCCACTCTGACTCAGAGTGGTAGCATCTGATTGGGTCCTATCTATGGGTCAAATAGAACTAAACTGTGTACTTGTGCTGAACTGAATTGCTTGAAATAGAACTGTTTTGATATTTAAACTGTGAACTTATGCTAAACTGAATTGCTTGAAATAGAACTGTTTTTGTATGCTAAGCTAGATTGTTTGAAATAGAACTGTTTTTTTGACATTGAAACTGTGGACTTATGCTAAACTGAATTGTTTGAAGGAGAACTGTTTTTGACATTGAAACTGTGTACTTATACTAAACTGAATTGTTTGAAATAGAACTGTTTATAGGTATAAAAATAGATTTAGCAATAAATAACCTGCCATGGTTGATATGTCATAAAACCAAACCAAACTAAACCCTTGCTAGCCAGTTGAATTCCAATTGTTAAAGAGAACAGATCTCGGATATTTTCCAGCAATTCAAGCAACTGAACCAAATTTTATCATCAAAGGAATTCAGGACTGACATATATGTAAGAAATTTTTTTAAAATACCGAAAACATTTCTACTCTGAATAGGTACAAAATTAATACTCACTGAAAAACATATTTTTAAATAATTGATTAGCAAAAATATATAAATACTTTTAAAAAATAGCATCTGTATTAAGACCCACAAGATTTTGATGGGAAAATAGAGAAAATTTCTGGGACAGAGTAATTCTATTTTTAAATTTGATGAAACACTTGAATTAGGGATGACTAAAATATCTTTACTTTGCGTTTTCTCATTTTCGATGTGAATCAAATAGTAAGGCAGAAAAGTCTACAGATGGTGATGAAAGCAGTTAAACCAGTGGACAAGATATGTTATGAGAAATTTATTTTTCCTGAGTCCCAAATATGGTGATGTGTGTGGCTAGAAAAAATTTAATTATATACTTTGCATCCCTAACTTTTGGATTGAAAAATCTGTAAAAATAGTGTATCCTATACACAAATAATCTGAGTAATTCTCATTTCAGCTTTTTCTCATTGAATTGTCCAGTAATTTGCAAATATGAACCGCATCTTGAAAACTGTGATTATTTCATTATTTTTAATAGACGTGTACAACAATCAACATCACAAATATTCACTTGATTTGTAATTGCCATTTTGAAAAGTAATTTTGAATATTTTATATTTCCATAAACTTCTTCAAACAATAAGGAAAAAAATTATCTTTTGTATTATCAGTAAACTATTTGGATATGCCAGAGAATTTGTTTTGCAAATTTTTGTTTCTTTCCAAGGCATTTTCCTTCGTTCAGGTGGGGCAGGGTTTATTTTGTCTTTGATCTCTTTGGTGTATTGTAAATTAATAAGTAATGTACCTCTTACCAAAACTAATTGCTGTTCTTTTGAAAGAAATATTTCTAGGTGGTGGGGTTGTTTTCTCTCTTTGTTTATTTTGTGTATACATATTGTGTTGGAATGCTGCTGCAATAGATTTCGCAAATCAGTTTCCCAACGATGTTAAGACTTATGCATGTTAATAAGAGTGCTTCTTTTTCCTCGTTTCCTTTCCTTTTCCTTCCTTCGTTCCTTCCTTCTCTCCTTCAAGTTTTAACAGACTCCGTGCGTACTTGTCAATTGATTCACTAAGAAAAAATGACGCCTTCTAGCCGTTACCGTGTGTTTATATGCTCGCCCTATCTCGAAAGAATTTGCATACGCGCAAATCGACAGATATAAAGAAAGTGACAATTTATTGTCGGAATTTCAAACGTGTGTGTAAAGTTCGTGGTTGTAGTATTTGTGTCTTCTGCTAGATGGGTGATGTCGGTAGCTGGTATGGTCGAGTCGTAGATGGGTGCGGCTGGACGAATGTTGCAGGTAGCTGATGTCGGTCGAGTCATAGAAGTGCAGCTAGACGTTCGTTGCGGGTAGCTGATGTTGGTCGAGTCGTTGAGTGCAGCTGATGATCGTTGCGGGTGGCTGGTGTCGGTCGAGTTGTTGAGTGCAGCTGGACGAATGTTGCGGGTAGCTGATGTCGGTCGAGATTGGTAAATCGACGTCCCGGTTTTGACAGTACGTTTAGTTAACCGGAGATGTATTGAAGTAGTTGCTAGCCCGTACACCGAGTCGTACGTAGGCTAGGTGCTGCAATGCAGGGCAGTCTGTACGGTGAGTCGTACGTGAACTGGATGCTGCATTGCTGGTGCGTCGTGGTCGAAGTCGGTGTTGACAGCTTGGTCATGTACAGTTGAGCGAGCGTGGTTGCTAAGACTTAATCGCACCTTAGTATTGTGGACCAAGTAAACGGATGGGGTAACGAAGGCTAAGGTTTGCCAGGCCTTAGCATATACGAGGTCGAGCGAGCAAATCGGTAAAGCTAGGGCTTTGTCGTGCCCCTGACTGTGCGGACGTATCGGAGACAATAGCTATTGCTTTGCCATGTCAAAGCTGAGCGGATATATCGAGATGGTAGCTATGGCTTTTCCGTGCCAAAGCTGTACGGACGTATCGAGACGATAGCTAAGGCTTTGCGGTGCCAAAGCTCTGCACTGTCGAGCGAACAGGCCAGGAGACCGTGGCTAAGATTGGCGTTATCTTAGCGCTGCGCAGATAGTGAAGCGGTAACTAAATGCTAACTTGTGCCTTTGGCGCTGTGCTGCCACACGGAATCGACCGAGTGGTTAAGACCGGGTGGTCTTAGAGTCCTCTTCGTGTTTGCCTCTGAGCCGTCTACTTCGACTGGTCAGAGACCGTCAGAGATGTTCCACCCCGTAGAAGGAGAGCTCTAATGGTCCTAAAAAAGACCTTTAGTGCATATCAATGTGATGGAAAAAAGGGGTTAATCTACCACTAGAAGTGGTGGTAAGGTGAATGCAACCACAATACGTAGGATTCGACCTTAAATGAGCTTTGCAAAGAACGTGCCCGGGTGTAAGGCGAATGCAACCACAAGATGTAGGATTCAGCCTTACGGAGCCTCATTCTGAGAGCGGCTCCTGAGAGCGTCATGGGGACCTCTATTATTTATCGATGCGTCCCACCAACGCACGAATATGGCACAAGGCCGTTTTTAAGGTGGGTCCGGTCGCAGGGCCGAAGCCCACACGCGTCCGGCAAGGCCAAAAATACCTTCGACCCCGTCGGCATTCCCCTTTTTGGGGCGCCGCAGGCGCCAGGCAATAAACCTACCCCCCCAAAGGTGGTAAAAGCCTGGGGGATGGCCTCCTGAGACCGGAGGAACTCTCCAGTGCCGAGCCACACCCGGCAGAACCGCCTAGAGGTAAAACGGCCTACCGAATGCGACCCAACAACTGGAGAGGAAAGGCTACACAAATGCCCTAAAAGAGCGTCTGCGGGGACCTCTGAATTTTTCGCCGCCGAAGCCCTGTTTATATTAAGGGAACGAATTCCACTCTGCCACACCACATAAATAGAAAGTTCTTCTATAAAAAATGGACGTAGAAAATAAGTCCTTCTTTAGCCTGATATAGGCTAGCGAAGATAATTAATTCCATTTTTATAGAGTTATTTCTGGCAGGAGTGTTTTGTAAATGTTGTTAAATGTTATTTATTCCCTTTTCTTAGCTGTAACGGCAGGTTAGGGTCGAAAAGGGCTTCGTCATTTCCGGCTGTACCCAGATGTAATTTTTCTAGGGCGAACGAGTAATCCGATCTGTTTATGTTTGTAAGCAGGTCGCGGCAAGATCACCCCACATTACATATAGTGCTTGAAGCAACCATATCTGTTTCCTGCTTTTACTGTACAGGCCAGACACGTCCATGCACGCTTTGAATTTCCAGGTACGTTGCGTCCATTACATTCACACTCCTCCCTGATTTGGGAATCACACAACGTACAGCGCAGAGCAGGTCTCTTTAGTCTGCTACTTCGTCTAAGCGGGACACTCTCGGTAATATCTTCGTCCTTGGATGTGTTTCCAGGCCCACGCTGACCACGGTTGCTGTGATCGCTTTCAGATGCTGCGAGATCCTCCCGCGTTAAATAGAGCATCGGTGCTTCGTCTTCAGAGGAAGTGATGCTGCAATTGGTGGTGTCTACTCCTCGCAGTGGACGAACATCCTTTACGTGGCGGAGTGTCCCGTCAACAAGGACCGTTATTGCCCCCTTTCCAAACTGGGTTGTACATCGCCCATGCGGGATCTTGACCCAAACACTATCCCCTACCTTATAACTGCTGGGACCAGCATCCTCCGGTGGTAATATGATATCAATGCCTTTTATACGGGCCCGATAAGAATATATCACGTTGGCTGGTGCAGTTGAAGCCGACGCATCATCTTTGGGAGTCACATTATACCAATACACTGCCTCCATTACTGAGCACCGTGTTCTTGTGGCAATGCGCTTTACTGTACGGTTGTTATGAAATAGCCTAGGGATTTCGGTTCATGCCTTTGAGTTTAGTTAGGCTGAGAACCTTTCGGCTCAACACATGGGTTGGTTGGGTGTAAAATTGAAGCAGGTGTTAACGCGGGTGCGCGTGAGCGGATGGAGGTGTCACTCAGATGTCATAACAGTCCGAGACGATACTGGGTGACAAGGTGCGGGTGACGTCACGCACTGGAAGCACGCGGAAGTTTGTGTGAGAATTTGAAGAAAATAAGAGTCGGGTTTTAGACGCCAAACGAGAAGGATCGATTTTGGAGCTCGCAGGCGCGAGGCGAACGTGCGCCCGATGGGGGCCGCTCGAGTTGGGAGCCAAATGAATAAGACAGCATAGAAGATTGTGTCTCTCCTCCTTACGTCGAAACCTTTAACACAGAGTTAATAAAAAGGTTTCGTACCTGAACAAGAAGTAGTTACGTGTTTTTGAGATTCCTGTTCTTTATATGTTCTATAGTAATGAACATTACATGTCTATTTCGCACATGGCCATATTCGTGTATATGGCTACGCAACATAGTCATATTTGGTGCCAGAACTTGGGCATATCGTTCATGATATGGTTTACGATTGGGTTACCATGGTTCCACGAAGACGATCAGAGAAGCGGCTAAGAACAAGGAGGAATCTATTTCGGAGCGGCTTGTTCAGGCGATCGAGGGAGAGAGAGAGAAAACACAAGGCCCCAGAAAATAAGAAACAAGGAAAAGAGACCGAAAACACGAAGAACAAATTCGGCGCCCCCCAGAAAGAAAAAGGAAAATGTCCAGCACCGAAAAAAGAAGAAGAACAGCGCAACTCCAAAAAGAAAAGAAAAAAAAGGCGTGAAAAGAAAAGTAAAAAAAGAAGTAACATAACTCAACTCCAAGAAAAAAAAAGGCATGAAGAAAAGAAAAAGAATAAGAACGTATTTGCTCATTTACGTCTGTCATAGTTTAATTTACGAATAGAGTTTGAATGGTTGTGGAGGATAGATTTGGAAATAATTCTAAAATTTAAAAGAAAAAAAAAAAAAGAAAAATCGTTGGTAGCATAGAAAATTATGATTACTATTGTATGTGACTTAGTACCGTGGTGGGAGGAGAAAAAGAAAGAGTAACAGAGAAATAAGCTCGCAGTGACAGAGAAGAAAGAAAGGTGGTCGCTGTGGGGACAGAGGATTGTGTTGCGCTCATGATTGACAGCAATAGTAAACAATATTTTGTAAAGAAATTTTATAGTAATAACGTATTTTTATGAAGGGATTTTACGATAGACGGGGTCATTGTAGGTGAAGTTTGTAGTAAATAACGTTTTTATGAATGAAAACTTGTAACTTGTTGGTGGTCCGGGCTAATAATATTCGGAGATTAGAATTTTGATTCGAGACCTTGGAGATTTCGCTCATCGATGGGATTGCCGGAAAAATTTCGCATATCTGTAGTTAGGACTTTTGGGACAGGTTTCGATGTTGGAGAATCGATATTTTGGGCGCTGAAGAAATCAGGCCAGGTTTTTGTTTAAGTAGTCGAATCCGAAAGAGTCGGAATCACGTTTGGAATATTTCGGACGTTTCGTTGTACGTATCGACTGGAAAATTGTCTCATATCTCGCCGGAGAGGCAGATCAACGAAGAGACGGATGTTTATTGTGTCTGACAGGGCAAACGGTTATTTTGTGAGTTCCCCCCTGGAGTGGGACTGTGAGGTTTTGTTGAGGAAGATGTTCGGAAAAACATGGGTTTGGAGATTAGTTATTTAAGATATGCGTAGAGTTCTGGTGATCTCATTGGATGTGTTTGGAAAATTCGCGGACTTGATTTTGTGTCGAGGGAGAAATTTTATTGAGTGAGCTAATAAAAGGTTTGGGTGGTTTAGAAAAGAACACCCGGTATTTTAAGGGAGAAAGAAAGAAAGAAGATAAAAAAGAAGGGTACTCGTAAGCTGTTGAAAAGATGTAAGATAGACCGTTTGACGGTGGTCAAAAGTTGGAAAAAACGGGGAAACATGTATCTTGGTTTGATTACGAGCTATGCTTGGTTGTGGAAGGTTAAAATGTGTACATTAATTAATGACAGATATTACGTGAGAAGGAGATATAAAGTTAGCAGTAATAAGTACGGACGTAGAAGGAAGGCAAAAATGCAAAATACAAAATGAGCAATTGACCTGAGATTTAAAAAAAAAAAAATTTAAATATGAAAATAAGAGAACAAATTAAAGACTGAAAAAATATACATGCCGAACGAGTGACTGTTGAAAAAATGAAGAAAAAAAGAGAAAAAAGAACCAGAAAATGTGGTCGGAAAAAGAAAAAAAAATGAAAAAAAAAAAAAAAACGATGGACAATACGAACACTTTTTATTTTTATTTCAGTGACTTTTGAGTTTGGGACTGACGCATGTTTTTTGTTGTATTGTTTTGTTGAAATTGTATTGCTGAAGATTTTGTTGCTCAGTTCGACATGGGGAGGACCGGCACAATAGTTTAAGAAAATAATTTGTCATCCTCGATGACAAATGATTTTATTGTGGTTGGATAGGTATGTTATGAAATAGCCGAGGGATTTCGGTTCATGCCTTTGAGTTTAGTTAGGCTGAGAACCTTTCGGCTCAACACATGGGTTGGTTGGGTGTAAAATTGAAGCAGGTGTTAACGCGGGTGCGCGTGAGCGGATGGAGGTGTCACTCAGATGTCATAACAGACCGAGACGATACTGGGTGACAAAGTGCGGGTGACGTCACGCATCGGAAACACGCGGAAGTTTGTGTGAGAATTTGAAGAAAATAAGAGTCGGGTTTTAGACGCCAAACGAGAAGGATGGGGGCCGCTCGGGTTGGGAGCCAAATGAATAAGACAGCATAGAAGATTGTGTCTCTCCTCCTTACGTCGAAACCTTTAACTCAAAGTTAATAAAAAGGTTTCGTACCTGAACAAGAAGTAGTTACGTGTTTTTGAGATTCCTGTTCTTTATATATTCTATCGTTATGAACATTACATGTCTATTTCGCACGTGGCCATATTCGTGTAAATAATTATATAACACGGTGAGATCTCTCCACAATCCCGTTACCAGCCGGTACATATGCGCATCGGAAACTTATCCGGACGCCCCAGTGCTCGGCGAATTTAGAGAACGTCTCTCCGCTAAAGGTCGTGGCGTTATCTGTGAGTAGCTCAACAGCCCCCCTCCCTCTCGTAAAATACAGTCTCCAACTGCTGAACGATGCTGGCTGAATCCTGGCACAATAACGGCCTCCAAATAGCAAATCGACTGGAACCGCAGTCGATCAAGGTTAAGTAATGCCGACCTTCAAGGTGGGTTACATCCATTCCAACCCTCCTCCATTTCTCACATATGTCCAGTCTGCCTGCCTTCTAACTTACTGGGGCTGGATCTATGGACTGACACTCCTCGCACTCTCTAACAACATCCCGCACAGCTGCCTTGGAGACCTCGGGAGTGACCAGTTTCACGAAGTAGTGTGTGTGTGCTTTGCGCCAGGGTGTCCACAAGATCGGTGAATGGTCCGAATGCGAGCGGGATCCAGCTCCCCCATGGATGCGGCGCATACTGGCTCAGTGGGTTCCGCTTCTTTTCGAAGTACGTCCAGCCATTGCTGGGGCACTCTAGTGAGTGGATCGGCTCGGTTTGCATGAGATTTAACGAGTGCCTCGTCAGTCGCCAGTCCATACTCCGCCGCTAATTCATGGAGCGTACCCAGTCGGCGTCTTATTAGCATCTCCGACGCCGCCTTAGTCCATACCCTTGCTTTCTCGGACAGGGTGTCAGAAATCCACCGGTGCACGCAGGCCGAGACCGTCCGCAGGCGAATCATGTTCGCCCTCCAGTGCAGTGCCAGATTAACGCCCCTTAACACTGTATCAAGCTCTGCCAGATTGATGTGCTTATCTGCGTCCACCGGTCGTAGCCAACTTGCGTCTTCAATTATGGCTCCGTCATATTCAATAGACACACCGGTGGCCAGGGAGCTTGCATCCACCAACACAGTGACTTCCTGACCATTCGCGCACCAGTCACCATGCGCTGGATCGGTTTGTGACGACCTCAACATAATTTCTTCAAGCATCCGACGCAACATAGGGTCTTGTGTTTCATCGTCCCATCCTATTGTTACGGCGTTTGCTCTCCGTTTCACAAACGCGGCTGCAACGCGAAGCCAGCCGCACACTGGAAAATGCCCGATCAGCCGCCTACACGCAGAAAAGACGGTACGACGCGTAAGTACGCCGTTGCGTCGCCATCTAAGTTTACCGTGCTCCTCCCAAACGTATACGCCCAACACACGGGCGCCACTACTCAGTTCTGGATCCTTGCAAGTCAGCCCAAACAGTTCAAGATGCGTCTTCACTTGAGCTGCCGAACACTCACTCTCATTAACAAATATGTCATCGACGTATGAGGAAGTAGCGCCATTGACGGTTTCATCTTGCCCGATCACGACGGACCGCATGATTTGTGGAGCTACGTTTAGCCCGAACTCCAAACGGGTAAGGCAATACCTCTGCCCTTTAATTTTCACTGTTTGGAATGGCCACAGCGACTTGTCAATGTGAATCTGCAGATATGCCCGACGCAGGTCCACTATATCAACTATCGCCATTCCCTCATGGTTTGAGCGCACACGTCCGCATTCACCGTATAAGGATTCACATGCTCATTCAGCTCACGATAGTCCATTACTGGCCGGACCTTCTGTTTATTTTCCTGTAGTATGGCCATTAACGGTATTAGGTCTTTAGGAGGTCCAAGTTCGCTCTCCGGGTACGGAATCAGCCAACCATTCTGAATCCAAGCCTGCAACTCCTGCTCATATTCCCATTGGAGTCGCTTCGGGGTAGGATATTCCGAGAGCATGTTTTTCAGAGATACAGGCGGCTGGTCGCCGGACCATTTCCAAGATGCGGTCCATACACGTCATATTCGGCGTGAAAGTCAGGTTCGTCAAGGGTGATGGCAGCACACATCAGTCTTTCACGCTGAGGAAATCTCACTTCGCCGGTGTCAGACATAGCCATTCCACCTAGTTGTCTGATCGCATTCAGGCCAAGTTGCAGATCATATCCAAGCAGATCCCCATCTACAACCAGAGCTCGTACGGCGACTGAAGGTCCATTGCCGATACCAATTTGGACTACACTCTCTCCACAACACATTGACGAACTCTCTCCAATAACTAGCAAGGGGACCTTCTTTTTCTCTCACGTCTGACAGTATGGCTTGCGTACTAGGGTTTGCGTGCAGCCTGTATCTACCAGGGCAGTAAGCCTTACTCCGTCAATCTGCACAGTGACCGCAAGCAGCGCGCCGTTCAGATGAGGTTGGGTGGCGGGTATTGACGCTGAAGACTCGTCCCCTTGTTCGTTTCCCGGAGAATTTCGTGCAATGTAACCCTGTCGCTTGCACCGATAACAAGTGAGAGATTTTCGGGGCCTGGGGCTTTCGCACCGCCTAAGACAATCTTGAGCCATATGTTTGGGTCCCTGACACATGTAGCATCTCCTTGGAGCTGTGGTCTCCTTTTCCTGACATCCCGGTAGTTGAGCTGCTGCGGCTGCCAGCCCTGTACCTGTGTAGCTGTCTTTCAATATTGCTCGGGCGGGGGCCAATATTTCAAATATCGGCAAGTCGTCTACCCGGGTAGTGGCCTGAAGAAGTTTCTCCACATGCTCCGGCAACGCAGGAATGAACGATCAGACCAAACCCCGCTCCATCATACCTCCGAACTGAATCGCAAGCTTGCGTAGCTCTGCCAAGAAAACGTCAACTGTTTCCCCCGGACGCAAGTGGCGCACCGCAAACTGCTTCTATGCCGTCACGGGATTGAGGGCAAATGCTGTGTATAAAACGTCTTTTATACAAGCAAAGTCGGCCCTCTTTTCTTCACTTAGCTGCTGATAAACTGCACACGCACCACCCGAGAGGCTCATTGGAACTACGCATTCAATGTTCTTCACCCCGCCCGACCGGCAAACTAACTCTGCCTTCTCCACCCATTCAACCACCGATTGCCCAGAATCGGTCCCGTCAAAGAGGGGGATTAATTTGGGGTCGAAGGCCATAATAGCCGAAATAGCTTGTGTTGGAATGCTGCTGCAATAGATTTCGCAAATCAGTTTCCCAACGATGTTAAGACTTGTGCGTGTTAATAAGAGTGCTTCTTTTTCCTCGTTTCCTTTCCTTTTCCTTCCTTCGTTCCTTCAAGTTTTAACAGACTCCGTGCGTACTTGTCAATTGATTCACTAAGAAAAAATGACGCCTTCTAGCTGTTACCGTGTGTTTATATGCTCGCCCTATCTCGAAAGAATTTGCATACACGCAAATAGACTCTCGCTGGTTCGAGATCACCCAACGTTACATATAGTGCTTGAAGCAGCCATATCTGTTTCCTGCTTTTACTCTACGGGCCAGACACGCCCGTGCACGCTTTGAATTTCCAGGTACGTTGCGTCCATTACATTCACACACACACACACACACATATATATATATATATATATATATATATATATATAGTGTGTGTGTATTTAGGTAGCAGATTTTCTTGTAGGCATATGTCATTAAAGATGACAGAAAGTATTCAGAGTAGAGATTTTTATTGGCAGCTGAAGATGAGGGCTGTTTAGTTTTTCAGACAATTGCTAAACAGCTGTTATATTCTGGGTTGTTGATATCTGTGATATGAATGTTGTGGGCGAGAAATGCGTATGGTTGCAAAACAAAGAACGTATAGATACTCACAATAACACAGTAATGATGTTGTAGAAAATTTTTATAAATAGATTAAGCACAGAGAATAGAATGGAGAAATATGTTCATAGTTAAAGAATGAATTCAGGGTGATAGTTACGAAGTTCATGTACTGTACTTGTCTCGTGGTGAAGGGATGATTTTCTTGGAAACAAGGGCAGCGTTCCTAACGGCGGCGATCGTTTGAAGTATCGGATGACAGGCGCCGGTCAGTGGCGTAGAATCTTTAACACGAGTAGTGTGAAGGAGCAAGTCAGACTAATAACTATTTGGTCCGTCTATTTATATATTTTTTGTAGGCTCAGAAACGGCAATTTTTGTGCCCCGCCGGAAGCGTTCCGATTGGATATCTATTAATGTATTTTTTTTTTTTTTTGTTGTTAATTTATCGCAAACGGAAGTTCTGCGCGGAGCCGATGCGTGAGCGACTAACTTTTCATTTTGAGTTGAGAACTCGAAGTGGTAACTTCCGTTTTTTCTTTTCTTCTTTTCTCCTTTCTTTTTGTTTTTCAAATCCAGGCAAGATCTCGTCTTGTAACACAGCCTTCATCTTCAGTTGCGACATCTTGCTCCCAAACATAAAAAAAACTCAACTTTTCTCTCATCTTTAATAATTTATATGAATATATGTATAGCAAGTCATTCTATAGTATAGTACGCCATGCCATTCTATAGTATATGGCTCAACTACATCTCTCAACAGAGTGGGAAAGACTTCCCCAATGAGTGTCCTGGATATGATACTAAACAATAAGGTGGTGAGGCTCTTCTAATGCTGGAGCTTTAGGGAATATAGAGTACCCCTTCATTGCCATCACTCCCAGGTTGACCCTGGCCCAGAGTGGTAGCACTTGATAGGGTCCTATCTATGGGTCAAATAGAACTGTTTGACATTTAAACTGAGTGCACACAAATGAGAAATGCTAAACTGAATTGTTTGAAATAGAACTGTTTAATCATTTAACTATGTGTAAACAAATGACTGATGTTTAATTGAACTGTTTGTGATACATAGCAATACTTGGAACCATTTAACTTTGTTGACATGCTAAACTGAATTGTTTGAAATAGAACTGTTTGATCATTTAACTGTGTGTAAACAAATTGCATATGTTTAAATTAATTGTTAGTGTTAAATATTTGATACATATGTATGAAAATTATTTGGCATTATATAACCTACAATGGTTGATATGCCATAGAACCAAACCAAACTGTAGAATAACAATAACACATACCTCCGTAAAGCATCCAGCTGGCAGACAAAAATAAAACCGGTTGTAGCTCAGTGCTGTCTTTCTTACAATGCTAAACTGAAGCTGGTTTATATAATGAAATACCTTCACTCCCTTACCTGTAGCCAACCACGACCCATGCAATGGAATCGCCCACTTATGGAAAATGGGATGCTCCAAGGCACCATAATTAGCTCCCGTTCCTCAGTCACAGCAATTCTTAGCTTTCTGTCTTCACGACTAATTGCTCTTAGCTAACGCGACTAATTACTCTTGACTATCACAACTAATTGCTCTACACAATCTGACAAATCCTACACAAACCAAACCCTATACTACAGAATGTCATACCATTCTATAGAATAGGATGGCGTGATATGCGCTTTTTTATTATAAATGAAAATGTCTTACGCACAAAGTTAAACTCTTCATTTCTTTAATTTACTATGACATACTGTAAAGGAGTTTGAAGAATACATTTCTGTGGTAAGATCATGATCCTTTTTTCGTTTGAAATTTGTATTATTCCCTTTTTTAGGTGAAGACATTTTCTTCTTTTCCTCATCATCACTCTATATCTTTTTCTTTTTACAGTTGGACAAAGTCTATCTGGTTCCAGGTCAATCTCGAGTGGGGAATGTCTCACCCAGCACAGATTCTCAAAAAATGGATACTGGTGTTGCTATAGCAATTGCACTGGCTACTATTGGAGGTCTGTGTTGTCTTGCACTGCTTGTCCTCCAGGTAAGTTTTTTCAATTAGATCTTTTACCTGGCATTTATGCTGAGGAGGAGTGAAGGAGGAGCTCTCAAAGTAGTTTGACTAAATGAGAAGAGAGCTCCTTTGATTTGAATTTAGAATTTTCCTTCTCCTAGACAAGTTGCCATATCAAGATTAAAGAACCCAGTCTGCCCTACTATTTACCCACAGCTGGGGGGGAGAATAGTTGAATACATACCTTTCCCAAGAGTATTAGTGTTATGTGAAATGTAAACAGCCTCATCCTCCTTGTCATGGATTAAATAGTACCACTACTGTTTTTCTACCAGGATGGCTTTAGCATTAGATAACCCATGAAGATTTATATGCCATTAAACAAAGAAACCAAAGCAAGAATTAGAACAACCTGATATGGGCATGCAGTTAGTTTTGAGGAGCCATCTGTTTTTGTTTTTTTCCTAAAGTGAAAATATGTCCAATTTTCTTTTTTGAAAATAGGATTTTTCTTCTGTTGAATATCCTTGGCTTGAAGAATATCCTTGGCTTTCTTTATATTAAAGAAAGTGGTGACAAGATAAATCAACTCAGCCTCAAGCAACCGTTTGACCCAGGCAGTACACGTCCTCTCATCAAAAAGTGTAAGGGCTGGGTTTATGGCTCAACACTTGAGATTCCTCTAAATTAGAATTCAGATGAAGCAGCAGAGTTATTTGGGGTATTTCTCTCTGGGAAGCATCATTCATGGGGGTTGTTGGATAAATGCTACCTGATGATTTGTCCTGTCAGTTTAGAATATGCTTGTGCAAACAAATTTGTTTTATAGTCAATTAAAAAATTCAATTTAACAAATAATTTGTGATGGAACGTTGAAAATATAAATAGTTAGGATTATAATCAAATATTTACAAATGAACCAAATTTTAGCATTAGATAACCCTTAAGGTGTTGATATGACTTTAAACAAATAAACCAAACTGAATATTAATAGATTATAATAAGAAATTTACAAATAAATCAAATTTCAGCATTAAATAACACTTAAGGAGTTGATATGTCATTAAATAAAACAAACCAAACTAAACTGACAATATTTCTGTTCTTTTTTTCCACATTTTATGTTTGAACTTAAAAAAGAATTTTCTTTGTAATTATGTATTATCTTGAGATATGTAATTATATGTTATCTTGAGATGAGTAATTATGTATTATCTTGAGATGTGTAATTATGTGTTATCTTGAGATGAGTAATTATGTGTTATCTTGAGATGAGTAATTATGTATTATCTTGAGATGTGTAATTATATGTTATCTTGAGATGTGTTATTATGTGTTATCTTGAGATGTGTAATTATGTGTTATCTTGAGATGTGTTATTATGTGTTATCTTGAGATGTGTAATTATTTATTATCTTGAAATGTGTAATTATGAGAGATACATTCTTTGACCAAATTTATCGATTTTTTTTTGTCTTTTATCAGATCGTTGTTCACCGCAGGCGCTGTCAAAAGCTGCATATGTACATGCCTTCGCGTAAACTCTCACTGGCCAGTCTGGATTCCATCGCACTGGCCAATATGTCCAGATCCAGACCATGTAGTGGACTTTACAATGCAGGAATGGATCCCTCGGATCATGTAAGACACATGGCTGGATTCTTTTCTTTTTTTAAATATATGGGAAAATTTAAAGGGCACTTTAGGGAATAAAAAGACTTTAACTTCAAAACCCTCAAAAATAAAATGCAACATGTAGTCAATTATATATATATATATATGTATGCAGGATACAACACTAGGTCAATTTTTCTGGTTAGAATTCAGAGTTGTCCTTCTCCAAGGTTGGTTGCCTTACAAAGGTAAAAGAATCCAGTCTCCCCTTATCATTCAGTTCTTTAAGAGAAGGATTAGGGTGATTAAGTTACAAGGACCTAAGACAAAGTATCACTGAATTGAGTACTTGCATGCTACTTTGATGTCTTTGGATTCTTGGACCTGCTGAAAAAAGTGTCTTTCTTCAAATGAAACTGGCAGTAAAAAAAGAAAGAGCAGAACAAAAAAAAAAACAAAAGAGAGTATGGCCCTTGATCAGAAATTTGGAATCTCAGGCTCAGGTGACCAAAATCCTTTTCACAAACAGAAATTTATATTCTTTGATTTTATGATTTTACTTATTAATTTTTTAAAATTTTCTTATTTTTACTTTCTCACTACGATACTGAAAGTATAGAAAAAGGAATTTATTGTTGGACTGGTTCAAATTTAATTTACTCTAAATCAGAGAATCATTGTTATGACATTATATAACAGATGGACAGAGTCCTTATGGCATAGTGGTTAAGATGCTGGACATCATATCAAGTTCTATTGCGTTCACTTTTGGACTAATGCCTCTTGGGAAAGTTATGAATACCTTATTCTACCCAGCTATGGGTTAAATAGTACCACTACTGTTTTTCTACAAGAATGCCTTTGGCATTAAATAACCCATGAAAATCGATATGCCATAAAACAAAGAAACCAAATCAAGAATTGGAACAATGTGATGTGGGTATGTAGTTGGTTTTTAGGAGCCATCTATTTTTGTTTTTTAGCTTAAATGAAAATATGTCCAATTTTTTTAAAAATAGAATTTCTTCTGTTAAATATCATTGGTTTTCTTTATATTAAAATCTTTTTTGTTTGTTTTTTTAGTTTCAGTTTCTTTGTTTAATATGTTATTTAATGGTATACCAACCTTTGTGGGTTATTTAATGCTAAAGCAATCCTTGGAGAAAAACAGGAGTGGTACTATATAACCTATAGCTAGGGAGATAAGGGGTTTCAGACCTTTCTCAAGAGGCATTAGTCTGAAAGTGAATGTAAAAGCACAACTAGAGTTTGAACTCGCTTACTTCAAGGTTGCAGTCTTGCAAGTTAGCCATTGCACCCCTTTTTTTTTAATCCAATTAGCTGGTGCATCCTGTATTTGGTTCCTATCATTCCAGCATCATTATATTATACAACCATATAAAAAGTGTTAGTATCTGAGCATTTTATTTCTTTTTTGCACCTGTCAGGTCAGTTAAACGTCCACTTTAGAACCAGATTAAACTGCACCCAAACCGTCCTTCATTACCTTTAACATTTTACCTGGGGTTTAAAATATAATATTTCATTAAAACTAATTCATCTTAAGAACTCTGTGATATTTGGCAGGAGACAGACTGTTGGTTCTTCTCATGGAAAAAAGCAAAATAGTCACTTTAAACTTCTGGCTGTCTTTCATCTTTTTTTTTGATATTTCATAAAACTAGTTTCTTTCAATTAACCTATAAAAATAAAAATTCTACAAATACACAAATCAACTGGGCCATTGCCCAAATGAGTAGAGTGTTTGCCAATGAACCAGGAGACTGGGATTCAATCCCAGGTCAAGTTATACCAAAGACTCAAAAAATGGTACTTGATGCCACCTTGCTTGATATTCAGCACTATAAGGTAAGAATCAAGGGTAAAGTGGAGCAATCCAAGGAATGGAAAAACACCCTCCCCTATACCATGGTGTGGTAGCTATTGAAAAGGGAGCCTTTGAGTCGCCCTCGACTAAGGTCGCCAACTTTACCTTACTTATTTCTTTCTTATGTCCACTTCTTTGCCCTGTCGGGGGGTAAAACTATAGAATTATAACATTTTATACTATTGAATTAATTTAGAGGGCGCTATTGCAATGCAAATCAATAATAATTTGAGTCTAATTAATTTCAAAGTAAAACTTCATCATCAGAGACTTTTTTTTTATAAATGAACATAATGTTGGAGGTTTAAATTTTTTTAACGTTGTAAACATGATGTTACATGAGGTGTTAGGATGCCATGTTGGGTCTTGTGACCATGGTGCCACATGTGGTGTTTAAACACCATGTGGAATTGACATGACTTATAAGATTGATTAAATAGTATGAATTAGATTATGTAAGTTGATTAATTAAAATATAGTGAAAAAGAATATAAGATGAATAAATGAAATGAAATAACTATATTAATAATAGATAAGATAAAATTTAACTAGTACTAATTCAGAGAAACATTGTTATGATATCATTGGTCATTACTCTTGCTGGTTGACCAACACTGGTGTGTTTATATGTAGACGTCCATAGGAGAAAATTGCTTCATCTTTAGTTCTCCAGCACTGCCAAGTATGTCTTGTTCATCTTACTCAGATGGTTTGTGAGATGGGAAGTAAGTAGCCATACAGCTGCTGTTTTATAGGGTACTACTTCCTGGATTTGTTCAAAACAGTACATAGTATTCTTGTGTAGTTTACATCAAGCTTTTTCTCCGAGCATTTCTTTAGAGTCCAAGTGGTGCAACTATACAGGAGTACTGACACAGCTGGAGCTAGGAAGTATCAACATTTTATTTTATCAGAGAGATCAGGTTCCCATATGCTTGATAACCTATCAATAGCAGACTACACTTAAATTCTCTTTGTGTTGACAGCAGTTTCAACAGATGAAATATTGCTACCAAGGTATATGAACTGGTTTACTGATTTCATTTTAAGAGATGACACCAACCTGATTAAAATGCATATGATATTGCATGTATGTGTTTATAAGACACTTTGCTAGATATTTTCTTTTCGTCAAATTTTTTAGACCAATTTGAAAAAGACTAAATGGGAATAGAGAAAACTTAATTTCATAATGCACATAAAATATATATATTCATAAGTTAAGTAAGTTGCCTGATCATAGTCAAAGGCAACCTGAAGGCTCTCTTTTCAATAGCTACTACACTGAAGTGTAGGGGAGGGTGCAACTCCTTTTCCTGGATTGCTCCACTTACTCTTGATCTGTACTTTATAATGTTGAGTATCAAGTAAAGAGGCATCAAGTACTATTTTTGGAGTCTTTGGTATGACTCAACCTGGGATTGAACCCAGGTCACCTGGACCATTGGCAATTTCATATTCCAATTATTGTGTGTACTTATTCAACTCCTCTTCCACATGTAGGATGTAACGCTAGGTCATTTTTTAAGCAGAATACAGCTGGTTTTCCTTCTCTTAGACTGGTTCCCTTTGATGTCTATAGAAATAAGTCTGCCCAACTATTTACCCATAATTCACTATTGGTCACATATAAAAGCAAAAGGTTCATTGTCCAAGAAATAATTTTTGACTGCCAAAAAATTAAAGAAGAAATTCAATATTTTAGGGCCATTTTAACAGTTGACTAGGATCATATTAGGTCAGCATAAATTATTTTCATACACACATGCTGAAATTAATTTTAGTTCTATTCTTCAACAACATAAGCTTATAAAATAATAGATAAGGTGATGAATCTTGTCTAAACATTATTCTGACATATTCAAAGGGAGTCCACTGTTCATTAGTTTTGATGGTAATTAAATTTCTAAACAGTATACCCAACCATCAGGAATTTTGTCACAGTTTACCATAAAATCTATCACTACTGCAAATTTATTATGACAACTTAACCAGGTTTCAGTTTCCATCTAATTACACTATACATATATATATATATATACACACATTGTGTGCAAACAAATGAGCTTTTGCTTGTCTAAAATGTTATCTACAAAGTATTCGTTTAGAAATCTTAGGTTTAATATATGTAAAAACAGAATTTGGCATTAAATAACCTAAAAAGTTTGATATACCATAAAATCTAACCAACACACACACACACACACACACATATATATATATATAAATATATATATATATAGAGAGAGAGAGAGATGAGCTGATTGTGATAGATATGAACAAATCAAGCAAGATAGATATGAACAGAACAAGAAAGAAAGAAAGATAGATAGATAGATATTGATAAAGAAAGATAGATAAATATGAATGGAGCAAGATAGATAGATATTATCAAAGAAAAATAGATATATATGAACCGATTAAGATAAATAGATAGATGGACAGACCCACTCATTGTGAAAATTTCAGTTGCTGTATGTGGTTTGAATTTGTGTAATAAAAATGCTCTTTCCCAGATATCAAGTATGCATTCAGTTGATACTGGAACCTTTAAACATTGTAATTATTTGTATATATATATATATATATATTGTTGAATCTGAATATAGATGGTTTTGAATCATAACATGTTTGAATGCTGGCAAAAATTATTGTAAAAGAAACATTCACAGTATGTATCATAAATGTCAAATCTTGAATAGAGAGTTCTTTCTCAACTGCCCAAGCAAAAGTCTTGCCCCAGGGGGAACAAGCTCAACTAAAGAGTGACATTATTATTCTGCATTATCGTAGAAAGTAAGTTCCAATATCAATGCCATTGTTTCTGTTGCCAATGAGAAGAAAGATACCCTTAGGAAAATTTTAGCATTCCTGCGAAATTTAACCTAAGACAAAACCTATTTGAGAACTAAATGTTTGGTGTGGAGGGAAATAATACGTGCCAAATTCTACAAGTCCATTAGGTAATATTTTCTTGGTACACAATTCCAAGAGTGTACATTGTCCAACTGTTGGCATAGTGACCATTGCAATACAAGTAAGATAAGTTTAGTTATAGATGAATGTCAAAACTTATAAGAAATAGGTCACATTTTGTGTACTTTTAAGTTAACTCATTGGAATTCATGACAAAAAGGATAATATCTAATGTCTGAATAACTTGTGGAATGATGTCAATGACTTCACAGAGTGTTTCACATACTGAGGAATCCTGGAAAACATATCAGTTGTTGTAATTAGAATAATGACAATGACTCAATTTTAGAAGTTTAGACAATGAGAAAGGCTAAAGAACATATTGACCATCATGTTGTTATAAAAACCACAAAAGTGTAAATACTCATTTGAATGATCAGTGGAATAACATCAATGACTCATTTTGGAATTTTAGGTAAGGAGGGAGCCTGAAGAATACATTGGATAAAATATAATGATAAAAACAATAAGGATGTGGATACTCATCTAAATTTGTTGAATAATGACAATAACATTTCTGAATTTTCAACAATGTGCAAGTTTGAATGGTGTTAATTCTTAACCTGAACAACTGCAGATTGAATAAAAAGATTGCTTTTGATAGCAGAGCATAGGTAAAAGAAAGAATGATTAAAAAGTGCAAATATTTCAAAAAGCCAGTAGACCTTAACCCTGCCAGGGCCCCACAGTTGGTGACCTGACTTCAGTATAATATATAATATTACAGTTTTGATTGGTTTTGGTTTCATTGTTTAATGGCATATCATCTTTCATGGGTCATGCCAAAGCTATCCTTGTATAAGGATAATTGTGATACTATTTAACCAATATCTGGGAAGAATAAGAGTTTATACTTTTCCCAAGGGGTTTTAGTCTGAAAGTGAACATAAAAGCACAACTGGAGTTTGAATTTATTATGATGATACAGTCCTACCCATGACTATGTCCCTCTAATAATTTTATGGATCTGCCTGATTTTCATATCAATAATATAAAGAATGAATTTGCATGTTCCTGAAGGAAGTTTTTAATCAGAACTCAAATAAAAGACTGCGAGAAGTGTTAACCCCTCAAAACGACATTCTACATTAAACAAAAAACTGTGATGGACCATGATGAACAGGAAATAACATTATTTTCACAAAGAGTGAATCACGGATATTGTGGGAAGTTGATAGGAGAAAAAATGTAATGCTGCCCTCCTCGGATAGTTGTTGTTGCAAAATTGTATTTAGTTAAGTATGACTTGGGAATTAAGTGAAATTCTGGCCAGAAAAAGATGTTCAGAAAGTATATGAAACAGAAAATAAGTTTACACCTGCCTTTAAGTTTGGGGGTGGAATTTGGTGAAATCCTTCAAGAAAATATTATTGTCAGAGGTTATTGGTGAGGGGCCTAAAACTATTCAGAGGCAGTAGCAATTGACATACTTCTTTACAAACCATTGGATTCTGTGAAAGTTGCCAGAATGACTATTGATTTTATACTGATAAAGTTACAATGCTAGATCAAACTATTTGACTGATTTGTTGATCTAGCAATTATTTTGCTATTCTTGAAGCTAAAACAGAATGAGATCTAAACCAGGATTATATTGTAAGTATAGTTCTTATCCTGTCCAAAAAAGACCTTACATTGTATTTGAAAATAACCAAGTTAGTATTCATGTTGTAATATACCACTGCTGGATCTTGACAAAGAATCAGAAACATGTATATATAAAAATATAATCTTATATTTTTATTCTTCAATGGTGCTTCTTTTGTGGAGTAGGAGAGCAGTCGGAGAGAGTTCACATACACAAAGGAGTTGTTGGGAGTTGGAACAGCCCGCAGAAATTGATTTCAGCCAAAATTCTAGATCTTATATATACTTAAAACTCCCACGTGACCACACCTCTTCATCGACACAGTGTTTGTTCTCCATTAGTCATGGTGTATACTTACACATTGCTTGTTTATGTCTTGGGTATCGACTATGCATTTCTTCTTTTCCGGTCGTCACTTTGTTGATTTTATTTACAACCAGATGTATCTGTCAACTACAGCTGCCAAATTCATTGCTGGTGAATGCAATATATTACAATATAAAAAATGCTACCATTGAACACTATGAGGATGTAAAAATGACCATAAAATACCTGAAAAATTGAAACTTTCCTTCCATAACATTAGGGGATATATATCTAAGGTTAGATTGGCCTACATCAGTGAGACTTCTTTTCCTTATTTAAGAGACTGTGGGTTCCAAGGTGGTTTTGTGGTATTTTTGACTGAAAGCAATATAAAATATGCACCATTGTTCAGGCAATCTAAAAGCATTCTGCCCTTAGAATACACTGATTGTAACCACTGCAGAGGGGTAAGACTACCCCCAAAGAAAGTGGGGTCCTAGGCATGACACTAAACTACATTTAATGGTGAAGGAGTGTGGAGTGCCCCCATCATTGTCATTACTCCCAGGTCTACTCTGACAAAGAGTGTTGGTAAGTGTTAGGATCTCATCTATGAATCAAATAGATCTGTTTCAAAATTATTCATATTAGATAGGAATACTTAATGCCATATAACTGTAAATTATTCATATTAAGAATAGTTACTTGAAGCTATAATTGTTTATTAAAGATTATCATTTGTTATTTAAAACCAAATAACTGTGCAAATAAATGGCTATTATTAACTAGAGATAATTACTTGAAACCATATAATTATTAGTATTAGATAGGAATACTTGAAACCATGCAACTATGTGAAAATTATTTGTATTAGATAGGAATACTTGATATATAATTGTGCGCAAAAACTCTTGAGGAATAATTACACAAAAAATGTGAATATGAACATACAATGAATGCAATTCCCTAACTTCTAAATATAAAATACCCCTTGATGGGTTGGCATGCCATTTAAAATCAATCAATCAAAGGGATTAAATGTGTTATAAAGAGCACAATTGCACTGATGACAATGGCATTAGCGATATACACTGAGGGCTCTCCTTTATTGAAAGATATCATCAGTAAGACTCTGCATGGATTTCCCTGACTCTCTCTCACCATTCAAAATAGCAACATCATGATGATCAATAAGACATATAGTAATGATGTCAAGGGAGTGATTTGTCCATTGAAAACAAGAAATTGTTCATCAATATTTACATTTTTAGAGAAAGGATAAACCAGATCCAGTCAAAACATCAGCGAAGCAAACTGTATATCCAAAACTTGTGTCTCCTCATCTAAACAAATCCAAATTCTATAAGGAATGGAAAAAAGAAAATGTGGGAAGAGATTGTTATTCCTTTAACTTGATCAATACTCTTTCCAAGATAAGAGTAGTGCCCCTTTTGTAATGATGTTTAGAGAGAGAGATAGGGGTTGATTAGCATAGGTAGGATTGTTGATTATACTTGCATGACAGTGGTTCTTCTGAGCAATTAGTTAACCCTAGCTGACTTTTTGCGAGATTCACAGTGGAGTGAGGAGTTAAATTAATGTGAACTGTTACCCTGAAGGACTTCTGATTGTATTGGATTCAAGGATCAACACAGCAAATCTTGACCCTCTTCTGTGTGGGTGTTATACCTGACCTATTCTTAAGATCACTTTGATGAAATCATCAGATTTCAGCAACTGTCATTAATAGCTGTTTTCACACTGAGGTACAAAATTTTATTGTATTGAGCCTACCCGTGAAGACTTTTAACTTTGACAACTCATCTCTCTTTCTACTGCTGACTTTTGTTTTATATTTATTCACACCCTGAGACCCACTCTTCCCTTTAACACTAATTTATGATATTAGACCAGGTCTCACAGCTGTAGAATAAGACTGAGATACAGTTGGTTCTAGACAGATATATATAGATATGAACAGAGCTAGAGCAAGAGATTGTCAAAACTAAGTAGAATACTAACAATAATATTTTTTATCACTTAGAATATTTGGACAATAGAGTTTATCTTCATTGTTATACTCACAATGTTTCAGTCAGTATGTCCTTCAGCCTTCTTCAAGGGTGTTATGTTGAACTTGGGAGCCTACCCAGACCCTCGAACTGAACCCTTTATTTAATCAATGGGGGTACATTATTCTAACTGTTAACCATGGCTGAGTACAAGTGTTAAGCAATAGTAAGTATTCTTTGTTATTTTATCTGTAGGTGGGAAATTTTGGCATATAATAACAATAATACATTTCAGAAACTCTGAAAAACACATTGGCCAAAATGTAGTGGTAAAAACAACAAAGATAAGGATGTTGGTTTAAATAATTTATTGCATTTGAATGCTCACTCTGATCTAAGACAATACTTTCTTTCCCTGGGTTTAGATTTTTACACAGCATTTTATCTCACTCAGTTTATAAGTAATGACTGCTATTCCTTTGCAGAAGAAAGCAATCTCCTGAATCCTGCAAAAAGCACCCATAAGAACACGCATGATTCCTCAGGCCAAATTCACCCTTGCAAGCCCTGCATTTTGGCATTGACATTAACACCATACATGCTTATATGGCTTCTTAGATTTGCTGCATATCCACATGAATTTGTCATGGAATTTACATGAATTACCTTTAAGGTTGCTGTGAATTTTACCTGTGTAAAATCAGCCTCCAACTGTTTGCTGTCATGAGATCTCAAATTTATATATATATATATATATATTTCCTCAACCTCTTCATACCTCAATCAGCTGGGGCTGTAGAATACACCAAATGCATCTCAGCAGAGGGGTAAGACCCCCAATGAGTGCCGTAGACATGACAATAAACAATCTGATGGTGAGGTTCCAGTAATGGTGAAGCTTGGGGGAATTCAAAGTAACCCTTCATTGCCATTGCTCCCAGGTCCACTCTGGCATGGAGTGGTAGCACCTGATAGGGTTCTATCTATGGGTCAAATAGAACTGTTTGACATTTAAACTGTGTACAAGCAAATGACTTATGCTAATTTGAAATAGAACTGTTTGATCATTTAACTGTGTATAAACAAATGACAGATGTTTAATTGAATTGTTAGTGATATGTAGCAATACTTGAAACCATTTAACTTTGTTGACTGATGTTGAATTGAATTGTTAGAAATAGAACTGTTTGATCATTTAACTGTGTGTAAATAAATAATTGATGTTTTAATGAATTGTTAGTGATACATAGCAATACTTAGAACCATTTAACTGTGTTAAAAAAATTAGCCTAGGCTTATCTAAAAACATTTCCCACAAAACATGTTTACAAATCATTTATATCTAATATATATATATATATATAAAGAGGATTTGGCATTAAATAACCTGAAATAGTTGATATGCTATGAAACCAAACCAAATCAAACCAACCTCTTCACACAAGCTGGATATAACACAAGCAGAGTTTGCAGAGTTTAACAAGTTTGAATTCAGATTTATCCTTCTCCTAGACTGGTTGCCATATCAAGTTTAAACAGCCCAGGTTACTCTGTATGTGTGTGTATACATACACACACATGTTGATCTGTTTATCTCCTTTCTCATGGCAATTAATTCAAAATTATCTCTTAATCTCTGTCTCTTATTATCAGGCTGAACTGTCACACCCACTGGATTACCAAGGACTGAAAAACATGTGCAGTGATATCGAAAGAATCTATGATGAATTTCAGGTAAGAAATATTTCCATCTAATTTTCATCTAAGAATTTTTTTTTTGATATAATAAGGCTTGCAGTGTTTTGTATACATAAATTAAATAAAATATGGGTCAAGGCTACCTAATTTACAGATGACACCATAAACAGGGATGTTTGTATTTGAAAGGAATTTCAAAATTCAGTATCCCATTATTTTAGATATACAAAACTGCTCATCAATAAATACACTGCGGTTACATTTTTATAAAGAGTTACTTTTCTTTTAGACTTAAGATAAAAAGGATTTTATTATTTCAAGTGTAAAAGAATAATGTTAATAGTCACATGATATTTAAGAAGGGCAGTGATTGGTTTATCTGAGTGAATCTGCAACCTTGTTCCACATTATTCTTAGTTGATGATCATGTCATGAAACATAGTCACATGATATTCAAGAAGGGTAGTGATTGGTTTATCTTAGTGAATCAGAAACTTTACTCTATGTTACCCTTAGTTGATGATTATGTTATAAAACATAAACCTTGCAAATTCAAAAATCATTTTTAATTCCCTCACTTCAAAGGAAGTTTATTTTTATTCTTTAATTACTTAGGAATTTTCAATAAATGAAGAAGATTATATGTTGTTTTTTTGACAGAACATAAAAAGTTTCTTACAGAAATTCTAATGAAACCAATTTTCTATATTTCATCACTTCCAGTAATTTCTTATTAAGTTATTACCTCGGACTTTCAGACCCTTATAAACAGTCATGTGTATCTGTGTGATTACGGACATACTATTCACAGAGGAGGAGTCTTAGTGGCAGTCTAAGCTGCTGGACTGTGACATTGTTGTAAGTGACTTTGAATAACAGTCATTATATTACATATACTCTTGGGAAAGGCATGAACCCACTTATTCCCCCATTATGAGTTAAATAGTACCACTACTGTTCTTCTACAAGTATGGCTTTGCTATTAAATAACCCTTGAAGTTTGATATGCAATTAAACAAAAAAAAAACAATTACAAGAGGGATCACCATAGCATAATGACTTACATGCTGGACTGCAAATAAGAGAATGTAATAACGTTACTGGAGTTCAAACCCCAGTCACAGTATTACATTCCCTTTCAAATTAATACCCTTAGTAAAAGTAAAATCTTCTTTATTCACCCAGCTATGGGTTAAATAGTACCACAACTGTTCTTCTTCGAGAAGATTAAATAACCCATGAAAGTTGATATACCATTAAGCAAAAAACCCAAATGTTTATGCTTTATGACCCTCTCTTTGTCTCCTTCCCTGCATTTCCACGCAAATTCATAACATTATGGAAGTATATAATGTTGATTTGCCCATGGGAAGCACTCTGCTTTTTTATCACAAACTGGTAGACCAACTGTCATCATTTTAAGTTGAGCCACTATTAGAACATGTAATAATCCTACTATGTCCAAAAATAAAATTATATTATACATGCAACATACCTCACTCTTCTCACCACGAACTAGTAGAGCCAGTTTCTCCATCCTTAGTTGAATGGCAAGAAAAACAACTTGAACAAGCACTTCATCACCTTTTTATTTGATATCGTTTACATATATTTTATAACCATTACAAAAGAGCTTATTAAATCACACACAATTCTGAAAATACATTATTATACTAATTCCCAGGGTCAATCTCCAAGGTTGAATTTCTTATATATATATAATGTTGTTTTCTATATTAATAAATAAAGAGTGCTCAATATCCTTGATAGAGCATATATATTTAAATTAGGATAGCATGGACACAGGGTCAGTAGTGCTCAGCAACTGGCAGTTTCTAATCTATACGTTCTTCCTAACTTGTATTTATAGATTTTTATTTGTATTTATATAAACTTAGTCTATACTCCACCCCATATAAATAAGATTTTTAACTTACAAAAGGCAAGTAGCCTACAAAAAAAAAAAATCCAAAATTCAGAACCAAAGGAGTACTGTTCCGAGAATTTTTGGTACAGTTGTGCACCATTCTTGTTATCAAAAATTGTGGCAGATCTTACACAAGCAGTGGGAAGTCCATGCTGCATTGTGATTAACATGCAGAGCTGCGATTCAAGTCACACTATTACATTCACTTTCAGACTAATACCCTAGAAAAAGGTGTGAACCTGCTTATCTCCCCCAGGACTCATCATCATCATCATATCGTGCTGGCAGCACGGATATCCCTGACCCTCTCTCGCCACTCCTCCCTATCGTTCATCGCCCTAGGTAGGTCTTCAGGACAACAACCTGTATCCTCACATAGCTGCTGAATGTACGTTCGTGCTGGTCGTCCTGCTTTTGCGCGGCCGTGTGTGGGGATCCATAAGAGTACATCTCTTATGAGTTCATCTCTGCTTCTCCAGCAATGTCCTGCATGTCTGGTTCGCCTAACTTGTATAGTTTTCGTGATAGGGGGCAGGTGGCCGTACAGTTGGTGTCTTGTGGGGTGTTGCTGCCAGGACTTGTTCAGGATTGCACGCAGCATTCTTGTGTAATTGCCATCTAGTTTCTTCTCCAGCCGTTTTGTTAGCGTCCATGTAGTGCATCCATATAGCAGTATCGATGTGACCGCTGCCTGGAAGAAACTGTGTTTCATTTTATCGGTTAGGTCTGATTTCCATATAGTCGATAGCCTATTGATAGCTGTCCATGCTTTTGTTAACCTCGTTTCGATGTCCTTTTCGGTTGATTCGACGCTGCTTCCTAGGTACGTGAATTTGTCTACTAGTTTAAGAGGGGTTCCTTCTAGAGTGGAGATGTCCCCCGTTTGGTTATAGCACATATATTCCGTTTTGTGTGCATTAACATGGAGGCACCCTAGAAAAAGGTGTGAACCCGCTTATCTCCCCCAAGACTAATACCCTAGAAAAAGGGATGAACCCCCTTTTCACCCCAAGGGAAAGGCATGATTTCCCTTATCTCCCTAGCTATGGGTTAAATAGTATCAGTGCTGTTCTTCTACAAGGAAGGTTTTGTCATTAGTTTGTTTGTTATTTAATGGCATATCAACCTTCTCAGGTTATTTTATGCCAAATCCATCCTTCTAGAAGAACAGTAGAGGTACTATTTAATCCATAGATGGGAGGATATGGGGGTTCATACCTTTCCCAAGGGTATTTGTCCGAAAGTGAACATAATAGTGCGACTGGAGTATGAACTCACTTACTACGATTCCACAGTCCAGTGCTTTAACCATTACAACATGGGGACACCCCTTTAGCATTAGATAATCCACAAAGGGCTGATATGCCATTAAACAAAGAAAGTAAACCTAAAGGGTGGTGCCTAGAAAGCATTAAAAGAATATATAAAATTCTATCAGAAGATCCACAAACTCAATAGAACAATAAACTTAATAAATACTTAATTGTTTCATAATCTTCTCAGATCTTTTGAAATGTAAATTGAATTCCTTCTTTAATATTCTCTGTTTTTTATGTACCACCCTCTCATAACACTTGCATCCACCAATCAGTTACAAGCAATACTGACTGAGATGAACAATCGACCATCAACTTCAAGATAAACCACATGAAAACTAAATTCATGTTTCAAAATGAACCACAGGGCTTGTATAGTGGTGGGAAGTGATGAAACTGAAGAGGTGAAAAAATACATCTACTTAGGGCAGATGGTGAATATGTTCTGAGACAGATGCTGAAATCTTGGGGAGAATAATATCAGGGTGAAAAGTATTTACTACAATAAAAGAGGTACTCAAGATAAAGCTGGACAAGACCCTTCATGCTAATGTTTTCAATAACACCATTTTGCCTGCAATGTTACGTGTAAGCAAAACATGGGCTACCATGAAAAAAGAACATTGCTTGTTCCAGCTCGGAGGGTTATGAGAATATCTATGCTGAGAATATCATTGGCAGTGAGAATTCTGGAGCAGATCGGAGTGAAGAATGTGATTGCAGAGTACCAGAAGCAGAAGTTCTGCCAAGTTGGACACATCATTTGATTCACAAACATCAGGAGGACCTGTGCAACTGTTAAGTGGAATGCAAGAGACCGGAAACAACTACTTGGAAAACCTCCAAAACAATGGGAAGATGAAATTGTCAATATATATATATATATATATATATATGTAGTATTTTCTTTTTCATTTTTTATATGTATTTAAGAGTGTTTCATATAGGATAGAGCTGTTTCCTATCTTGTATATCATATTGTCTTATCCATTAGTTTAACACCCTGTCAGCAGCGGGGTTTAGAATATGTAGATTGACTATAAGAATCACACAGGCCCCACCAAAAAAAAAAAATCAGTGTCCTGGATATAACATTCGGTATAACACTAAACTGCATCTGATTGTAAGGCTCCAGGTCTGAAGATCTAGGGAGCGGGGAGTCACTCTTTCTTTACTATTACTCCTAGACTTATTCTGACGCAGGGAGGTAGTACCTGTTAGGGTCCATCTATGGGTCAAATAGATCTGTTTAAAAATTATTCATATTCAATTGGACCATGTGCAAAAAAGCCCTCTTAAAAAACAACTACACAATTATCCCTAACTTCTAGGGATAAAATATCTTTTGACAGGTTGATATGCCATTAAAATCAATCAATCAATCAATCAATGATTTGTATAACTTGAAATAGACAGTTAAAACTCAGACCAGCGAATATAATATTATACAATATAGACAGAAAGTGGCTTTGGTATTTTTGTTTGAGAATTAAACATATACGCAGAAATACATAGCATGTATAGCATCATCAAGGCACACTAACAGCACAAATTGCCTTACTTCCACAGCAGTCTGCAGTATATCTTCCTTGTCTTATTTGGATGGTTTTTGAGATGGTAGTTAAGTGGCGCAACAGCTGCTGTTTTGTAGGAAACCGATTCCAAGGTTTATCCAGAATTGCATGCAGCAGCATTCCTCCATAGTTTCCATCTAGCTTTTTCTCCAATCATTTTGGTAAAGTCCAAGTGATGCAACTATACAGTAGTACTGACACAGCTACAGCTTTAAAGAATTCACATTTTATTTCATTTGAGAGATCAAATTTCTATATGGTCATTAACCCATCAGTTACAGCTTATGCTTTATCGATGAGCATGCTGTTATCACTTTCAGTCAATAAAATATTGCTTTTTATCACAATTTATTTGGTTTGGTTTGGTTTGGTTTGGTTTTATGGCATATCAACCTATATAGGTTATTTAATGCCAAATCCATTTTTATGTGAATAATCTGTTCTATTGAAAACAGTTCAGTTTAGCATAAGTACACAGTTTAATTGTCAAAAACATTTCCATTTCAAGCTATTCAAGTAGTTATATGTAATAATTCAGTTAAGTGTAAATACAGTTTTAAGGTCGAAAAACAGTTCTATTTGAAATAATTCAGTTAAGCATAAGCATGCAGTTTAAGTGTAAGTACGGTTTAATTGTCAAAAACGTTTCTATCTCAAGCTATTCAGTTTACTCAGTTCATTTTAGCATAAGTATGCTGTTAGTTCTATTTAACCCATAGATAGGGCCCTATCAGGTACTACCACTCCGGGCCAGAGTGGACCTGGGAGCGATGGCAATGAAGGGGTACTCCGCATTCCCGGAACCTCACCATCAGATTGTTTAGTGTCATATCCGGGACACTCGTTAGGAGGGGTCTTACCCCTCTGCAGAGGTGCAGTCAGTGTATTCTACAGTCCCAGCTGACTGGGCAATACACAGATTTAAATGTCAGACAGTTTTATTTCAGATAATTCAGTTCAGCATAAGTACACAGTTTAGATGTCAAAAACAGTTCTATTTCGAACAATTCAGTTCAGCACTAGTACGCAGTTCCAATGTCAAAACAGTTCTATTTTAAACAATTCACTTTAGCATAAATACGCAATTTAAATGCAAAAATCAGTATAGTGAAAGAAGTACGATTTTGTTCTATTTAACCCATAGATAGGACCCTTATCAGGTGCTACCACTCCGGGCCAGAGTGGACCTGGGAGCAATGGCAATGAAGGAGTACTCCGCATTCCCCAAAGCTCCAGCATTGCTGGAACCTCACCATCAGATTGTTTAGTGTCATATCCAGGACACTCGTTGGGTGGGGGGGTCTTACAGAGAACCAGTCGGTGTATTCTAGAACCCCAGCCGACTGGGCAAGCAATTTATTTGGGTTATCACATGTAGAGTTATAATTGTTGGAAAGGAATTAGGTGAACCAAGTTCAAATCCTAGATAAGGCTATGCGTGTTCCACTTTGCACTAAATGCCCTTGGAAAAGGCATGAATCTATCTGCCCTCACCTGTCAGTAGCAGCCTATGTATATGCTATCATTGCTTTTAGTTGAGATATTGCTACTGAATATTGCACTGAATCATAAATAACCTAAGATTTGATCCAGGTACTTCATCCCTCAACTAAATTATTAAATCCTTTAACTGTAATAATAACTTTTCTCTAAATTTTAGATAGAATTGAAATATCCTAGCCTGAACGACAGCCTTCTCTTCTTATTTCATCAGCAATAAAAAAAAAAAAAGGTGCTTGTTGTGGGAAATGGACATGGTGACCTAAGTTCAAACCCTGGATGATGCTGTTTGCACTTCATATAGCACTAATACTCTCGGGAAAGGCATGAATCCACTTATGAATGGGCAGACTGAGCTCTTTAACCTTCATGTGGCAACCAGTCAACAAAAAGGAGAACTCAAACCACTTAGAAATTGACATTCTGTCACATCCTGCTCATGTGGAGGGGTTGGGTAAATACATATTTCCTCAGCAATAATAATAAAAAAAAGTTTTTAAAAATATTTTAAAATGTTTTCATGGAAATGAGATTAAAAAGAAAAAAAGAAATTTTGTTTTTATGAAAAAACTGACAATCAGAATCATTTACGACAGGAATTGAATTTTTTTTTTTTTTTTGGTCTGTTTTGATGTGAAGCTTTTATGACAGATTTGAGATCAATGTTTGCTACAACTTGAAAAGAAAATAAAGATAACAACTCTGCTACTAACTAGATTCAAAAAGGAAGACAAAACAAAGAAAAATAGGAGATTCCCTTCCCCAAAACAACTATTTCTTAGATCGACAAGATTCATCATATTAAATGCTATAAACATTTATTTATTCTTCACTGACTTAAATGCTACCATCACAAACCATTAAACTTGATATGAAGTCATTTCTTTTTTGTTTCTAAGCCAGTAAACTCCTTTGGGAACTTAGAGCTGAAAACTATACTATCATCAATGGTGGAGTAGTTTTCATGTTAGGTTTTTATAGTGAAATTGTTAACCCTGTGACCTCTGGATTTGAATTTTTCTCTTCCTAAACCACCTGGCCTGCTGTAAAGTTTTGACACCAAGATGGACTTGCCAACTATATTTGCTGGATTAGGAGAGGTTTTTGACTTATACACTGACTGCCATCGGTTCCTATTTTTGACTCTCCTCCTAGAAGATATAAATTTTTACATTAGTGACAAGAATGGCAACACAATTTATGCAGTGCCGTAGAGGCATTCAGATGTAGAAATAATACTACCAAGACATTAGAATGTTTTGAGAAATATGTGAAATAAACAGAGAAAGTGTTTTACAACATTGGAGATCACTTGAAAATAAAATAAAAATATCTTATACAGATATGAGGAGGAGACAGTTTAATGACTTTATTCAAAAATATCTATCTTCAAAGCTAGAGAGCTAGTCTGCCCTGCTATTTGCTTATACCTGCAAGCTTTGGCATCAAATAACCAATGAAAGTTGATATGTCATTACAAAACTAAGAAACCAACCCTATAGCTGCAAAAAGAATTTCATATGCTTTTCCCAAGGGCATTAGCGTAAAGGTAAATACAAACAGTTTCATCCAACATTTGAACTTAGGTAGACAGATCTATTTCTGATCATGATAACCATTATACCATGTGCATCTTCCATATCCTATTCATAGATTTTATATATTGGGTTAGTACAATAATAATCTTATATATTAGGTTAGTGCAATAATAATCTTATATATTAGGTTAGTGCAATAATAATCTTATATATTAGGTTAGTGCAATAATAATCTTATATATTAGGTTAGTGCAATAATAATCATAGTTTTTAAGCATCAACTTTTAAGCTCTCTAAATATTGAGTTCATCAATTGAACAATTAGAATCTATGGATTGCTACTAATAATAAACATGTCTACTTATTCTGATTGAATAGAATTCTGGAGCCCTGAAACTGAAGAATTTTTTAAAAGTGCTTTGAACTGCTACCAGGTTGTTGAAGACCTCACAGAAAGTTGTTGAAATAATTAGAAATATGATAATTGATCTGAGAGAGGCTTGGTGAGTTAGTTGGGTCAAATAAAGTTCTATAACTCAGTTCATTTAATTTCTGTGTAGTTATTTATGAGACAGATGGTCAGGCTTTGTCATAGAAAAGAATTGATGCCTTTCAATTGATTCTGTACTGGATGTTGTAGTTCTTGGTGCATTTTCTGAATTCTCTGCTGTGATTTTTTTTCACCAAGATTCAAGAACATGTTGTGGATGATTCCACTTGCCAAACACCAAATGGTGAGAATAAACTTCTTTTGATGCAGTTTTGGTTTAAGGAAGTGGTTTAGTACTTCAAGAAACACCATCTGTTAAGATATACCATCTACCTTAGATTCATATATATATATATAGGATGTTGGGAAAGTAATTATACATATTTTGATTTGGTTTTGGTTTTAATGACATATGAACCTTTATGGGTTATTTAATGCCAAAGCTATCCTTGTAGAAGAACAGTAATGGTGCTATTTAATTCCTAACTGAAAGAATAAGAGGGTTCATACCTTTCCCAAGGGGCATTAGTCTGAAAGTGAATGCAATAGTGTACATGGAGTTCAAACTACTTTACTACAAATGTCATAGTCCAGCATGTTGGTCTTTCAGCCATAGGGTCTCCCCCCCAAAAAAAAAATTATGTTTTATCGGAGAGGATATAAAAACAAAGTTAAATAGTTAAATCTATTTTATATTATCATCAAAAATGTAATCATCTTCATTTTCAATGATTGCAGCCCAACTATTCTTTTAAAAAATGTAATGAGGATTGTTAAAATAGTATTTTAAAACTTTCTAAACTAAAATTGTCCTGGGTATGGCACTAAACTGCAGATGATGGTGAGACTCCAGTTCTGGAGATCTGGAGAGTATGGAATCATCCCTTTGCCATTACTCCCAGGTCCACTCTGACTTAAAGTGATAGTACTTGTTAGTGTCCTATTGATCAAATAGTTTTGTTTAAAAATTATTTGTATTAGATAAAAATACTTTATACCATAGGTGTGCAAATTATTTTCATTAAGAAAAATTTCAAAAATTAAAAAGAAGTACAATGGAACATTATGATTACACTCAGAACCAAAATGGCTTCCGAAGAAATAGATCCACGACCTCACAAATATTAACCATCCGCAGAATCCTTGAAGGTGTACGGGCAAAGAACCTACAAGCGACATTAATATTTGTCGACTTTACCAAGGCTTTCGACTCCATTCACAGAGGAAAGATGGAACAAATCCTACTAGCGTACAGCATACCTAAAGAAACCGTAGCGGCAATAACGATTCTCTATAGAAACACTAAAGTAAAAGTACGATCACCCGATGGAGACACAGAATACTTTGACATTGTAGCAGGAGTACTACAAGGGGACATGCTGGCCCCGTACATCTTTATCATTTGTCTAGACTACGTACTTAGAACATCGATTGACAAAATCAAAGAGAATGGCTTCGAACTGACGAAGAAAAGAAGCAGAAGGTACCCCGCAACAACAATTACCGACGCCGACGATGACATAGCGATACTGGCAAATACACCTGACCAAGCCGAAACACTTCTGCATAGTTTGGAACGAGCAGCAGCAAGCATAGGCCTCCATGTTAATGCACACAAAACGGAATATATGTGCTATAACCAAACGGGGGACATCTCCACTCTAGAAGGAACCCCACTTAAACTAGTAGACAAATTCACATACCTAGGAAGCAGCGTCGAATCAACCGAAAAGGACATCGAAACGAAGTTAACAAAAGCATGGACAGCTATCAATAGGCTATCGATTATATGGAAATCAGACCTAACCGATAAAATGAAACGCAGTTTCTTCCAGGCAGCGGTCACATCGATACTGCTATATGGATGCACTACATGGACGCTAACAAAACGGCTGGAGAAGAAACTAGATGGCAATTGCACAAGAATGCTGCGTGCAATCCTGAACAAGTCCTGGCAGCAACACCCCACAAGACACCAACTATACGGCCACCTGCCCCCTATCACGAAAACTATTCAAGTTAGACGAACCAGACATGCAGGACACTGCTGGAGAAGCAGAGATGAACTCATAAGAGATGTACTCTTATGGATCCCCACACATGGCCGCGCAAAAGCAGGACGACCGGCTCGAACGTACATTCAGCAGCTATGTGAGGATACAGGTTGTTGTCCTGAAGACCTACCTAGGGCGATGAACGATAGGGAGGAGTGGCGAGAGAGGGTCAGGGATATCCGTGCTGCCAGCACGATATGATGATGATGATAACTAAAAATGAATCAAATTTTGGCATTGAATAACCCATTAGGAGTTGATGTGCCATTAAATAGAACAAAATTCATCGAAGTGTCAACCAACCCAGGAGAATGAGTAAAATGAAGAGAGTTGAAAATATTTGAACTGAGATGCATAAAAGTTGGTATATATCTCTACCACTCTGTCTGGGAGAGCTAGAATAATCAAAGAATTTGTATGGATGATTTGAGTTGGGAAACAGGTATTGAGATATTGCTGGAACAAACTCTGTACAACTTTGCTATATAAAGTAGGCCTGCTTAGAATAACAAATCTCATTGTAGTAATGGAATCACTGACCAAAGTTCAAATCCTGAAGAAGGCAATTTGCATTTCCCTTTGCACCAATGTCTGTAAGAAAGGCATGAATTTATTTATTCTCTTGCTGGTAAGCATCTTAGGAAAAAGGAAACTTTCAATTCAAATCAACTTTGTTCTGTTTAATTGACTATTTGTATTATTATTCTGCTGATGGAAGAGAGGTTGGTTAAATACATTCAGTGATGATTTTTCATTAATGTAAAAATCTTCCCTTTTCTGTAACAGAACCAACAAAGGAGGTATGTTTGAGAAATGGATCAAATGAGTAGAGTTCAAACCTTGGACAAGGCAGTCTGCTTTTCATTTTATACTAATGGCTTTGGGAAAGGCATGAATCCATCTGTTTTTCTTGTAGCTATGGACAAATAGTTGGACAGACTTTAGCCTTAGTAAGGCGACCCATCTAGGAGAATAACCCTGAATTAAAACCAGTTAAACTCTACTTAAAAATTGACCCTGTGTCACACTCTGCTTATGGGGGAGTGGTTTGCTAAATACATATATAAAGATAGGAACAGTTCGCTGCATTTGATTATTATTTGTAAAATTTGTGACAGAAAATATCAGTATTAGTGACTTCATATTCAGTTTTGGTTTAGTGAATAAAGATCCATGTGTTGTTGTACACCTCAGTTTAGTTAAAGAAGAAACCTCAATGCTCATATGAAGAAAATAATCTTTTTATTTTATTTTACAAGGATTATCTTTGAGCAGGTAGCTTGACATGAAAATTCAAAAAACAAAGGAATTGGTATCTTTTTCATTCATCGATGTACATCATCATCTCAAGGTTACCCTAACATACTGCGTATGTGTTGTTTGTTTTCTTTATAACTTCATATTAACTCAGAGAACTCATGCAAAAACTGTCCACCATGTTTATTACAACACAAAAAGACTATTACAAAGACAACGGATATAACAAAGTATTTACAACTATCAGGTTAGTTAACTCAAACTTCAACATACCTGTCACTGTATCCAATCATTCTTGACCATATTGAGTTTTTACACCAGTGATCTTTCTGTCAACATGTTTTTGCATCTGCATGCTAGTGACTTGATTTCACAAAAGTTGGCTCTCTGGTCCAGCTTTTGTAGGTGCTCCTCATTCAAGTTTGTAGAATACACCAACTGCTTCTCTCCAACAAGTGTCCTGGATATAACAATAAACAATCTGATGGTGAGGTTCCAGTAATGCTGGAGCTTTGGAGAATGTGAAGTTGCTCTTCATTGTTAACACACCCAGGTCCACTCTGACCCGGAGAGGTAGCACAAGAGGGTCCTATCTATGGGTCAAATAGAACTGAATTGTTTGAAATGGAACAGTTTTTGACATTGAAACTGTACTTAGGCTAAATTGATTTGTTTGAATTAGAACTGTTTGACTAAACTGAATTGCTTGAAATAGAAATGTTTTTGACAATTAAATTGTATATTCATGCTAAACTGAATTGTTTGAAATAGAACTGATTATTTGTATAAAAATGGATTTGGCATGAAATAACCTACAAAGGTTTATATGCCACAATATCCAACCAACCAAATCTATCTCTTCTTCCTACAGCTATGGGTAAATAGTAGTTTGGTTTGGTTTGGTGTGTTGGGTTTTATGGCATGTCAACATTTGTAGGTTATTTAACGCCAAATCCATTTTTATGTAAATAATCTGTTCTTTTTAAAAACAATTCAGTTTAGCATAAGTACACAGTTTAATTGTCAAAAACATTTATTTCAAACTATTCAACAAGTTATATGTAACAATTCAGTTAAGTGTAAATACAGTTTTAAGGTCGAAAAACAGTTCTATTTCAAATAATTCAGTTAAGCATGAGTACGCAGTTTAAATGTAAGTACGGTTTAATTGTCAAAAACATTTCTATTTCAAGCTATTCAGTTTACTCAAACAATTCAGTTTAGCATAAGTATGTTAGTTCTATTTAGCATAAGTATGTTAGTTCTATTTAACCCATAGATAGGGCCCTATCAGGTGCTACCACTCCGGGACAGAGTGGACCTGGGAGCAATGGCAATGAAGGGGTACTCCACATTCCCCAAAGCTCCAGCATTGCTGGAACCTCACCATCAGACAGTTTAGTGTCATATCCAGGACACTCGTTAGGGGGGGGTCTTACCCCTCTGCAGAGGTGCAGTCAGTGTATTCTACAGTCCCAGCCAACTGGGGAAGGTAAATAGTAGGGTAGACTAGGTTTTTCTGCCTTTGTAAGGTAAGCAGTGTTGGAAAAAGAAAATTCTGAAATCAAACCAGCTCTACTCTGATCACAAGTACCGTGTATCTACTGCATGTATTTACCTAAACCCTTCATAGAGGGGTTGGTTAAATACATACAGTAATGATTTTTCCTTTGTATAAAAGTCTTTACTTTCCTGTTACAGGATCAACAAAAGAGGTATGTGTAGGAAATGTACTCACTGAACAAGTTCAAACCTTGAACAAGGCAGTCTGCTTTTCACTTTGCATTAATGTCTTTTGGAAAGGCATGAAACAATCTCATCTCAAGTTATGGTAAAGAGTAGGAAAGACTGGGTTCTTTAGCCTTAATACAGAAACCAGTGTAGGAGAAGAAAGACTAAATTGAAATCAACAGTTATCCACTGAAAAATTACATTGTTTCACACTTGGCAGATGGGTTGGGTAAATACATACTTTGAACATTTATATTTCAAGTTTAAGACTAAAGATAGAGAATTACCAGATCCCATCATAGCATTTATGCTGTTGGCCTTGTGTAAATTCTGAAAGAATAATGTTCATTTAGTAATGAAGTAATCTATGAAATCAATTCTAAAGTGTTTTTTTCATTCAGAAACTAATATACCAGGATTAGTTTCTTGAATATTGAAGTAAAATGTAACTGGTTTTTCATGGTATGAATGAACTTTCAGATATCAACTTATTTGCACAAAATAATAATCAATCTATGGTTGATCGTATTCTTTTACTCGTAGCATTCTGCATGATCATTGTAGGAAGACTTTTTGCTCTTGAAAGACAATCAGTTAATCTCATGAGTCATAAGAAAAAACTCTCTTGTACAAGATGGGAAAGTGAAAAAAACATTGGTATTGTACATTCAGATATTGTTTGGATATATGAAGGTTTTTAAAAACTGCCACAAATTCAAATCTATTTGAAAAATATTACATTTTTTCCTGCATAAATATTATTTCTATATGTTGATTAATTCAGACTTGCATATTCGCAACCATTTCACTATTCTGTTGGTTGGCGTTGTAGTATATACCAACTGCAAAGGGGTGAGACCCTCTACAAAGGTGAGGTTAAATGTTGGGCATGGGTGGCAACCCATAATACTTAAAGACAGGGATCCTGATGGCTGAGCAGTCTGTGACCTGGCAACCAAACGGATAATGTGATGCTACTTAGGCCCTTTCTAGGCTAGTCAGGTGGTCTGAACGGCCTGATCTGATCAATCAGCTGATCATATCAAGCACTAGCCAACCATAATCTTCAAATTGCTCTTGTGGCAAACAAGTATATAGCTCTATTTTATCTTAACAGTGCTAGAAGGTGGTGGATGAAGATCAATTCGACTGAGATAGTAATACTTGAAATCATTTAACTATGTGCAAACAAATTATCAATATTAGATTGAATTGTTTGGAATAATCGAAACTCTTTGATTCTTCAGACAAATGAGCTTTAACTCATTTAAAAATAAAGTTACCAACAAACTATTCACTTACAAATTATGTATATAATACATACATACATATATATATATATATATATATATATATATATAAGCAGGATTTGGTACTAAATAGCCATTATGGGTTTATATGCCATTAAACCAAATAACTTGCAACCATTTTTGATGGATTGGTATTTCTGCTGGTTTATACATTTAAGATGGTAGCATCTGCAATTTTAAAAAGGGCAAGAATTCAAAAGAATAGGTCAAATAAAATCTTTTCAAATGATTTAAATAAAAAAAAAGGAAAGAAAGCATTTGAAGAAATTGAAAGGAGAACATATTTAAATGTTTTCTGTTAAAGAAACCCACCATTTAATCAAACTAGATCTGGTGGTGAGGTTCCACTTCTGATGTTCTTGAGAGAATGGACTCACCTCTTTTGTAGCTATTACTCCAAGCCATTATAATTGCTTGAAAAAAAAAAGAAAAAAAATTGACTTCAACATTAAATAACCCAACAAACATTAACATGCCATAATGCCAATCAAACTAATTTTTTCAAAAATATTCTTAATTATTTCAGTATTTGAGAATTCTATCAAAGAATATAGATATATCTATATTCTGAATACAAGAAATGTTCCTGTTTCAAAAACATTATTTTTAGTTTTTCTGGTTTTTAACTAGCACATTCAATTAAGCCTGAAATGCAATTATCATTTTTTATTGTACTTCTGTAAGTTTAATCAGCAAATTTGGGTTTTATTTAATGAAATCTAATATGAAGTTAATTTTAAACATTTGTGAAATTATCGACTAAGGTTTGCTTCATCTGGTATATCAGCTTTAACTCTTTTCCTGCTAGTGAAGGATTTCTTTATAGAAATTTTCTTTTCTTTATATTTGTCATTGTTGTTGTCAGAAACATGTTATAAAGAAGTTTAGATAGAACCTTAAAAACTTTGCAGAAATTAGATTATCCCTTTATTAGTATTATCATATTGATAAAAAATTTTAAATCCTCCTTTCTTAGAACTATAACCTTCAAAATTTTATGTCCCACTTAAGGAACACGAGAAAGATAAAGGTTAAGCTGTTTACATTCCTTGATGTAATGGTTATTTCATAGGAAATGAAGTCAGCAACCAGAGTTCAAATCCTGAACAAAGCTGTTGGTGTTTTGCTTCACACAAATGCCCTGGGGCATCTATTTCTCGCTCCTCGCTACGGGTAAATAGTTGGTAATACCGGGATCTTTAGTCCTATCTATTATTGAACGGTGACCCATCTAAGTTTTGAGTAGGTTCTTTATTGCTTAACTTCGTGACATGTGAAAAAACTCTCAGCCTTGATCGCATTTACTAAGATTACTGATGCAAGGGAGATAACTCATGTGTTCAAGTATCCAAGGGAAAGCACTCGTATTGCAAACTATTTTGAAACCTATTACACAGATCTCTGAACTAATTTATTGTTTCCAAGGGAGATAACTTTCATGATATTCAATGTATTTATTTTCTTTTGTCGTGATGATATAAGGTTGGCGACCTTAGTCGAGGGTAACACGAAGGCTCCCTTTTCAATAGCTACCACACCAAGGTGTAGGGGAGGGCGCTATTCCATTCCCTGGATTGCTCCAGTTTACCCTTGATCCTTACATTATATTGCTGAATGGTTAGCAAGGCGGCATCAAGTATCATTTTATGAGTCTTTGATATGACTCAACCTGGGATTGAACCCTGGTCTCCTGGACCATTGGCGAACGCTCTACTCATTAGGCCAATGGCCCAATTGAGTGATGATATAATACATATCAAACGATCACGTTATAACGAAGCCATACTATTGATATATATCAGGGCTTCTCAAATTGGTCCCTATGAACCCATATCAGGTGGGGAAATAAGATTTTAGCAGGATGAATAAACTTCATTAAGAATTTGCAAGAAGATTTTAAAACTTGATTCAAAGATCTTCTAAACACGGAAATTCTTGAATTATTTCTCTGTCAGATGAGTAAATTTAGACGCCTTTCTTAAAGAAGAATTTAATTAAATGTCTTTTGATCTTGAAGTGAAGTTTATGTACACATTCAAAGGAATTGGTTATTACCAGTTGAATGAAAAAACTGGAGTAAAATATCCCAAACTTTGCTTGCTTTTCCAAGTTTGTATATGGTGGAATCTGGATTTAGCTATCTGTTTTATTTACTAAGGAAACAGAGAATCACTTTGACCATATAATTTGGTATTTTGTGGTTCAAACTCCCTAACCTGTAAAATAATATTTGTAATCTCTTCAATGCCCATCAAAGTCATCATTCTGATTATAAAATAATTCAAACCCAACAGCAAATAAGCAGAGATACTTCTACCAAAAATCTACCATACAGCTAAAACTTTTTGGACCATAAAAATACAAGAAATAATCTTAAACCTCAACAAACATCATAAAATAAACACACATCCTCTTAACTTCTAGAAGAAATTTGAAAAAGCTACCCTGAACATTCATACATATTCATAGATGAATCAAAATGAAAAAACGCGACAGGATGTGCGACAGAATGTAAGAAGAAAATAAAAAGAAACTCCAATCTTCAATCTAGAGATTTGCACAATAGACCTAACTCTAAACTTGATTTCCAGAAAACAAAATGAAAAATACCTAATATTTTCTGACTTCCTATCAGTTATAATAGCAATAAAAACAAAAAACTGAAATACCTGTTGTTTTATGGGATGTTCCTTCCATGATTTGTTCAATAGAGCTCATAGTAATCTTATGCAGTTGCTGTCAAGCTTTTTTCTATATGCTTAGTTAACGTCTATGTGGTGCATCCATATAGTAGTATGGACACCTCTGCTTGGGAAAAATGGCGTTTTATTTTATCAGATAGGTTTGACTTCCATATAACTAATAACCTATCGATAGCTGTCCATGCCTTCACTAGTCATGTATTGATGTCATTTTCTGTAGATGAGATGCTACTTTCGAGGTAGGCGAATTTGTCCACTAGTCTCAGAGAACCACCATTTAGTGTGGAGATATTGCCTCATTGATTAAAGCACATGTACTTTGTTTTGTCTGCATTCACATGAAGGCCTATGCCACCTGCTGCCTGCTCCAGACAATGCAGCAGGGATTTGGCTTGGGCAGGTGTATTTGCTTGAAGTGCTATGTCATCAGTGTAGTCTGCATCCATATTAGTGCAAGCAGAGTAGCGTCTACTTTTTGTTTTTTTCCAATGTAAAGATTATATATATATATATAAACAAACCTAATTACAAAGCATACATCTATAAAAAAAAAACACCAACTAACATTTTTTTGTCCTAATAATTCCTAGATAAATAAAAATGTTTTACAACAAACTATTTACTTATAAATCCTATGCACAAAAAGATTTGGCATTGAATAAACCACAAGGGTTGATATGCCATTAAACGAAATGACCAAACCAAAAAGTGATTCAAGAATTAAAGATGCATTTGCATTTATAGTTTATTGATTTTCTTATGTAACTAAGTAAAGTTGGCAACCATAGTCAAGGGCGACCAGAAGGCTCCCTTTTCAGGTGCTACTCCTTTCCCTAGATTGCTCCACTTTACCTTTGATATGTACCTTATATTGCTGAGTGTTAAGCAAGGAGGTATCATGTACCATTTTTAAAGTCTTTGGTGTGACGCAACCTGGGATTGAACCCAGGTCTTCCGGACCATTGGCAAACACTCTACCCACTAGGCCAACACTGGTACATTATGTTTTGTAATTTAGTATTCAGTTAATTTACTTAGAAGTCAATGGAAAATAAATTTGGTGACAAGGTGTACATCTAGTAAAAATGATTGATTACTTTAATCACATGTTAAACTGTCTAGGGTTATTTTATGCCAAAAATATTGGGAAATGCATATATTATTTTTATATATTGTTTATGTAGAGCAATTCATTTGGTGGGAGTGTTATGTGCACAGTTTTATGATATCAAGTATTCCTATCTAATACCAATAATTCATAAACATTTATATGGCTTCAAGTAATTATTCCTATTTAATAATAATTATTTATTTGCACATAGTTAAATAGTTTCAAATAACTACTACTAATAGTAATCCTATTCATAATACAATTAATTTGCACACAGTTATATGGTATCAAGTATTTCTGTCAAATATGATTAATTTTTAAACAGATTTATTAAAAGAGGTGTCCTCAGTTCATAATGGATAAATGAGGGATTGTGACCTTAAAGTAAGCAAGTTGCACTATTACGTTCACTTTTAGAGTAATACTCTATGGAAAGGTTTGAACTCCTAATACCCCCATTAAGGGTTAAGTAACTTGAAGGATGGCTTTGAAATAAAATAACCCATGAAGGTTGATATGCCATTAAACATTTAAAGCTAGCTAAAAGCTAGATCTATTTGACGTATGGATGAGATCCTACCACTGACTTCAGAGCAGAGTGGACCTGGGAAGAATGCCAATGCAGGGTCACTCCAAACCCTCTAGAGCTTCAGAAATGGTGCCTTACCACCGGATGTCATTTAATATCATACCAAAGATACCTCTTCTTTATGTGTAAGCTTCTTACCATCTCTGCAGAGGACACAGCATATTTCTTAGCCCTACTGACAGGATGGATCAAGAAAAAAGTTTGAGATACCCTGATCTATCTATCTATACACACTCAAACAAATAGAGACAGAAGTTTTAATAAACAATTACATACCACTAACATCTGCTTATTCTTCAAAACAAAAAAATTTTAATAGATTAAATTGTCAAGGGAAGTAACTACGTAAGTTGAAGTTATTTCCCTTGGATTGTTGGTAATATGCAGCTAATTCAACATAGTTTAATAATACGCTTATATCTTAACCCTTTTTTTTTTTTTTTTTTTTTTTTTACAGCATCTTGAATAGAATACCAATTTTTAACATTAAAAGATTTATTGATTTAAAAAATATTTTCACACAAAATGAGATAAGTTAAATTTGCCATTTTTACATTTGCCATAAATTTGTTATCATTTGTACTTTTGTTTACATTACTATATTTATCAAATGTCAAAATCTAAATTTCACATTTTTTGCTCAACTTTTTTTATTTTTTTTTATTTTTAGTTTTCGTTAGATTTTTTTTAGCCCATCTGTATGCATTGTCTAATTTCATTTTGTAGCTGTTTAATTAAATAAAAAAAATAAAAAATGAGCATTTAATTAATGTTAGCAAACTCAAAATTTGACAGTTAATTTTTTTTAATCTAATTAACTTGAATATTTATTCTTTTATTTTCTTTCAGCTGCTTCCAAATGTCACCCCCAAACATTCGGACTTACCAATGGGGGTGGAAGAAAAAAACCGGTTCATTGATGTGCTTCCAAGTAAGTTTATCTAAAATTTATTATTTCTTGAAATCTTTCTCTCAGAAGATTCCAGAAGGGAATTGTGGCAACAGATTGTTACACAGACTCAAATGAAGTAACATCTACAATTAGTAGAAGTTAGTAGAACAAGATTGCCAACTGAAATAAAATCAAAGAAAAAGGTTATAATTTTTCTCCGTCCTTTGTTCTTTCTTTCGCTTCTCTTTTTTTCTTTTTCTTCACATTTATCTTTTTCTTCCTTTTGTTGTTAAATAATTTACATAAAAATTAATGGATTTTTCAAATAATTTCTTTTATAGCACCTGAAACAAGGGTAAAACTTAAAACCATACCAGGTGAAGAAAACTCGGACTATATCAATGCTAATTTTATATCGGTAAGTTTTTTAAAATATTTTTATCCTCAAGGCATAAAATAACCCCAAACAACATGTTGTTATCTAAATCCAACATTGTATCATATCTATAACTGAAGGAATTAATAGGCCAAAATATTCTTATCCATTTATTTTTCACATTTTATTTTTTCATTCAGAATTTACTTTTTTTTTAAATTGATATCTACATTAAGTTTTACAAGAATGTATTTACCTAACCCCACCCCCATAGATAAGATGTGAGACATCATCAGTTTTAATTGTAGTTCATCTGGTTTGAATTCTTAGTTTTTCTTTTCCTTGACTGGTTGCCTAACCAAGGTTAAAGAACCCAGTCTGCCCTATTATTTACACATAGCTGGAGGGAATAGATAGATTCATTCTTGGGCTTAGTGTGAAGTAAAATGCAGTTATCTTCTTCTTGGATTTGAACTCAGATTTCTAAATCCATTTTGTGTGATGATAACTGTTATGCTAATGAAGCCTCCTTTCATTTTATTTGTTTTGTTTTTTCCTTCTTAAAATTGATAATAAACCTCACTAACCAATCACCAAAATTGAAACATGGTGTTTGATGTATATAATCTATACCTTTCAACTATACATAAAAATTTTTTGTGGTATCCATTTGATTTTTTTTCTTATCAATGTAAAGAATTGCACAATATGAATGCCTGTATAGATAAAACCTGTATATATTAAAAAAAAAAAAAAACACCACCACAAGCAGGTCAATTTTTTAAGTGAATTTTTAATTTAGAGTTAACCGTTCTCTTAGACTGGTTCCTGCATCAAGACTAAAGAACACAGTCTATCCTACTATTTACTCCTAGTTATAGGAAGAGAACAGATAGATTTATGCCTTTTCCTAAAGCATTTAGTACAAAGTAATTTCAAATGTAAAACCAGGAAATACAAACTTCTTCCTGCTCAGTAAACTATTCAAAATGTTTTACTATATATGTACAGAGTCAAAAAATATTTCTATTTTTTGACTCTGTACATAGAGTAAAACATTTTGAAATAAATAACTATTCCCAATTCTCCCCACAAAATATTGTGGGGAGAATTGGGAATAGTTATTTAGTACTTTTTGTCCTCCTCAAGTTTATCAAGTAAAATATGAAATGCAAACACATTGATTGAATAATTGTCTGTAACAACAGCCCTAATAAAAAATCCAGTATTTATAACTTGAAAAATACATTTCAGAATCTCTTGAAAAAGCCACTCACCATTAACTGTTACTTCGAAGCAGGTTTAATGACCAGTGGTGCTGTATTTTTAAGACCAGTGATCATAAATACCATTATTCCTTTATAAAGTTCATCACCTTCATTTGTATCAATGTTCTCCCCACAATGAAATTGTTTACCTTTTTGAAGGTACATTTCATCTAGCATTAAGACACTGTCTTGAGAAAGATTACCTTTTTCCAGAAGTGATTTTGCAGCTGTAATTGATTCTATGACACCTCTTGGAATTTTCTCTAATAAAGAAAAAATGGTAATGGAAACTTTTCCAGAAGTAATTTGTAGGCTTGTTTAGACATATAGTACAGTAGTAAGACATAACATATTAGTTCTGCAGAAAACGAAGGACAGCCTCTTTGTTTATAATGTTGTCTTTTTTGTAACTCTTTTAGAATTGAGTATGGTTGTTCTTCCAACACATTTTGCATGTAGTTTGGAAATTTTTCTAAAATGCTAAATCTTGTAAGTTTAACATATAGTTTAATGTATAAACGACTGTGGTAATAGTATAGGGTTTCCATCACACTAGAAGCTGAATATGAAGATTTTGATCAATGCAAATACATTCTTTTATCAATAGAAAATGTATTTCAGGGTCAAAGACTATTCTATAAATTAGAATATAATCTTCATTTTTTTTAATTCAAAACCATCTTGACAAGACGTTTCTTCTTCCTAATGATTAAAATCCTTAATTGTGTCAGCTGAAAAAAAAACTTGTAATTCATCTGGTTGATGAATAATCTGTCAGAGTTTTGGAGGCTTTCTTAATTCCGCTGTAGTTGGCAAAACAGTTTTATTTTTTCTGAATCAATTGTATGAATTGGGTGTAAATCCCAATTCAATTGGTTTCACTTTCCTTTCAAAATAAATTTTTCATCAAAATGTTTGATACAGAAAACTGAATTTTTTGCCGGAAACCAGTCATTACAGTTAACAAATTTCACCAGTTCTCAAGGAGATCGGATTTTCCAAGAGGAAAAGAAAAATATTTTTTCCTATTCCTATGACATCCACTGGAACAGCCAAATGCAACAATTTGTTAATCATTTTTGTTAAGCAAAATATCTCAAAAAAACTTTTAAAAATTCCAAGTTGAAATGCAATTAATTATGTGTTAGCAAATTTACCAAACAGTGTCTATAACCAAAATAGGACATATGGGTGATTGATAATCATAAAAGCAAGATAATTCACAGCCGTTTATAATTCATAGAATAAAAGACAAAAAACAGATATGCATTTTAATGTTGAAAGGAAGAAAAAATAACATCAGATAAATTCTACCAACATAATTATATTATTTTCTCTGTTCAATTTTTAAAGTTAATTCTCTTTTTAGGTTAATTTCATATGCAGCCATAAATAGGTTATATATATATTTTTTTTGTTTACATTACATCGGCCTGTTAGAAATCAGCCTGTTAATGTAACATGTAGGGCTGTATTTACTTGTTGGCCATAGTTCATCAAATTCCTTTCCAACAATTGTAACTCTACATGTTATAAACCAAATAAGTTGTGATAAAAAGCAATATTTCATCCACTGAAAGGGATGACGATATGCTCATCGATAAAGCATAAGTTGTGACTGATGATTTAACGACCATAAAGAAATTTGATCTCTCAAATGAAATAAAATTGGAATTCTTTAAAGTTGTTGCTGTGTCTGTCACGACATGAGTTATCTTATCCATGTCTTATATGTTTGTATGGGTTACTTGCCCTTGCTTTGACACAATAAAATATGGTCTTACTACTAAATACTTCTTGCTACATTTCTCCGTTACGTGTTATCAATTATGCTAACAAATAGTACCAGTAAAAGGTACAACAGTGTCAGTACTATTGTTTGGTTGCACCACTTGGACTTTAATGAAATGCTGAAAGAAAAAGCTAGATAAGAACAACAGAAGAATGCTATGTGCTCTTTTCAACAAATCGTAGGAGAAGCACTCTTTAAAACAGCTGCTCTATGGCCACTTACCTTCCATCTTACAAACCATCAAAGTAAGAAAAGGAAGAAGCAAGAATGAACTCATGAATGGCATTTTCCTCTGGACTCCTACACATGGACACACCAACATTGAATACTAGATGTCATGGGAATGACAAAGGAATACATGCTGTCAGCCTTGATAATGAAAATTTAAGGGTGAATCACAAGGAAAGCTCTCACTTGATCCTGATGGTGGGAAGAAATGATAGCCATCTTGGTGACAAAAACCATTCATGTTTATTCCCTGGCATTAATTTTACTTCAAATCTGTTTCAGAAGGAAGATGTGGCTTAGCCCAGTTGATAGAGGAAAAGCGACACCCAATCATTGATAAATTGTTGTATTCCTAATAGTGGGGGAACTCACTTAAGTCTTAAATTATTCAACTTTACTCTTTGAGTTTCAGTCCCAACTCACTAGAATTCATATCTCTCAAAGTCTTATGTGACTGCTTCTAGCCAATGAAAGAATGGTAAAGTGTTTCTCAGACTTTGCTTCAGTAATTGTAATCTCTGACTTATCACCTATCAAGAATATATTTACCCAACTCTTCTGCCATAGGCTGGATGTAACACAAGGTCAGAGTTTAAGCTGAGTAAAGCTAGTTTGAATTCAGTTTTCCTTTTCCTAGGCTGGTTTCCTAACTAAGTTTAAAAAACCTCATCTGCCATAATATTTATCCATACCTGATGAAATAGAGACGGAGTCACTCCCTCGTTGATGTAATGGTTAAAGTGCAGGATTGCAAGCCTTGAAATTAGTGAGTTCAAACTCCAGATGTGCTTTTACATTCACATTCAGACTAATACCCCTGATTGAGGTATGAACACCTTTATTCCCCCAGCTGTGCGTTTGATAGTATCACTGCTGTTCTTCTATAAAGATGGCTGTACCATTAAATAATCCATGAACGTTAATATGCAATGGAACAAAGAAACCAATTTAAACAGATGGCTTCATGCCTTTCTTAAGGGTAAAAGTATGAAGTGAAAAACAACTTCATCCAGGATTCGAACTTGGGTTACTGATTCCGTTTTCTGTGATAATGACCATTACGTTAAGTGAGCTTCCTTATAAAATTATTGAGATGTGTAGAAAAGAATCATTTTCACTTACTGATTTTATAGGACTTTACACTCCTATAATTTAATTTGGATGGTATGCCACTTGTTCCCACAAAGATGGCAGACGCACACATATTCAGTCTCAGGAAACCATTGGCTAGGAGAACCATGTGACCTGCTTAAAACTACGTCTGCACATAAGTTTCATCCTGCATTTGGAGCCTCTTCCAAGACACGTATTTTCTATAAATATGTCGTCTTCAAACACTTTCTTTTTTGACACAATTTCTTCGCAGCGGCAACACACTCCCTCCAGTGTGACTCAACAGACATCAAATAGCAACAACATGGATGGGCCTCGCAGACATTCAAAATATACATTGACTATGAAACTTTTTCCAGTCTCAAAGAAACCGCCTGTTTCCAACCATAAAAAGAAAGACATTTTAAATATGTAATCCTTTTGTAGTTTAGTTGTGTTAGACACACACACTCACACATATACACGCACAATTATTTTATTAATAGGATTAGTGATATTTTTAATGTATCAATGTAACTTTTATTATAATATATAAATTTGTTTTGTTCATCGCCTTGTTTTGAATATTCCTTTTGTCTGCGCCATTTCATATCGTTTACTCACTTGTTGCATATCCTTTACTCATTGGCTTCCTTCATTTACTACTTTTTCCATGTGCCTTATTCCAAGCAAAATTTATATAAAACTTTATTCAACATTAAATTTTGGGGGACTAAGCATATTTACCATAAATATTAGTCCCCCTACAATTTTCTTGTTTGATTACAACTTATATTAAAAGTGTGTACACCTGTCAATGGCTTTTTATGTAGCTTGTTGATAAGAAAGAAATTTCCCATTGTTTAGAAAAAAAAAAAAATACAATTGTTCAATGAGTCTTGCAAAACTTCAAGTAAAGGGAATTTTTTTTTTGCTTTTGTTTCGTTAATATTATGGTGGCATTCACACCATGACTATAATCTTTAGAAGAACTGAAATCAATTTTTCTTATTATTACATGGCACCAGCTGGAATCTATCAATTAATCCAACCCTCCCCCATGGACAGGATATGACAAAAGATCAATTTTTAAGCAGAGTATAGCTGATTTAATCTGGAACGAGCCACTGCAGGCATCGGCCTCTATGTCAATGCACACAAGACGGAATGTATGTGCTTTAATCAAACAGACGACATCTCCACACTAAATGGTAGCTCTCTGAAACTAGTTGACAAGTTCACCTACCAAGGGAGTAGTGTCTCATCAACCAAGACAGACATCAACATGCAACTAGCAAAGGCATGGACAGCTATTGATTGGCTATCAATCATATGGAAGTCAGGCCTGACCAATAAAATGAAATGCAGTTTCTTCCAAGCAGCGGTTGTGTCGATACTGCTATATGGATGCACTAACAAAATGTATGGAGAAAAAGCTTGGCGGCAATTACACAAGCATGCTGCGAGCAATATTGAACAGGTCCTGGGGACAGTACCTCACAAAGCAGCAGCTGTACGGCCACCAACCACCCATCATGAAAAATATCAAAATTAGATGAACCAGACATGTGGGACACTACTGGAGAAGTAAGGAAGAGTTCATAAGTGAGGTATTTGTCGCTGCCTCCCACCAGACACGACTTGACACAAGGTCAAAAGCCCGAAGGCCAATTAAAGTGGGGATAAAGGGGAGGGGAAGGTCGGGAACGAGCCGAGACTCGAACCCTGCTTGTCTGTGCTGCTCATCGGCTCACTTAGTGCAATGTGAGCCTGATGAGGCAAGCAGTTTCACAAACCCAAATGTGGGTCCGGGCACGTATGCCAGTTTACAGCTTAAACTAGACGCTTGGTCTAATGCCGTACATGGGGGACAAAGGAGACAAAAATGCAGCTCACCCACCCGAAGGTAGCCTAGTCGAAACTAGGTGCCTAATTAAAGGCCCCAAGTCTGCCATTGTTCCTTTTCCAGGGCCACGCTCTGGACCGAAGTCCAGAACAGGCCCCGTGATAAGTGATGTACTCTGGTGGACCCCTTCTCATGGACAAGCAAAGGCAGGACATACAGCAGCATCCAATATGGGATGTAGCCCTGAGGACCTGCCGGAAGCATTGGACAATAGGGAGGGGTGGCGAGAGAGGGTCAAGGATATCCATGTTGATAACACAACATGATGATAGGTGATTTGAATTCAATTTTCCTTCTCCTTGATTGTTGCCTAACTAAGGTTATAGAACTGTGGGTATTTATCTAGGTGTAAGAAATATGACATAGGTCAGTCAAAAGTGGGGTACTCTGCAGAAGGCATGCCTCCTAAGGAGTGGGTTCAAAAAATTGCTCAGTTCCTTTTGCATTTCTCTACAGGAGTGCATCCAGCATTTGTCAATCAACTCCCCCCCTTTGATCTGAAGAGCCCAGTCTGCCCTACTACTTTACCTGGAGGTACTCTTTATGTAATGCTTACCATCATAAAAAAATGGATGAAACGACCCAAATCAAGATTCTAGATGAAGCTGTTTGGATTTCGCATAGTGTTAATACCCTTGGGAAAGATATGCATTCAACTATTCTTCTTCTATCTGTGCACAAATAGTAGGGCAGACTGAGCTCTTTAAGCTTGGTATGGCAACTAGTCTAGGAGAAAGAAAACTCTGAATTCAAATCTGTTACACCAATGTGGCTGATGACCACCTTTGGACACCAACCCCCCAAAAACCTCCCTACATGAAAACATGTACAAAGTCATCTTAACTCACATCAGATGAATGCACACATACACTATTTTACTCATAGTAAATATATCAGTTTTTGTAAACATCTCATAAATGAAACAACGGTACTTATTGGGTTAAGCTGATTATTTTCATAGGCTGAAAATCCATATGCCACGTACTCAGGAAATATAGCTTGAAGTTTTAAAATTACGATTGATTCCTGCAGAAAAAAAAATTTCCAATATGGGCATAAATTTGTTAGCAAGAGAAGTTATTTAGTATCATTTCCAACATTAAACTAAAGCCAAGAAAACAGACGAAAGATGTTTAGATGATGAGGAAAGTTAATAAAGATGAGATCATATCACAAAAACAGGTCAGGTTGAGCAAGTCTTTCTGGTATCCAAGCCTTAAAAAGTGATGCCGTAGTCACTTAGTCATTTGCATTGAGAGAAAAGAAAAATGTTTCCGCAATAAGAACAAGCATCTTTCACATGTTTTTTTGTTTTATTTATTTTGGCAGTCAGGGTTGTGGATGAAGTCTGTGAGTGGGGAGTAAAATATTTTCTTCTCCAGGAAAATACTTACATATACACACATTGTGAGATGTTTTATTTTTGATTTATTTAATTAAATCTTTTTTTTTATAGTGTCATAAGCAGGGACATTTTTCTTCAAACGTGTCTGCATTCAGCTTTTACTGGATAAATATTAATTCTTTCTTAAATTAGAATACACTGACACATGTAACAGGAGTCAGATACAGTGAAAGGAAGAAATAATTATAAATACATTTTTTTCTTAAATCAGAAAAGTGCTCAAATGCTGGCCAGCAGAGCAGGATAAAGCCTAAAATGAATAAATCGTTTTCTCACCTCCTCACATCAGTTTCATGACTATAAGTTTCATGTAAAAAAAAAAAAAATACCATCTCCAGATTAAACATTATATGAAAACTTCTCATTGCAACCCAGTAAAAATAGCACACCATAATGTTGTAGTTGTTTTTTTTTATTAGAGCAAGAAACTTACAATGCCCCAAATTAAATAGAGCAATTTTCAATCCAATGTGCAAGTGAATTATAATTTTGTAGCATTCTTTAAATTCTTAATATAATAGTGATAGCTATTAAATTCTAGTTCGAATCCTTCAATCCTCCCTAAATAGAAGCATCAAAATCATCATGGACCACTGTAAACTATCAAATGCTCATTTAAATCCTTCAATCTTCCCCAAATAGAAGCATCAAAATCATCATGGACTGCCGTTACATTGGGTTGGTTGTTTGGTTGTGTTTTACTGTATATCAACCCTTGCAGGTTATTTAATGCCTAATCCTGTTTATACATACATATTGAATATATGATTTCTAAATGAATAGTTTATAGGTAATAATTTTTACACCAGAGCTTATTTGTTTGCACATAGTTTAATGGTTCCAAGTATTGTTATCGAGCATTAATTCAATTTAACAGTCATTTATAAGCACGGTTGAATAGTTTCAAGAATGATTGAATATTTCTATTTGACCCATAGTTGGGACCCTAACAGGTACTACCATCCCAGGACAAAGTGGAACTGAGAGTAATGGCAATGTAGGAATACTCCACATTTCCTAAAGTTTCAAAACTGGGGCCCCACCATTAGATGGTTTAGTGTCATATACAAGACACTCGTTTAGGGGGTCATACCCCTCTGCAGAGATGCAGTCTGCATATTCTACAGTACCAGTCAACCGGTCTGATTACATTTGGAACCCTTAACATAAATATATTGAGTCAAAAATTGAAGATAGAAGCAAAATTTGACCGAGTATTGTTTATTTAATATACAAAATGCCTCTTGATTTCACATAGATTAATATTCACCATTCATGATGCAATATTTAGTTATTATTTATTCTGAAAAATATTTTACTTTGCACCCAACATTTTCAAAACCTTTAATTCATAGCTTAAATAATAAATTCTAGTTAAAAGGTGAATAGACTGGCATTTCTAATTAAATTGTCATGCGTTTTCTTTCTCCTAGACTGGTTGCATAACCATAGCTATAAAACCAGTCTGCCTTACTATTTACCTAGAGTTTGGGGAAGAGAGAAAAGATGGATACATACCTTTCCCAAAAACATAAATGTGAAGTGAAATACAAATAGCTTCATCTAGGATTTGAACTCTGCTCATCAAGTCCATTTTTAATGATGATAACCATTATACTAGCTAAACCTCCTGTATTAACCATTACGCCAAGTCAATCTCCTGTATTAACCATTACGCTTAATAAAACTCTTGTATTAACAGTTATGCTAAGTAAGTAATTAAAAGTAAAGTTGGTGACCGTAGTCGAGGGTGACCTGAAGGCTTCCTTATCAATAGCTACTACACCAGGTCATACGGAAAGGTGCTACTCCTTTCCCTTGATTGCTCCACTTTACCCTTGATCCTAACCTTATAGTGCTGAGTGCTAAGCAAAGCTGCATCAAGTACCATTTTTTGAGTCTTTGGTATGATTTGACCTGGGATTGAACCCTGGTCTCCTGGGCCAGTGGCAAACACTCTACTCTTTCAGCCAATGGAGCAGTATTATTCTTAATAAACCACTGGTATTAACCATTACGCTAAGTAAACCCCCTGTATCACCCATTACACAAAGTAAACCTTCTGTCTTAACCGTTATGCTAAGTAAATTTCCCATATTAACTACTGTATTGTCCTTTTTATTCATCAATTCTTAACTGAGTCCCTCCCCACAAAAAAAAATGACAAATTAATTAACAAATATTTTCACAAGTTGAGCAACAACCCTTTTTCCATGAATACAGTTGGTCATTGAATTTTCCAGAATACAGACTGTATCTTCACCCCAAACTTTATAAGTTAAACTTATAAAAATGACTCAGAAAATCAATCTTCAATTGAACTTTGATCTCTCCCAGACGAGATATTTAGTTTCGTGTTTCAAGAATAAACATTTTTGTTTTTATTCTTTTTTTAACAAGGAAATACCTGTAATACTTTTGCAAGTCAATATGATCCCATCTTCCCATTGGGTAATGGTTAACAAGCTAATTTAGATGTAGGTGTAAGAAACATACTTAATTAAAAAAATTTGACAAATCATTATCAACATATTCATATTATACATATAATAACCCTATTGTTCCAGTCTCACTTGCATCAATTCTTGACCATTTTTTTTTTTTGTTGATTTTCAATGAATTTCTACAGTAAAAAACATTAAGAAAGTATTAACATTATACATCTAATAGCCTCCTATTATCTAATGCTTGTATTAATTACTGATCATTGACAATTCCCTTCTTAGAGATTTTCAATGAATTTCTATAGTAACATTTACTTAGCATTTCTATAATAAAATCATTAGCCAAACACTTTTACATTCTCTTGGGAAAGGTATGAACCCCCATATCCACCCCCCAGCTATGCTATTCTTCTGCAAGGAGGGCTGCTGCATTAGATAATCCACAAAGGTTTATATGCCATTAAACAAAGAAACCAAATGAAACCATTTGCAAAATATTTACATTATACATAAAATAGTTTATTTAGTCTGATGTGAGAATTTAATTTGTAATTATTAGAAGGAATGAAAGTTTTCATATGTTTGCAAAGAGAGGAGGGAACCCTGCCCGTGATATCCCGACTTAGATTAAATAGATAGTCCTATATGAAAAAGACAACAACTGGCTTCGTAAAACAGGTTAGGGCCAACCTGCCAACTTCCTACCTCATCATCAACAGCTTGCTAAAAATAAACTGAGAGAGAAAAAAGAAGAAAAATTCAACCCACCTGCACTGGGTCACGTGCAGGAAACCTGGCTGTGCAATAAAACATGTTTCTGAATGGGGAAAAAGAAAAAAAAAAACTTTAGATATAGCCATTCGACCTCGAATTCTGCAGTGCTTTTATTCATTTACTTATTTATTTATTCATTTTATTCTTCTTGAGGGTAATGGCTGGTGGTAACTGATATTTTGCAGTGCTGTCGGGTTTTCTAAGAAAAATTGCTCAGGTCTTTCGTCTTCCGTACCTAAATGGGGAACCTGCATATCTTTGCCTTTAGAGATGCTGGTGAGTGTGTGCTGTGACTGTATGTTCGCTTCTTATATTTCTTCACTGCTTGCTAGAGTTTAAAGTCGCCCGCTGTTACAGACTTTACAAGATATGTAAAACTTCAACTATATGTTCAGTTCTTAAAATTTCTTCACTGCTTGCTAGAGTTAAAAGTGGCCCGTTGTTACAGACTTTACAATATATGTAAAACTCCAATTGCCTATTGTGTAGTATCACATCTTCATTCCATTTTTCAAAAAGAGAAAAAGTGAGTCTGTTGAATGATATATCTATGAGTGAGAAATGGTAACAAGATAAGCTCAACTGATGTGTCATCTTATATAAATGTCATTGTGAATTTTCTGGGGAATTCATATGTGAATGTGAAGAAGTTGGGCTATCCTAGGAGTGATTTCAAAAGAAGGAAATGAAATGCAAAGAAAATAGGAAGGAAAAAAATGGAAGCAACGATTATAAATGTTGTCGATAGTAAAGAGGAAACTTAGAGTTAATAAGAAGTAAAGAAAAATAGAAAGGTTGGAAGAAAAAGAGGAAATTGAATATGAAGGAAAGAAAGAAAGGAAGAAAAAAGAAAAAATCACTGGAAAAAGAAAAAAAGAAAGAATGAAGGAAGAGGAAAAAAAGGAAAAAAGGAAATTAAGGAGGAAAAATAGGAAGAAAGGAAAAAATCACAAGGAAAAGGAAGAAAAAACTGAAAAAGAAGGAAAGGAAGAAAAGGAAAAAGAAAAGATGGAAAAGAAAAGGAAAAAAGGAAAGAAAGAAAGAAAGGAAGAAAAGAAAAAAGAAAGAAAAGAAAGAAAGGAAGAAAAGGGAAAAGAAAGAAAAGAAGTAAAAGAAGAAAAGGAAAAAAGAAAGAAAAGAAGGAAAGAAAGAAAAAGGCAAAGTGAAAACAGAAAAAGAGAAGAAAGGAAAAAATCACTGGTGAAGCAGATTGAATAAGAAAAAAAGAAGCTGGAGAAAATTTGGGGTGGATTTTTCATGAAAAGCACGGGATACATTGGGGGAGGGGAACAAAAACAAAATTTGAGAAAAGAAAGAAAGAAACAAAAAATGAAAAAAGGATTGTTTGGGGTCAGAAATTTATCCAAGTTTTACTAGGAGAATTTGACAATACTATATTGATATTATCATCATGTTGCACTGCCAACACAGATCTTCCTGACCCTCTCTCAGCACCCATCACCATCCATCACTCCCAGGAAGTCTTCATGGCTATATCCTGTATCAACACAGAGCTGTAGTATATAGGTTCTAGTTGGTCGTCCTGCCTTTGCTCATCCATGTGAAGGGGTCCACAGGAATATATTGCTTATGAGTTTGTCCCTACTTCTTCAGCAGTGTCCCGCATGTCTAACTTGGATAGTTTTCGTGATAGGTGGTAGGTGGCCATACAGCTGCTGTTTTGTGGTGTGTTTCCCCCAGGACTTGTTCAATATTGCTTGTAGCATTCTTGTGTAATTGTCGTCAAGCTTTTTCTCCATATGTTAAGTTAGTGTCAATGTAGTGCATCTACATAGCAGTATCAACACAACTGCTGCTTGGAAAAATCTGCATTTTATTTTATTGGTCAGGTCTGACTTGCATATGACTTATACCCTATCGATAGCTGTTCATGCTTTTGCTAATCGCGTGTTGATGTCTTTCTTGGTTGATGAGACATTGCTTCCGAGGTAGGTAAACTTGTCCACTAGTTTCAAAGGCCCACCCTTTAGTGTGGAGATGTCACCTCTTTGATTAAAGCACATGTATTCCGTCTTGTCTGTGTTGGCATGGAGGCCTATGCCACCAGCTTCTCATTCCAGATTATGTAGTAGGGTTTTGGTTTGGGCAGGTATGTTTGCCAGAAGTGCTATGTCATTGGCGTAGCTCACATCCATAATTGTTTGCACAGGGTATCTTCTGCTTCTTTCCTTTGCCAGTTTGAAACTATTTTCTTTCATTAAATCAATAGATGTTCTAAGCACGTAGTCTAGGCAGATGATAAACAGGTATGGGACAAATGTGTCTCCTTGTAGCACACCTGCTACATTGTCGAAGTAGTCTGTGTCTCCATCCAGTGAGCAGACTTTTACTTTTGTGTTTTTATATAGCATCATTATCGCTGTGAAGGTGTCTTTGGAGAGGCTGTAGGTGAGAAGTATTTGCTCCATCTTCCCTCTGTGTATGGAGTCAAAGGCCTTGGAGAAGTCGACAAATGATATTGTTGCCTCAAGGTTTTTTGCACATACACCTTCGACAGATAGTCAAGATTTGTGAAGTTGTGGATCAATTTATCTGAAAGCTATTTTGGTTCTCCCTAAGTATTTTCTCAATTTTGGGGTCTATGCAGTTGCGTAGCAGAGCATTGTATATCTTGGCCGCTATGGGTGTAAGGGTTATACTTCGGTAGTTCTTGGCTATTCCAAGGTCACCCTTCTTAGGGAAAGGGAGGATGCATCCCTTTGTCCATCTGTCTATTGTGTTTTGGTTATATATGGCATTACAGTGTTGGAGCAGTATTTCATCAAATTCCCTGGTCTTCCATACTTCTGGGGATATTTCATCAAGCCCTGCTGCTTTCCTATTTTTGATTTTTCTTTGTACTGACTTGAGTTCTTCTTGTATAAACTGTCCTAGATGATGTCTAGTTGATTACTAATAGTTTTTATGATTGGTTCATGCGTAACTTTTGGAGGTTTTCCAAGTAATTGCTTGAAATGTTGTTTCCACAGGTGTATTCGTTCTTATTGGCTGGTAGCTTTCCGTTTAGCTTTCACAGTACTTTTCCTTCTGCTCACTTCGTTTATCGTCTGCCATGCTATCCTAGATTGTCTATCTTCAACTGAGTGTCTAATCTTATCGATCTGATTTTGTGTGTATTCTGTTTGTTCTTTTAGGTAGATATTAGTTTATTCATTTTGTGCCTTCTTAAGTTTCTTTGAGCATTGATATTGGTTGGGTTCCTCGTATTGCATTTGGAATGTAAATATGTTGGTAATAATTTTTAATCAGGAAGAAAGGGATAGTTAGGGGTCAAGAATTTATGTACATATTAGTGATAGAATAAGACTCTTATAGTTATTTACTAAGCACTGACTCCTCTTCAATGCCATAACTCTCGGGTCCATTCTGTTCCTGAGTGGTAGTACCTGTTAGGGTTCAAAGTTAAATAGATCTGTTTGAAAATTATTTCTATCTGACAGAATCATGTGCAAAAAACTCAAGAAATAGCAACACAAAAAATCTAGACATACAATGAATGTGATTCCCTAACCTTGAGGCATAGATTAACCCTTGATCGGTTGACATGCCTTTAAAATCAGTCAGTTAATATGCTTACCTTAGTTTGGCATGAGGCTAGAATTATGGAGTGCCCAGTGAGAATCAAACTCACATGCAATGATCTCCTAACTTAGCTTGCTAATCATTACTCTACTCAAAGTATAAATGGAATAAAAATAAAAAAGAAAGGTATTGTCAGGGGTCAGAAATTAAAGCAAACATTACTGACAGAATAAGACTATTCTATGCAGTAAATTGCTTTGCTTAGTTTTAGCACAATGCTAATGAAAACCGAATTCATCAATAATGGTCCGCTAGCTTAGCTTATTAACCATTACATAGATAATGTAGATGCATTGTTTATCATTTATTATAAAAATACTTTGAAAGTCAAAGAAATTGGACCTTATTGTATTGATTAAATTTTTGACTACTGACTTGCAAATATTGAATTAATTGGTTAAAATTGACATCCCCAAGTTAGGTACACAACTAATATTATATTGATGAATATAATATTCATTATTTGTATTGAGATATTCCTTGGTTCACATACAATCAAACAATTTCATGTCATTGCTCAAATTGTCACTAAACTTAACCATCTTTTCATGGACAAACCCTTCAAATTTGCCATCAAAATCAGTATTTACCTAAGTACAAATCAAATAAATTACCTTCCGCCATATTGCTTTGTGGTTGAAATTGAAGCTTCACTGTCATTCTAAATTTAGAAATACACCCCACAAACTGGTGATGTAACGCACTCAACATATGCTAATCTATTCTCACAACCTCTTTCTATTGTCTGGTAAAAATAAAATGTACTATGACATATGAAATGTAGAAAATTCTGGAGAGCACCCCCCCCACTATCAAAAACAAGTTAACTAGGTTCCCATGCCTCAAGTGCACATGCACAGAACTGAATATACTTGGTTTATACACAGTAAGGGTTAATATAATTGCTATGCTGTGAATATATATATATATATATATATACAGAACATATATGCATATTTCAGGTATAAAATAACCATAAAATAGGATAAAAACTCACAACTCAGTTTCCTATTGTTAATCATCACTTGTGCTTGAAGTCAACACATCTCACTCTCTCTCTCTCTCTTTATATATATATATATATATAAGGGCCATTCAATAAAAATAGTGTTTTTTTTTTTAAACAAAGTTTTGTTTTTTTTCACATTTTTTTCCCCAAAGTGTAAACTCTGCATTGTTTGGAATTGGTTTATTTTAATCTCATGAAAGTATTTGTTTTGAGGCTATTCAAAATGACACCAAATCAAGCAGTGCTCAAGGCTTGAACAGACGTCTGTCATCAAATTTTTGGTGGCTGTTAAGTGCAAACCATGTGAAATTTACAGAAGAATGTGTAATGTGAACGGAGAAGCATGTTTTAATCAACAAAATGTTTACAAATCGGTTGAACATGGATTTTTCACAACAAACCTGAGTAGAAGAGATAGTCCATGGAGTGAAGACACACTGACTCTCCAGTATAAAAATGTTTCTGGTACAGTTGTCAGTAAAGAAGGTCATGCTGTGACAGTCTTAGGACCCATGAGTATTAATTTCCTTGCAAAAGATACAACAGTGCTTCCTATTGCCAACTCCTAAGGCAAAATTGAATATATATGTGTATATATACACTGGAGGTCATGGCCTTGATATGTTCAACTGTCATATACCCTGAACATTATCTGTAATTATTTGTGTATAACATGCATTTGTGATTTTGGATGAAAAAATTCTAAAAAATAATTATTTTGTATAATATGTACTGAGTTTCTAGAACTTGTAGGATCTGAAATCAACATTTGATCAATTTTTTATTGGTTCATATGGATTATGAATAAAAATTTATATAGTCAAGTTATGTCTTAAAACACAAAATGTACATATTATTTAGAACAAACACACAGACATGTTCACAACAAGTTTGCAGAGCAAATAAGCTCAAGTTAGGAGAAACAAAATTATAAACAAACACATTCCAATGGATATAATAGTGCAAAATATACTAACTTGAACTATAGATAAAACTTACTTTTGGTCCCAAATATGATGAGGCATGTGTCCAGAAAAATGTTAATTAAGTAGTTCTTGTTTATAATATCCACCCTGAACATTTGGGCTGAAAAATCTAAAAGAATAGATAAATAATTAAGGAATGAATCAAGAAAATAAAGATTCTTCAGCAGAAATTAGAAGAGCAAAAATGGAATATTATTTTATGAAGCCAAAAACATGGTAATTGAAGAAAAAAGTTAATAACATGTATTCAGTCAAACCTTAAAAGGAAACTTTGGAGACATTTAAAAAAAACGTACCTAACATTTTATGGAACATATTTTTTCTTAAGAGCAGCTGTAAATCCCTCTCACTATTCGAACAGGGGTCATGTGACCAGGCAAATACGGTGCATATTTAAATGTGGAACAACAAAAGTTATCCTAATGTGTATATATATATATATGTTGGCAGGACTTAAAATACACTGATTGTATATCTTACAGAGAAGAAAGATCCACCACCCACTCCCCACAAAAAAGGATATCCTGGTTATGATACTAAACTATATTTACTAAGGATTATTATTAGTTAACCATACAATAAAATGCAAATTATTTGTATTAGATCGGAATACTTGATATCATAGAACTGTGTGCAAATTATTTGTATTAGATAGGAATACTTGATATCATATAAGTATGTGCAAATTATTTGTATTAGATAGGAATACTTGATATCATATAAGTGTGTGCAAATTATTTGTATTAGATAGGAATACTTGATATCATAGAACTATGTGCAAATTATTCATATTAGATAGGAATACTTGATATAGAACTGTATGAAAATTATTTGTATTAGATAGGAATACTAGATATCATATAAGTGTGTGCAAATTATCCACTCTCAAAACGACACAAAAAATGTAAATATAAATGTGCAATGAATAAAATAACCCTAAACTGGTTGATATACCATTAAAATCACTCAATCAACCAACACACACAGACACATATATATTGATAATGTAGTTTGTGATATTTATAAATAAAGAATCCTCAACTCTATTGATAGAGCATATGGAGATAAAAGTTAGGATAGTGTCGTCACAGAATTAACGGTACTTGACATCTATCATTTTCTTGCCTGAGAAACTATTAGTTGCCAAGCACCATTGATTCTGTCATATATATATATATATATATATATATATAAGCTATTTATAATATGGTAATTTGACAGTCCTAGGATTTGAACTTAGTTTAACAATTTCATTTTCTGTACCCATCCCTATCATACCTCCCAACACTTGTGTCATGATAACTTTCAACACACTATGTAACAAACTTCTATCATAGTGTACAAGTTAATTGAGATAAAGAACCAATTCTTTTTCATATTTGTGTCCATTTAAAAAAGAAGTGGCAATATTTTTTTACAGGAAATTTTGCTTTGTCCCAAAAAGTTTGCTCTTCTGAGAAGCTTTTTGATGTTACTTCACAAATAATTTCTTCATATTTTATGGCAATTTTTTTTATTCAAAGATCATTCAATATTCAAGCACTGAAGCAAATTTTTGTTCTCTCGTGGGTGTTTTTTAAGCTGGCATCTCGAGATAAAAAACAAAGAGGAAACAACTGCAGTATCTATTTCACATGCATGCCAGTTGTCTTCAACAAACCCTCAAGTTTTTATAGTTTTCAATATTAAAAATCATCAAACTATGACATGCAATGGGATATAGGACAAGGGTTTTGATATTTTTGGTACCTAAAATGTTGATTGTAAATTAACCCCCTATAAATATAGTTTTTTGTTTAACCTAGGATCACAGTGGGCTTCTCTGTCCGTTTTATAGACATTTGGATGAAACATGGCAAATTTGTCAAAATAATAATAAACCATCCAATGAGCAGATGTTTATAAGCCAGAATTTCCCCAGGAATCCATTTATGACTACTTAATAATCCTATGTTGGAAAAAAAATTTAATATTTATTTGACCTTTGTCATACATGTAAAAGTACAAAAACATTACTCCACAAGGTCAATAGGCAGTAGACATCACTCACTTTCAACATTGACTAAAATCCAAAAATGGCAGGGGAGCCTCTTTCATCTTAGTTAACAATAATTTTTAATTATTTATTATGGTAATGTTTTTAAATAGCATAAATTTTATCTGAAAATATAGATCAAATTTTAATTATGGATGTTTTCTAAATAGCCAAGGCAGAATTGAATGAATTTACTTGAAGGAGATATCATGTAGGTCCTTGTTAAATATATATGAGTGGTGTTTTCTACCTCAGCATTTTCATGATATTTACAATTATACAGAAAATATTTTGATCTTTTTTACACAAAAAATAGGCATTTTTTAAGGGATTTACCTTAAAACTTGCTTGTAAAAAGTGAAATTTTACTGAAAGTCATAAAAATATCTGTTCATTCCCAAATAAATCAATCAAATATTATAAAACCTAACAGAAATACCATTGATGAATACAATTTATATAAGAAAAGAATCAGTATATTATAATGACTCTATACAAAGTGTAGCATGTGATGTACGTGATCTAGAATGCAAATGGCGGCTTTCACTGCTCCATAAGTAGTCCCCCATGTGACGGCCTGTCATCCAGATTTGCATAATACTACGAACAATCACTCAAAGCTACTTTTAATCAAGGGAGGTCATTTAACCTACCCACACAGACTTGTACACCTTTAATTCTTAAATGGGAAGGATGAGTTCAATGTTTAAAGAGATCTCTAATAAAATGATTACAGATTTAGGAGTTTGAGCAACAAATTATCAAGTTTGTAGCAGCAAGAAATTAGCATTTTTGTTTGGCGCGTAATTTGATTAGACCATTAGTGTTGACGCATAATTTCACCCAATCAGGATGACTTATCCTATTCATCCTGAACCATCTTTCTAGACAGCAGTAATTGGGGAAAACCATCAAACATTCTCTTTGGCAGAACAACTTCGTTCTGTACAGATGTCTACCATCTGCTCTCCAATAGCAGCAGCAGCAAGGACACAATGAGGGAAGCAGTCTAATTCATGGACTCCTTGGCTATTTTTCTTAGACCAAGGTTTCCCAGTTGAATATGGATTAGATACATTCAATACGCCACACGAAGGAACAACTTTACGTCACCCCCAAAATTGGCTATGTCGACTGTGATGCAGAATTCCGCTCCGACACCTAGTTCTTATTTCACCTCTGGACAACATTTTCTGGAGACATGCACACTTCTCCCCGAAACAACCAGAGCCACAAAATCATGGTGACTTCAACATTTGTTTCCTCAAACAGTAAACATGACTTTTGCTACATACGGTGAACATATCTCCCTCGTACGTCCAACAATGCCTTAAAATAACAATACACCTTTCGTCCAGGCATTTAGTGGCAAAATCTCCACTCTACCATTACTTCTTTCCTTTCCTTACGAGACTTGCAGCACAAATGTAAACTCTATATTCCATGCTGCCATTAAAAACCTTCATGTAAAAGCTAACAGCATCTTTGTCTTCTTACTTCTCTTCATCCTCCTTTATTTAACAATAACAATTAGCAAGGGAATAACACACATGCATAAGAATAGATTTCTTCATCAAAAAACAATAACAAACATTAAACCTTGCTAAAAGTTCTTTGTTCAAAAAGCTTCTCTATTTACTTGTGAAATGATGTATACGACAAAACTTAGATTTTACAATATGCAAAATTTAAAAAGCTGGTAAAATGGGCTCAGTAATTGTGCAAATCTTTGGATATTTTGCTCCAATTTTTCATTCATCCAGTAAATTCCAATTTCTTTAAATGTGTACATGGACTTCGCTTCAAGATTGAAAGTCATTTCAGGAAATTCTTCTTTGAGAAAGGTGTCCAAATTTACACTTTCTACTTGAAGATCAATTGGAAATAATCCGTTTAGGAATTTCCATGTTTAGAAGATTTTTGAATCCTATTTTAAAGTCTTCTTGCAAATTCTTAACATCATTTATATAGACAAACAAATTCTTAATACCATTGTATTGAGCCGTTCATTTGGCTTCCGGAAATTGGGTCGTCCTCTCAGCAGGCTTAGAATATACCAACAGCAAATTTTGCAGAGATCCCCTGCAAAAGGAGTGTTCTGGGTATGACACTGAACTGCATCTAGTGCTAAAGCTCCAGTTCTGCCACTCTGAGAAGTATGGAGGTACCCCTTCTTTGCTATAACTCCCAGATCCACACTGACCAGGAGTGGTAGTCCATGTTTGTGTCCAATCTATGGGTTAAATAGATCTGTTGGAAAGTTATTTATATTAGATAGAAATGATTGATACCATATAACTGTACAAACAAATTATCATCATCAAATAGAATTATTAATGTTATATAGGAATACTTGAAACCATCTAAATGTATGCAAATTATTTGTTGTAAGTTATTTGAAGCTTATAAAGGTTTATTATTAGTTACTTGAAAGCATATAATAATGTAAATTATCAGTTGTCCTGCCAGTGGGGCTGAGAATATGCTGACTGCGTTCTCTGTTAAGGGGTAAGACCTCACAAAAAGTGTTACCTGTGTATTGCACTTAACTGCATCCGGTGGTGAGGCTCCACTTCTGAAGTTCTACAGAGTGTACAGTACTCCATCATTACTATTACTTCCCAGTCCATTTTGCCGTAGAGTTGTGGTACCTATTACGGTCCTATCTATCAGCCAAATAGATCTATTTAAAAAACATTTGTATTTGATAGGAACACTTGAAACCATGTGTGTGTGTGCAAAAAATTGATTAATATCAAATATAATAATTAATATTTGATAGGATGCTTGAAATTATATAGCTGTATGCAATTTATTCGTATTGATAATTTTTATTTGAAGCTATAATTATTATCAAGGATTATTATCAGTATTAACTTTAAACCATATAAGTAAAAAGTAAAGTTGGTGACCGTTAGTCGAGGGCGACCAGAATGCTCCCTTTTTGATAGCTACTACACCGAGGTGTAACAAAAATAATGACTTACTGCGGAATCCAAAACGGGCGAGAACGTGTTTTGCATGTAAAGTGAGAAAATATTCCTGAGGTGAGGGTGTGATTTGTACACTGTCGAGATGCTCTCATGCAAATTTTGGTCCGTCTGGACAGAGATAAAAACAGCAGCATCGGCACAGCTGGCGCTCTTGTTGCGAGTGAGAAGAGACGTACGGTTGGACTTTGCTTTCTTTTTGTTTGTTACGAAGGTTACCAATCAGACTTGCAAGTGAGAGGAGAATTACGGTGGGACTTGTTTATTTTTGAAGAGACTTACGGTCGGACTTTTTGTCAAAAAGACTACCAATCAAGCTTGTGAGTGAGGAGAGACTTACAGTCGGACTTGTTTCATTTTCTTTTTGTTATTCAGTCGGCCAACACTTGGTTTAAAAAAAAAAGAATTCTGCTTCAGGAGGACACTACTCCTTTCCCTGGATTGCTCCACTTTACCCTTGATATGTACCTTATATTGCTGAGTGTTAAGTAAGGAGGTATCAAGTACCATTTTTAAAGTCTTTGGTATGATTCGACCTGGGATTGAACCCAGGGTAGATTTGAAAATAGATCTATTTGAAAATCATTAATAATGGATGGTAATACTTGATGCTAAATAACTGTGGAAACAGATTAACATTATCAAATAGTAATAGTTAATTGAAACCATATAATTGTGTATAAGTTATTTTCATTAGATAGGAATACTTGATAGCATATGACTGTGTGCAAACAAATGATTATTATAAGCAAATGTGATCTTAAAAAACAATTTCAGTGGAAAGTTGAAAATATAAATAGTTGTGATTACAATCAAACATTGTCAGATGAATCAAATTTCAGTACTAAATAATCCATAAACAGTTGATATGCTGTTAAAAAAAATATAAATCTGAAAAATCCAGAAAACTAGTATCTTTTAAACTGGTTTAGTTTGCCATGAAGCCACTTTGCTTTGATATTCATAAGGTATACATCAAACACTGCCAGCTCATATGAAATGTTGTTGTATACAGGTGTTCTTCTCACAGTTATATATATATAGAGAGAGAAAGAGAGAGAGTATTCTATACACTTATTTTAAGAATTTTAAATCCATTCATAAAGATCAAACAGACCCTGCTATAGAAATGTATTAATTTGTATCTGTATTTAACAGATTAGTGGAAAAATTAGTGTACATGTTCACCTACCTCAGAAGCAGCATCTCATCCACTGAAAATGACATCAATATGCAACTAGCAAAAGGGTGGACTGCAATTGATAGGTTATCATTCATATGGAAGTCAAACCTATCCGATTAAATAAAACGCAATTTCTTCTAAGCAGCAGTCATGTCAGTTCAACTATATGGATGCACCACATGACAAAGCATATAAAAAGCTAGATGGGAACTACACAAGAATGCTATGAGCCATATTGAACAATTCTGGAAACAACATCTCATAAAGCAGTTGTTGTATGGACACCTACCTCCCATCTCTAAAACCATCCTAATAAGACGTACAAGACATATGGGACACTGCTAGAGAAGTAAGAACGAACTCATAAGTAATGTTCTGTGGACCCCTTCACTTGAACAGGCATGTTGGCTGACAAACAAAAACTTATCTACAACAGCCCTGTACGGACAGGATGTAGTTTAGAAGACCTGCCAGAAGGGATGGATGATAGTGACAAATGGCGATAGAGAATCAGAGAAATTCATGCTCACAGCACAACATGCTGATGATTTAACAGATACAAATTAATAAACATTGAAAAGTAAAAAATGAAATTGTTAAATACAACTTCGTTCTTTATTTTTCATTGTTTGTTTTATATTTTAGTCTGGATTCAGAAATCGAGACAGCCTCTGATTCCAAACTTGTTAGTTAAATGGTTCAATCCCAATTCAAAAATTATCCTTGTTTGCATTTATGCATATAACAATAATCTTCTAGTAAAAAAAAGCACATCATAGCAACGTTTTTATTTGAGCAATACTCTTAGAAAATGAAACCATTTCCAATCCAATTTGTAACTGAGGGTCAAGATTAAAAAATCTTTCAAATTTTCAACATAATGGAGATAACTGATTAGAATGATTCACTCCCTCCGAAGTAGAAGCAGCAATATTATCATGGTCCACTGTTACAATGAGGACCCATGGGTTTCACAAGTTTTCTGTAATAATGATATTAATAATGATGTAGTGGTTGGCCGGTTTTATGGTATATCAACCCTTGCTGGAGTATGTAATGCCAAGATCATTC
>OY757927.1:3725924-3878424 GCA_963585895.1 Sepioteuthis lessoniana
TAAGTGCAAGAGTGTATTTTGAAGAAAAGGAATATTTTATTTATTGATCGATTCTGCCTTGAGAAATAGTTTATCTTGATACTTTTATGAACCCACTTTGTATATAAGTAAATATTGTTATTGCTTTTTTTCTTTCTGAAGCTTAAAATAAAAATGCCCAGAAAAGAAAAATAAGCAAAAAGAACATAAAAATTAATAAAATGATTTTGGTTGGTGATCTCAGAAATAGTTAAAAATACCAATTGTGACTGAATGTGTCTCCAAGTCTGAAAGACAAGTAACTATTCTAAAGTATTGGGATAGCAGCTTCAGTAAAGGTGTCTAGGTTGGCTGAACCCTGTATCAAGATATAAATAATTGTCAAATATCATTTCACACCTGTCTCACTTTGATTTCTATTTACTCAGCCCTTTTTCTCACTGTCTATCTCCTCCAAGTTACCTTCCCTGATGTTTTGAAATTCTGAAAAGAAAATAGTGGGTATGTGGAATAGGGAGGGATGGTAAGTAAAAAAGAAGGAAAAAAGAAAAGAAGAAGAATGAAACAAGAAGGAAAAAAGAAAAAGAAAGAAGTTAAAGAAAAAAGTAAAGAAAATAATTTCAAACAAAGAAAAAATGAAAGAAAAAAGTTGAAGAAAAGAAAGAAAAAGAAAACAGGAAAGTTAATGAAAAGAAAGAAAAATGAGTTTAAGTTAGTTATGTGTGTGTGTTTTATATGGATAGATAGTCTATTTTTTGTAATTTGTGTGTGAATTTTACATTTGTGTGTGTGTGTGTATGCGTGTACATAGACTTTTTTTAAGTCATGTACATTTCATATATATATATATATATATAAAGTTATTTGAAAATAATGGCTGATTTTATTACATATTTAAGTATTAAATCGGTTATTATTTTCTGAACAACCTAATGTAGAAAAAGTCTGGAAGTTAGAAGAAAAATTGATAGAATATGAAACAAAGGAAAATGCAGTTTGGAACATGTTCATAAACATCAGACCCTTATGTGGTTAACTTTTTCTCCCATATTTTCTCTATATACAACTATTCCACCTTTTTTTTTTTTTTTTTTTTTTTTTTTTTTTGCTGACAAGAGTTTTATTAAGAAAAGCTCACTTGGTAACCTGAAGCAGCTATGGATTTTTTTTCTTCACAGAAGACATTCTTAACAAACCAAACACAAGATGTTAAAACCGCAAGTGGGTGGCAAGAAAAGTGGAGGGATGGGTAACATTAAATTCGTTCAGAATTTTTTTTTTTTTTTGCAAATGTTTAGTTCCTTTGGCCCAAATCTGCAAAATCAAAAAATGCTTAAATAAGAAAAAAAAATGCACTATGTTGTACATACAAATGCACATGTCAGCCCTATTAGCAAGACTTAAATACACTGACTGTATATCCCTTGCAAAGGGTTAAGATCCTCTCTCCCAAAAGAAATGTCCAGAGTATAATACTATACTGCATCTTGTGGTGAGGCTCTAGTTTTGTAGCTGTGAGAAGTATGGAATAACTCTTTACATTGACCGTATCCCTGCAGAGGGGTAAGATCCCCATCCTCCAACGAATGTCCTGATATGACACTAAACAATCTAGTGGTGAGGCTTCTGTAATGCTGAAGCTTTGGGGAATGCAGAGTACCCCTTCATTGCCTTGCCCAGTCGGCTGGGGCTGTAGAATACACCGACTGCTTCTCTGCAGAGGGGTAAGACCTCCCCCAACAAGTGTCCTGGATATGACACTAAACAATCAAATGGTGAGGTTTCAGTGATGCTGGAGCTTTGGGGAATGCGGAGCACCCCTTTACTGCCATCACTCCCAGGTCCACTCTGGCCTGGAGTGGTAGCACCTGATAAAGGTCCTATCTATGGGTTAAATAGAACTAAACCGTGCTTCCTTCACTATAATGATTTTTGCATTTTAACTGCATATTTATGCTAAACTGAATTGTTAAAAATAGAACAATTTTGATATCTAAACTGTGTACTTATGATAAACTGAATTATCTGAAATAAAACTGTTTTGACATTAACTCTATATATTGCCCAGTCGGCTGGGGCTGTAGAATAAGCCGACTGCATCTCTGCAAAGGGGTAAGACCCTACCCCAATGAGTGTCCTGGATATGATACTAAACAATCTGATGGTGAGGTTCCAGTGATGATGGGTCTTTGGGGAATGTGGAGTACCCCTTCATTGCCATTGCTCCCAGGTCCACTCTGACCCGGAAGGGTAACACCTGATAGGGCCCTATCTAGGGATTAAATAGAACTAACTGCATACTTATGCTAAACTGAATTGTTTGAATTAGAACTGTTTGACTAAACTGAATATCTTGAAATAGAAATGTTTTTGACAATTAAATCGTACTTACATTTAAACTGTGTACTTATGCTAAACTGAATTTTTTGACATTTAACTGTGTGCAAACAAAACCTGTATTTACACTAGACTGAATTATCAGAATTAGAACTGTTTGACTAAAAAATAAACTGTGTACTTAAATTTAAATTGAGTGCTAATGCTAATCTGAATTATTTGAAATAGAACTGTTTTTTGACATTGAAACTGTACTTACACTAAACTGAATTGTTTAATATAGAACTGTTTTGACATTTAACTGTGTGTAAACAAAATCTGTACTTATACTAAACTGAATTAGCTGAATTACAAGTTCACTCTGGCCCGGAGTGGTAGGACCTGATAGGGCCCTATCTAGGGGTTAAATAGAACTAAACTGCATACGTATGCTAAACTGAATTGTTTGAATTAGAACTATAAAACAATTATAGAAATCATTAAAAGAGTTTAGAAAATTTTCCACTAATATTAAATCTCTAATCTTGTAGATGAATTCATGGTAGTATTCAAAAATTTTATAAAATTTCAAATAAAAAATAAGCACAGAAAAACTGTAAATATAATCAACATATTTTTATTTACATTATTTATATAATTTGAACTATTGTCCTCATCTTGGTTTTTATACTCACGTTTTGTTCACTGTACTCTCTAATATTCTTCAAGTGTCTTTTGTGATTATCAGTAATCTTTGAATCCTTTCTTCAGTCCATATTAATGAATATCTAAATGTTTGGTAGGTAAAAATATAGTGTTTTTTGTGTGGTTTCATCTGTTATAGAATTCTTTGGGGGATAAGGATTTCAAAACATATCCATCTTTTTTCGTGACTTTTTAGAATTGATGTTTGGTAATTTTTTTCTGATCTCTGTTAAAGACATGATCAGAAATGTTGTTCTACTGGGAAAAGTTTATCAAAATTCAGAGACAATTCTTTATCTATAGGTATTCTAAAAAATTCTGAGGACCATTTTGATTTCCATTTAATTTGAAGCAATATGCATTTTCTAAAAGATAAATGACGTTTTATATATATATATATATATATATATATATATATATACTTGGACAAGTCATATATATACAAGTCAAAACTTGCAATATCTACATATATGCTAGCTTTCAGAATAAACTTGAGGGACTCAATTAAATGCTACACTCATCATACAATCCGGATCTAACTTCCTCAGATTATTTACTTGTTCCAACCCATGGCTCGCTTCCTGGGCTTGTGAAGCTTCAACAACCAAGAGGAAATGAAAGCTTCAGTGAAAGAGCAAAAACTAGCTGAAAAGAAGCTTCAGATAATGCAACACAATGGAATTGACTTCGGATACTTGGCTGATTTTGTTTTAACTTAAAGAATAAGACAAATAAGTTACCAAAATATTGCAAAACATCTGACTCACTCTAATATTTAGAGGATTTTAATAATAGATAGTAATTGTTGCAGTACAGTTTATTGTTTTGTTTTTTTTATATGTTTGTTCAATATGAGCAACAGTATTTATCATTAAAGTTGGGTTGAATGAGAGATATTAACTATTTTTTCTATTTTTGCTCAGCACAAATGTCAACAACCATCTGTAATTATATTTCAAGTATAAATTTTACTTATCTAAGATAGACTGCTTCAAGGCAAGAATAGAACTTTACTTTTCCCTAATGAAAAATACTTCACCAATCTCAAACCTTTGAAAGATTATAACCATGAAAAAAGAATAATGAGTAGGGGTGCCATACTCTCTTTCTCCATTTCTTCCTGGTAGAATGTTCTGGTGCAGTTGTCAATAAAGAAGGTCATGCTGTGACAATCTTTTAGAACATGAAAGACCCATGATTATTTCCACAAATGTAAAATCTGGATCATTTGGAATTGGTTTATAGCTAAAATTATTTTAATCTCACAGAAATATTTCTTTTGAGGCTATTCCATTTGGCAGCAAATCAGAGTACTCCAGACTTAAACAGAGGTCTGTCATTAAATTTTTGCAGGTTAAGAAGTGCAAACTATGTGAAATTTACTGAAGAATGGGTGATGTGTATGGAATAGCACGTTGTAGTCAAAACAAATGTTCACAAACAGGCTAAACATGGGTTTGCCTCTACAAGCCTGCATCAAAAAGACAATCCATGGTGTGAAAGCACACTCTCCAGTCAAGAAAATGTTCTGGTGCAGTTGTCAATAAAGAAGGTCATGCTGTGACAATCTTTTAGAACATGAAAGACCCATGATTATTGATTTCCTTGAAAAAGGGGCAACTGTAAATAGTGCTTCTTATTTACCAACTCCTTATTTTTTTAATAACTCTCATATATAAGTAAGTAAAGTTGGTGATCAAAGTTTAGGGTAATACTAAGGCTCCCTTTTCGATAGCTACTACATCGAGGTGTAGAGGGGTGCTACTCCATTCCCTGGATTGCTCCACTTTACCTTTGATCCGTACCTTATAATGCTGAGTGTTAAGCAAGGAGGTATTAAGTAACATTTTTTTGAGTCTATGATATGACTCAACCTGGGATCAAACCCCAGTGTCCCAGGACATTGGTGAACACTCTACCCACAAGGCCAATGGGCCAGTAATATATAAAGAGACTTTATTTTTTTTATTGACTGCTAATTCTCAACTGTAATTTTATGACAATATTGGTCGATGGCGGTACATGAAGGGTTAACCAAAAAGTTGAGTAGCCAAATATAATTGCCAAGAAGTGTAAAATTGAAATTTCTGGGAAAAAGAATTGAAAATTCTGAGAAAGAACTTTTGACAATAGTCAAAACAGGAAATGGAAAGATGTTGACAGGTAATGGGGGTGACCAAGTTGGTTACAAGTACAATCAGAAAAATATGTTGTTTTAAGAAATGAGTGATATCATGAAACAATTCCCAAGCCTGAAAAAAAAATGAAAATTAGAAATTTGACAATCAGGGAGGATAACCCATGACCTGTGACTCTCACCTGATTACAGTGACATGGAGATACCCCAGCTAGAGGATGGACCTCAGAGGCAAATAAGTACAAACGGAAATTGAGGGAGAAAAGGTGTTGAAAGGTGAACAAGGGAATCCTTGTTGATGGTAGGAAGGCCATCTGGCATTTAGGGAAATGCTTTAGCTAAGGGATGACAAAATTATCTGAAATTACTTATCAGTACTGAAAGGGAATTATCAATTAGCCTGGGCGAAGGCCAGCCTTTCGCCTGCATAGGGTTGAAACCAGTTCCATCAAAAGTGACATTCCAGCATATTTGGACATAAAGGGGTTGGACCCTTTCTGACGTCATGAGCCGTAAAATGAGAGAAACTATGTTGGTAGGAGGAAAGCTATCCTCCCGTAGTCCTCACTATGAGGGTAGTGAGAGGGACGACTCTGTGAAAGTAGTGAAAAGGGGGTTGGACCCTTTCTGATGACAAGAATTGAAACAAAGACATGATGAATGTATAATGAATTGAAAATGACGTTATAGAGGTCACCCCTGCCGCAGTCAGAACCTACCCCAGAATATTTGCAATTATTATATAAACGAGCTGATTTTTGAACTCAGTAGTTGGTGGCAGAGAGGCGAAGCAGTTGGTGGCAGAGAGTGAAGCAGACGAAGACCAGACAGGGACCAACAGTTTGGAATTGTGCTTTGCGCTGCCAACTCATATATTGCCAGTCCGCCACTGGGATAAATTGTTGCTAAGAAGATTTAACCCTCGTCAAACCACCACCTTAGACAATTATAAGTCACACCCGCAGATTTTTGTCGCCATCTGTAACTTTGAAGATTATAAAACCTTTTTATTATTACCTACTGCAGAAATCGGAGTTGTATTTTTTTTTTGTTTTACAACATATACCCTTTGGATTTCAGTCTTCAGCTGCCAGTACACCCTCTTCCTTTCAGATGTGGTCATCGGCCCTTCTTTTAAAGAATCACAGCGTGGGGCAGGGCAGTGTATGGTCACTTTCCTGGAGAGAACTTTCGATCTGTTTTTCCACATTGTAGCAGAGAGACTGGAGGGAGGCGGGTAAGGTTGTGGCAAAAGGGATACCATAATTGGTATCGTTTAGACCAGGTAGTGACCCTGAGGGGTTGTATTTGGTGCCGTAATCGAGGGCCGGGTACGGACCTGGTATAATTGGCGCCGTGACCGAGGATTGGAGACTGGAGTTTTGGTATAATTTTACTATCAGCATAAGACTGTCAGGAATTTCTCTTAGAATTTAATACCAACCAATATTTTGCTGTCTTATTTTATTATCACATGACCAAATGTATAATATCAAGTTTAACTATCAGCGATAAAGGCTTACTGGTAAGAGTATTAGGCTAGAAAATATTAGATACATAGAGTTTTTCTTATCTCTGCTTTTACTTAAAAAAGGCTCTCAGAGCTGGAGAATATTTTAATGACAGGTTCTTGCAGAGAATATAAAACCTGAGAAAAGACTTCATGACTTCTTTTTCCAAGTCTTAAAAAATGTCTTACATCAATTTTTTTATCAACGGTCATATTCTACTTTTAAGACCATTTCCACCTATTTCTCCATATTTTTCATTTAAAGGACCCTGTGTATTATATATGATTGATTTTAATGGAATGTCAAACTGTCAAGGGTTATTTTATGCCTAGAGGTAATAGAATCCTGTTCATTGTTCATGCACATTTATATTTTTTGTGAAATTGTTACTTGAAAGGTTTTTTGAATGCAGTGTTTTGAATATGCATATTTTTAAATGTATCTATTTGACCTTAACAGGTACTACCACTCCAGGTCAGAGTGGACCTTGGGGTACTGACATTGAACGAGTACTTCACACTTCTTACATCTCTAGAACTGGAGCCTCACCATCAGATGCAGTTTAGTGTTATATCAAGGATACCTCTCTTTCTTTTTGGTGCAAAGGATACAATTAGAGTATTCTTAGCCTTGCCAACATGATGGCAGTTTATTATATACAAGTAGATAAGTTAAGAGTTGTGTAACTGCTGTTCTCATTCTTTTCATTGTTACACTGTCAACCTGTTCTACTTTAAAGTCTTCTTCACTGGTACAATTCATGAAGAAATATTACCCAGGGCAAAAATTATCAAATTAACACACTTAAAGGTTGTTGACTTTGTTTTTTTTATTTAGCAGTAAATAAACTAATTACAGATAAGATGCAAAACATTTTTATTCAATAGCTGAACATTGTCTTCATTTAATATTAAACAATGAGTCGGCTGAAAACCAAGATACTCTCATGGAATGTGATCAAATGAGGTTAATTTTTCAGTATAGACCCCTTTGCAGTCTAAACACGTCTCCAGTTGGTGTTGCAGTGCTTGGATCTCTGGTCAAAAAATTTGATCAACGGCAGATATGACGTCATCATATGAACTTTACAGCCCCCACCACTCATAGATTAAATTATTTAGATTAATGGTAAAAATTTTCTTCCAAGCCATGCAGTGGAATAACCTGTTACTGTGTGCCAAACTAACAAAGCTTATTAAATAATATAAAACAGAAAAGAAGAAGTTAAGCAATTATAACCCCATTCAGTATTTAGATAGGTGACCACTAAGTAACAGCAGATACTGTAAGTAAATTGAGGTCTGTTTATCAAACTCAACAAAGCTTGTAAATAACAAGAAATGAAACAATGACAAGTATGTTCGGTACTTAATTTCTTGAGGGTACTATTTCAGAAAATATATAAAAATTATATCAATATGTGTAATACACACTGAGAAATAAAGTGCATATACTAAAAATTATATACAAAAACTGCCACATAAATAGCAATTTTGCTTCCAATGAAGTCTTTATCAGATGATGACGACCCCCCTAGGTTCCGGCAGGGTTACAGGACTGAAGCATCATTACCACTAACCCAGGGCACCCCAGCAGTATATCACAATACTACCAGACTTTATTGTATGGTGTTTGATCTGTATGAATGCCATATTCATTCAGATGCAGTTACAGTCTTGTTTTGGATCTTTTTTTTTTTATATATTCCCTCTTCTCTGCTGGTGAAAGTCTGAGTTTGGTTAAAAAAGTAGAGGTTGAGTTTGAAATAAAACTTTGACACCCAATCTCAAGAGGAAATATGTCTGTTGACCAGCCATTCTTAATACACTGTTCACATAGGTCTTTCTACTTTTCCAATTTCCACTGATGTGCCCAGTCGATGTTCACCTTGAAAGGGATCGTTAATTCAGCAATGATAACTTTCTTTGAATAAACTGACCAAATGATGAGATCTGGACACTGACGAGTTGATGTTATTTCTATCGGAAAAGCAAGTTGCCAATCTACGTCAGCAATAATGGGCCAGTCCATGCAACCAACAAGCAGTGTTGTGTTGTGCCTATTTCTATGTGGAGTTTTCTAAATGATTCCTTCTTTAATAAACTGTATACTTGTTTTTATATATCAAATTTTATTGGCAATTTCACAACACATTTTTGTAATTTCAGCAATGATCCCAAAAATTTCATTGTATGTAACTTCTTTGGAAATACTGACATCCAATTGGAATTTGTTTGGGAGTAGCAATTTTCCCACATGCCTTGCAAAGGTAGGATGTACTTAACCCCCTAGAATTTTGAATTTATTGGTGTAGGTAATATGTCATAAACTGCTTTAATGAGGAAACCTAATTGTTTAGGCTCCATTTGCTTGATGTTGCTCCATGTGATGGTCTTGTCCTTGGTGTTTTCCCACCTAGTCCATGCACCTTGTTTGGATTGTGCCACAGCTATGGTGAGACGCTTGCTTTCCTCAAAATGATGACTCTCTTCCGAAACCATTCTTCAATTATTCTTTGTGGTCTCTTTTGACCACCACCATTGTGGGTGAAGACCAAGTCTGGCTCTCCCAGTTGCCACAGAGCCGATTACTTCTTTTATTTTGAGGGAAGGTTCTGCCATCTCCACTGCATACTTAGCGTCCCATTTCCGACCTGTTATTATGGCAGGTTGTGCTCAAGTGGGTCCACAGAGTCGTGCAGCATTCGGAAACATTGTGCTTTACCTAATTTAAATTCATCAACAAGTAACTTCGTGGGTAGCTTCAGCTTCGTTGATGAATATTTGTTAAGGATTTAGGAACTCCTGACCATTTCTTTAGGACCTTACTGATTAAGATCTCCATTTTTCAATTCTTGAAAGCGATACCTCATATATTTGCATAGGCCATGCTAATCTTGGGATTAAACCAAAATAAATACACCACAGTTAATCTTTTGCAATGAGGTCATATTTATCAATAGAGAGTAATCCATCTTTTAACTGTTTTAAAAGATCTTGCCACCAATGACGATCAGTAAGTGGAAGGGAATAGCAGCGACCAAGGCTTTTTATGTTTTTTTCGCGTATTGCGGAGATTACATTATTATCAATAGCAGATTTAATTTCTTGGCATCTTCCTTTGGTTATGGATAGGCAGTGGCTTTTAGAAGCTCTTATCTTCATTACTGCCCACTTGAAAAGCTTCTGTAGGCGTTTCAGCAGTTTTTCCATATGTGATTTTGACTCTGAAACCACTGTCACATCATCCATAAAAGCCTTCATAGATGGGACACTTTTCTTACTGGTGGTATCTTCAGTACTGTGTAGTAACATCTCCATTACTAAAAGGAAAATTAATGGAGAGATAACACAGCCCATCATTATGCCAATGTTTAATTTCTGCCAATTGGTGGAATATTTAGCATTAGAAAATCTCATATATATACATTTATTGTATCCTGATATATGTATACACACACACATACACATATATATAGGAGAGAGAGAATACAAAAGGGGTGATAAAAATACCAAAAATTAATTCAACTTACAGATTAGATACTCCAGTCCAGCATTATGAGATTTATTTTAAAATAAAATCTATTCTTTATTTTAATTTGAAGAAAAAGATCAAAGGCTTTTCTCCTAATGTTTGGAGGACTGTTAAAGAAATTTTTTCTCAGTAAAAATAACTGTCAAATGCATTTAGCCATAAAAATGCATAAACATATAAGAATCACTTCCAACACTGATAAGCAGATCCACTCGGCACAAGCCACTCTGCCCTTTCTTGGGTCACTTGTCTCTTGGGTATGTCCACAAAAAAGCAAACACCCCATCACTGGAACTGTGGAGTAGACAGTTCCACCTAGAGCATTTTTCATTTGTTTTCTAGAAATGAGAGGTTGACCATTGACATTAAGTTTAAAGATTATTGTATTAAATGTCTTTTACAAATATAGATATAGATTTTTTAGTATATACAGAGAAAAACTAGGGAGTGTTACAGTTTCACAGAGCCTATAGATGAGCTAGCACTCTCTATATATATATGTATACATATATGGTTGATTTATTGTTGTATAGTGGCACATACCTTTGTGACTTCCAGTATCGCAGAGGTATAAAAGACGTGTTTCTTAAGCACGAGTGTTCTGCAAGATCTCGGTCAGTAGTAAGACCAACTTCGGACGTAATACCCACAGTGCAAAACTTATAATATTTGTTGAACTTTATCACTTCAGTTAATAAATAATTAACTCTTTATTTTGCTGTGTATCTCTTCCTTACCCCTATACAGCAGTTATAAATAATATCCATGTGAATAAGATATAATTCATTCATGAATAATTTAACAATGAATCAATTTCCATCAATTGCATATTTGCCATTATTTTGAATCACCTTTTGCCATTTATCATTTAACTTGTTAAGAAAATTTTTTATCATTCAGAGAATTTTGTAGAGAATAAAAAATATTAAAATCACTTGGTGCAAGGTCATGTGAATAAGGGGGATGGGGCAGAACACACCAGCTAAGATTCAATTTTTTTACTGCTTGATTCTTGTTAAATGTGGTCTTACATTATGGTTAATAAGCCCAACATTTTGTCTTTTGATATTTTCTGAGAAGATTTTCATGCAAGCTGTTGATAGTATAAGTCTACATTGAGTGTCTGATTGCAGTTTAAAAATCAAAATGAATGATACCATTGTTATTCCACCATACACACAGCATAACTTTACTTCTATGAAGCTCCACCTATGAGGTGGGTTAGGGAAACTCATTCTTGAACTTTGTCATAAAGATGCATTTTTTTCCTTACCTGTAATGATACTCTTGAGAAACAAGTCATTTATTTGCCTTGAAAAAAGACTTGTTACTATGGATATGCAATCTTCCTTATTCTTTTCTATTAAGAGGCATGAGGAACTCAAATATCCAGCTTGCTCACTATCTTTTTCAAGAGGCATCAGATTGTAGATTGAGATGTGTTAAAGTCAAGTGCTATTTTTTGTGAACTTTTCTGTGGATTGCATTCCATCAATTCTCTTAAAATACTTTGATCAAAATCTGATAAGTATCCTAGTCTGAATTTATTTCTCTATGATTTATCACCAGAATGAAACTTTAAAAACCAGTTTCAGACTGGAGGCCAGCAATGACACCTAGGCCACAAACACTACAAATTCTCTAAACTGTTTCTGTAGTGTTTTTGTTATTCTTAAACTCCCACAACTTTACATGTGGAAATATACCCTTTCAGTTTGTCTACTTAAGTGGTGTGGGATCATAGATTGAATTATGAGGCACATTCTTTCACTACTGAAATAAGAATGGCCAATGAAAGTTTAATCAGGCTATTTCTGTTTGCATTTAAAACATTACAAGTTTGAAATGTGTTGTTAGAACTTGCTTTTAAAAAATGGAAATTATTTATGACTCAGTCCTAATATATATATATATATATATATACATGATTATTATTGAACAGTAATAGTTCCTAGAAAATTATAAGTATTAAATAGGAATACTTGAAACCCTAAATGTAAGAAAACAAATGATTATCATCATTAGATAAGAATAGTTACTTGAAAATTATTAGAATTAGATAGGAATACTTGAAACCCTGAATGTATCCAAATAAAGTATTATTATAATTTATAGGAATAGTTATTTGAAATCATAAAATTGATCTGTTTGAGATAAATGCTTACTTGTTTTAAATGATTGTGAAGATACGCATATATTTTTGAAACATATGTAATTGCCAAGAAACCAACCATCCAACTGGCCTATATACTCACCTGTATCTAAATTATTTTAGTTAGGTAAAGAGTCTCAACCAATATGACTGTAGATAAAAGTTATTAATACACTTGACAACCTTTCAACAAACTATTAATTTCATACCGACTCCAACTTGACATTTACCTGTTTGTATCTTTATCTCTTCTCATTTGACTTCCTCTCTTTTTTCCTCTGACTCACCCCTTCCCTAAACCAAGCATCTGCATTTTTTACCTCAGCACTTTCGGTAGATCCACTGGGGCTGAACAATACATGAAAAAGTATTACTGTTATAATTTACAAAGCTTAGTTTGGCACAAGGCCAAATGCATAGTGCACTCAGAGATAATCTATCTCAGTAGAAATAATTTACTAGCTGAGCTTGTTAATTAGTATAATTTTCATGTTTGCCACAGCTTTTTCATAGACCAAGTAGGGTAACTGTTATTGACATAAAAAATAGACTCTGCCTCCAGAGTTTAAATCCTGAAAGCGTCTGTTTGCATTTCACATAATGTTCGTACCCTTGGGAAAGCTATGAAGCCAACTATTTTCCCTTCAGCTAAGGATTAATAGTAAGCAAGACTAAGCTACTTAACTTTGATATGGTAACTAGCCTAGGAGAAGGAAAACTCTGAATTCAAACCAGCTATAGAACTGGAGAGTAGGACCCACATTACTGAACTAGGTTATGGGACTAATGAAAAAGTTCATCTCAAAATAACACAAAGTCAGTTCAAAATCAGATTAGCTGACCTTAGCTTCTCTTGACCAATTCATCGCACTTGAAAATCTCCTCCCTTCAAACTCTCAGCCCAGTTGCCTGGGACTGTAGAATGTACCAACTTTATCTCTGCAGAGAGGTAAGACCCCCAACCACTAAGGAGTGTCCTGAGTATGATATTAAACTATCTGATAGCAAGGCTCCAGCCTTGGAGATTTATGGAATGCAGAGTACCCCTTCATTACCATTGCTCCCAGGTCCACTCTGACCTGGAGTGGTAGCACCTGATAGGATCCTATGTATGGGTCAAACTATGTGTGCAAACAAATGACTGATGTTAAATTGTTGCTGCTATATAGTAATACTTGAAACCATTAAACTGTGTGCAAAAAAAAAAGCTCAGGCTCATTTAAGAATGTTATCAACAAAATGTGTTCACAAATCATCTAAATATTTAATATATATGTATAAAGAGGATTTGGCATTAAATAACCTACAATGGTTGATTTGCCATGAAAATGAACCAAACCAAACCATATATATTTAATATATATGTATAAAGAGGATTTGGCATTAAATAAACTACAATAGTTGATATGCCATAAAAACCAAACCAACCATATATATTTACTATATATTCATAAAGAGAATTTGCCTTTCAATACCAAACAATGGTTGATAGGCCATAAAACCAACCAATTCATATATATTTACTATATATGTATAAAGAGGATTTGGCATTAAATAACCTACAATGGTTGCTATGCCACAAAACCCAACCAAACCAAATCCTTCAAACTCAGTATGTGTCCAGAATATAACATTAAACTACATTTGGTGGTGAGGCTCAATTTCTTTATTTTTTTCATAGTGTAGAGTGTTGAAGTCTGAGTATTCTAACTCGCTAGTTAAAGATATATAGTGATGTCCTTTGGCTTGTAGTAGTAAACAGTAGTTGTAATAAAGCTGTTATAGTGGTTGCACATGTTCTGTTGTGTTGATTAACCCTTCATTGTCATTACTTCCAGATCTGCTCAAACCTGTAATGGTAGTACCTGTTACAATTTCATCAAGGAATCAAATAGATCAGTTTAGAAATTATTTGTATTAGATTGGAATACTTGATATCCTATAACCTTACACCAAATACGGAAACAAAACAAAACATGTAAATATAAATGTACAATGTATACAATACCTTAATATCTAGATATAAAATAATCCCGCACAGGTTGGAATGTCATTAAAATCAACCATTCATCTAACTTCTCTTGAATTCTTGGCCTTGCTCATTCAATAAGGAGTAATATCCAACAGTTTTACTGTATTCTAATGAAATGAATCTCAGTGATAAAGAGAAATCAGCTTGTATATGACAGTTGCAAGATACGAAAAACAATGGCAACACGCACATTAGTAAAGCATTGAGTACTCTTGACAGGTTATTGACTACATGGAAATAAGATGAGAATTTGTTGTAGCTATGTCAGTACTACCGTATGGTTGCACCACTTGGAATTTAATGAAATGCTTGAAAAAAAAAGCTAGATAGGAACTACACAAGGATGATACTTCTGGGAAAGTATGGATGAAATTATGAGTAATGTTCTCCTATGGACTTTTGTATGTTGATGCATCAAAGTTGGCTGACCAGCAAAAACTTACATTCATCAACTCTGTGTGGGCATTGAATGTTGTCTTGCTGACTTACCAAGAACAATGGCTGATAGGAACAGATAGCAAGAAAGAGTCTAAAGGATTCATGCTATCAACACATTTTGATGATGGTTATCAAAATCTTCTGTATAACAACCTATAAAAGTAAGGGATTGATAGGGACAAATGGCAAGAAAGAGTCTAGAGGATTCATGCTATCAACACATTTTGATGATGGTCATCAAAATCTTCTGTATAACAACCTATGAACGTAAGAGATTGACCTTTTTTCTGACATAAGATTTTTGAAAGGATTTATTTGTATCTTGTTTAAACTGCATAAACATGAAAACTTGTTCTTTCAACACTGAAAATGTTAAAATAGAATAGGAAACTTCCCTGGGTTCATTGTTTAATTTTTCAAGTAAATCTTCCAAAAATACAGGAATTGTTTTTGTTTTTTATGCAATTACACTTGTTATATATAATGAAGGAAACTCTGAAAAACATGCTAGTAAGTATGGGGGGGGTAGTTAGAACTCCTTGGCCATACCAAGGAGGAATTTGATTTGGTTTAGTTTGGTTTTATGGCATATCAATAATTGTAGGTTATTTAATGCCAAATCAATTTTTGTACGTATAAGCAGTTATATTTTAAACAATTCAATTTAGTATAAGTATAGTTTTTTGTTTACACTCAGTTGAATATCAAAACACTTCCATTTCAAGCAGTTCAGTTTAGCATAAGTATGCAGTTTAAATGTCAAAACAGTTCTATTTCAAACAATTCAGTTTAACATAAGTAGACAGTTTAGTTCTATTTGACCCATAGATAGGACCCAACGAAGTGCTACTACTCTGGGCTAGAGTAGACCAGGGAGTGATGGTAATGAAGGGCTACTTTGCATTCCCTAAAACTCCAGCATTATTGGAACCTTACCATCAGATTGTTTAGTGTCATATCTAGGACACTCATTGTGGGGGTCTTACCCCTCTGCAGAGAAGCAGTTGGTGTATTCTACAGCCCCAGCTAACTGGGCAAGGTTATTTGGGGGCTCTGCTCAAATGCATAAGTTTCATCATTAAACCTAATTCACTGCTCCCCATAACAGGGTTTGGTCATGTGAGTATTTTTCATATAGCATGTCTTCAGGGAACAGAGCCATTCCCTCACCAAATATACAACTGGTTTAAATTCAGTTTTTTCTTTTTCGATCAGTGAATTCTACAGCCCCAGCCAACTGGGCACAGGACACTCATTAGGGGAGTCTTACCCCTGTGCAGAGATGTAGTCAGTGTATTCTACAGCCCCCTCCCAAGAAGGGAATAACCTAGAACCCTGAATCATGAATGGTATTCTGATCTTCATACTCTATCCACTTGGTGGCTGTTAGAATCTACCAACTGCATTCCTTGTAGAAGGCTAAGACCCACCCACCAAAATGTGATATCCTGCATGTAGTGGTGAGGCTCAAGAGAGTAGAGTCACTCCTTCATTGTCATTACTCCCAAGTCCACTCTAACTCAGAGTAGTTATAGCTGTTAGAATCTCATTTATAGGTCTAATCAAATGATTTCAAAATTATTAGTATCAGACTGGTATCTTTAAAACCATATTTACCATAAGTAAATTATTTCTATTAAGAATAGTTGAAGCCGATGGCATAGTGCTTATTGTCATGGAAATGAACTCAGTTACCTGAGTTCAAAACTTTGAGAAGGCTGTTTACAATTCTCATTGTACTAATACTCTTTTAGAAGGCATGAATCCAACTATTCTACCTCTAGCTAGAGGTAATTAGTGGGACAGACTGAGCTCTTTAACCTTGGCATGGTAGCCTGTCTAGAAGAAAGAAACTCTGAATTCAAACCAGCTGTACTCTTTTTAAAAATTAACTTTGTGTCACATCCTGCTTGTGATGGATGTGTTTAGTAAATACAGACTTAAAGCTATCATATAAATGATTATCATTTGGTACTCAAAACCATGAGGGTGGAGGACTTCACTGTGTAATGACTAAATGGCTGGATTGTGATCTTGAAGTAAGCAAATTCAAACTCCAAACTCACTATTATGTCTACTTTTGGATTAATACCCCTGGGAAAGGCATGAACACCCTTATTCCTGCAGTTATGGGTTAAATATTACCACTGCTGTTCTACAAGGATAGCTTTAGCATTAAATAACCCATGAAGGTTGATATGCCATAAGACCTACCAATCAACACATATCCTAAAGTTCATCACACTTGGCTCATAATTTCACTTCTAGAAAAGCAATAAGAATTTTTAAAAAAATCATTCTCTTTCTTATTTAGCCATAAATATTTTCAACACTTAAAAAATAGAAAATTGTTGAACCTTATTAACAGGGTCGTGGAGCAACTTCATTATTCTGTTTCAAATAGAACATTTATTTTGTTATTTTGGAAATTTTCATTAACTTCTCAAGAAGTTTAAAACAATCTTGTCAATCAAAACATCCTCCTATCTTAATATTTCTTTCAAAAAAACATCTCAGCCAGTGTAGCTGATTCATGATTCTACTCTACATTTTCAGGGCCCCAACGAAGAAAAGAAAGCCTACATCGCAACACAGGCACCTCTGGAATGTACTGTAGCAGACTTCTGGAGAATGGTGTGGGAACAACAGGGAAGAGTCATTGTTATGTTGACTGACATGGATGAACGAGGAATGGTAAGTCAGAGAAGTTTCCTTTGAAAATAAATATTGATTTTTCAACATAGTCTCCTTCCTTATTAATTCTCTTACTTCACTAATGAATATTAATCATGTACATCAAACATTCTGCAATGAAAATTCGGATCAAAATTCAGCTGATGTTTGTATCAGGTTACAAAATCATTGGAATACCTTTGTACATATATATATATATATATATATATATATATATATATATATATAGCCTGATAGAAATTAAAATCTCACCTTTTTTAAAAAAAGTGTCATTATAAAAAGTTTCATGTATGTATGTATATACCAAACTCCTCTATCACAGGCTGGATGTGGCACAAGGTCAATTTTTAAGAGGAGTAAAGCTGGTTTAAATTCAAGATTTCCTTCGAGACTGGTTGCTTAACCAGAACTAAAGAACCCAGTTTGCTCTACTATTTACCCATAGCTGTAGGTTGCACAAATGAATTCATGCTTTCCCAATATATATATATATATTCTGCCATCTTTCAATCACTAAAGACTAAGGTTCTGCACCTACATTTCATTTTTATTAGATATAAAATGTTACATAAGAATGACATAAATCCTTATAGACACTTTAAAATGCCTACTTCTACCATATTTTATTGTCTCAAGAATTCGTAATCTTTTTCTGAAATTAGAGTACTCATATGGAATGGAGGGAAGTTATACTGGTTGCAGTGTTGACAGATGGAGCTTTGGTCAGATAAATTACATTGCTTTAAAATTATATTACTTGTCACTGTAATATGTTGTTTGTTTTTTGTTTTGTTTTGTTTTGTTTATAATAGAGATACATAACCCCTGAGGGCATCACAAGTGGTAAAAACATTTATCTTTTGGTGCAGGTTTTTAGGTAGGGAGGAATTTGTTTTTAAATATAAGATGGAAGGTTTTAAATTTTTTTTATAATGAATTATGAACCTTAGGTACTTAGTCGGATTGGTGGAATATAGATAAATAAATAAATAATATATATATATATATATATATATATATATATATATATATATATATCTTCAAAGTTGAAAATACATATATAATTATGTGGGGGTTTTGATGTAATGGTTATCAGAGATGGAAATGGATATGAAGACCTGAGTTCAGATCTTGGGCATTTCACATTGCCCAAATACCCTTGGGAAAAGTCTGCATCAAACAATTCTCCTTCCATCTAAGGCTAAAATAGTAGGACAGACTGGGCTCTTTAACCTTGGTATGGTGACTGATCTAGGAGAAAGACAACACTGAATTCAAACCTGCTTAAAAATTGCCCATGTGTCACATCCTACTCATATGGATGGGTCGGTATGTATATATATATATATATCTTCAAAGTAGAAAAATATATAGAGACAGGAATCTTTCTCTTCAACAAGTTTTGTTAAAAACCTGAAAGAAGTTTCTTTTCAATAATTTTTTATTAATTTCTTTTTTGTTTGTTATTCTTTTTCTTTATTTTCTTACAAGATTTCTTAAGTTTGATCGAATTTTATAAAATAATTTTTCTCTAAGCACTTTCCACCATCAGTGGTCATTTTCAAGGGTTTCATTCAGATATTTTTCCTTTAAATTCCAGTACAACTTATGTCCTTAATATCTGAGATGCTTTCTGTCCAATATTTGAAAATTTTGAAAGATTTTGTACTTTTTCAATATTGTTTTGTTACATCAGAGGTTTTGAATTTATATGAAATTGAACTAAACCCACATTTTTTAAGATGGCAAAAAAATCAACAAAAAACTATTAAAAAGAATCTTGTTTGGTTTTTAATGCAATCTGTTTAATATATATTTCTCTGATAAAACCTTTTTTTTTCACAGGGTATAGATATGGCTGCATACTGGGTTGTTAAATATATTTTTTCTGATTATTTGTGCTCCAAGGTGTAAATCCATGATATATCTCTGATCAAAATGTATTCACAAATTTTTTCTCTGGAAACAAAAATAAATGGGTGCAAAGAAATTGAAATGCTAGTTATTTAGTGGCTGAATTATTTAATTTATCAATAGATTTGTTTTAGATTTGGTCAAGACAAATTTTCTTTTTTTTTTTAAATATCTCATGTTCTTACTTCTTCTAGGAGTTTATTGAGAAATAAATACAAGAATTCTCTTTAATTATAATACTGAGAATATTCTGCTGGGCATGTAGCCATCAATTTTCATAATTTAGTTTTGTTGGGTTTTATGGCACATCAACCATTGCTGGTTATTTAATGCCAATTCCTGCTTTTACATATACATTAGATATATATGATTTGTAAATTCATTTAGTAGATACATTTTTAAATGGACTTAAGCTTATTCTTTTGTACACAGTTAAATGGTTTCAAGTATTGCTATCTCACACTGGTTTGCATACAGTTGAATGGTTTCAAGTATTGCTATGTAACACTAACAATTTAACATCAGTCATTTGTTTATTTTCATGTCACATCAACCATTATATTTTATTTAATGCTAAAACATGTTTATACATACATGTTAAATATATTTGTAAACACATTGTGTTCATCATGTTTTTAAACAAGCCTGGGCTCTTTCTTTTGTAAACAGTTAAATGATTTCGAGTATTTCTATCTAACACGAATATCTCTATATACTATTATTCATTTGTTTACACACATTTAAATGGTTTCAAGTATTGCTATGTAATAGTAACATCAGTCATTTGTTTGCACACAGTTAAATAGATATACATATATGATTTGTAAGTGAATAGTTTGTGGGTAATTTCATTTTTAAAGAAGCTATACTAATTTGTATGCACTCTAGTATTGCCATTGATTTTACACAATGAAATAGATTCAATTATGGCTATCTAACACTTATAATTCTATTCAATATTAATCATTTGCTTGCACACAGTGAAGTGGTTACAAGTATTGCTATTTAACACTAATTATTCTATTCAACATTACTCATTCTTTTGCACACAGTGAAATGATTCAAGTATTGTTATATATCACCAACAATTCAATTAAACAGTCATTTGGTTAAATGATCAAACAGTTATATTTCTAACAATTTAATTCAGCATTAGTGATTTGTTTACACACTGTTTAAATGTCAAACAGTTCTATTTGACCCATAGATAGGACCCTATTGGGTGATACGACTCTGGGCCTGAGTGGACCTGGAAGTGATGTCAATGAAGAGGTACTCCACATCCCCAGAACTTTACCATCAGGTTGTTTAGTGTCATATCCAGGACACTTGTTGGGGGAGGGGGTCCTACAGACTACTGAGATGCAGTTGGTCTAGCCTACAGCCCCAGCCAACTGGGCTTATCATTTTTCAGTTCAAAAAATTTTGATGTATAGTATTTTGTTAATATCAAATTCAATTTTTAGGATTTAACATTTTAAAATCATATTTACTTGGCGATAGAAAGAGATAAAGGAATATGCATGAGAAGACTAAAATAGGTAGAGATATAAACAAACTTAGATAAGTACGAACTGAATAAGACAGATGTATTGATAAACATAAGCAGACTGAGATAGATATATGGATCGACTAAGATTGATTTATTGATAAACATGAGTAGATTGAGACAGATAGAGATATGAGCAAATTGAGATTGATAGATGAGCACATACAGACTAAAAACAGACAGACTTTTAGGACAGAAATAAAATGAGATTGATAAGAAATAAACAAGAACAGAGTGAAAAAGACAGATATTTAATCGGCTTAACAGATAGAAATGTCAACAGCTTAGATAGATAGATAGATAGATAGATACAGAATGAGATAGATAGATAGATAGATAGATAGATAGATATGCTTGAACAGAAATAGATATGAACAGAATAATGTAGACTAAGATAGATGGATTGATAAATATGAGTAGGTTGGGATAGATAAAGATATGAACAATCTAAGATAGGTAAGTATGAACAGAGTATGATAGACAGATTGATATATAGGTAGAATGATATACAGACACATATATGAACAGACTTAAATGTCTAGATAAACAAGACCAGACTGAGAAAGACATTTTTGAGAGCCACATATGGCTTCCAGTGATTCCTGTGACATGTTTGAGGGTCGTATGTGGCTCTCAAACTGCATTTAAATTAAAGGATAAAATCTTGTGAAAACGTGTAAGTAGATACTTCGAATTTGCCTTGAACAGAGAAAAGGTTAACAGGCTGAACAGATTTAAGAGTTTTTAATTTTCTTCATTGATGCCTCTTGAAATAACGAGAAAGCAAATACAGGAATCGTCTTTAATACAGAGGACTTTCCGCTGGGTGTCTAGCCATCATTTGCCAGTTCAAAAGCTTTTGATGTTAAACAGATTGTTGCAATAGAATTTAATCATTTAACTTTTTGCATTATATATATTTTTGTTTGGATACTTTTAAAACTTAACACTGTCTAGCACAAGCCTAATGGGACCAGGAAGATTGAATTATACAAACGATTTAAGTGGGGAGGGTTGACCTGCTTGTCAGATAAAATTTTTTAAATTTTAGCTTTTCATCTGAACTCAGTCATCTACAACTGGAACCAGAAGGAAATACATGTCTGTCAGAAGACTAAAATATTAAGCACTCAGTGAGAACTAAACTCATTACCCAAGATTCTGACTTGTTTATCATTACTCTATGGCAAATGTAACTGAATGAAGATTAAAAAGGAGGATGGTCCACATTAACTGCATTCACACTTGTGGCTGACAAGACAGACACTGCTGTAGCAGCTAAATGTCTGGTCAGGGTTTGATGACTTGATGTTGTGGTTCTTTCTCCAGCCCTTTTTCTCTTTGAGGATGGCCCTGTGGATGTTTTTCAAAAAGAAGCTAGTATAGTCAATAATGAGAAGCCAGGTGTAACAGTCCTCAGCTAGAATGGATCATCAGTGATATATATATATATATATATATATAATATGTGTGTCTGTGTGTGTGGAGAAAGAATGAGAAGTAAGTAAAGTTGGGGACCTTAGTTGAGGATGACCTGAAGGCTCCTTTTTCAATAGCTACTACAACGAGGTGTAGGGGAGGGTGCTACTCCATTCCCAGGATTGCTCCATTTTACCCTTGATCCTCACTTTATAGTGCTGAGTGCTAAGCAATGTGGCATCAAGTACTATTTTTTTAGTCTTTGCTATGATTCGACCTGGGATTGAACCCAGTCTCCCAAACCATTGGCGAACACTCTATTCATTTGGCCAGTTAAGAATGAGAAAATCACCCATAAATATGCCCTTGGCAATATTATTATCATAATCATCATTTCATGCTGACAGCATATAGTTCCCTGACTCTCTCTTGCCATCCATCCCTATCATCCATCATTCTGGCTGTTTTTCTAGTTTGAATCCTGTATCCACACAAAACTGATGTAAGTTAGTCTTTAATGGTCAGCCAACACTGGCATGTCTGTGTACAAGAGTCCATAAGAGAACATTACATGAATTTGTCCTTGTTTCTCCAGCCGTGCCATGCATGTCTTGTTTATCTTCCTTGGATAGTTTGTTAGATGGGAAGCAGATGGCCGTACGACTGCTGTTTTGTGAGGTGCTGCTCCCAGGACATTTTTCAAGAGTATCTGCAGTATTCTTATGTGGTTCCCATCTAGCTTTTTCTCTATGCCTTTTCTTAGTGTTCATGTAGTGCATCCATGTTGTAGTCTGGACACAGCTACAGCTTGGAAGAAATCCTGATTTATTTTATCAGATATACTAAATTTCCGTATGATCAATAACATGTCAATAGCATTCCATGTTGATTTTGTGTTTTTGTAAAGTGTCATTATAAGGGTAACAATTTCCTTGGATAGACCATATATAAGTAGTATTTGCTCCATCTTTTCTCTGTGTATAGAATTGAATGCCTTGGAGAAATATACAAACTGTACTGTTTCCTCAAAATTCTTTTCTCAACTCTTTCAGTGATTCAATTGATTGTCAGAATCTGTGAGGTTGTGGAACTATTCTTTTCGAAGCCATTCTGATGTTTCCTTAGAATTCTTTTTGATTTTGGGTTAGATATGATTGAGAAGTAGGTTATTATAAACCCTTACAGCTACAGCAGTTAAAGTTATGCCTCTGTAGTTCTTAGTAATTCCAAGGTAGACTTTCTTGAGGAAGGAAAAGATGCAATCCTTTGTTCGTTTCTTTATTGAGTCTGGTTTATAGACTGTGTTGAATAATCAGAGAAGTACGTTGTTAATTTTTCATGTCTTCCAAACTTCAATGGGTATTTCATTAAAGCCTGCAACTTTTCTATTTTTAATTTCTTTCAATACCTTGTCAAGTTCTTACTCTGTGAACTGTCTGAGTTTGATGTCTACTTGGCCATGGATAATTTTTAGGATAGGTTGGTCAGTGATTTCAGGAGAGATTCTTGAAATGTCCTTTCCAATTCTGAATTCTTTCCTTTTGGTTTGAGCTTTTAGTTTTGCAATTGAGGGAATCTTCTTTCCACTCTCTTCATTTATTGTCTGCTATGTTATTGGTTTCTGTTATCTTCACCTGAATTTTTAATTTCATCATTTTGGCTTTTAATATATTCTAATTATTATTTTTTTTTTTTGTAGAAATTTAATTTTCTTCTCAACCAAAAATAACAAGATTTTTCTAGGAGAACATTATACCGCCAAAGCATACACTTTTAGGTATTAATGATTACCAAACTCTACGGCCATGAATAACTGCGACCATGAAGGAAATTGCATAAATATATACAAGTAGTATATTTGGTCTGATCTGATTTCTATATTTTGCTACAGTTTCAATTCTTTAGAATTTAGTTATAAATAAAACATAATAATATCCAGTTTGATTGTGTAATGTTTCATGAGAAAAGATAAAATCTTAGAATTCATAGGAGTATACTTATCTATGGATAATACTGTATATTCATGTGTGTTTGTGTGTGTATATATGAAATTGAATATATATGTGTGTGGGTGTATGTGTATGTATATGCATATATATATATATATATGTAATGTGTTTGCATTTGTAACTATTTCTCTCCCTTATTGTGTGTGAGTGTATTTATGTGTATATATATATATATATATATGTAGATTTATTCTTATGTAAGCATATGAAGAAAGTAATTGGCAAAGTGTTCACAAGTATGAAGTCTATATATAAAAAATAATGAACAGTTTTATTGCGGATTCAGAAAATTTGTCAGTAATTTCTGAATTTTTAGATATTCTTTTTTCTTTTTATTACAGTTCAACTTTTTTCTTTCCCTGAACTTGGGGGTCTATGTTAATGATGCAAAAAATATTGATACATAGGGCTGGGGGTGTAGTAGACATTCACTTATTAAAATTAAATACTTATATTTATTCACTCACCTACCTATCATATTTGATGACATTTAACAGCCATTTTTACGTCCCAAATTTCCCAAAGATATGCACAAAAAACAAACATGTTTTAAAATGGGCTGAATTGAGAATATAAAAGACGTCTTATTAACTATATATATATATATATAAAATTATGCAGCCATTTTAAAATGCATCAGTAAAGATGAGGGTCAAGCTAAAGTATGATAATTTGAAAATGTGACTGGTGTATAACTTAAAGGTGTGTATATATATATATATATATATACTTGTATGTGTATATATATATATATATTTGTATGTATGTGTATATATATATATAAATATATTTGTATGTATGTATATATATATATATATATATATATATATATAGATATATTTGTATGTATATATATATATATATAGATAGATAGATATATTTGTATGTATATATATATATTTATAGATAGATATATTTGTATATAGATATAGATATATTAGTATATATATATATATATATATATAGATAGATAGATATATTTGTATATATATATATAGATATATTTGTATATAGATATATTTGTATATATATATATATATATATAGATATATTTGTATATATATATATATAGATATATTTGTATATATATATATATATATATATTTGTATGTATATATATATATATGTATGTATATATATATATGTGTATATATATATATATATATATGTATGTATATATATATATGTGTGTATATATATATATATATATATACGTATGTATATATATATATATGTGTATATATATATATATGTATATATATATATATATATATGTATATATATATATGTATATATATATATATATGTATATATATATATATATATATATATATATATATATGTATATATATATATATATGTATATATATATATATATGTATATATATATATATATATGTATGTATGTATATATATATTTGTATGTATGTATATATATGTATATATATATTTGTATGTATGTATATATATATGTATATATATATTTGTATGTATGTATGTATATATATATATGTATATATATATTTGTATGTATGTATGTATATATATATATGTATATATATATATTTGTATGTATGTATATATATATATATTTATATGTGTGTATGTATGTATGCATATATATAGATATATAGATATATTTGTATGTGTGTACATATCTTTTTATATATATAGATATATTTGTTTGTGTTTATATATATATATTTCATGTAAAAGAAGCCTTAATTTAAAAAATCCTGATGTCCTCTATTAATCATGTCTTTTTCTGGAGATGTAAGGATGAACTCATAAGCGATGTACTCCTATGGATCCCTTCACATGGACAACCAAAGGTTGGATGACCTGTTAGAACCTACATGCAACAGCTCTGTGCCGATACAAGATGTAGCCTGGAAGACCTCCCGGGAGTGATGGACGATAGAAATGGGTGTTGAGAGAGGGTCAGGGTGATCCGTGCTAGCAGCGTGACATGATGATGATGATGATGATCCATTGTTAATAATAAAATCATTCAAACTTTGATCATATTAGACCTTTGATAAAACACATCAGTCTGATTTTCCAAATATTTTCTTTTTCATTTCATTAGATTTCATTTCAACCTTTACACACACACACACATCTTTGAATTTATCAAATCTGACATAAGGTCAAATGAATTTTAGACCATCCAACAAGAATGCAACTCATGGTCGGTGGCTGTTGCAATTGGACTTCACTTATTCGGAATCCAATGGTTTGATAGTTTTGATGGTTCAGAATCTTTGGATTCTGCATTAGTGAGGTTCAGTCTCGCTAATCCAGAAACTTTTGTTGCTCATGAGCCACTATTTGAATGAAGAAATTCAGTAAGTCACAGATAAGTAATTTTTTCTTTACATCATCATCAGTTGATCTGCGTATGATTATTACCATAATTAATTACGTATAATGTGCATTCATGTATAGTACTCACTTCATAATTTCGGCTACAAAATTAAAAAAAAAAACATTTCCAATATAAATGTACATTGACTTTTTGGAATTTGTAGCTGCTAAATTTAACATTTGTTCAACTTTGTATCGATTAAAAATAACAATTACATTTAATGTTTCAAAACCCAAAATTTAATCAGAACAAAGAAAAGGATATGTTCACAGGAAAATGTAACAAAGTTTTGGTGAAAATAAGTTCACTATAAAAGAACAAAATTATAAACAAACATGCATTTTAGTAGCTATTTCTCTGTATTGGTATAAAACAGGAATATTTGTTATACATTAGTAAATTTAGACCATAGTTATATTTTACTTTTAGTCATACCATCCTAAAAAAAGTTAATATTTAGTTCTTCTGTATACACCCTTGACTTTTGGGTTGAAAAATCTGGAGAAATAGTGTCTAATGAGATAATGAGATAATATAAGATATTCACAAAAGTCAAATCTGTCATGTAAATCATATGTCTAATGATCCAGGATCAGTTACACTGGAAATTTTTTTCTTGGTTTTACCTGTTACAAATAATCTAACATTTTAGGTTTTATATTGCCCTATTGGGTAGTGTGTTCGCCAATCGCCCAGGAGACCAGGTTTCAATCCCAAAGACTCAAAAAATGGTACTTGATTAATACTCACCATTTTAAGGTACATATCAAAGGTAAAGTGAAGCAATCCAAGCAATCCAAGAGTAATGCCCTTCCTTACACCTCGGTGTAGTAATTATTAAAAAGAGAGCCTTTGGGTCGCCCTCGACTACAATCACCAACTTTATTTTTACCTCTCTGTGAAAAGTTGGCGACTGTAGTCAACAGTGACCCAAAGGCTCCCTTTTCATTAGCTACTGCACTGAGGTATAGGGGAGGGTGGTACTCCTTTCCCTGGATTGCTTCACTTTATCTTTGATCCCTACCTTATTATATTGAATGTTAAACAAGGAGGCATCAAGGACCATTTTTTGGGTCTTTGGTATGACTTGACCTGGGATTGAACCCCAGTCTCCCAGGCCATTGCACTGACCATTTGAAACATGTGAATCAAAGCAAGGATAAGCATACTGTGCCTCTCTATCTAGAGAAGTGTATTATCAAAAAGTTGACGGCCTAGAAAAGGTAACTGAATTATTGATCAAATTTTCAAATTAACAAGCATGCTCTTTTATCATGATAATTTTTATCCTTTTTATCCATTAATATTTTAATTATTTACTGTACAATATAAACTGTTGTTGTTGACATAATACCTGTTACATTGGGATCGTAATTATCTGCAAAAATGATTAAAAGTCTGGTAAATCAAAAGGTGTCTAGAATCTTCCATACAACCATGTGAGAAACTTTAGTATATAATTTAGAATTTTACTGATCATTTGAAACATGAATCAAATCAAAGATAAGAGTACAGAGAGGGGTTATTGTTTCAATTATATTTTAAACTCCACCATTCTCTGTGTTGGTGATTTGTATTTTAGTAAACCTGATGTTGATCACACATATTTCAAATCCTCTATGAAGCCATATGAACAACTTTGAAACAAATCTAATAGTTTCCATTTACAAGTTAGGTACCAAGAAGTGAACCATGGAGTCAAGAAAGGAAACTAAGAAATAGACAGTTGAACTTTAACTAAGTTAAAACTTAAGGAATATAAAGGGGGGAAAATGGAGAAAAAACAAAAAAAAAAGATTTTAACCTACAAGTTAAAACTCAGAAGCCATGAGAAGCAGCACGATGGATGTGAAGCAAACCAGATAAAGCCAATGTTGGGTCAGTGGTGTGTTTCACCTATGCTGAGTGGAAGAACCCCACAGTGGTTAGGATCAAATAGTTCAGTCAGGAAACTACTGCTAATCATCTTTATATGTAGTGTCCATTGATGAGGTAAAAAAAATACAGCCATTGAAAGATTACCATGACTCAAACCATATGTCCGAACCACTTTGCCCTTCACACAGGTAAAAAAGAGGCATGTTCTGCTGAGACTGGAGCTCTGGCCCCAGTGTGTGAACAATCAGCTACAGAACTCAAACACAAACAAAACTTACTTAAATGTAAAAGCACAATACATATAGTGAGATTAATGTTAGAACCTTAAATAGAATAGGTGAACTACCTGAGCTGACAGCGCCTACAGTAGAGCATAACATAGACATAGTACATGTACAGGAACACAGGTACCGAAGTAGAAATAAAATACCACGATACTGACAATTGATGGACATTTATCTCAGCATCTGTATGGAAAAGCTGTCAATGCTGCCATGGGGCGGGGGAATTCTTCTCAGTCTACGCACACTAAAAAGCATCGAGAAAATACAACCAAGAATGATGGTAGCTATGTTTAATGGTAACCTCAGCACAACAATCCTCTCCCACTACCTTCTGACGAATGATGAAACAGACCTTGACACCTGCGATAACAAGCTATCCTCCCTTGTCCATAGCATCCCTAAACACAACATTCTAATCATCAAAGGAGACATGAATGCTTAAATATGTAAAAACAAAAACAACAAATTCAGCTTACACAACTCGTCAAACAGAAATGGAGAACACCTAACAGATTTCTCATTTGAAAATGGATTAACATACCTTAATATTAAATTTCAGAAAAGGAAGGGAAAACTATGGATGTACACTTATGCAAATAAAGCTAAAGCACAGATAGATGACATTGTTATGAATATGAACTGTGAGACATATTCCTATTTTGAAGGTGTGTCTTCTGATCACCATACTGTCACAACAAAGATACATCTGAACCTATACAGGAATGTGATGCAAACAACCACGATTGCACATTATGATTGATCCCTGCTTAACAATAGAGATATTAGTGATAAATATATGATAACACAAAGAAACAAATTCGATGCACTTCAGGAGATATCCAAAACACTTACATTGAATGACAAATATGAGAACTTTGTCAATGCCCACATGGAAGCAGCAACAGAGAATGCATACCAACCAAACTAAGAGCAAAAGATAGAGGTCTGTAGGAGACATTAGCAGTTTAGAAAAAAAACAAGACGTGAAAAATGCATCCCTGTGCAATCAAAGGAATCCAACTAATGCCAACATTCAGAAACTTTAGAAGGCACAAAGTGAACTAACTGAAGAATACTTAAAAGAACAATCAAAATATATTCAAGGCCAGATCAATAAAATTTGAAACCCTATAGAAGATAGACAATCTCAAATAGTGTAGCAGACAGTAAATGAAGTGAGTAAAAAGAAGCCAAAAAGAACAAATACATTTGTGGAAAAAATGTTTCAAGAATCTGCTTGAAAAATCTCCTAAAGTTATGGATAAACCTCTCAAGAAAATTAGTAATAATCAACTAGACATCAAACTGGGACAGTTTATGCCAGAAGAACTCAACATAGTAGTAACAAAAATTAAAAAACAGGAAAGCTACCGGTCTTAATGAAATACCATCAGAAGTAGGGAGGACAAGAAAATTCAACTACATACTGCAATACCGTATATAACCAAAACACAATAGAGAGATAGACAAAAAGCTGCATCTTTCCTCTTCCATAGAAAGGTGACATTGGAACCAAGAACTACCGAGGTATAATCTTTACTTTCATAGTAGCTAAGATTTACAAAGCTCTGCTACTAAACTGCATTGAACCAGAAATTGAGAAAATTTTTAGGAAAAACCAAAATGGCTTTTGTAGGAATTGGTTCACAACATTACAAATTCTGACAATCTGCTGAATTTTAGGTGCTCATACAAGAAAACTCAAAGCTACACTCCTATTTGTAGATTTCTTCAAGGCATTTGACTCCATACACAGGGGGAAGATGGGTAAATACTTCTAGCCTTTGGTCTCCCCCAAAAAACCGTCGCAGCCATGATAATGCTCTATAAAACCAGGAAAGGAAAAGTTCGCTCACTGGATGGAGACACAGACTTTATTGACATTGTTACAGGTATTCTGCAAGGGTATACATTAGCCCCATAACTGTTCATAATCTGCCTTGACTATGTACTTCAAATGTCAATAGATTTAATAAAAGAAAATGGCTTTATACAGGCAAAGGCAAGAAGCAGACAATACACTGCACAAACTATCATGACATAGAGCTTCTGGCAAATACACCCACCCAGGCAGAATCCCTACTGCATAGTCTTGAGCAAACAGCAGCTGACATCGGTCTCTTTGTGAATGCAGGCAAAACAGAATACATGCTTTAATCAAAGAGGCGACATCTCCACACTAAATGGTAGGTCTCTGAAACTCGTGAACAAGTTCACCTACCTTGGAAGTAGCATCTCATCAATGGAAAATGACTAGCAGAGGCATGGATAACTATTGATAGGTTATTGGTCATATGGAAGTCAGACCTGTCTGATAAAATAAAATGCAATTTTTTTCCAAGCAGCGGTCGTCTCCATACTACTAAATGGATGCACCATGTGGACACTGACTAAGCATATAGAGAAAAAACAAGACAGCAGTTGTACAAGAATACTACAAGCTATAATGAACAAATCCTGATAGCAACATCCCACGAAACAGCGGCTCTACAGCCACTGAACTCCTGTCTCTAAAACCATTCTAAGTTAGATGAACAAGACATGTAGGAGACTGCTGGAGAAGTAAGTGATGTTCTCCTATGGACCCTCTCACATGGATGAGCATTTATTGGTCAACCATCTAGAACTTATCTACAACAGTTCTGTATGGATACAGGATGCAGTCTAGAAGACCTGCTGAAAGCAATGGACAGAGAAGAATGGAAAGAAAGAGTCAGGAAAATCTCTACTAGTGATACAACATGATGATGATGATATGTGAGAAAAAGAAAATTAATCTGAAATGTTTTCATGTAAGAATAGCTGCATTAGAAATGAAATTTTATATTGAAAAAAAAAAAGTTCACATATGACAAGGAGAGAGAAGTGTGTTGAATCCTGATATCTATTTACTTATTCCTTTATATATATATATATATATATATATATATAGGATTAAAATTTGACATTAATAGCATTTTTAATCGATAAAATCTTTGCAGTGCTCAATGCATGAAAATGCAAAGTAATATAAGAATTTTTTCAAGAATAAAATAGAATAATAATAAAACCAGATAGAAATTCACAATTCAGATTTTCACATCATTGATTTTCAGGTGAGCTAATATTCAACATGTCTGACCACACACACACACACACACATATATATATATATATATACACACACACACACACACACACACATGTGGTGCATTCAATAAGTTTCCAGACTTTTTTTTGTACAGCCATTAAAAATTGTCGTAGACTCTTGAAAATTCACTATGTTATTGCTATACATCTTATGAGATGACTGACCAATTTTTATGATTTCACGTTAAAAAGAACAGCTACAGCAGGAATTGGAATACACCCTACTAAAGACTGATTGTCACAGCTGATGAATTTCCAAAATGCAATCTGGATGTAAGGACACTTTAGAAGAACAATATACAATAAAATTCTGTTTTAAACTTGGAAAAAATGATGCCACAGAAATGTATGGAATACTTCAGACTGCTTTTCGACCATCTTGCATGAATCGAGCATCAATTTTTGAGTGGCATAAGAGATTCAAGGAAGGCAAGGAGTCTGTAAGGGATGATGGGAGGTGTAAGGAAGTCAATACACCAGAGTTGATTGGCCAAACGGTTAGGGTTATTATGTTGAGGTTTTAAGGGAGTTCAGGAAGAGATTCCATCGGAAGAGGCCAGCACTCTTCAAATCGGGTCAGTGGCATTTCCATCAGGACAATACACCAGTCCACAACTGCATCCTTATCACAGACTATTTGACCAAGATGGGCATCAAGACAGTTCCTCACTCTCCCTATAGTCGAGACCTTGCTCCCTGTGACTTTTGGTTATTCCCTAAGCTCAAAGGCTGTTGTTATGAGACAATTGAGGAGATGAAAGAGGCTGTGACGAAGGTCATTGACATGCTCACACAAGAAGACTTCCATGGGAAGTTGTTTGAATGGTACAACAAGTGCATTGCAACCGGAGGAGATTACTTCGGAAGGGGACTAGAGTTTCATGTGTGTACTATCAATGAAAGTGCCCATACGAAAAAAGTCTGGAAACTTATTTAATGATCCTCGTCTCTGGTGTAATGGCTAAAGTGCTAGACTATAGCCTCATAATAAGTAAGTAAGTAAGTTCAAATGAAAGTTACACTATTATGTTCACTTTCAAACTAATACACTCGGGGAAAGGTGTGAATCCCCTTATCCCCCTCTGTTTTCGGTTGAATAGTATCACTACTGTTCATTTGACTAGCAAAGGCATGGACAGCCATCGATAGGCTATCGGTCATATGGAAGTCATACCTGACCGATAAAATGAAATGCAATATTTTCCAAGCAGCAGTCGTGTCAATACTACTGTATAGATGCACTACATGGCCGCTAACTAAATGTATGGAGAAAAAGCTTGATGCCAACTACACAAGAATGCTGCAAGCAATATTGAACAAGTCCTGGAGGCAGCACCCAACCAAGCAGCATCTGTACAGCCACTTACCACCCAACATGAAAACTATCCAAGTTAGAAGTAGGGGTGAACTCATAAGTGACGTACTCCTGTGGACCCCCTCACATAGATGAGCAAAAGCAGGACGTCCAGTAGCACCTACATACAACAGCTCTGTGCCGATACAGGATGTAGACTTGAAGACCTTCTGGAAGCGATGGACGATAGAGAAGGATGGTGGGAGCAGGTCAGGGAGATCCGTGCTGGTGGCGCAACCTCATAATGATGATGATGACTGTTCATTTACAAGCATGGGTTTGGCATTAAATAACCCATGAAGGTTGATATATCCTTAAAAAGATACCAAGCTTATCTGTACACACACATTTATATATACACATCTATAAATAAATAAACATATATGTATATATATATATATATATATATACACACACACACACATATATATAAGTAAATAAATATGATAAATTAAACACACTTTTCTCCTCATGTGTAGATTTTTTTTGTAAAATAGAATTTCATTTCTGATGCAGCTAGCCTTATTGGGAAACAACAGTTTGATCTTCCATATTGTATTTTTGTTCTTAATCTGTCAAATTTTCTTCTAAACTTACACACACACAAATATATATAATGTGCGCATATACATAAGGTTTTGGTTGATTAGGTCACTTCATTGGTTTATGATTATATCCATTTACTTGAGACAAATCTTTCCCATCCAAAACAAATCAATTATAATAATTCCCTTTGCTTATTTGTATCATTAAACTATTTAATTAGATCAGTATAAAGAAATAAAAATACATTTTTTTGTTAGTCACTGCTGACTCATTCAGTGTTTAGTCAACTTCATCTTAAGGCAGTATCTATTCTCTTTCTCTCCACATTTTTATTACTTTATATATGTAAGTCTAACCTAGCAAAAACAGCACATCATAGCAAGGTATTAATGTGTGCAATACTCTTAAAATGCTCTTTAAAATAATGCTATTTCCAGTCCAGTTTATCACCAAATGACGAATTTATGATGTTTACACAGAAATTCTTCATATAATGAAGCTTATGAAATTTGAATCCTTCACTCCTTCCTAAATAAAAGCATCAGTATTATTAACTATGAAATACTATTTAGAATCTTTCACTGCTTTTTAAATTGAGCATTATGGACCACTCTTAAGATTTGACCTTAGTGGGTTCATTGGTAATCTGATATAAAAAAAAAAAAATAAACTCTCCTTCGGTCTCCAGAACTCTTCTTCGTATTCTAGCTGACTTAACGATGCTGTGATCTGGATGGTCTCATTTCTTCCTTTGATTTCCAATTCCTCCAGTCTTTTTTTTTCCAAGTCTTTGGGAAACATTCTAAGTGGACTAACTACAATTGCTATCAGTGTCATCTTATGTTCCACAGCTTTTTTAGTTCTCTGAACAAGGTCCAAGTATTTGTCTATCTTTTTGCTTTTTTTATTTTCACTCCATGGTCTGCTGGAAGAGCTAAATCCACTAGATGGCAGGTTCTATTTTTTTTTTTGTTAATAACATTAGGTCTAGTCTTCTAGCTGGGATGAGGGTATCTGTTTGTATCTAAAAATCCCACAGAATTTTATGTGTCTCATTTTGTTCTTATTTATTTTTTTCTCAGAATGCCCCACAAACTAGATCACCCTTCCCGTCATGCCCTACGTAACAGTATATGAAGGGATACACACTATATATGAGCCTCTTGGTCATCACATAGGTGATAAACTCAAAAGCCCTTCCCAAAATGCCCCATAAACAAGATCACCCTTCGCATCACACTCCACACAACAATATACAAAGGGATGCACACTACATATCAGCCTTTTGGTCTAATAATCATCACATAGTCAATAAACAAAAAGCCCTCCCCAGAATGCCCCACAAACTAGATCACCCTTTCCATCATGCTCCACCCAATAATTTTTAAAGAGATACCCACCTATGGGAACCTCTTGGTCTGATGATCATATAGGCAAGAAATTGACAGTTAACAGGCACAGTTGACTCTGTCTCTTTGCAATCCTAACTTAAATCTACCTACATACATAGGTATTTAATAGGCTGAACTTAGTTGTAAAACAAAATTGGTAGTATAGGGCATGCAGTGAGAATCAAACTTACTATTAATGGTCTGCTAGTTAAGATTCCTAACCATTACACAAAGAAAGTTAGCTAGTATGCATTTTTGCATAATTAAGCCAGGGATTTATTGATATATATATATATATATATATATATATAAACAAATCAGTTTGTATATTTTTTATATCTTTGCACAAATTTTAACAGCATAATTCATACCAAATTAATCAACCTAAGTTGACATTGTTTTTTTTTATTTAAAATTCAGAGCATCTTTTTCCTGCATGAAATCATGTTCTAAAAATAGATAGTTCATAAGTCTTGTCTGATTGAGTTTTGGCTGTGTGTCGACAAAGACAACTCTGTCTTGTCTGAAATATAGAAAGTATTTATTCCTAACTCACAAATATCAACTCTTCAATAGCAATAAAATCTCTTAAGCTCTCAAAGCTTCTTATCAGTTTAATGCCTCAGCGAATTTAAAATTTGTTGTTTGATAATATGTTCTGATTCAAGTGTGGGATTTTAATATATGTTCAAACGTTTATAAGAAAAAGAGTCTTGTAGAACATCTCTTATAACAATTCCCCAAATACCTGTCTTTTCTTATGGCTAAGTCTCAGTGAGTTCTGGCCCAATTTCAACCAGTCATTCAGGAATTATTTGAAAAGTTTTAAACTGTATTAGAAGATAAGACTTCAAATGGTTTTTATATGTGATCTGTCGTTTACAATTTGTCTTCTTGTTTACCTAATTGTAAAAGAGCATTCGTCTCATGCCAACATCTGTAACCCACTCTCTTGGTAATCATTATGAAAAGCAAATCACCCTCTCTCTCTCTCTCTCTCTGTTATGGCCAGGTGTTAAACAAAGAGAGAGTTTATTTCATCGAAACAATTACCCAGCCTAATAAGATTTTGAAGACTTTTTTTAAAGATTTAGATTAATACTTCCCCTCGATCTGCAGTAATATACAAAAAAATTAAAAAGAAATATGATACTTATATTTACCATCCATATAAGAGTAAGTTTCATTAACTTCATTTTTTTTTTTTTTTACTGAACAGTTACATTTAAACCCCACCAAAATGATATGTCACCAATTGGCTGTAAGTAGCCACCTTCTTGGTGATTGTGTTAGGGAAAAGCTAAATAAAAATAACAGGTGGGAGAATTGTAGTGAGTTAAAGACATGATTTTTTAGATGTAAATGTTCAGTAAAAAATAAATATAATGAATGAAACTTACCTGCCTTTCAATAGGAGTAAACTAACATTCATGCTTGGTTAACAATTATAAGTTGATTGCCTGTTCCCAAAAAGTCTTTCCACCAGATTAGCATGGCTGAGTATATTGCTTAAATCCTGAGGTACTCCAAAAGAAGAATGCCAAGATGAAATTTTTTGTAGTGGCCATACATGTCTCCATTTGTACGTGCCCCCACCCAAATGATGTCATGTCAAATCTGACTTAATCAGATATTGGATAAATTGCCTTACTCTTATCTGGATGGTGAAAGTAAGTATTACATTTCGAGATTTTTTTTTTTTTTGTACATTACCTCAAATATTTCTTCAGTGGGATATTCTGGATAAGTCGTTAAATATTTAAGTTTAGCATTTGATTATTTCTTTTGGATAAATGACTTTGTTTTGTATATTTGTTAATCTTTCAACGATTTTGAAGATATCTCAGATCTCAAAACAAACCCCAAATTATTTTCTATATGCACATTCAGTATAAACAAAGCAGTAATTCACTGTAAATAAATGATAAAAAGAAATAATTATCTTGAATTTTAAATAACAACAACTCAATATTCTTCATTTGTTAATAATGACCATCATATTACATTTAAGTAAGAATTGCTAGTCTTATTCATCATAAGTCTTTTATTTTTGTCAGTCATCACTTATCTCAAGTCCAGATAAAGCTATGGCCACTGAAATTTCTCTGGGTATTTACACTCCACCACAAGCTGAATGTGACACAAGGACATTTTTTTAGCATAATACAACTAGTTAGAATTCAGAGTTTAGCTTCCTTAAGACCAGTTTTCCCTATTATTTACAAACCACTGGAAAGAGAATAATTGGATTCATACTTTTCCCAAGCAGTTAGCACTATGTGAAAAATGAAAAACCTTGTCCAGGATTTGAACTTGGGTCATCAATTCCATTTCCTATTATAATAGCCATTATGCCACAAATTGGTATTAATGGTCATTAGTTTTGGAAAATTTTATAGGACTTTAATTTTATCAAGGGATTTTATTTACTTGTCCAAAGTAAGTATAATACTAAACTGGACCCTGACTCTGAATCCATTGGGTGTACTAAACTTAATCTTTATCCTTTTGTTTAACCATATAAAGTAAGCATCTAGATGAAAAATTCCCAGCCAGATGCCAAAATCATGATGTCTTGATGTGTGAGTTTTATTTTTCAATTTTATGTCAATACGATTATTTAAGGTTACATTTTTTTAAATTCTGTCACTATAAAACTAGATATTTGTTACATCCGTAAAATTAAAAGGAAAATTTAGGAAATAAATATATTTTTTGTTTACTCTTATACTTTTAATATAGTGACAAAGCAATTACTTAAAATACAAGAGTCATTCAACAAATAAGGTGAATTTTGCCTAAGGAGTTCACAATAAGAAGCATTGTTTACCATTGCACCTTTTTCAAGAAAATCAATAGTGATGGGTCCTTTCATGTCACAGATGACTATCAGCTTGACCTTCTTTACTGACCACTATGCCCAGAACTTTTTCTTTACTGGAGAGTCAGTGTGTTTCTACTCCATGGACTGTCTTTTTGTTTCAGGCTCATAGTAGCAAACCCACGTTTAGTTGATTTGGAAACATTTTTTGGTTAAAACATGTTTCTCTGAACATATCACACATTCTTCTGAAAATTTTACATGGTTTACATATCTAAGCCAGCAAAAATTTCATCAGAGACCTCTGTTGAACTCTGAGGCACTCTGTTTGATTTTCCACCATTTTGAATAGCCTCAAAATAAATATTTTTGTGTGATTCAAATATTTTTTGCCATAAACCAATTCCAAACAATGCAGACTTTACATTTATAGAAAAAAATTCTGAAAAAAATGTATTTTGATCTTTTCAAAAAATCCCGTTATTTATTGAATGACCCTCATGCTATAAGAATTCCTTGCAAATTATTTGACGATAGAAATACACTGTAAATTATTCTGTCATTGGAATATTGTGAAAAAAAGAAGTAGATTACAAATGATTTTACTTTAGAAATGCATTGCAAATGATCTTATTATAGAAATGCATAACAAATAAATTTATTATAAAAATGCATTACACACAATTTTATGATAGGAATTCCGTGCAAAGGATTTTATGATTGGAATTTGTCTCAAATTATTTTATTATAGGGATGCGTTAGAAATAATTTTACTGTAGAAATGCATGACAATTGATTTTACTATATAAATGCATTACAAATGATTTTTACTATAGAAATGCACGGCAAATAATATCTACTAGATATGGGTATTTTATTTATAATGTAAATGTATTTCGAATGTAGAAATGCATGGCAAAATCATCAATCAGGAATAAATGGAATAATTAATTTAAACTTTATAGTATTTAGTATATATTCTGAGAGGTATACACATTGGAACTATACTGGTCCTACATTGGTGTATATTGTGAAGATGTCATATACCATGTGACTATGAAATCATCTTTCTTTTTATAGTCACCATATTTTTACTGCTAGTTATTCATTACATGTAAATTATATTTTTACTACTATTATGATAAAATAAAGAGGATAATCAGGAGTTAGCGTATTGAAAACTGTTTCCTCGAAAAATAAACTCACCAAAATTTTGGTGTGTATTCAGAATAGCCCAACAAAGAAAATTTCTTTTATTTTTGCAGTAATATTAAAAAAAATTAGACTGAAATAAAATACTTTCATCCAACATACAAATAAGAGTTTTTGTCATTTGCTTCATTTTCTTATGGAATAGTTATATCTAAGCCCCAAAATGTATATATTGGCAATCAATCTTTTTAATGATTTGGGTGAGAGAAAGACTAAAGAAATATTTGTGGGTGGATGAATTGTAGCAACTATGAAAACATGCTTTTTCAATGTAACTGTTCAGTAAAAAAAATGAAGCAAATGACTGAAATTTACTCTTACATGGATAGTGAATATAAGTATTGCCACAGACATTTCCTCAATGGAATATTCTGGACAGGTGCCAAAATTATATAAAAATGTAATATTTACATTCATCATCCAAATAAGTGTAAGATTCACACGTTTGGTTCTTTTTTTTTTATATAGAACTTTTAAAAAACTGACACTCATCAAGCACCATTGACTCTTTATCTACTCTATCATAACTTATATATATATATATTGTCATCCACAGACTGATCTGTTTCGTTCTATCAGAACTCTTCAGTGTGGCTAGACAGGCTAGATTCCCGAAACTGAGATCGAACCCTGGTTGACTCAAACGCCAATCCAAGATTCTACCAATCAGCCACTATATATATATCATCATCATCATCATCATATCGTGCTGGCAGCACGGATATCCCTGACCCTCTCTCGCCACTCCTCCCTATCGTTCATCGCCCTAGGTAGGTCTTCAGGACAACAACCTGTATCCTCACATAGCTGCTGAATGTACGTTCGAGCTGGTCGTCCTGCTTTTGCGCGGCCATGTGTGGGGATCCATAAGAGTACATCTCTTATGAGTTCATCTCTGCTTCTCCAGCAGTGTCCTGCATGTCTGGTTCGTTTAACTTGAATAGTTTTCGTGATAGGGGGCAGGTGGCCGTACAGTTGGTGTCTTGTGGGGTGTTGCTGCCAGGACTTGTTCAGGATTGCACGCAGCATTCTTGTGCAATTGCCATCTAGTTTCTTCTCCAGCCGTTTTGTTAGCGTCCATATAGTGCATCCATATAGCAGTATCGATGTGACCGCTGCCTGGAAGAAACTGCGTTTCATTTTATCGGTTAGGTCTGATTTCCATATAATCGATAGCCTATTGATAGCTGTCCATGCTTTTGTTAACTTCGTTTCGATGTCCTTTTCGGTTGATTCGACGCTGCTTCCTAGGTACGTGAATTTGTCTACTAGTTTAAGTGGGGTTCCTTCTAGAGTGGAGATGTCCCCATATATATATAATCAAATTAAATTATGTGGCATATCCAAATATATATGTCTTTTTAAATACATTGCCAAATATACATCTTTTTAAATACATTTACATTTTGGAAATTTTTTAATTTTAAAAATTCTTTTTTCTTTTAAATTTTGTCATTTTTAAAAGCAAATGTTTCTTTAATAAATTAATATGACTCAAAAACAATATTGTTGATTTATTATTATATTGTTAGTCTGTGGTTAAAAATCATTTATGGAAGTAAATTTATTCATGGGTAATACTATATATATATATATATATATATCATTGTGGCTTGGCTTCATGAACAAAGATTAAGAAGGGGTGGTCCATAATGACTGTAGGTATGTTTGTGGCTGACAAGGCCAATGTGAAACAGACAGTCATGACCACTGGTTAGTACCTTTTGTTCTTGAGGGTAGCCCTGTGGGTGTTTTTAAAGGAGGAGGCAACATGGTTGATGGGGAAACACCAGGTGTCACAGTTCTCAGTTAGGGTAGGTCATCAAGGAATTTTTTGAAAAAATGTATGTACCTCTGTTGTTGATAGCCTGTAAAAATATCAACATACAATGTGATCATGGGCAGGTAATGATCTCTCACCCTGGAAACATGCCCTGCCCAGCATAGTTGGGACTTCAGTTGTATGGTCTCAATACTGGTGACCTTTGCCTGTTCAAGGACTTCATTAATGGTGATGAAATTCCTCCACACACACATATATATATATATATATATATATAAGTTTTAAAGAAATACAGCGAATTCAAAAAAAGAAAGGGAAAAAGAAAAGCTTGGTTTTATTTACCAAAACATTAATAAATACCTACTTTACCTGGAAAACAAATTAAATCTTGAATTATTGCTAACTGGTGTGCATAGAGATCACATGAATTTTAAAGTCTCAAAAAATTTGGTTCTCATGCAATCAAGCATATGTGTCTGTATATAGAGACGGAAACATTTTCTTGAGAAAAAAAATTACTTTCATATTTCTTGTCATGTTATTCAGTATTCAAATAATTTTAAGCAAATTAGCTGAACCCATGCAAATTCCACAGTTCAATTACTAATAAATTATCCAATATTTACTTTTATATATAAACACTTTGTACAAAGAGCAAAGCTATTAAAATTAGTAATCCAGTTTATATACCTTGTTAGTAATATCACATCTACTGAAAATGATATCAACATACTCATAGATAAGGCACATACTACTACTGATTGGTTAATAACCATATGAAGATCTGATCTCTCTGATAAAATAAAACAGCAATTCTTTCACGCTGTAGTTGTGTCAGTACTTATATATGGCTGCACTATTTGGACTCTTACAAAATGCTTGGAGAAAAAAAAAACTAGATGGAAACTACACAAGGATGCTGTATTCTGTTTTAAACAAGTCCTGGAAGCAGTACACCTTACAAAACAGCAGTTGTATGGCTACTTATCTCCCATCTCACAAACCATCTTGCACATTGCTGAAGAAGCTAGGACACACTCATAGATAATGTTCCTCTATAGATTCCTACACATGGACACACCAATGTAGTTTAATGATTTTAAGCAGGTAAACACATCCTCATCTCAAACAGAACTGACATAGATGGGATTCTAATAGTGTGTAACTACACCAAGTCAGAGTGGACCTGGGAGTAATTAAGACAAAAGTCTAAAAACAGAGCCTCACCACAGGCTATAGTTAAATTGTTAAGGGTGTACTTATTTATGGTAAGTGTTGTGGCCTGTTTGGAGCCAGAAAGAAGACTCTTTTCTTTGCAAACACAACTCTTCCCAGAAGAACCTTTTTCTTCAGGGTTCTTCATTATAATTAAGATTGCTCTCTTGTTCTAATTGAGTTGTTTGTATCTTTGTTTGCATTCAAAATATGTATTGCTTCATTAACTTGATGTAAGCAGAAAAACAAATTAGTGCAATTGTAAAAAAAAAAAAAAAAAGGTTGTTGGTGACCTTAGTCAAGGGTGACCCAAAGTCTCCCTTTTCAATAGCTACTACACCAAGGTGTAGGGGAGGGCACCATTCCCTGGATTGCTCCACTTTACCCTTAATCCTCACCTTATAGTGCTGAGTGCCAAGCAAGGCAGCATCAAGTAACATTTTTTGAGTCTTTGGTATGACACGACCTTGGATTGAACCCCAGTCTCCCGGACAATTGTCAAACTCTCTACTCATTAGGCCAATTTAATCAAACATTTACTAATGAATCAATTTTCATCATTAAATAACCCATAAAGAGTTGATATGCCGTTAAACAAATAAACTCAATCCAACCAATTATAAATAGTTATGATCATAATCAAACATTTAGAAATCAATCAAATTTCAGTATTAAATAACCCATAACAAGTTGATATGCCATTAAACAAATAAACCCAAACTTAATTGTAATCTCTAGAAATGTCTCATTTCCAAAATTTAGAACACGTGAAGCAGTGAGGATTTCCTAATCTTCATTTGTCTTATCCGAAATTGTACTGCTATAACTTGCAGGCAATGACATCATAAAAACGTTCAGTATATAAAGAACCTTCTATTTGTATGGTAATTGTTTCTCACTTGCTTTTTTCTGCATGTTGCATCATTTTACTTCTATGAAAAGTATAAACACTGGGATTGGCATTAATATATCTTCTGTTCATCTGACTGTACATCATAAACCCATTCCTCCATGACACTTACCTGGGATCCATTTTTTCAGGATTTTCAAACTCGTCAATTCTTATCTATCATTCTACCGACAATTTTCTACCATTTTCTTCTCAAGTTTATCAAAGAGTTTCTTCTTTCACAGCAATCAGATTTACTGTTTGTCTATTTTCTAAAATTTCCAATGAAAAGATTCAAATTGGTCATTACCTTTCTTGCCCACAACATTATGGAGAGGTTTTTTAAACTGGGATTATTTGTGGATTTATTTCAATATATATATATATATATATATATATATATATATATATATATATATTCAAATAAATTGGATATAACTCTCTTTCTCATATAGATATGTGTGTGAGAGAGAGGAAGAGAGAGAGAAAGGGAGGGAGAGAGAGATAAATTCAATTCAGACTGTGTCGTATTAAAAAAAGAAAAGATAAGAATTTTACCATGATCTGGATATGATTCTACAAGTAGATCTATTTTACATATTGAGTATGGTAGGAAAAACAAAACTGTATTTTTTAAAAATTAATTTTACATTTCATATATATATATGTGTGTGTGTGTGTATATATATTTACCCAATCTCTTTGCATAAACAAGATATGACACAAGATCAATTTTAAACAGAATTCAAAGTTTTCCTTCTCTTAGACCGGTTGCCCTACCAAGGTTAAAGAGCCAAGTCTGCCCTATTATTTACCCATAGGTGGAGGGAGAATAATTGGATTCATACCTTTCCCAAGAGTATTAATCCTATGTGAAATGCAAACAGCCTCGTCAAGGATTTGAACTTGATTTGCTGTGTCCATTTCCTACGGCGGTAACCATTACACCACAAGCACCTTCTTAATATTAATGTGTGTGTGAGAGAGTGAGTGAGACCATAAGCCAGCCAAGATGGCATATCATAGGGAAAATTTTTATTAGAACAATTCTTTTAATAGATTCTTAGAGAATAAAGTAATTTCCAGATCAACTTGCAAGTGAATGATCATATCATTGGCGGTCAGCGTTGGCAATGAATGTCATGCCATTTTTTAAAAATCATCCAAAATGTCAGAATAATGGAGATGACAATAATGTACTTATTAGAATCATTCCCTTTTTTCTAATCAGAAGTATTGACTAGATCACGGACTGATGCTACCAAGGGAACCCGCCGTCTTCACGGGTCGTCTAGCTGAAATCGTGTGTATATTTCTGTGATCTGGCTTTCCCTTTCTTTCTCTGATTTCTCTTAAGAATCGCATCAGCTCTTGACTTACTATGTTTACTAGCTCGGAGCCTGAGGTATCAGCACAATAAATAAGTAATTTTACAGTTGGACTGGGGTGAGAGAAGAAGAAGAAGAAGAAGAAGAAGAAGAAGAAGAAGAAGAAGAAGAAGAAGCAACTCCTGATTGAATGAGTTGAATCATCCAGGCTTTAAAAGCATTGAAAATATTCTCTTGCGTTTTTAATCTTCTTAAGCAGTCGTGAGCAACAAGCGACAACCCCACCACCTCAACTGCCACCAGTACCCCCCCTCCCCATGATAATCACCCACACTTCATCAGCCCCAACTCGCCAAGCTGAGTCCAATTTTATTGTCCAACGTATATCCGTTCTCCGCCACTATATTAGTGTTCAGTAGGCAGCAGTCGCTAGCAACAACGGTTTACAAGTTTTAGTGAACCAAGTTAAGAGGAGTGGAGTGGGCGAGGCTTTTTCTTTTTTGCGTAAGCGATGTGTCAGGGGTGGCTGGCAAGTTGAGGTTAGGAGGAGGGGCGTTCTGGAGTCGAGGGTGAATCGGGTATGACGCGCGCCTATCTGCTGGTGGTACACGTGCAGCGAATCACGTGTCTTTTGAACTCTGCTTCGGTGCGAGATTTGGATGTAAGGGAGATAACTTCTATTGATTGATAAGCGTCTGCTTTCTCTATATTTTTATTTAAATTCTTTTTACAAAACAATTCTTTCTTTTTACCCACTGCACTATTCTGTTGTTTTTTGGGGGGGTTTTTTAATGACAACAGCAAAAATAATTAAAAACTTTTGAATTTCTCCACACACTTTTAATAGGGTAGATGGAATTGACTTTATCCCACTCCAATTTTTTTTTAAATTTGCAACCTTGTATAAAATTTAGTTTTATCATTTTAATCTGAAAAACCAAGTGTCTTGCGTATGACATTATACTGCATAAGCTCTGGGGGAAGTACTCTTTTATTGCTACAACTTCCATCTTTCCTGTAATGCTTGAAGACAGTATCCTTGTGGCTGAGCTATCTATAAGCAAGCAGCACTCTTCTTTGGCCCTTACTAGGCTAGAGGGGTGGTCAGAGAAGTTTGATCCAATCAATCAACTGGTCATGTCAAACCCTCTCACCTATATGATTATCCGGACTGTATTCTTCAAATTACTCTTGTGGCAAACAAGTACCAAACCCTTGTTTATCTTAAAGGTGCTAGAAGTTGGTAGCTGAGGGTCAATTGTGCTGAAATAGCAAATAGTTGAAAGCATCTAATAAATAGAATTATTAGTACTAAATTGTAATACTTGAAACTATTAAACTGTATGCAAACAAATGAGCTCTAACTTGTTTAACAATAAAATCACCAACAAACTATTCATTTACAAATCACACACACACACACACACACATATGTATATATAAAGCCTGTCTAAAGTTGTTATGCAAATTAACCAATATTTGTTAAATTTTAGCTTGTTCATTTCCACCCTTAGTCAAATATTTAACTAAATTTTCTGCCATTTTTAATGGTTACTTTTTGAAAGATTTGAAATTAATGACCATGGAGTGAGTGAAGTTGATATGTAGATTAAACTAATATTAGCTTAGGGCCACAGAAGTTTAATAAAAACCATTTTTTCTTTTTGTTCATATGTTATAATAAAAGTAAAGAGAAAGATCTCGGCTGAAAAAGAAAAAATAACAAAGTTATTGTTTAAGAGAATGTGTACTTTGGAGATATCAAAGGATCTTTGCAGAGATCATCAAATGAGAAAAAATGCTGTTGAAAATATAACTAAGTTGTGAACTCAAAACAAAGAAAAATTTGTCAAGAACATGCCTCCCCAAAATGAACATAAACTGTGGGTTATAGCAAAACAAGCAATTTTGACCAACACTAGGATCTTTGAATATGCTGGAATTGAGAGTCAAGAAGGACAAAAAAATTGAGAATACTTTGTGAATTGGGGGTCTGTAAAAAAATCTCCCTGGCAACCTCTTTTTACTAAAGCAAATATTTTAAAGCATCAAAATTGGGCCAAGAAATACATGAAAATTGACTTTTCTAAAGTAATTTTCATGGACAAATCTTGAGGGACATTTAATAGATCTGATGCATGGGTAAAAGGATGAATTTTATCCAATTCAGATATGCCAGTGGCTAAAAGAAGGCAACAAGGGAGTGGTAGTATGATGATATGGGTTGAAATTCTTGACCAAACCATTATTGGACCATTCAAAGTTGAAGGAGTTGAAATGAATAGTACTAACTATTGTGATCTTATGGACAAGATTTTCTTTGCATGCTACTAGTCTCAATCTCATAGTTTCAAAGTGAAATATATATCTATGTATGACAATGTTCCTTCTTATGTATCTAAGCTTACCTTTGGGAATTCTCCCTCCAGCTATGGGTAAATAGTAGGGCAGACTTGGCTCTTTAACCATGGTATGGAAACTGTTCTTGGAGAAGGGAAACTCTGAATTTAAACCAATATAACTCTCTTCTCATAAGGCATGAAAGATTTACAAGAGAAACAATAATGGAATGGCCACCATCAAGTCCTGATCTAAATCCAATTGAAAATTTATGGTTAATTGTAAAGATGAAATTATATGATGGTAGCAAACAATACAACAATAAAGCAGACCTATGGGAAGCAATTAAAACTGCCATGTCAAAAACTGAACCTGTTGAAGTAAAAAAATTTTTTAAATCCATGAATAACATATTACTGGTCGTTATTGAGAAGAAGGCTCACAAAATTATGATGTAAAGAATTCAAAGATTTATCATGTGTTTGTTATTTGTTCTATTATAAGGATTGTTGAATTTTTAATGATTTTATTACCTTTTTTATTGAAGTAAAATCTGATTATTTGGTTTTGCCTTATAACTTCAGATGGCTGGGTTTTTTGAATACTTCAAATAACTTCAATAGAATAGATTGATATAACTGAAAATTTTACTCAGCCTTTGTTTTGACATCTAAATTGATTGTTTTAAATTGAACAATTATTTTCTAACCAAATTTGAATTATTGAAGTTTATTTGATTTGTTTAATAACTTCAGACAGGGTGTATATTTAAGTACAAACAGAATTTAGCATTAAATTACTCACAAGGGTTGATATGTCATTAAGGCAAATAACAGAATTATATTTACTTATTTTATAATATTCTTTAACAAACATATTTTCATCTGATGACACTACCATATCTTTGAGAAGGTAATTTTTTGCTTGTGATCTTTAATAGTTATTGCTGGTCAGTAAAGTTTTATATTGAGGGTGATCACAGTGCAATGGTTATCCAAATAAGAAATGGACATGGGGAACTGAGTTCAAATCCTGAACAAGGCTGTTTGTATTTCACATAGAGCTTATACCTTTGGGAAAGGTATGAATCAAACTATTCTCCCTCCACCTATGGGTAAATAGTAGGGCAGACCTGGCCCTTTAACCATGGTATGGAAACTGTTGTCGGAGAAAGGAAACTCTGAATTTAAACCAATGTAGCTTTCTTCTCATAAGGCAGACTACTTTGCGAGTTCCTCCTACTTGCATATACAAGGGTCATTCAATATGTTTGTTAGTATGAATGGTAAAGTCTCAAAGAATAGTGACTTCATGACCTTCCATACTTGAATCAGGGGTATGTTCATACCATTTTTCAGGATGAATATACTGCCCAATTTTAACATCTTGATCTGTGTATTTATTCAAGATTGGATGACCAGATACTAAACAATCAATTGGCTCAAATTATTATTGTATCTTTGATTTTCTTTTCTTTAAGTAACTACCTATGTCTTGCCCAGAGACCTATAACTAGCAACTATGTAATGCAAGTAAAAACAGCTTCTACTGGGTATGATAGAAATAGTTCCCATATTTTAAACTGTCATCTGTGTAGTGCTGCAGAAGTCACTGCTCAATACAGACCCTGTGACTTTACTAAAACAAGCCTGAATATATATATATATATATATATATATACTAATATATCTATTCTTGGGCCAGCAACCAAACACTGTCCAGAGAATGGACTTAACCTCATGCGTGTAATGGAATGCCCTAATGATCACAAAATCTCTCCTTCCTCAATTCTGCATCTCCCTTCAACTTGTAATTCTACTGGTTACGCAACTGAGTGCTGACACATAGCTACCAAGCTCTACATTTCAACACAAGTGAAGTCTCTGACATGAGAGAACTTCGATGCACTATACAGGAAACAAGAACTTAGGCAAGAGGTACTGGTAACTCAATCAAGCTAAAGTCTTTCCATTATTTTCAGATTAAATAAGTATACCCCAAACATTTGCTGTTGAAATATTTTTTCAAGACTGATGAATCTATAATTGATCCGTAGATAGCTTTTCATGCTCATTTTATTTTAGGTCAGAATGATGCTGTTCTGGATAGAAATTTCAACCCTTATCAGAATCAATTTTCTGTCAAAAGCAACATCTTTCCTATGTAACATGAAATGAGCTTAAAAAGTTCTCTGTACCAATTACAGATTCATCAGTCTTAAAAAATATTTCAACCACAAATATACAATGTGCACCAGTTCAAGCCAATATCATAACTGCCCTTGTACCACACAGGTGACAGTTTAAAATGTGGACAGTATTTCTGCCATACCTTGCCAAGTAATTGTATGTATTTGTGTATAATAGATACTGTTATACATAAATACATACAATTACTTGGGTCTCATTTTGTCTTATTTTTTCACTCCTTATAAATTTTTCACACAAGTAGTAACTGGTATTTTTCACTGAAGTGACAGCAAGTCTCTTTAGCTCTCCAGGACTCTTCTCAGTATTTTAGTTGACCTCAGCAGTACTGTGATCTGGATCATCTCAATTCTTCCTCTGATTGTCTCTTTTTAGGCTCTTAGGGATTGTTCCAAGTGCTCCAAATATGATTGCTATTACTGGCAACATTTTTGCTCCTCTTGGTATAAAATCAGATTATACCTATGATCTGATTTTGCACTTTCTTTTCTTTCAGCTATGAGAACTATGTTTGGTCTTCCACCTGGAATTGGTTGATCAGTTTTTATCTCAAAATTCCAAAGGATTTTGTCTATCTTATTTTCCAGGACACGTTTTGGTTTGTGCATATAACATTTTTTTGTATGGTCAAATTTTAGTGACTTATTATTACTATTTTTTTTTTAATTAGTATTTTTCATCTTCTTAATCGCAATGACTCCTTAACCAAAATTCATTCTGATCACCATCTCCATGATATCAAGTAACAAGAACAAAAGATTAGCACAACAATGAAATTTTTTTAAATTCTGGAGTAATGTTAAAAAAAAATAGTTATCTTGAAATGTAATACTTATATTCAGCCTCCAGTTGAAAGTAAATTTCAGCCATTTGCTTCATTTTTTTTTAAGAAACTCTTGGTCAGAGTAGTTCAAGAAGTAATGACAATGAAAGAGTTACTCAACTTTTCCAAGAGCTCCAGAAATGGAGCCTCACTGCCTGATGCAGTTAGTGTCATTTCCTGGACACACATATATATAAGGGTTCTTGTCGATCGGCTAATGTTAGTGGGTATGTGTATAATATGAGAAATAGTAGTTAATTAACTCAAAAGGAAGTTCTAGCAGGTGTTCTTGAAAATGACAAAAATTACTTTCGTTATTAATCAATTATTATAAATTTTACTCGTCAATGGTTGATTAGCTATTAGGCTGCATAGACAGAAATCCAGGTGCGTAGAAAGCAGTGTGACCTGAGGGGAAAAATGATTTAATTAAGTATACAAAAATAGTTTTATTAAACATACATGCAATTTCTTTAGATCCCATTTCCTTGTTTTTACCTTGAGGTTCAGAAAGTATTTAGACTAAAGCAAAAAAATGAATGAAACATTAATTTTCTTCAAAATACAAGGTGTGTTGAAAAAGTATTGAAATCATGACTGCATTTACCAAGGCAAAAATAAACAATGAATGAAACATTAATTTTCTTCCAAATAGTCCCCTTTACATTCAACACATACTTATTCCTGTGAGGTTTTCATTGTTCAAAGCACTTCTGAAACTTAATTAAACATTCCCCAAATTTTCTATTTTTGTTTCTCAACATCCATTCTCTCTGTCTCTCTTGCCCCAGTTAGCTGGGACTGTAGAATTCACTGACTACATATCTGCATAGGGGTAAGACTCTCCCAATGAGTGTCCAGAATATGATACTAAACAATCTGATGGTGAGGGTCTGGTAATGCTGGAGCCTTGGGGAATGCAGAGTACCCCTTTATTGCCATCGCTCCCTGGTCCTCTCTGGCCAGGAGTGGTAGCACTTGATAGGGTCCTATCTATGGGTCAAATATAACTAAACTGTGTTCTTATGCTAAACTGAATTGTTTGAAATAGAACTGTTTATATATATATATATATATATAAATGGATTTGGCATTAAATAACCTACAATGTTGATATGCCATAAAAGCAGACCAAACCAAACCTGTCTCTCTCTTTTGCTTATTCTTTCGAAGATAGGTCATTTTTTGCTTTTTATTTATACAATACGATCTCTTTTTCCATGTCTAACCTCTCTTTTATTGTATATTTTATTTATTGTTAAACTAATTATATACACGAGATTTGTTCAAAAAGTATTGAGACTAAATCTGTGTTTACCAAAAGAGAAAATAATATCTGTTAGGGTCTCATTACTCCTAGGTCCACTCTAAACTGGAGTGGTAATACCTGTTAGGGTCCCATCAATTCAGTTGAAATGATTGATTTCTTCTTTATGAATGTGAGCTTATGGAGCCCAGCAATTTCATCAAATCACTCCAAATTCTTGTCATGTTCTTGCTTTTTCCTGCAACAACAATGTTGTCCACATAAGCATATGTTCCACTGAGTTTATGTTGTCTGATGATGCTGTCCATTGTTCTTTGAAGGCAGGCTATCCGGTTCATGACTCCAAACAGAACTGTGCAAAACTGATAAATTTTACCATTGGCCTCAAACTTTGTGTATCGTTTCTCTTCACTTCAGATGGGTATCTGGTGGTAGGCACTCTTCAAGTCCAAGGAACTGTAGTATCTAAAACAAGAAATCTTATAGACCAGAACATCTTTTTTCAGGAGTGGGTAGGTATCAAGGCAGGTGAATCTGTTAATCATCTGTTTGTAATCCACCACTGATCTTTTTCATTGGCATTTGTTGATTACTATTAGAACCTGAGCCCTCCAGGGAGATGAACTTTTCTTGATTATTCCCTCCTGCAGCATCATCACAATAAAAATGGCATTTTAATTGAAGCAGATCAAACGTTGCAAGAAGAATTGGAAATATGAAAGCTCTTCCTAGTGCACCCAAAAGTAAAAAATACGTCATACTCATAAAGTCTTGGCCCAGGATCATGTCATCACAAAGGTCTGATAATACTGAAAGACTTCTGTTGGGATAGGATTTCCCAAGAAGGTTGATTTTTACTGTGCAGAGTCTTTTTATTGGGGAATTTAGTGAAGACAAAGCCATGGATGCATTTCCAATAGCAGAGTCCATCTTCAATTTTAGTCTCTTGATGTAATTGTCAGAAATAAGTAACCCTAGGCTTCCTATATCAGCTAGTACCATAGCTTCCTCATCATCAACTAATGTAAATACTCTAGTTCGTTTCAACAGTTCTGAAGAAGTTAAAACAATAGTAACTAAAGTAGTTCTAGGCATCGTAGTAACAGATGTAGCTGATTGTGTTGACTGGCACACCATAGAGAAATGACCCTTCCACCCACATTTATAATCTTTTGCTGGGCACCTTTTATGGTCGCGGCAAGAGTCAGCACAAAAAAAAACACTTACTTTTTGTAGTCTTTGGCGCAGTAATAGCACACATACTCGGTGGAGTTGATTCAACTTCTGTCTGAAATAGTATTTACAGTTAGTGTCTGGTGTAGTGTGTATGACTTGGATTGTTTTTGAACAATATCCATGGTTCTGGCTTGATCCACTGCCGTGCTTAAGTCTAACATTTTGTTCTCAAGCAGCCGTTACCTTATAGTCTGTGAGTGCAGGCCCTTGATGAAGGCATCTCTAATGTAATCATCTTGGTTCTGTGCTGCACTCATGGGTTTAAAATTTCACTCTTTTCCCAGTCGCTGTAATTGCTGTATACAGTCGACTATCAACTCGTCTTCCCTTTGGTGTCGACTGCTAATGTGTGTCTCACAAAAACCTCATTTATTGGTTTTATGTAAAAACTCTTCAGAGTTGTCTCATACTCATTGTATTTCATAATATATTCATACACCGAAGGAGAAACAAAGGGGACCAGTGCATCGAGTTTGTCTGTACCACTTGCCAGGGTAGAACGACAAATCAATGCTGAAAAGGAGTGGTACCAATGCTTGAAGTCCCTGTCTGCTAAGGGGGAGTTCGGTGATATGTCCAGGGATTTTGGCTTGAGGAATTTGTCCATCTTTATGTTTGGATTGGTCCTCGTAAATTTATTCACCATTAAATTGAAGTATAAAAGAGAAAACGGGAGATGTGTTAATAAAACTTTAATGACAAATAAAGGCTTGCATGACTTCCACACAGAAGAGTAGTAACAAGGGAAATTAACAAAAAGGGATTAAAGGGAGATAAGTTCAAAGTTCATAGATCAGGGGTGGAGAAGAGTTTAAAATATGACATATATAATTATTAGTATTAGATAGGAATACTTAAAACCATGCAGTTGTGCACAAATTATTTGTAGGAGATAGGAATACTTAATATCAGTTGTTTGCAAAAAAATGTTCTTAAGAAAAATATAAATGTATAAGAATGCAATTCACCAACTTCCAGACCTAAAATAACCCTAAATGTATTGACATGCCATTAAATTCAATCAATTATTTTTTTATCCTGTTTCATGTTATTCATGTTGGAACATTTTTTTTTTTTCTGTTAGCCTCCAAAGATTTAGAAGTAATTTTGTTTTTTATTCAGTGAAGAGTAGAGCTAGAGGAACCTTAAAAGATCTTAACCTAGGGTCCCAGGCTGTTGATAATCTCTCATTTTGACTATTATTTTTTTTATTTCTGATTAGTGGAATTTATTGATGCCCATAGACTTATTGCTTTAAGTAGTTGCGATTAAAATCAAAATGAAAGAAATACTAGGCAAAAATTGATAATTGTTGATGTTTCATTAAATAAAAAGATAAATTATAACATAATTAGTTCTAAAACAATAGTAAAAATGCTGTAAACAATTCAAAATAAAGACTATTTATATATGGTTAAATTTGATATTCCATCAGTTGTAAAGTTTTAGTAGTCAAGCAACTGTTATACTAAAATTTTGAAATGAGTAATTTTCATTATTCTATGAGTTATTCAGACTAGTATCCTTGTCCTTGTTGTTTGTATCATTACATTTTGGTCAATGTGTTCTTCAACCTTCCTCATTATTAAAATTTTTTTAAATGGATTAAACTAAATCAATTTTTTCTCAGTTTATTTTTTTAATTAAATAAATAATCTTTGTAATAATTTCTAATAAAAATATCATATTTTAGAAATGATTTATATCAATTTAGCCTATCTTTTTGACCAGTAGATATTAAGTTACATAGATGCACAAATAAAGGGTTAAAATCATTTAAGTTGGACATTCTCATCAGTCAACTTGTTGCAAATGTGAATATTGATTTCTTGTCATTGAAATTTATTTCATAACACTAATATCAAATTTCAGATTTGCCAGATAAAACTCAGTTTATTCAATATAGAAAGACATTGACTGTAAGGTAATGGTTAACAAACTAGTCTTAATGACCATTACTATTAATTGAAACCATTTATAGCTACATGCAAATAGAACTATTAATATTAGATTGAAATACCTGAAACTATTTAACAGTGTGCAAATGAACTATTTGTGTTAGAAACCATTTAACTATGTGCAGGCAAATGAGCTCAGGCTTGTTTTAAAATAATGTTACTGACAAACTATTCACTAACAAATCATAAAATATATATATAAACAGAATTTGGCATTAAATAACCCACAAATGTTGATATGACTAAGAACACAAACAAACTAATCCTAGACCAGTAGCTCAACAAAAGCTAGAAAGCCCTATCTTCCCCATATTTATCTCTAACAAGTAGGAGAATAGATGAGTTCATGCCTTTTCCAAGGGCATTAGTGCAAAATGGAATGCAAACAGCCTTGTCCAGAATTTTAATTTCATTTTTTAGGAGGGTAACCATTATGCCATTTGTACCTCCAAGAAGTATGTAATTTTAAATGAATATCAGATTTTTATGGTTATTTACTAAGATTTACTTAGTTCTGGCACAAGGTTGGATGTCTGGAGCACCCAATGAGATTCATACTCACTAGTCATGGTCTGCAAATCTTACTTGCTAGCCAATATAGTAAGAATTTTTTTATGAAAGGGTGGCCTAGTGGTCCAAAGACCAGGGTTCAATCCCAGGTCGCATCATACCAAAGACTTTAAAAATGGTACTTGATACCTCCTTGCTTAACACTCAGTAATATAAGGTACGTATCAAGGGTAAAGTGGAGCAATTCAGAGAAAGGAGTAGTGTCCTCCCCTACACCTCGATGTAGTAGCTATTGAAAAGGGAGCCTCCTGGTTGCCCTCTTTTTAAAATGGAAAATGGAACTTTAATTTCTGTTCTAAATTTGTCAAATTACTCATTTCTTTTATGCTGATAAACTACTATTGTCATTAGTTTCATTCATCCTGAGTGTTCTCCATTTGAGGCCATGTGTCAGTCAATATATATTCTTAGTAATTATATAAAGGCACCTGCTATAGAGCAATGGTTTCAAGACCATTAATAGTGAGTTGAACACTCATTTAGTCCCTTGTGGCATTATGTTGACATAGGCTATAATAAGGTGCTTTTTCAAAAAGTAATGGTTAACAAGCTACTCTTGCAAATGCTAATACCCTTAGGAAAGTCATGAATCTATCTGTTTTTCTCCTTATTATGGGCAAATATTAGGGTTGCCTGGATTCTTTAGCCTTGGTGAGGCAACCAGTTGCAGAGTAGGAAAAAGTAGGAATCCAAACCAGTTTCAGTCCACTTGAAAATTGACCTTGAGTCCCAATCAACATAGTTGGGGGTGGGATAAATATATGCTCTTGCAAACCATTACTACTTTTGTGTGTTCAGTTCACACTTGATGCTCGATATTTCTAGCCATGTACCATAGAAAACTAAATATATCAAATACATAAAACAACAGCCAGTGTTGGAGAGCTAGGAAAACAGACCATTGTTAGTTTGTTTCTTAAGAGGTGCCCTTCCATATTTGTGCCATACTAAGCTGAGAGTATTGAATGACAACTGTGAAACAACTTTTGGCAAGCTTAACTTGCTGATCATTCCAGAAGTTTAGAGTTCAATCCTTACTCAGCACCCCCTATTTGTAACAAAGGATGAGATAAAACTAAATAATGCTTAATAAATACATAAATGCAAATCCTGGATGCAGCTGTTTGCATTTCACTTCACGCTAATTCTCTTGGGAAAGGCATGAATCTGGCCATGTCAGGTGGGACTGTAGAATACACCAACTGCATCTTTGCAGAGGGGTAAGACTCCTCCAATTAGTGTCCTGGATATGACACTGAGCAATCTGATGGTGAGGTTCCAGGATAACTGGAGCTTTGGGGAATGCAAAGCATCCTTTCAGTGCTATTGCTCCCAGGTCCACTCTAGCCAGAAGTGGTAGCACTTGATAGGGTTCTATTGATGGGTTGAATAGAACTAAACTGTGTACTTATGCTAAACTGAATTGTTCGAAATAGAACTGATTTGACATTTAAACTGTGTACTTATGCTAAACTGAATTGTTTGAAATAAAATTCTTTATATTGATCAAAATGGATTTGGCATTAAATAACTTACAATGATTGATGTCCCATCAAACCAAACCAAAGGCATGAATCCATCTGTTCTCCTCCCCTTCAGCTATGATTAAAGAGTTGGGCAAATTGGGTTCGCTAGCCTTGTTAATGTAACTGGTCTTGGAGAAGGAAAACTCTGAATTCAAACCAACTTTACTTCACTTAGAAATTATCCCTGTGTCATATTCTGCCCATGGCGGAGTGGTTTGGGTAAATACATACCATAAAGCAATGTCTGACAAAAACGTTATTCTTATAATGAGTGCAGAGGATATTAGATTTATTGATATGTGACAGACAAGTTCTGGTTTGATAAATACTTTGAAAACAAATTCCTTTTTTTCATTTTTTTCTATAAATAGCTTTTGATGTAAGTCTCAATAAGAATTAGGAATATTGGATTTGTGAGACGCAACTCAGCTTTACTCCTTCTACACAACAGCTGCTGCTGCTTCCTGCTTAAAATGGCATAAAAGAAAGACACGAGTAGAAAAGAAATGGTAAAAATCAACAAATGTTTTAATTCTCAGACAGAAACAGCACAATTCTAAACTTGTGCCTTTCAACCTTGAAATATTTTTCTGCAACTTCATTCTTTTTTCCTTGTTTACAAAGATATGACATTTTTGGGGAGGACAAGCTTCTTTCCCCCCCCCCCGTGAAATCAGGTTTTGTTTTTTTATTTCTTGGGTTATTTTACATATTTATTGTTGTCTTCTACTTAAATTCTATTCAAACAACCTTTTCATCTCAGACTTTATACAATAACCTCATTTTCCATCAACTGAACAGTTTAATTTTTTTCTGTCTTTTTTTTTTTTTATCCAGCTCAATAGCAAAATATCTTAGTACATTTTTTAATTCAATAATTTTAATATACTTTCTCATTACGTCAATACATTTCCACTCTTTATATTGATCGATGGATTTTAACACCATGTCAACCCATCTAGGGTTATTTTATGCCTAGAGGTTAGGGAATCACATTCAGTGGACATTGATATTTAAATTTTTTTTAGAGTTGTTTCTTAAGAGTTTTTGTTTTTTTGGCATATAGTCCTATTGAATAGAAATAATGATCTTTAAACTATTTGACCCATAGATAGAAATCTAACAGGTGCTACTATTCCAGGTCAGTGTTTAAATGCCACCAATTTTTAGGGGAGGGAACAAGGTAAGAATTTGTATATATTTTGGAGAAGAATATCAGTTGGCTGGATTCAGAATGAGAAATATATTTTCTTTGTACAGAATAAATACAAGAACATATTCATTGATTGATTGATTGATTTTGATAACATGTCAGCCCATGTAGGGTTATGAATGCAATTCCTTAACCTAAAGGTTAGGGAATTACATTCATTATATATCAAAATTTACATTTTATGTGTAGTTGTTTCTTAAGAGAATTTTGCACACAGTTATACAATATGAAGTATTCTTATTAAATACAAATAATTTGCATAGTTGTATGGTTTCAAGTATTCCTATCTAATACTGATAATTACATGGTTTCAATTAACTATTTCTATTCAATAATAGTCATTTTTTTGTGCACTATTATATGGAAAGTGTGGAGTACTCATTAATTGTCATAACTCCCAGGTCCACTCTAATCCAGAGTGGTAGTACCTATTAGAGTCAGATAGAACTATCTGAAAATTATTTCTATTGGGTAAGGATATTTGTTACTATAGAGCTGTGCAAATTATTTGTATCAAGAATAGTTTCTTGAAGCTATAATCGTTTACTAAAAATTATTATGATTCACTTAAAACCATATAATTACTTGCAAATTATAGGTGTTAGATAGGAACTCTTAAAACCATGTAACTATGTGCATACAAATGATTATTATTAAATGGAAATGGTTACTTGAAACCATATCATCATCATGTCATGCTGTTAGCACAGATTTCCCTGACCCTCTCTCACCACTTGTTTCTATCGTCCATCACTCCTGGTAAGTTTTCCATGCTACTTCCTCTATCAGAGTACAGAGGTGTTGTAGATAGATTCTAGCTAATCCCCTAAGCATTGCTCATCTGTATGAAGGGGTCCACAGGAGTACATCGCTTATGACTTGGTCCTAACTTCTCCAGCAGTATCCTGCATGTCTTGTTTGTCTAATTTGGATGGTTTTCAAGATGGGTGGTTGGTGGCTGTACAGATGCTGTTTTGTGGAATGTTGCCTCCAGGATTTGTTCAATACAGCTCATAACCTTCTTGGGCAATTGCTGTCAAGCTTTTTCTCCATATGTCTAGTCAGCATCTATGTGGTGCATCCATATAGTAGTATTGACACAACCACTGCTTAGAAAAACTGCATTTTCTTTTATCGGATAGTTCTGACTTCCATATGACTGATAGCCTATTGATAGCTGTCCATGCTTTTGCTAGTTGCATATTGATGTCATTTTCTGTTGATGAGATGCTGCTTCCAAGGTAGGTGAATTTGTCCATAAGTTTCAGAGACCTACCATTTAGTGTGAAAATGTCTCTCTTTGATTAAAGCACATGAACCCTGTTTTATCTGTGTTCACATGGAGGTTTGTGCCACCTGCTGCCCATTCCAGACTATGCAGCAGGGATTCAGACTGGGTGGGTGTATTTGCCCGAATTGCTGTCATCAGCGTAGTCCACATCCATAATTGTTTATATGGGGAACCGTTTACTTCTTGTCTTTGCCAAAGTAAAGCTATTTTCTTTCATTAAATCTATTGTCATTCGAAGCACATAGTCTAGGCAGATAATAAACAGGTATGGGGCTAATGTGATCCCCTGCAGCACTCCTGCAACAATGTCAAAGAAGTCTGTGTCCTCATCCAGTGAGTATCATTTATGGCTGCAACAGTTTCTTTGGGGAGACTGCAGGCCAGAAGTATTTGCTCCATCTTCTCTCTGTCTATGGAGTCAAATGCCTTGGAGAAAACAACAAATAATAGTGTTGCTTTGAGATTTTTTGCACAAATTCCTACTAAAATTCAACAGATTGTCAAAATTTGTGATGTTGTGGATCAATTTCTCTGAAAGCCATTTTAGTTATTCCAAAGAATTTTCTCAATTTCAGGTTCAATGCAATTAAGTTGCAGAGTATTGTAAATCTTAGCCACTATAAAAGTAAGGGTTTTACTTCGGTAGTTCTTGGCTATTCTGAGGTCACCCTTCTTGAGGAAAGGGAGGATGAAGCCCTTTGTCCATCTGTCTATTATGTTCTGGTTATATATCAAAGCAGTATATTGTCGAATTTTCTTGTTTTCCATACTTCTTGGGGTAAAAACAGAAAAGCTGAAACCATATATGTGTGCATTAATTATTAGTATTAGATAGGAATATTTGAAACTATCTAACTGGGTGTAAATTATTTATTTTAGGTTGGAATATTTGATATAAAATTGTGCACAAACAAATGAAAAATATGCAATTTTTAAAAAATGCAATGGAAATAAAAAATATAGTTATGATTAAAGTCAATCATTTACAAATGAATCAAATTTGGGCATTAAATAACCCATAAAGAATTGATATGTCATAAAACAAATAAACAAAACCAAAACAATACCCCTCCACCATAGACAGGATGCAATAGAGTTAATTTTTGAGTAGAGTACAGCTGGTTTGAATTCAAAGTTTTTCTTCTCCTCAACCAGTTGCTGTACCAAATATAAAAAGACCAGTTGACCCAAGTATTTACCCATAGCTCAGGTTAAGAGAAATAAGAGACAAATTCACGGTTAAAATCAAATTTAAAAAAAGGCAAAATGCAACATTAAAGATATAGTTATAATTACAATGAAGGATTTGAAATGAATCAAATTTTGGTATTAAATAATCCATATGAGTTGATGTGCCATTAACCAAAAAAAATCAATCCAATCCAGTGTCAAGGTTGTCTCTTTTTCTTTAAAGAAAAAAAAAGAATACTTCTCAGTCTGCAAATATTTTTCGATATATACACTAGCGCATCAAGCCAGAACATTCAGACTTTTATATGAAACAAAATATAAAACTTTGTTCTAATTTTTATTTAACTTAAAAATATGGTAACAAATTTGAGATGAAATAATGACTGTTTTTATGCAGACAACAAGGCATGAAAAACTCATCTATTGAAACAGATTCCTTTTCTTGACCTTTTTTTCTCTCTTGGATGACTTTAAATTCCCCTCTCTATATTCATTTATTTTTTCTCTCTTTGATGTCTTTAAACTCCCCACTTCCCGCTAATTTATTCTATTCTCACTTGGACCTCTTTAAACTCCCCTCTCCCTTCTTTTTTTCTCTTTTGGATGTCTTTAAACTCCCCTCTCCCCACTAATTCATTTTTTTCTCTTTTGGATGTCTTTAAACGCCTCTCTCCCCACTGATTTCTTTTTTTCTCTCACTTTGATGTCTTTAAACACCCCTCTCCCCACTAATTTATTTTACTCTCATTCGGATGTCTTTAAATGCCCCTCTCCCCACTGATTTCTTTTTTTTCTCTCTCTTTGATGTCTTTAAACACCCCTCTCCCCACTAATTTATTTTACTCTCATTCGGATGTCTTTAAACTCCCCTCTCCCCACTAATTTATTTTACTCTCATTCGGATGTCTTTAAATGCCCCTCTCCCCACTGATTTCTTTTTTTTCTCTCTCTTTGATGTCTTTAAACACCCCTCTCCCCACTAATTTATTTTACTCTCATTCAGATGTCTTTAAACTCCCCTCTCCCCACTAATTTATTTTACTCTCATTCGGATGTCTTTAAATGCCCCTCTCCCCACTGATTTCTTTTTTTTCTCTCTCTTTGATGTCTTTAAACACCCCTCTCCCCACTCATTTATTTTACTCTCATTCAGATGTCTTTAAACTCCCCTCTCCCCACTAATTTAGTTTTTCTCTCTTGGATGTCTTTAAACCCCCCTCTCCTCACTCATTTAGTTTTTCTCTCTTGGATGTCTTTAAACCCCCCTCTCCTCACTCATTTCTTTTTTTCTCTCTTGGATGTCTTTAAACCCCCCTCTCCCCACTCATTTCTTTTTTTCTCTCTCGGATGTCTTTAAACCCCCCTCTCCCCACTGATTTCTTTTTTTCTCTCTCGGATGTCTTTAAACCCCCCTCTCCCCACTGATTTCTTTTTTTCTCTCTCGGATGTCTTAAAACCCCCCTCTCCTCACTCATTTCTTTTTTTCTCTCTTGGATGTCTTTAAACCCCCCTCTCCTCACTCATTTCTTTTTTTCTCTCTTGGATGTCTTTAAACCCCCCTCTCCTCACTCATTTCTTTTTTTCTCTCTTGGATGTCTTTAAACACCCCTCTCCCCACTCATTTATTTTACTCTCATTCAGATGTCTTTAAACTCCCCTCTCCCCACTAATTTAGTTTTTCTCTCTTTGATGTCTTCAAACTCCCTTTTCCTCACTCATATATTTTTTTCTCTTTTGGGTGTCTTTAAACCCCCCTCTCTCCACTCATTTCTTTTTTTCTCTCTTGGATGTCTTTAAACCCCCCTCTCCTCACTCATTTCTTTTTTTCTCTCTTGGATGTCTTTAAACACCCCTCTCCTCACTCATTTAGTTTTTCTCTCTTGGATGTCTTTAAACCCCCCTCTCCTCACTCAATTCTTTTTTTCTCTCTTGGATGTCTTTAAACCCCCCTCTCCTCACTCATTTCTTTTTTTCTCTCTTGGATGTCTTTAAACTCCCCTCTCCTCACTCATTTCTTTTTTTCTCTCTTGGATGTCTTTAAACACCCCTCTCCCCACTCATTTCTTTTTTTCTCTCTTGGATGTCTTTAAACCCCCCTCTCCTCACTCATTTATGTCTTTAAACCCCCCTCTCCTCACTCATTTCTTTTTTTCTCTCTTGGATGTCTTTAAACCCCCCTCTCCTCCCTCATTTATGTCTTTAAACCCCCCTCTCCCCACTCATTTCCTTTTTTCTCTCTTGGATGTCTTTAAACCCCCCTCTCCTCACTCATTTCTTTTTTTCTCTCTTGGATGTCTTTAAACCCCCCTCTCCTCACTCATTTCTTTTTTTCTCTCTTGGATGTCTTTAAACCCCCCTCCCCTCACTCATTTCATTTTTTCTCTCTTGGATGTCTTTAAACCCCCTCTCCTCACTCATTTCTTTTTTTCTCTCTTGGATGTCTTTAAACCCCCCCTCTCCTCACTCATTTCTTTTTTTCTCTCTGGGATGTCTTTAAACCCCCCTTTCCTCACTCATTTCTTTTTTTCTCTCTGGGATGTCTTTAAACCCCCCTCTCCTCACTCATTTATGTCTTTAAACCCCCCTCTCCTCTCTCATTTAGTTTTTCTCTCTTGGATGTCTTTAAACCCCCCTCTCCTCAATCATTTCTTTTTTTCTCTCTTGGATGTCTTTAAACCCCCCTCCCCTCACTCATTTCTTTTTTTCTCTCTTGGATGTCTTTAAACCCCCCTCTCTTCACTCATTTCTTTTTTTCTCTCTTGGATGTCTTTAAACCCCCCTCTCCTCACTCATTTATGTCTTTAAACCCCCCTCTCCTCTCTCATTTAGTTTTTCTCTCTTGGATGTCTTTAAACCCCCCTCTCCCCACTCATTTCTTTTTTTCTCTCTTGGATGTCTTTAAACCCCCCTCTCCCCACTCATTTCCTTTTTTCTCTCTTGGATGTCTTTAAACCCCCCCTCTCCTCACTCATTTCTTTTTTTCTCTCGGGGATGTCTTCAAACCCCCCTCTTCTCACTCATTTCTTTTTTTCTCTCTTGGATGTCTTTAAACCCCCCTCTCCTCACTCATTTCTTTTTTTCTCTCTTGGATGTCTTTAAACCCCCCTCTCCTCACTCATTTCTTTTTTTCTCTCTTGGATGTCTTTAAACCCCCCTCTCCTCACTCATTTCTTTTTTTCTCTCTTGGATGTCTTTAAACCCCCCCTCTCCTCACTCATTTCTTTTTTTCTCTCTGGGATGTCTTCAAACCCCCCTCTCCTCACTCATTACTTTTTTTCTCTCTTGGATGTCTTTAAACCCCCCTCTCCTCACTCATTTCTTTTTTTCTCTCTTGGATGTCTTTAAACCCCCCTCTCCTCACTCATTTCTTTTTTTCTCTCTTGGATGTCTTTAAACCCCCCTCTCCTCACTCATTTCTTTTTTTCTCTCTGGGATGTCTTCAAACCCCCCTCTCCTCACTCATTTCTTTTTTTCTCTCTTGGATGTCTTTAAACCCCCCTCTCCTCACTCATTTCTTTTTTTCTCTCTTGGATGTCTTTAAACCCCCCTCTCTTCACTCATTTCTTTTTTTCTCTCTTGGATGTCTTTAAACCCCCCTCTCCTCACTCATTTATGTCTTTAAACCCCCCTCTCCTCTCTCATTTAGTTTTTCTCTCTTGGATGTCTTTAAACCCCCCTCTCCCCACTCATTTCTTTTTTTCTCTCTTGGATGTCTTTAAACCCCCCTCTCCCCACTCATTTCCTTTTTTCTCTCTTGGATGTCTTTAAACCCCCCCTCTCCTCACTCATTTCTTTTTTTCTCTCGGGGATGTCTTCAAACCCCCCTCTTCTCACTCATTTCTTTTTTTCTCTCTTGGATGTCTTTAAACCCCCCTCTCCTCACTCATTTCTTTTTTTCTCTCTTGGATGTCTTTAAACCCCCCTCTCCTCACTCATTTCTTTTTTTCTCTCTTGGATGTCTTTAAACCCCCCTCTCCTCACTCATTTCTTTTTTTCTCTCTTGGATGTCTTTAAACCCCCCCTCTCCTCACTCATTTCTTTTTTTCTCTCTGGGATGTCTTCAAACCCCCCTCTCCTCACTCATTACTTTTTTTCTCTCTTGGATGTCTTTAAACCCCCCTCTCCTCACTCATTTCTTTTTTTCTCTCTTGGATGTCTTTAAACCCCCCTCTCCTCACTCATTTCTTTTTTTCTCTCTGGGATGTCTTCAAACCCCCCTCTCCTCACTCATTTCTTTTTTTCTCTCTTGGATGTCTTTAAACCCCCCTCTCCTCACTCATTTCTTTTTTTCTCTCTTGGATGTCTTTAAACCCCCCTCTCCTCACTCATTTCATTTTTTCTCTCTTGGATGTCTTTAAACCCCCCTCTCCTCACTCATTTCTTTTTTTCTCTCTTGGATGTCTTTAAACCCCCCTACCCTCACTCATTTCATTTTTTCTCTCTTGGATGTCTTTAAACCCCCCTCTCCTCACTTATTTCTTTTTTTCTCTCTTGGATGTCTTTAAACCCCCCTCTCCTCACTCATTTCATTTTTTCTCTCTTGGATGTCTTTAAACCCCCCTCTCCTCACTCATTTCTTTTTTTCTCTCTTGGATGTCTTTAAACCCCCCTCTCCTCACTCATTTCTTTTTTTCTCTCTTGGATGTCTTTAAAGACCCCTCTCCTCACTCATTTAGTTTTTCTCTCTTGGATGTCTTTAAACCCCCCTCTCCTGACTCATTTCTTTTTTTCTCTCTTGGATGTCTTTAAACCGCCCTCTCCTCACTCATTTCTTTTTTTCTCTCTTGGATGTCTTTAAACCCCCCTCTCCCCACTCATTTCCTTTTTTCTCTCTTGGATGTCTTTAAACCCCCCTCTCCCCACTCATTTCTTTTTTTCTCTCTTGGATGTCTTTAAACCCCCCTCTCCTCACTCATTTCTTTTTTTCTCTCTTGGATGTCTTTAAACCCCCCTCTCCCCACTCATTTCTTTTTTTCTCTCTTGGATGTCTTTAAACCCCCCTCCCCTCACTCATTTCTTTTTTTCTCTCTTGGATGTCTTTAAACCCCCTCTCCTCACTCATTTCTTTTTTTCTCTCTTGGATGTCTTTAAACCCCCCCTCTCCTCACTCATTTCTTTTTTTCTCTCTCGGATGTCTTTAAACCCCCCTCTCCTCACTCATTTCTTTTTTTCTCTCTTGGATGTCTTTAAACCCCCCTCCCCTCACTCATTTCTTTTTTTCTCTCTTGGATGTCTTTAAACCCCCCGCTCTTCACTCATTTCTTTTTTTCTCTCTTGGATGTCTTTAAACCCCCCTCTCCTCACTCATTTATGTCTTTAAACCCCCCTCTCCTCACTCATTTATGTCTTTAAACCCCCCTCTCCTCTCTAATTTAGTTTTTCTCTCTTGGATGTCTTTAAACCCCCCTCTCCTCACTCATTTCTTTTTTTCTCTCTTGGATGTCTTTAAACCCCCCTCCCCTCACTCATTTCTTTTTTTCTCTCTTGGATGTCTTTAAACCCCCCTCTCTTCACTCATTTCTTTTTTTCTCTCTCGGATGTCTTTAAACCCCCCTCTCCTCACTCATTTATGTCTTTAAACCCCCCTCTCCTCTCTCATTTAGTTTTTCTCTCTTGGATGTCTTTAAACCCCCCTCTCCCCACTCATTTCTTTTTTTCTCTCTTGGATGTCTTTAAACCCCCCTCTCCCCACTCATTTCCTTTTTTCTCTCTTGGATGTCTTTAAACCCCCCCTCTCCTCACTCATTTCTTTTTTTCTCTCTGGGATGTCTTCAAACCCCCCTCTTCTCACTCATTTCTTTTTTTCTCTCTTGGATGTCTTTAAACCCCCCTCTCCTCACTCATTTCTTTTTTTCTCTCTCGGATGTCTTTAAACCCCCCTCTCCCCACTCATTTCTTTTTTTCTCTCTTGGATGTCTTTAAACCCCCCCTCTCCTCACTCATTTCTTTTTTTCTCTCTGGGATGTCTTCAAACCCCCCTCTCCTCACTCATTTCTTTTTTTCTCTCTTGGATGTCTTTAAACCCCCCTCTCCTCACTCATTTCTTTTTTTCTCTCTTGGATGTCTTTAAACCCCCCTCTCCTCACTCATTTCTTTTTTTCTCTCTTGGATGTCTTTAAACCCCCCTCTCCCCACTCATTTCTTTTTTTCTCTCTTGGATGTCTTTAAACCCCCCTCTCCTCACTCATTTCTTTTTTTCTCTCTTGGATGTCTTTAAACCCCCCTCTCCTCACTCATTTCTTTTTTTCTCTCTTGGATGTCTTTAAACCCCCCTCTCCCCACTCATTTCTTTTTTTCTCTCTGGGATGTCTTCAAACCCTCCTCTCCTTACTCATTTCTTTTTTTCTCTCTTGGATGTCTTTAAACCCCCCTCTCCTCACTCATTTCTTTTTTTCTCTCTTGGATGTCTTTAAACCCCCCCTCTCCTCACTCATTTCTTTTTTTCTCTCTTGGATGTCTTTAAACCCCCCTCTCCTCACTCATTTCTTTTTTTCTCTCTTGGATGTCTTTAAACCCCCCTCTCCTCACTCATTTCTTTTTTTCTCTCTTGGATGTCTTTAAACCCCCCTCTCCTCACTCATTTATGTCTTTAAACCCCCCTCTCCTCTCTCATTTAGTTTTTCTCTCTTGGATGTCTTTAAACCCCCCTCTCCTCACTCATTTCTTTTTTTCTCTCTTTGATGTCTTTAAACCCCCCTCTCCTCACTCATTTCTTTTTTTCTCTCTCGGATGTCTTTAAACCCCCCTCCCCTCACTCATTTCTTTTTTTCTCTCTTGGATGTCTTTAAACCCCCCTCTCTTCACTCATTTCTTTTTTTCTCTCTTGGATGTCTTTAAACCCCCCTCTCCTCACTCATTTATGTCTTTAAACCCCCCTCTCCTCTCTCATTTAGTTTTTCTCTCTTGGATGTCTTTAAACCCCCTCTCCTCACTCATTTCTTTTTTTCTCTCTTGGATGTCTTTAAACCCCCCTCTCCTCACTCATTTCATTTTTTCTCTCTTGGATGTCTTTAAACCCCCCTCTCCCCACTCATTTCTTTTTTTCTCTCTTGGATGTCTTTAAACCCCCCTCTCCTCACTCATTTCTTTTTTTCTCTCTTGGATGTCTTTAACTCCCCCTCTCCCCACTCATTTCTTTTTTTCTCTCTTGGATGTCTTTAAACCCCCCCTCTCCTCACTCATTTCTTTTTTTCTCTCTTGGATGTCTTTAAACCCCCCTCTCCCCACTCATTTCCTTTTTTCTCTCTTGGATGTCTTTAAACCCCCCTCTCCCCACTCATTTCCTTTTCTCTCTCTTGGATGTCTTTAAACCCCCCCTCTCCTCACTCATTTCCTTTTTTCTCTCTTGGATGTCTTTAAACCCCCCCTCTCCTCACTCATTTCCTTTTTTCTCTCTTGGATGTCTTTAAACCCCCCCTCTCCTCACTCATTTCTTTTTTTCTCTCTTGGATGTCTTTAAACCCCCCTCTCCTCACTCATTTCTTTTTTTCTCTCTTGGATGTCTTTAAACCCCCCTCTCCTCACTCATTTCTTTTTTTCTCTCTTGGATGTCTTTAAACCCCCCCTCTCCCCACTCATTTCTTTTTTTCTCTCTTGGATGTCTTTAAACCCCCCTCTCCTCACTCATTTCTTTTTTTCTCTCTTGGATGTCTTTAAACCCCCCTCTCCTCACTCATTTCTTTTTTTCTCTCTTGGATGTCTTTAAACCCCCCTCTCCCCACTCATTTCTTTTTTTCTCTCTTGGATGTCTTTAACTCCCCCTCTCCCCACTCATTTCTTTTTTTCTCTCTTGGATGTCTTTAAACCCCCCTCTCCCCACTCATTTCCTTTTTTCTCTCTTGGATGTCTTTAAACCTCCCTCTCCCCACTCATTTCTTTTTTTCTCTCTTGGATGTCTTTAAACCCCCCTCTCCTCTCTCATTTAGTTTTTCTCTCTTGGATGTCTTTAAACCCCCCTCTCCTCACTCATTTCTTTTTTTCTCTCTTGGATGTCTTTAAACCCCCCTCTCCTCACTCATTTCTTTTTTTCTCTCTTGGATGTCTTTAAACCCCCCTCTCCCCACTCATTTCTTTTTTTCTCTCTTGGATGTCTTTAAACCCCCCTCTCCTCACTCATTTCTTTTTTTCTCTCTTGGATGTCTTTAAACCCCCCTCTCCTCACTCATTTCTTTTTTTCTCTCTTGGATGTCTTTAAACCCCCCTCTCCCCACTCATTTCTTTTTTTCTCTCTTGGATGTCTTTAAACCCCCCTCTCCTCACTCATTTCTTTTTTTCTCTCTTGGATGTCTTTAAACCCCCCTCTCCCCACTCATTTCTTTTTTTCTCTCTTGGATGTCTTTAAACCCCCCTCTCCTCACTCATTTCTTTTTTTCTCTCTTGGATGTCTTTAAACCCCCCTCTCCTCACTCATTTCTTTTTTTCTCTCTTGGATGTCTTTAAACCCCCCTCTCCCCACTCATTTCCTTTTTTCTCTCTTGGATGTCTTTAAACCCCCCCCTCTCCTCACTCATTTCTTTTTTTCTCTCTGGGATGTCTTCAAACCCCCCCTCTCATTTATTTTATTCGTCTTTTTAAGAAAGTGATTAAAGTGCATAAGAACATGTGAATATCAGATTCCAGTTTAAAGATGGAATAAAATTCAGACTAGTTTTTCTATTATTTTTATTACTTAGCATTATCTCAGGACAAATCTCTCCACTCTGGGAGGATATGAGAATAGGTCAATTTTTAGAGGCAGTATAACAGGTTTGAAATCAGAGTTTTCTTTCTCTTAGACTGGTTGCTATAACAAGGCTACAGGACCTAGTCTGTTTTACTATCTGACTTAGACAAACTTAGATTTAAATTCAGAATTAAAAAAAACAGAACCTCTCATATTCCTTTTGAAGAGAAATGACACATTTTATCATTAATGAGCTTCACAGACCATGCATGGCCTAAATTAAAGTCCAGGATGAAGTCAGTATATATGTGCAGTTTCCTGAGAATATCCTTTACCAAATCCTTTTACCACTGGTAGGATGCAACTCATGGTTCATTTTTATGCAGGGTATAACAGGTTTGAATTCAGAGCTTTCCTTCTCCTAGACTGGTTGTCACACTAAGATTAAAGAGCCCTATCTGCACTATTATTTATCCATAGCTAAGGAGGGAATAGTTGGATTCATTCCTTTCGTAAAAGTATTAGGGATATGTGAAATTCAAACAACCTTATCAAGGATTTGAACTGGTTGCCAAGTCCATTTTCAAAGATGATTAATGTTACATTACAAGTATTCTGTGTTTGACACAAAACTACACTCTGTAGAGAGGCTTCAGTCGTGAGCTTTGAGAAGTGTGAAGTCATCTCTTCGTTGACATTACTCCCAGGTTCACTTTAGCCTAGTCAGATAGGGCTGTAGAATACACCAACTGTCTCTCTGCAGACGGGTAAGACTCCCCTAATAAATGTTCTGGATATGAAACCAAACAATCTGATAGTGAGTCTCTAATAATGCTGGGGTTTTGCAGAATGCAGAGTACCCTTTCATTGCACCAGGTTCACTCTGGCCTGGGATGATAGCACCTGATAGGGTCCTATCTATGGGTCAAATAGAACTGTTTAACATTTAAACTCTGTACTTATGCTAAACTGAATTGTTTGAAATAGAACTATTTGATCATTTAACTGTGTGTAAATGAATGATTGATGTTTAATTGAATTGTTAATATTAAATAGCAATACTTGAAAACATTTCACTGTGCAAACAAATGATAATTAATAAATGGAATTATTTGTATTAGATAGAAATAAGTGAAACTGTTTAACTGTGCGAAAAAAAATGAGCTCAGGCTTCTTAAAAATTTCATCTACAAAATGTTTACAAATTATGTATATCTAATATATATGTATAAAGAGAATTTGGCATTAAATAACCTACAATGGTTGATATGCCATAAAACCCAACCAAACCAAATCATATATATCTAATAAAGAGGATTTGACATTAAATAACCTACAATGGTTGATATGCCATAAAACCCAACCAAACCAAATCATATATATTTAATATATATGTATAAAGAGAATTTGGCATTAAATAACCTACAATGGTTGATATGCCATAAAACCCAACCAAACCAAATGATATATATATTTAATATATACAATGGTTGATATGCCATAAAACCAAACCAAATCAGGTTCAATTGGACTCAGAGTGATAGTACCCATTAGGTTTCCATATGTCAGTGAAATACATCTACATAAGATAATGTTTAAATTGATTTTGAACTCAATTAGCTTTGAAAACATTGATATTGTAACTGATTAGGAAGTTTTTCATGTTTCAAATGATAGAACTTTATTAATACATTGCCTTTTAAGATATTTATGTTGAAATTTGACAGTAATAGTTGAAAGAAAATACATATTGGTTAGCAAAAATATGAAACAATATGATTGCTTGAAAATTATTAATATCAGAGGAGAATACTTAAAACCATGTAATCCAAATCTTACTCTTGAAGCACCAACACACAACTGGCCATGTGAAAAATATGGATCTGGTCTTCTCTGTTTTAATATTACTTACTATTATAGAACCTGAGGTGAAGTCAATATCCAGGAAAAAAATGTCTCTTAAACTTTCTGTTTGTCAATGATTTTCAGACAGACACTTACATAGATTTAATTAGCATAATTGTTATTGTCATAGGAAATGGAATTGACAACATAAGTTCAATTCTTGGATGTGGCTGTTTGCATTTCATTTTATGCTAATGCCCTTGAGGAAAGTATGACCCTATCTGTTCCTCCACCCATCCAGCTTTGGGTAAATGGCAACACACTGGTTTTTTTATCCTTGGTTAGGTAACTAGTATAGGAGAAGGAAAACTTTAAATTCAAAGGAGTTATAAAAATGGACCTTGTATCACATCCTACACATGGAGGAGGGGTTGGATAAATACTATCTTTAGCATTGTAGTATCGCTATAGGTAAATGTGATGAAATGTACTAAAAAGCAGTGGTGGAATTTTGATGAGCCAATAATTAAAAGATGATTTTATTAAAGACTAATTTTTTTTCTTTGGAAAACAGAGAAATGAAATATGAAGTTGATAAAAAAAATGATTGTTAAGCAAATGATAGAGAAGCCAATGCCGTTGCACAAATATTGTCTTTTCAAAACTTGGAAGCTTGCCTTCATATTCACATATTTAAATAGGAAGGAAAATTACTACATTAGTTTGAGGGCAGAGTTGTTTAGACTGGAGGTAATATAATCTGTCTGGATTAAATTGAGAACTGATGCAGAGGTCATCAGACAGGATTAGCTATTGCCATAGAAGCATGGCGGGGCAAGGAGGGCGGTCAAGTTGACCGAGTCCAAATCAAACTGTCCAGTGTTATGTCCTTGACTGACTTTGAACAAACTTGTCTGCTAAACAATTGAAGAAATTTTCAGAATACAAAACAAAAATAACTAAAAATTAAAATGTATGTATATTTTCACCCTCAAAATTTTTTGCCTCTGTCTCTACCAATTTATTTTTGTTAATTATATTTGCTAAGCTTAGTATTGTAAAAATGAATTGGTTGGTTGAGTGATAGATTGATTTTAACAACATGTCAACCTGTCTAGGGGTACTTATGGCATTTAGGTTAGGGAATCATGTTCATATTTACATTTTTGGTTTAGTTTTTTCTAAAGATTTTTTTTTGCACACACTCCAACCAAATACAAATAATTTTTAAACAGATCTATTTTGACCCATAGCTGGGACTCTAACAGCTACTACCACACCAAATCAAAGTGGACTTGAGAGTAATGTCAGTGATGGGGGACTCCACCTACCTAAGATATCTAGAATTGGAGCCTCACCACTGGATATATTTTGGAGTCATGCCCTGGACATCTCCTTTTTTTGAGGGTTTTTTTTACACTTTGCAGCGGAAAGGGTCAGTATATTCTAAGTTTTGGCAATAGGATTAAAAAAAAAACTAACCAGGAAAAAAGGGAAGATTGTTTTGTGCTAATCTTACAAATGAGAATAGCCAGCATGAATTAAAAATGAGCAAACAAAATTTTGGCTTTTACCTCAGATCAAATTGACTTCTGGTATTGGTCTCTCTCTCTCTCTTACTGGTTCTTGGTTTTGTTCTCGGAGCACTACTCATGTAGCATGTCTTTGACAGGAAAAGACTGATAGAGCCCACCACTCCCAAAGATGTACAACTGGTTTGAATTCAAAGTTTACTTTCTCCATCCTAACATTAAAGAGCCCAGTCTGCCCAGCTGAAGTGAGAAGACTTGTAGGATTCATACCATTACGAGTTATGTGAAATATAAGCAGCCTTGTTTAGGATTTGAACTTGGACCACTGAATCCACTTCTGATGATAACTGCTACTTGACAAGTGCTTTTTATATATTATTATCTTAGCCGCAAAGTCACCCCAAAATATTAGCTTAATCTGTCAGAAATTTTGAGGCAGGGTTGACAGAATGGCTATTTCTTTATTCCAAATTCCAGAAACCTGGCTTTTTTTCTTCCAATTTAGTTGACATAAGAAAATTTGGCTTTTGAATTTTTCTTAAAATACAATATTCTAGAAAAAGGTTGGTATGGAATTTCTCTGGAAATAATTTGAGCATTTAAAAATAAATGCTCAAATCATTTTCAAAGAAATTCCATACCATTCTTTTTCTAGAATATTATATTTTAAGAAAAATATTTTTGTCCATTTACATGAGGAAGTGCAACAGTCATCCATGTAGGATATATACTTGATAAACTAAATTCAAATTTGTTTTTACCTTTGTGCTAATCTCCTTTGGAAAGGCATATATCTTTTCCTTTTCCCTCCAGCTGTGTACAGCAGCCAGTCTAGGACAAGAAAGTGTGGAGTCAACCCTTGCAATTGTATTTTTTAATGGTAGAGAAAACCTTATGGGAGTCAGAGTTAAAAGTAAAGGTCACAATTTGAGAGAGAAAGGCAAACTGATGCCTTAGATCAGGCATAGGTGACCTTTTTTCAAGAAGCAGGCTGTATGAGACATGGCTCATTGTCAGGTGGGCTGCAATACTAAAAAAATGTTGAAGATACCTCAACCATTTTCTCTATGGAAGACCATAAACATATACCTAAGAATTTGGGAAAAGTTGCATTTTTTTCTCTTTGGTAAAAAGATGTTTTCTTTGAAAAAATGATGTGTAAGTTTTGCCATTCAGAAAGCACTGCAAGCAGCATCATGGTCCACTTATTATTGATTTATATGTTATCCAAATATGGTTTTTGGGTTGAATGGATAATATTAAACCAGGGAAACCTCATGGCATAATGAACTAAATTGCAACATTATAGTTAGCAAGTTGTAACTCCAGTTATGCTATTACATTCACTTTTGGACTAATGCCCTTGGTAAAGGTATGAACCCCCAGCTATGAGTTAAAAGTACCATTACTCTCTTTCAACAAGGATGGCTTCAGCATTAAATAACCCACAAAGGTTGCTATGTCATAAAACAAAGAAACCAAACCAAACCTCATGTTAAATTCACCCACCCCATTCACCGGAGCTTGTATGATCAAAGACAGTAGTGCCTTTTTAGAAGTAACAAAAATATTTTGGTACCTAAATTCAAAACTATATCTTTAAAAAGAATATTTACGCATTTTAGCTAATAAATATTATTTAAATTTCCAAACATTATTAGTAATTGTTTTCTTAATTTAATAAATTATGGATTCTTATCAATTAAACATGGATTTTATGTTTTTTAATGACATTTTCTATAATAGGATGAGGAATCTTTAAATAATCTACAATGTGCAAAAGTCATTCTCTTTTTTGTATTTAGAGTATCATCCATAAATAAATCATATGTGCCAAAGTGGCACATTATACAATCAAAGCAGATATTATTAGGTGTTATTTACAAATTCTGTAGCATTGAAACTTTATAACTAAAAATAATATTGCAAAAATAAAGTGCGTGGGCTGCTCAAAAATTCATTACTTTTGTCAGAGATTTTCAATGCTGTAGAGTTTGGTATTAAATAATACCTAATAATATCTGTACCACTAGAAATAAGATCCTGGTAACATTGGTTTAGAATAAAATTAACTTTTTATGAAAACTACATGAAGGAGGATAACTATTTATAAGTGATACTATATATATATATATATATATATATATATATATAATCTTAACAAATTTATATATTTTTAGCTGATATATATAGTTTTGATTTGGCTGTTTAACAGTATATGGGTTATTTAATGCTGAAATTTGAGTCATTTGTAAATGTTGATTGCAATTATAGCAATCTATGTTTTCAATATTTCATTGCAGTAATTTTTTTTTATCAAACTTTTTAATTTGACTAATAATAATCATTTATTTGGACAGTTATATGGTTTCAAGTATTCCAATCTAATAATTCATAAACAACTATGTTTTCAATTAACTATGAATTCGCAAACACTTTTAAGTTTTAAGTAACTTCTAATAATAATCCTTAGTAAACAATTATAGTTTCAAGTAACTATTCTTAAGGCAAATAATTTGCACACAATCACATATGGTATCAAGTATTTTTATCTAATAGTAATAATTTTCACACAGATCTAATGCTGGAGCTTTGGGGAATACGGAATACCCGTTCATTGCCATCGCTCCCAGGTCCACTCTGACCCTGAATAGTAGCACTTGACAGGGTCCTATTTATGGGTTGAATAAAACTAAACTGTGTACTTATACTAAACTGAATTGTTTGAAATTTAATTCAGTATTAAATGATCTAAAAAGGGTTGATATGCTGTAAAACAAAACAATCAACCAACCACACAGATTTATTTGACCCATAGATGGGACCCTAATGGGCACTACCACCGGAGATTATTGTAGACCTGAGAGTAATGCCAATGAAGGGGTTACTCTGTACTCCCCAGAGCTCCTGGACTGCAGCCTCACCACAGGATACAATTTAGTGCTGTACCCAGGATATCCCATATTCTAAGCTCTACTGACAAGGCAATCATATTTTTGGTTAGAGTGCTGTAGAGTTTGGTAATAGATAATACCTAATAACATCAGCTTTGTATAATTTTCCACTGTATATTAAGTTTAGAATAAAGTTACGAAGGTCATTCAATAAATAAGGGGAATTTCATTTGAAGAGTTTACAATAGGAAGTATTGTTTACAGTGGCACAATTTTTTAAGGAAATCAATTGCGTTCCAGAACACATGATTTTCTTTTTTAATTACTATGCCCAAAACCTTTTCTCTACCTGAGAGTCAGTGTGTTTTTACTCCATCGTTTATCTTTTCGATTCAGAAAAATAGTAGCAAAGCCAAATATAGCCCCCTTTAAAAAAAATTTTTGAATAAAATATGCTTCTCTATTCTTCTGTAAATTTTACATGGTTTACATTTTCTCAGCCATCAAAAACTTGACGACAGACCTTTATTCAAACCTTGAGCACTCTGAATTATCACCATTCTGAATAGTCTCAAAAGAAAGTATGTTTTCCTATAAACCAATTTCAAACTGTACATAAGTCATTATTATAGAAAAAAATTCTGAAAAAAAATTTATATACTGGTATAATGGGTAGAGTGTTCGCTAATGGTCCAGAAGACAGGGGTTCAATCTCAGGTCAAGTCATACCAAAGAGTCAAAAAATTTTACTTGATGCCTCCTTGCTTAATATTCAGCATCAAAAGGTATGAATCGAGGAAAAGTGGAGCAATCCAGGGAAAGGAGTAGTGCCCTCCCCTACACCTCACTGTAGTAGCTATTGAAAAGGGAGCCTTTGAGTCACCCTCAACTACAGTTGGCTAACTTGCTGTATATATATATATATATATATATATATATATATATATATATATATATATATAAAGAGAGAGAGACATAAAAAAGTTCCCTTATTTATTTAATGACCCTTGCAGATAGATAGATTTCCCTTATTTATTTAATGACTTTTGTATTATAAAAAAATTGTCAGGTGTGTACATATTTACAGTCACTACTTTATTAATAGAAGAAAAAATAAGTATGAAGCAGAAAAATGGATCATCATAATTAAATCTTTTCAGCTATTAAAGAATCCGCTTCTCTTAGAGAAAACCAAAATGTAGCATTAAGTAACTCTTCATGTTGATTTTAAATTCCTCTCCCATCACAAACAAAAACCCTAGTTGCATGGCTGCCAGGCCTTTATTTGGTATAGACAGTTCTGAAGGTGTGACTGGTGAAGTGAGTATAAAACTCGGAAATAATGAAAGAAAGTAGTGTGCTTTGAGTGAAGATACATGCAAAATTAGAAAAATGTTCTTTTAACTTTGTCAGAGGGAAAAAATTAATTTCTTATTGAATCAGAGGGAAAATAAATGTTAAATTTTTGCAGATAAAAAAAAAACAGTTTGTGAGATTGATTTATTAACTCTAAGATGGACACATTTGATAACTTTATCATTTGAGCCACAAAGAATGCTGTGTGCAATCCTCAACAAGTCCTGGCAGCAACACCCCACAAGACACCAACTGTACGGCCACCTGCCCCCTATCACGAAAACTATTCAAGTTAGGCGAACCAGACATGCAGGACATTGCTGGAGAAGCAGAGATGAACTCATAAGAGATGTACTCTTATGGATCCCCACACACGGCCGCGCAAAAGCAGGACGACCAGCACGAACGTACATTCAGCAGCTATGTGAGGATACAGGTTGTTGTCCTGAAGACCTGCCTAGGGCGATGAACGATAGGGAGGAGTGGCGAAAGAGGGTCAGGGATATCCGTGCTGCCAGCACGATATGATGATGATGATGACAGACACAAAGATATAGACATCGATGAGGCTTAGTCTGTCAAAAAGAGCATAGATTTTGAAGTAAACTTGCTAGCAACAGCCTGTGAGATTAGATTCTAAAGCATCATTTTTTCTAATCATTTCTTTACTGTATGCACTTTGAAGTAGGTAAATTTAGCTGTATCTAGCACAGGGCTAGAGGTGCATCCAGTTGGGGTCTAAACATTAGAAAGGTATGAAACACAAGATTATTAACCAACATGTTGTTGGGTGACCAGACAGATCTCTCTCTCTCTCTCTCACACACAATATCCAAGGTAGATGGTTATTTAAAACCACTTTTCTCTTTGTAATGATTGCAAATATTAAAAAAAAACTTCTTATGAAAATAGATTGTTTTTCAAGATTAAAACCTGCTACAAGAAAAAGCCTATAATTTAAAGAATGAAGTAGAGGAAAGAATAATGGTCACTGGACCATAAGAAAATGAAGAGACTGACAAATAAATTAAAACAGATGGCCACGTTAAAATGAAACCTTTTTAAGGGTAATTAATTCCACCTTTGCTATTGGTGTGAAACCAGATCAATGTGCTAGATTAAAGTCTCATGAGAAAAAATATACATAAATCTATAGATCAACAAAAATATATAAATCTATAAATAAATAAGCCAAAATTATAAAAGTCTGTTAATAATTGTACAGATTATTAATTTTGATTGTTTCTTTTTTTATTGTATTTCTTTTGTTTTTTTATTACACAAAATACAAGATATGTTTAAAAGTATTGATTACCCTTTTGGTAGCACTTAGTATACACCAACTGTATCACTTGCAAAGGATTAAGATCCACTCCTCAGGTTAGGGAATTGCATACATCACTGGTGTCTTGAATATGACACTGGAGTACTTCCTTCATTACCATTGCTCACAGATCTACTCTTATTCAGTGGTAGTACCATCAAATAGATCTGTTTGCAAATTATTTGTATTAGATAGGAATACTTGATATCATGTAATCATGTGCAAAAACCTTAAGAAACTATACAAAAAATATAAATATAAATGTACAATGTATGCAATTCCCTAACCTGTAGGCAAAAAATAAGCCCAGACAGGTTGACATCCTGTTGAAATTAATCAATCAATATTGAGATAAAATTTTAGAGATAATTTTTTTAAACGTCAGTCAACTGCCATTTTAGTGAGTGTTATGAAATATCTAAAACAATATCATTTTGATGCTAAAAATATTTACTTTTCTCTAAAGTCAATGTCAAGATTTTTCAGTAAATACTCATGCCTAAGTAGTCAGTTCAGTATGTTGACAACTGCCACCATATACCACCTCACACACACATGCATATATATATATATATATATATATATGTGTGTGTGTGTGTATACCACCCATGGCAAAAGATATGGACACACTATTCTTGGTTATGTTGTAGAACACAAAAAAGTAGGGGACCACATTTCTTATTCTGACTGGCAAAGGTTTACTAGGAAAATTTAAGTCAACTTCTGGAAAGAAATCTTGTTGCATTTTTATTGAGTTCCATTGGAAGAGTCCTCTCTAAACAACAGGTATGACAGATTTTCAACTGCTGGCAAGTAGATTCTCTAGACAGGGAGTCGTTCTTGTTGATAATTCCAAAACTTTTTCTTCATAATTTATTCCTTAACTCATGCTGAAAAAATTTCATTTATTAATTAGAATATAATTAATCTAAGATATGTTCTTCTATGAAGCAGGAAAGTTTGGCTGTCAAAATGTTTTATCTCGGAATCATGTTTAGTTTATTTTTTGTGAATTAAAAATAACAAGAATTTTTTCTAAAAGTGGTGAGTTCATATTTTTGGCCAGGGGGAGTATATATTCTTTAAAAATTTACCACAAGTTTAATTGCAGAATCTAAACTATAATTTATCTACAGTACTGTAGATGCTGCCAAAAACAATATATTGGAAAGTCAAAATGGTCATTTTACTTTAGACTAAATAACTACCATTGTAGAATCAAATCTCTGGATTACAACATACTAATACGTGTAGAAAAATATTTCTACTCAAATGGTCACAACAGAAATGTAGAGTTGCCATCATAAAAAGAATAAAAGAACAGATTGGAAAATATCATGGTGATAACAGAAACACTCAAAGATAAATAGATAAAATATCTCTTAACACTGTCTCCAAATGGATTCAACATCAAACTGAATTATCTTCAAAATATGATGAACAGATTTGGGTTGACACAAAAACACCTAAACAAACAAATGCCTGACCAAGGCACTTGTAGCTAATTTGAAATATGCCTCACCCACGCTTAATATATATCTCCCAAATGGACAACTCACTACCAGGTGTCTATAATAGCAGAGATCATATGAAGATCAGTTGAAAATACCAGAAAATAATTTTCCTTCAAAGAATGGATATATTATGTTACTGGTTCATTTTTCATTGTTTTCTTATAAAGTATAAACTCATTTGTTTCTTATAGAATATAAACTCATTTAAAAATTTTCTAAAAAAAGTCATTTTCCCCTGATGATGACCTATGGCTGAATCTAGTTGAGAAAAATTTTTAAATAAATAATACATAATATGTCTTATCACTTTTGTTCATATATATATATATATGAAAAACAAAATATTCAAATGATGTATTCTTTATATAAACATTGGCAACGTTTCAATCTAACTGACCACCATCAGAGTGGTACAATTATTGTTTAAGGTTTAATCTAAAAAAAATTTTCAAATCAAAAAAAGAAAAAAATTTTTACATTCTTCACCATTAATCTAGCAACCATCATATAATCATATATGTATTTGACAACTGTGGAGACAAATTCAAGTATGGCCATTACATGATATCATTTGTAAAAAAATAATTAACTATGCCATAAAGGAATGTGGTTTTTCAAGCTAGCCACAGATTTAGAGTCCCTGACACAAATTTGGAACACATTTTATCTAATAGCAGACTGCTGTTACATGATTTCTATGTATTTCAAACTTTCTTATTGACTTTTTTTTTTCACAAATGTGACAGGTGTTGTTACAATTTATAGTAATTTAATAATCTATCTTTAGCCTACTTTCATAAGTAAATGGCTTTTCATTCCAGATCTACTTAGGTAGATCATCCCACGAGAGTTCCGTCCTGTTGCCCTGAATTGTAGTAGAATACATCCACTGGACCTCTAGAGAGAGGCAAGGCCTTGCCCCAATGAGTGTTCTGGATATGACACTAAACTATCTGATGGTGAGGCTCCAGCCTTGGAGATTTCTGGAATGTGGAGTACTTCTTCTTTGCCATTACTCCCAAGTCCACTCTGACCAAGAGTGTTTGTACCAGTTAGGGTCCCTCTATGGGTTAAATAGAACTGTTCTATTATTTATTATACTTGAAACCATTTGTGTGCAAACAAATGATTGATATCAAATAGAATTTTTAGTGTTAGATTGCAATTCTTGAAAACATTTAAATGTGTGCAAACATTGACTCAGGCTCTTTTTAAAAATGTTTCCAACTAATATATATATATATATAAACGGGATTTGGCCTTAAATAACTCCAAGACTTGATATGCAATTAAACACAATTAAGCCAAACCACTCTCACTGACATGAATTCTCGGTGATAAGAAGAGAAACTCAAATTCAAGATCTCTTCAGGCATTTCTTTTAAGTTTTTCATTTTAAATCTGCAAGGATTATGCAAAAGCAATTCTTACCAAATAAACCAGCTCTTTCTTGTAATCATGATTACCTACCTGAAGCTCCTAATGTTTTATATCCAGGAGAACAAGTGACAACAATACTTATGAATAAAAATATAATCTCTCTTTTTATTAACAAAAGTGATGGCGAAATGGTTGTATGAGTCGGTCAAGAACTGCTTGGGAAAAGCTAGTTTGAAATACATTTTCTGAGTAAGTCAGGAACTGCTAAGATATACACCATATCTTCAGATTTATACCAGGTTGTGATACATCTCCAGAGAGCCTTGTTTCACCATGTTTCTTTTCATGAGAGACCAATATAGGTCAGGTTCTTGACCAGAGGAGGGGGGAACCTGGGCGTCCCCCCCCCCGTTCATGCTAATGCCCAGACAGCATAACTTGTCTACTCTGTCGACTGTTCTCCCTGATTGACCACTGGGGTTGAAAACTTCTATTATTCTATATTTTTCTGAAGCCCACACATTTCTTCCTACTCTATTCACATGGCATTTCCACTGTCCCTTGCTTACCTTAAGACACAACTGCACATCTTGTTTTTGAAATCTGCACTACCCAGCCAGTTAAAGGTCAATATGCAACACCAGTCATTTTGCTAATTCAAGTGAGGCCTTTCAACAATCTTTACTTTTAGCTTGCAGAGAGGTCGTTTTCCAGTTACACTTTTTATATAAAATATTGTTTGGTGAAGTCTTTTTATCAGCCCTTCTAATTAGATGCCCACTTCATCTTAACCTGCACTTCTGGACTGTGGTCTCAATATTTTTGCTTTAACATCTCTGTAGCACTGTTGCTTATATGCTTACAAACACACACACACACACAGCCATATACATGGCTGAAATTTTACTTACAATATTTGTTTTTTACATTTCTTCTTATATGATGAAACAGCTGTAGAACCAGATATTGTCTAGTAGAATAAAAATAATTTGTTTTAAAGGTTTTGATGAAGAGTTTGATTCAAAATTCCTTGAAAGTGAACAACAACAAAAAGAAAGCTGAATAAGATCAACATCCAGAATCTGGTGACTTTAACAATCAAGATAATGATACCAACATGAAAAACAAGCAACCTTTAATCTACATATATCTAAAATCCAGTGTATATCCATCCATTTATATATATATATATATATATATATATATAACAATGAGAGAAAATGCTGTATTATACAAATGTCAGATAAATTATAAATGCGTGAAAATGTCGACATGGAGAGCAGTATAAAAACTAAAAGTTTTACTTCATTATACTCATAATTCTGTGATAATAAATTTCCTGTGTATAAATACAAAAAATACTTTTAGTTATATATATATATATATATATATATATAAATTTGAGTAGTGTAAACACAGTGACAACTGTGCTTGGTGACTGTCTGTTTCTTGCCTATATGATCATCTGACCCAGAGCTCTTGGTCTAATGATCACATGAGTGTGAAACTGACTGCTATCAAGGAACATTATCTATGTGTTTGTGTTATTTTAACTTAGATCTACTTATGCTCTCTCACTGATATGAAGCACTCTTCCACAGAATACGTTCCTAATTATCAAATGAATTTTGTCAATAGATAACAATAATTATTCTCTATTCATTGTGGACTGCTATCCTCATCTTTGTTGCTATACTCACTTTCAACTGCTATCCTCATCTTTGTTGCTATACTCACTTTCAGCTGCTATCCTCATCTTGGTTGCTATACTCACTTTCAACTGCTATCCTCATCTTTGTTGCTATACTCACTTTCAACTGCTATCCTCATCTTTGTTGCTATACTCACTTTCAACTGCTATCCTCATCTTTGTTGCTATACTCACTTTCAACTGCTTTACTCTCTGGCCCTCTTCAAGTACCTTTACTCAGTAATCTTATGAGAATTTTGAACTTAATTCTTTATTTGAATCACGGGGATAGACTGTTTTCATTCTGTAACCCATGCGTTGGTGGTATCTTGCATCAGCCACTTTTTGCCATTTTTTTACTAGTTGCTGATTGTTTTATTTTATGGCATATCAACCCTTTTGGGGTCATTTGATGCTGAATCAAGTCATTTTGATAAAAAATTTGTTTTAAGTTTTTAATATCTTTGGGTACTTATTCATGGTGTATATTTCTTTGCATTTCATTTAAGAGTTTTCAGAATTGTCAGGTTTTTAAATCTTTGCTTATAGATCCACTGCTTTTAGAAAGGATATTATAGCATCTACTTTAGCCTTTTTAAACAGTTCTTTCATATTGCTTGCGCTATAAAATATGTCTCTTGTAGGAGCCAGATCAATGCATTCTGAGAGAAAATGTTTTATTGTGTATGCAGTCTGGTATACATAACACATTGGTTGCACTTTAAGCAAGTATAACTGGGACTAAGGATGGAACTCACAGCCTCCTGGTTAGAGAGTACAGTAGCCAAAATAGTTGTGACTATAGCAACATGCAATGTGAAGAGAATAACAGCAAAGCCTCATCTCAGAAATTTTAACAGATAATATAACAATGATATTTATATTTGTATATCATAAGAAAACTTAGTAACTAGTGATTCTTTAAAACTCACCATTCCTACGAAATGCATCCATAAGTGCATTGAATTAGAATGTTATTTAGAGTTTAAATTCAAAGCAAGTATTATGGATGTATGAAATTCAACAATGATTTATCTTAGAATGTTATTTAGAGTTTAAAGATAAATCATTGTTGAATTTTATTTCTATTTCAAAATTAGGTTAATTAATACCTGCACATGTAGCAAACAAAAATAAACAAAATATAATCTGAAATTAACAACATCAAAAAACAAGTATAGAATTTTCATATCAGGGAATCAATAAACTTTTCTACTTGGTTATTGTAGACCGCTTACAGGAAATTGCTGAGATGCTCAAAGAAGTAGTTGTCAATCAGAAAAATGTCTAGTTAAGTCAGCCAGATGAAGTAGAATATCATAGCCCAGTTTACTCAATTTCTGCAGTGTCATTTGCAAGACATTCAGTCAATCATTGTTCATTTTGACTGGCCAGCGTTCTGTGTAAAAGTTGCAGTTCTTGGTATATTTTGTCAATTTTCTGGTAATACTTCACCGTGCAGAGTGGGGGAGGGATATGTCTTTCATCATCAGCAGCTGCAAATGTCATTTCAGTTGCTATCATAGTGTTGAACAGTGAAAATTTGTGCATTTTACTAGGTTGTCTCATCTCACTAAATGTTGACATCTCATGGCCAGCTTGTTCATCAGATTTATCCCCTTGTTATTATTTCCTTTGGGGATTCATAAAGGCTCAAGTCTTTAAACATAAGCCACAAACAACTACAGAAATCAGAAGTTCTAGGAGAAATTTTTCTAGGGTGTCTCATCTTATTATATAATATTCTATGCACATCTCACTCACCACATCTATTCACTTGTTATTTCTTTCTCTGAGGATACCTGAATGCTCAAGTCTTTAAATGTAGGTCTCAGACAATTGATGAACTGAAAGATTTTATTCACAGCAATATCAGAGATAAGGATTTTGCAAGTGCTGCAAAACTTTGGGGTGAGCCTTTTGGTTTGTATAGCTTTTGAGAGAAAGCATTTGGATGTTATAATCTTTAAAACAAAGTTATGATAATAATAAAACAGTGATTATTGTTTTTCTTAAAGTAAAATTATATTTTCATTAGGATCTATGTTGTCTTTTTTATTTACATTCCAAGAGATCATTCTGCCAGCTGCTGAACAAACTGTCAGATATTACTTAAAGATGTAATGGATACCACCACATAACCTATAATGGCTGATGCAAGTATTGAGATTCTGACGATTTTGAGGTGTTATTTTAAACTGATTTTCACAGCCACTAAAGCTGCTTACAGAATTTGGGAAGTGTAAGGAAATGATTTTGCTAGAATTCAAAGAGTTGCAGTGGGTGATTCCACTTGTGGACCACAAAATAATGACCATAACCTTCTTTTGATGCAGTTTTGGTTTAGAAAAATATTTTGGTACTTCAACTGAGTTTCTGCGCAAAATGCCATTGGTTGTTGTATGCAATACATCTTTTGTTGTCCTTGGTATGACAAACTGCATCTGGTGGTGAGGCTCCACTTCTGGAAAACTAGGAAGTGTGGAGTACCCATTTATTACTATTGCACCTAGGTCCACACTGACCCTGAGGGGGAAGTACTTTTTTATGTCCTATCTATGAGTCAAATAGATCTGTTTAAAAATTATTTGTCTTTTATAGAAATACTTGATACCATATGACCATGTAAAAAAATTGTTTGTATTAAGAATTTTCACTTGAAATCATAATTATTTACAAAGGATTATCATTATTCATTCCTTGAAACTGTGTACAAACAAACAATTATTATTAAATAGTCAGAGTTACTTGATACCATATAACTGTGAATCAATTATTAGTATTAGATAGGAGTACTTGAAACCATATAACTGTGTGCAAATTATCTCTATTAAGTAGGATTATTTGATATCATATAACTGTGAAAAAAAATCTTAAGAAACACCTACGTAAAACATGTGAATATGATAGTACAATTAATGCAATTCCCTAACTTTTAGGCATAGAATAAACCTAGATGGGTTGGCATGGTGTTAAAAAATCAATCAATCAAGCTAAATCTTTGTTCCTGTATTTCTTCTGTAGAAGGAAACTACATTTCTTATTCTGAATCTTACCAACTGAAATATTCTTCTCTAAAATATATGCAAACTTTTCTGTGTATATTCCCCAGCTATAATTATCTAGAAGAGAAGACTCAGTTCTTTAGCACTGATTAAGCAACCTGTCTAGGAGAAGGAAAACTGTGACTTCAAACCAGCTTCACTCCATTACAAAATTGACCTTGTGGTAAATACTGCTTTTAGCCAAGGGTTTTGGTTCATACCTACAAATAAAGAGTACTGAGGATAGTGCTAACTATTTGCTTTCATTTAATCTTTAGTTCATTTGATACAAGTTTGCTTTGATTTTTGGCTTTTTGCCTAAGATCAAAGTGGGGTATCTGTGCCAAAAGGGTGAGAGGCTTTGTTCCAGGGTGCCTTTCCCACCAGGAAGCACCTGCCCCTTTGCTTTAAAAGAGTAAAGGCCTGGTTTATCATTTAGTGCCTGAGGCTCCCACAACAAGAATGTGGCTGGAATTTTAAGCTATTTTAAAATCTGATGTGGGAGACTTGCTTCTTGCATTGCCTCCCGCATTGAAAATAAACTTGTATCCATTTTGGTTTTATTGTTACCACCACAGTCATTCAAACCTAAAATCCTCATTGCCCAGTTGGCAGGGGCTGTAGAATACACCGACTGCACCACTGCAGAGGGGTAAGACCCCCCCCCAACGAGTGTCCTGGTTCCCAAATTCAACAAACACCTGAAAAAGGCTGGAGGACATATCGACTGAAACGTTGTGGAAATAACAATAAAGATGAAGACAATAGTCCGAAAACCCTTAATAATAAAAGGAAAGTTTACTAACTAAATATTAATTAGTCAATCAATTTACAAAAGTATTGCAAGTTTCAGTCATTTACTTAATTTTTTTTTTACCAAACAATTAAATCTCAAAATTACATCTTCAGGAAGCAACAATTCTGCTATTTGCAATATTTCCTTATCTTTCTCTTCCAACCACTTAGATTATGTTAAGTTTTTCATTTTTTGGTGACTTACTGTTAAAAAAATGAAACAAATGACTGAAACTTATTCTTATCTCGATGGTAAATGTAAGTGTTATATTTCTATATAATTTTTTTTCTATACATTATCAAAGAAGTAAAGGAAATTTTCATGTTTGGAATATTCTGGAAAAGTTTTTTTTTTTATCTCCAAATAGTCATAATTTGATCTTCTTATAATGAAATCAAATGGATATTTATACATAAAGAATTAGATTTATCCAAAAAGAAAATTATATTATGATAAAATCATCCATTTCTAAGTGTCTAAACTTTAGCATTTCATTCTCAAAATATTTTTTATCTAGAACATATTTTGTGAATTGTTATGTCTAATATCTGAATAAATTTTGCTATTTAAACTCTGGATTATCTCCTTTATATTTTTCTATTGTCGACTCATATTCTTATCAAAAGTCCTGCATCAGAAAAAAAGAAAAAGTAGCATCTGAAATGCACTGTATTTTATTTTATTTATTTTACAACAATATTTGAAAAAACCCACACATATATTTGTTGGCTTCAAGTTGAAAACTCCAGGGGAAAAAAATGCATGCAACTTATTATATTTCAAACAAATGTAACTACTGATATTTAAAGTGAAAAAGAAGTTGGAAAAAATGTCTTTTTAATATTTTTCTCAAAGTGTATTCCTTTATGAAAATGAGAATGGTTCTTGGTGAGTTTCATAACTTCATTTGCACAAAGATTCTATTCTTTAGATATGCATATTCACATCATATGTTCTATCAGAATATGAGGCAAAGTAAAAAAAACAAAATCCAAAACTAAGCAAATTTATTTTGTACTTGAAATGCAGAAAATGCTTCAAACATTAAAAGTAATAATATTTCATATTTCTTTCTTCTCTCTCTTTTCAGCTTTTTTTTTTTTTTTTTTTTTTTCCATGATAGATTACAAAACTTATGAGAACTTAAATTGTTTGAATAATAAATTAAAATATTTACTGACTTAAAAATTAATGAATAAACTTATTTTTTAAAATTGTCACTGGAGAATCCTAAAAGTCAATTCAAGCAAATTTTTTGCTAAAGACACCGAGACAAGCAACTTTGAGCAAAGATTAAAGTGTCGCATCTTTCTTGTCTCTGTTCTTGAACAGGATATTGCAAAAAAAAAAAAAGAAGTTTAAAATGAGGATCTGAGTTCTGAAAACTCGAATACTACAACACCACCTCCTCTACATTGTTGTTCCAATGAGAAAGAAATGATTCAATGATAGATATACATGATATCTGAATAAACAAGTTTTTAAAATGTTATTTTAAAAAATCAGAAACGTGCTCAATGTCGGTCAGTAGAGCAGCATAAAACTTAAAATAAATTGTAGTTCACTCAACCTTTTTTGGCTGTCCCATAAATGTCAGTTTCATGTATTCTTAAGGAGGTGTAAGAAAAAAATGCAATTATCAGATGAGAACAGCGATTAAGAATGATGGAGGAGGAAAATATATACTCACAGTATCTCAGAAATGCAAAAAATAAAAATAAAAATTTTCTGCAGAGTGGAGAAAAAGATATTTGAGTGGGGGAAAGTGGTAAAGGAAAAAAAGTCCTACACCAATGCACACACACACACACATATGTAAAACTCAAGATAAATATATTGCTATTACAATTATTGATTTTAATGGCCTATCAAACTGTATAAGTCTGTTTCATGATTAGAGGTTAGAGAATTGCATTCATTGTATTTTCATATTTATATTTTTTGTGTAGTTTCTTAAAAGTTTTTTTTGTACATGAACCAATCAAATATGAACGATTTTTAAACAGATCTATTTGACCCCTAAATGGGACTCTAACAGGTACTACATCTTTAAGTTCAGACTGAACCTCGGAGTAATGAGAATGAAAAACTACTCCATACTCCCAGATCTCCAGAACTAGTGCCTCACTATCAGATGTAGTTCAGGACCTCTCTTTTGAGTAGGTCTTATTCTTCTGAAGGAGTAATGGGAATGAAGGAGTACTCGAGATATACTCAGTATATTTTAAGACCTACCAACAAGGCTAATAATAAGAATATGTATCTTCATGTATGTGTGTGCTGCTTTTACATTGAAAATTAAAAATGACTTTCATTATATATATATATATATATATATATATATAACAATTACAATAAGTAACTGATATATGTATATAATGTGTGTGTGTTTGAAAAACAAGAATGAGACATAGGTGTTGCCATAGAAACTGAGAACTGTTTTCCTCACTATTCTTCAAAAACACTGATTGGTCCAATAACAAACCAGTCTTATTCTTGAATTTAAGAATGGCCAAAGAATAGTCAAAACCACTTTCCTTGCTATGATACAAACCTATATTCAGTAGTCCTGGGGAGTGTAAAGTACCCTTTCATGCCATTACTTCAAGGTCCACACTAACCAAGAGTGGTAGTAACTGGTAGTAGAGGTCAAATAGATCTGTTTGAAAATTAGGAGTATTATTAGATATGTGGTGCATTCAATAAGTGTCCAGACTTTTTTGTACCGGCATTTAAAATTGTCACAGACTCTTGAAAATTCACCATGTTATTGCTATACATCTTATGAGATGATTGACCAATTTTTATGATTTCAGGTTCAAATCAACAGCTACATCAGCAATTGGAATACACCCTACTAAAGCATGATTTTCACAGCTGGTGAATTTCAAAAATGCAATCTGGATGTGAGGACACTTTAGAAGAACAATATACAATAAAATTCTGTTTTAAACTTGGAAAAAATGCCACAGAAATGTATGGAATACTTCAGACTGCTTTTCGACCATCTTGCATGAATGGAGCATCAGTTTTTGAGTGGCATAAGAGATTCAAGGAAGGCAAGGAGTCTGTAAGGGATGATGGGAGGTGTGGGAGGAGTAAGGAAGTCAATACACCAGAGTTGATTGGCCAAAGGGTTAGGGTTACTATGTTGAGGTTTTAAGGGAGGTCAGGAAGAGATTCCATCAGAAGAGGCCAGCACTCTTGAAATCGGGTCTGTAGCATTTCCAGCAGGACAATACACCAGTCCACAACTCCATCCCTGTCAAAGACTATTTGACCAAGATGGGCATCAAGACAGTTCCTCAGCCTCCCTATAGACCAGACCTTGCTCCCTGTGACTTTTGCTTATTCCCTAAGCTGAGGGGCTGTCTTTATGAGACAATTGAGGAGATGAAAGAGGCTGTGACAAAGGTCATTGACACACTCACACAACAGGACTCCCATGGGGCCTTCAAGAAGTTGTTGGAATGGTAGAACAAATGCTTTGCAGCTGGAGGAGATTACTTCGAAGGTGACTAGAGTTTCATGTGTGTACTATCAATGAAAGTGCCCATATGAAAAAAAGTCTGGAAACTTATTTAATGATCCTCATATGTATAATTGAAACAACATAACTGAGTAAATAATTTATATTAAGAATAGTTACTTGAAACTATGTTTACTATAATTATTATTATCATCAGTTACTTGTAATTATATAGTTGCTAGCAAAAAGACTGACTTTGGTATTTGATAATCTTACAACATTAACCCTTATATATATATATATATATATATATATATATATGATTGTAGCTTTCTCCCTCTAAAGATAGCTATATCAAGCTCTGGCAGCCAAAGAGTGGGTAAATGGACCCTGCTTATTTTATGTTTTTACCTAACTCTGCTAACAGGTATTGAGCCTTTCAGTGTTCTAAGTTGAGCCCTTTTCTGACACTCATTTAAAAAAAAACTTGCTCACTCTTTAAACATATATATATATATATATATATATATATATGTATGTTAAATTTTCTTCACTTCTTCAAACCTTATCCTTGAGATGAATTTTCACTTTAGGAAAATTTACATGGAAGTATGTTTGATGAATATAGGGCTGATGTAAAAGGAGAATTTAATGTTTTGCCCCAAAAGTATTGCCATGTTGGTGGGACGTAAAATATGTTTATCCTCTCTCTTGCAGAAGGGTAAGACTTCTTCAAATCCTGGGTATAACACTGCATCCTGTAATGAGGCTCCAGTTCTGGAGATCTAGGGGTTGTGGAGTACCTCTTCATGACCCTTATTTCCAGCTAAACTCTGACCTGAAGTGAGAGCACCTGTTTGGATCCTATCTATGGGTCAAATAGAACTGTTTGCAAATTATTAGTATTGGATAAGAATACTTGAAACCATATAACTGTGCAAATAAATGTTTATTATTGTTATATAAGAATATTTATTTGAAGCTATATGATTGTTTATAAATTATTAGTATTGGATAAGAATACTTGAAACCATGTAACTGTGGCCAAATGATTATTATTATATACAAATAAAAAAATAGTGATTTTAAAAAAATGATTGCAATGGAACGTTGGAAATCTAAATAGTTATGATTATAATTAAACACTTAGAAATGACTATCCAGTTGGTCAGGCTTAGAATATACTGAGTGTTTCCCCAGCGGAAAAGTAAGACTAACCACCAAGAAATTTACTAGGTATGACACTTAACTCTATCTGATAGTGAGGCTCTAGTTTTGGAGATCTGGGGAGTGTAGAGCACCCCTTCATTGCCATTACTCTCAGGTCCACTCTGACTTAACGTGGTAGTACCTGTTAGGATCCCATCTAAGTGTCAAATAAGTTTGTTTAAAAATTATTCATATTTGATTGGACCATGTACATAAACACCCTCTTAACAAAAAATGTAAATACTAATGTACAATGAACACAATTCCCTAACCTCGAGGCATAACTGTAGATGTTTATTAAAATCAATCAATCATTTGATTAAAGTAGTCATTTTTGCCTTTATTATTGTTATGTACTAATTTTTGTATGACTTCTTTTTTTCTTCTTGTTCCGTCCAGTATCAGTCTTATTTTATCTTATTCATATTTCCTGGCTTGTCAATATTTCAACAACCACTAAAATTACTTTTTGATGACAGTGGAAAATAAAATTTACATAATGACATTACCCATAAATCACTTGAAATTTTTTTGTTTGTTTGAATACATTTTTGTGGACATTGAGGAGATAGATTTTTACTAAAAGAAGCCATTCTTTTAAGGATATGATTAATGCTAATTCTTGTTGCTTTAGTTGACTCATTAATCAGTCCACAATTCTAGTGCAATCTCTTGGATAATCCCTCAAATGCTAAGTGAGATTTTTGTTAGGATTAGCAGAGGATAGTCATAGATTAAAACTGATTGAATTCAATAAAACACATTTTATGACAGGATATCATTCTTTTGATTTAAAACAACTGTCATGTAAAATTCTTAGATTTTTAGTTTCTTTTCACCCCTGTTTTTATTTTTCTATCATTTGTTTTTCTTTTGGTGGCCATTAAAAAAGTAGCCTGGATCTAAAATTAAGAGGTAGCTTCCAACAAGATTTGAACTTGGGAATTTGTCTGACATGCACAGCATTTTATTGATTTGACGATTACCTTTTTTTGATTGAAAGTAAAAATAGATTTAACAATCTTGTTATATTCAAGCAATATAATAAAGAGAGAGGACTGAGTGATTGATTTTAATGGCATGTCATCTTGTCTAGGGTTATTTTATGCCTGGAGGTTAAGGAATTATATTCTTTGTGCATTTTTTTGTGTAGTTGTTTCTTAAGATATTTTTTGCACACAGTCCCATTGAATATGAATAATTTTTAAACAGATGTATTTGACCTGTAAATGGGACTTTGCCCTTGCCATGGAACAGTAAAGACATATAATTTTCCATCAAGGAAAACTTTTTCCATTTTTGTACCCATTTCATATACTGCTTGTTCATAGAACAATATGTGCATATTTCTAGCTGTTGTGACACATTTGTGCATTCTTTCAATACAACTTGTATGTATATATTAAATGTTTCTATGAGTGTAAATTAACTTTTCTTGTCTTTCCTTCTGTTTATTCAATGTTAGTAGATCGTAAATGTCCTAATGCTAATATTAATCTCTCATGAATTGGGAAATTGACAAAATATCTTTCCTAGTTCCAAGCAACACCATAATTTTATCTGTTATAAAATAGCCGAGGGATTTCGGTTCATGCCTTTGAGTTTAGTTAGGCTGAGAACCTTTCGGCTCAGCACATGGGTTAGTTAGGTACAACATTGAAGCAGGTGTTAACGCGGGTGCGCATGGGCGGATAGAGGTGTCACTCAGATGTCATAATAGTCCAAAACGAACCGAGGTGACAGGGTGCGGGTGACGTCACGCACCGGAAGCGCGCGGAGGTTTGTGTGAGAATTTGAAGAGAGAAAGAGTCGGGTACTAGACGGCAAACGAAAAGGATCGACTTTCGAACCTCGCAGGTGCGAGGCGAACGTGTGCCGTATGGGGGCCGCTCGAGTTGGGGGCCAAATGAATAAGACAGCATAGAAGATTGTGTCTCTCCTCCTTACGTCGAGACCTTTAACTCAAAGTTAATAAAAAGGTTTCGTACCCGAACAAGAAGTCGTTACGTGTTTTTTGAATTTTGAGATTCCTATGTTCTATCATTATGAACATTCGATGTCCATTTCCCCCATGGCCATATTCGTGTATCTGACTACGCAACATATCTATCCAATCATAATATTAAAAGATTTTGATAGCATTTGATACTTTTTCTCTGACAAATAATATTTTTGATTTAGTTTAAAGAATAACCTTTTCTTAATGTGTTTTTTTTGTTGTTTTTTTCCAGCCAAAGGGTACACCATATTGTCCAGATGCTGAAGACATATCCAGTATTAGACTGTACGGTGACCATGAAGTCATTCTTAAAACCAAAGACTTCAAACAAGAGTACATAGCATCAACGCTTGAACTGAAAGATATGGAGGTATGTGTATTTTGTTCATTTATTCCTCTAGACACTTTTTGGAACATAGGCACATATTGGCAAACCTCTCATAATTTCAGTAGCTAGTAGATTTTACAGGATGGTGTTGTGTAATATGGTAACCTACTCCTCACCAATGACCTCAGTACCTAGCTATGATTGACATAAGATTGTAATAAGAATATGTTTGGCTTTCGTCTTTAAATAAACTTATTTAAGATAAACTAGAGAACCTGTAAGCATCAAGCATTGTAAATGGGTAAATAGGACGGACTGGATTTTTTAGCTTTGGTCAGGCAACCAATCTAGGAAAAGAAAAATCTGAATTTAAACCGACTCTACTCAGCTTGAAAATTGACCTTGTGTTGCATCCTTCTTATAGTAGAGGGGTTTGTTACAGTGACGAAAGGGTGACTCAGGGACCAGGTCATGGAGTCCATTATGCAGGCTAATTGCCAAGTCAGTAAGGGAAATGGGGAGCCTTACTCTGTGCCCCTAGAAAATTATTTGCCTCCCCCTACTAGTCAATGTGATGTGAACAAATTTTAATTTGAGAAAATACACTTCTACAAATAGGCTCCCTTCAGACTTGATACTCCTCCTCTCCATTGGATTTGATGTCTCCCTCCTGCCTCATCCATAATACATAAGAAATGACAATGACCGCTATTGGTTACAAGAGAAAATGATAAGATCTACAAATAAGGAATTGTTAAAATTTATTTGTAAAGCAGTTAAATTCTTCATTTCTCTTTGGCAAATTCATTGATCACTTTGATGCAAAAAGTGTCAGCACTAAGCTCTGCTTTCATCTTCAACAAAATTAATCAAAATGAAAACCAAATTACTTAATTGCTCTTCAGTTTGGGAACATTCCATATTTATACACTTTAGTAAAGAAGACAATCTCTCACAGGAAGCAGATGTAGCAGGTATGATCAGAATCAGATATACTAATTTGGTTCCTTCTGCTAGAGCTTGGTTTTGTTCAAGTTCTTGTATTATTTCTGCAACTTCTTGGATGTTTGATACTTGCTTTGCAAAATCAGCAACATTAACTGATTTCAGCTTTTGTTTCAATCCAAGATGTTTTTATATACATCTAAAGTTGAAAAAGCTTCTACCAGAAATTTTTTGGGAAGTGGGAAAAAACTTTGGATTTAACAATTCAACAAATTTGAATTCTGCCATTGTTTTAACTTGTTGCTCAACATGAACAATAACTTCATCTAAAATGTCCAGAACCAAATCATACAAATTTTTTCCAAATCTATCAAACTATAAGTCTTTTGATTAGGCAAATCTTTGATTTCAGTCGCACAAGACAATAAAAACATTTTCACTTCAGTCAAGAGTGTCTGCTGACTTAATAGGACTGGAAAGCAGGTAAAAGGATTTCTGCTTTTCTGTAGCTTTCTTTCTGTGAACCTACTATATTATTCTGTTTCTCTTTTCCTGCATCCAGCTTGAAAGGAATAATAAAACAGGGAAGACTAAAGCCACAGTCTTTTCTAACCATGGCAAGAATGTCAACAAAATTATTTTTGTTTTTCTATAACTGTCTCTCTTTCACACACACATGTTGCAAGTATGGACTCTTTGCCCCTGGTTGGGTAAATATATATACACACAAAAATGTTTATTAATATGCAAATGATACTAGGAGCATGTAAAGGACACTTAAATTCAGAACGTTTTTCATTTTGATTTATTCGAAAAAGTTCAAGTATGGCTGACTTAATGGAAAATGTCTTCAACATTGAGGATTAAGATTTTCATTTTAACAATTTGTCTGGCAAAATTTAAATATTATTTTTTTTAACTGAAAAATAAAACATGAATGATGAAAACTGAAACTCACCCACTTGGAAGTGGCAGAAGAAATATATTTCTGCAGAAGTTTCTTTATCTTGGATCTTTTTACTCTCAAACTGAATGAAATAGCAAAAATCCAAGACAAATTTAACAACAACAGTTGAATCTTGTGTTACATATTTTCCTTCTTGATTTATAGTGACAGGTTCAAATATGGTTGACTTAATGAGAAACTTCTTTGTCATTAGCAATTAAGATTTGCATATGGAAAATTGCTCAAAAAAAGATAGAAATAATTTTTAACTGATAAAAGATAGCTTAATGTTGAAAAGTGGTATGGTTAGATTAATGGCATATCAACCCTTGATGGTTATGTAATGTCAAATTATGTCGACACATATATATGATTTTTAAGTGGATAGTTTATAGGTAACATCCTTTGTTTGCAGACAGTTAAATGATGTAAATGCTATATATTGTTTACACACAGATGGTTTCAAATATTACCATCTAACAATAATGGTTCTTTTTGTACACAGTTTAATTGTTTCAAGTCTTATTAATTAGCATTAGTAATTCTATTTATCAAGTTTTCTAATCTAATGAATCATTTGTATACAGTTAAATGGTTTCAAGTATTCCTATGTAATACTAACAATTCCATATCAGTCATTTGTTTGTACATAGTTAAATGGTTAAACAATTCTATTTGACCCACAGCTTAGTCCCTAACAGACACTACCACTCCGGATCAGAGTGGACCTGAGAGTAATGACAATGAAGTGGTACTCATATTCCTCAAAGCGCCAGGATTAAAGCCTCACCATCAAATGGTTTAGTGTCATATCCAGAACACTCATTGGGGTAAAGGGAGGTATTACGTCTTTGCAGAGATGCAGTCAGTGTATTCTACAGTCCCAGCCAATTGAGCTGGTTGAAAATTGAGACTTAGAAAAATAATGTTATAAAATCAGAAGAATCTTTTTTCTTTTTTTTAATCAAAGATTGTAAAAATGTACCTATGTGGAGGTGCTTGTGGTGTAATGGGTATAGTCGTAAGAAATGGACATGGTGACATGAGTTCAAATCCTGAACAAGGCTAATTGCATTTTACATAGCACTAATACTCTTGGGAAAGGTATGAATCCAATTATTCTCCCTCCAGCTATGGGTAAATAGTAGGACAGACTGTGTTCTTCTGTCTTGGTGAGGCAACTAGTCTAGAAGAAGGAAAACTCTGAATTCAAACCTGTTAAACTCCGCTTAAAACATTGACCTTGTGTCATATCCTGCTTGAGAGGAGGGGTTGGGTAAATAGGCTAAAAATGTACCTATTATAATTTAAATCAATTTCAGTTTTAAGTCCAGCTAATATATTTATTCATCCTTCTGTCTGTTTATATTCATATTAAACATAAAGCAAAGGTCAGTTGGCTGTGAAAAATAAAGGACTACAAAATGACAAATGAAGAGTAAGGATGTAACAAAAGAGTATTAAGAGTTCTTGAATATAAAATCTATTTTAATTAATTATGATAAGAAACACATAATATTATTAAGTGCTCTATTAATCAACTCCCAACTCTGTATATTCTTGAAGGATCTGGTAAAATAGGGCAGTCAATGTCAACATGATAGTATTGACTGCACTTTTACTTCTGATTAAATGTTTATATTGCTAAAAAGATTGTAAGTTTTAGTTATAGTATTGTAAAACTGGTCCATTGGCCTAACGGTTGGAGTGTTCGCCAATGGTTCAGGAAACTGGGGTTCAATCCCAGGTTGAGTCATACCAAAGACTCAAAAAATGGTACTGGATGCCTCCTTGCTTAACACTCAGCATTATAAGGTATGGATCAAGGGTAAAGTGGAGCAATCCAGGGAAAGGAGTAGCTCTCTTTCCTGCACCTCGGTGTAGCGATTGAAAAGGAAGCCTTTGGGTCAGCCTCAACAATGGTTACCAACTATACTTACTTATTGCACATATTCAGATGCAAAACTACATATGCATAGAGATATGCATAGGCACCATTTTTATATATATATATATAAGTACCAGTTGTGTCTGAAAAGTAATGGGATTGGTGTCACAAACAATTTATTTCAATACCAAACAAAAAGCAACAAGGTTTCCTCTCAAATCTAATGCCCTTTCCCATCCTTCTCTGATGGAAGGATTTTTCTTGGATGTCCCTCAGTTCCATCATTATGGCCCTCTTGATGGCCTCCACATCTTCAAAACAGGTCCTCTTTGAGCTTAGGGAAAAGAAATGTGTCATATGGAGTAAGATCAAGTGTGTAGGGAGGTTGTTCCAGTACGACAACATTCATTTCAACCAGGAACTATTGGATACAGACCCAGTTCCATTACTTTTCAGACATGTTCAAATCTTCAGTGATAATCTTCCAAACACTGTCCTTTTTCCTATCCAGCTAACTTGTCATCATTCAAGCAGTCAACTGACACTTGGCTTTACTCATTTGATGTTGACCTCAGTCGTGTTTGTTGAATACCTCTTGGTTCTAGAGTAATCTTTCACCTCCTTGTGACTCTCAAAAACATGAATGTGCAACATTAAACATTCGCTGTTCATTGTTCCTTCCTCAGTGCTCAAGGCTGAATAACTTTAAAAAGAGGAGTTGTAAACAAAAACATGTGAAAAAATACAATCATTGCAGAAAGCTAAGATTACACTTATATACTCACAAGATGTCATGTTAGATAATACAAACTGTTTATCCCTCTTTTGCACATAGCTCACACAGCACATCCAGTCCTATTACTTTTCAAACAGACCTTGTATATACATGTGGGTGCAAGCATATCTGTATGGGTGTGTGAGGTCATAGGTAATATATATGTATGTACATGTATGAGCATGTATAGTAGTATCAAAAGGATAGCTAAACAAGTTTGGGAGGTTGGCAGTAGATCAACAGATAATAAAATAGAGAAAAATTTCTCAATGGGGATGAAAGGGTTTGATTTTTAATGTCCATAATAATCCTAAGTCTTCAGTGCTGATGCAGTTAGATATCAGTAGACAAGAATATTATTTTTGAAGGTATTTTAGTTCTAGGAGTTCCATTTGAAATTGGTGGCTTTCTTTTCTGGAAATCAGGAGCCCCTATATTCATATATTTATATCAGTAAATTGCATTTGTCAGAGCAGTCAAATGTGAGATGTTGTCCTCTGGGGTCACCTTGTGCCAGTAGATGGCCTCCTAGACTGCACATCACATTCTGATAGTAATTCACTTCACTGTGCAGTGTTATTGCTCTGCTATGGTATTCCTGACTGGGATATTCATGTAAGTTCACTCCCCACATGCACAAAAGCTTTAAATTCTCTGCTACAGAAAGCAATGCCATTGTCTGTAAGGAACTCACACAGTGGGCCATTTTCAAAGAACACTCTCTCTAGCTAGTGGTCCATGGCCAAAAAGGATATGTGTGTTTTGTCTTAGCTGCAGAGAAAATACAAATGGCTTAGCTGTTATGAAACTTGAAGAGATTAAAAAAAAACAGATTCATGAAAGGAAACTATGAAAGGTACATGTGATCAGTAGCCCATGCTGATTGGTTAGAACAATCAGCAACAAGCTATGGAAATATAAATTATGCATTGCTTGAGAAAGGACAGTTTTAATCAGACATTAGTGAATCTCTAGCAGATGGGTAAGAATGATGAGGTTGATTAAATCTTTAGCTGAGGCATAAGACTCCTTCCAAAAAGAAATGTCCTGAATATGACACTAAACTACATCCAGTGGTGAGGCTACCTATCTAATAAAAATAATTTTTAATCAGATTTATTTGACCTATCGATGGATCCCTAACAGGTATTAATATTCTGAGTCAGAGTGGACCTGGGAGTAATATCAATGAAAGAGTACCCAACACTCCCCAGATCTCCAGAAGTGGGGCCTCATCACCAGATACAGTTAAATGTCATATCAAGGATACCCCTTAGAAGAAAGCAACATTACCCCTCTGCTGGTGGCATATTTTAAGATCCATTAACAGGGTTGATAGACCTCATATATAATATTGACAATATATATATATATATATATATATATATAAAAAAAGTCTACTCAAAAATGCAACCTGCTTATCTAGATGACTTAAAACTGACTTTTTCAGCTCATTCCTTTCACCATGTCTACGTACAAATATTTACATATACTTTAACTCTGTTGGGTGGGTGGAGATATATATCTCTCTAGTAAGAATCCTAAAAGAAACCTGAGAAGTTATTATTATTCTGTGCTTTTCTTCTCAATCAAAAATCTTTTTGTTACTTGTTCAGTTGTGATAATTGCTGCAGTTTTGTGATTTCTGCTGTTCTTGTCTCCACTCTCTGAAACTGTTATCTCTCAAGACATGAATTTGGTTAGCCTTTGTCTGTCTGTAGACATGCTTATACAGCATGGGTGATTCATCATCATTTTTTTGTGAACTTCTTTTTTATCACTTCCAGTTTCATGACAGCTCAGCCATTTGCATTATACTAAAATCCTCATTATGTGTGTATGTATTTATCCAACTCTTCTACCATAGGCAGGATGTGAAACAAGGTCAATATTTAAGCAGAGTAAAGCCGGTTTGAAACCAGAGTTTTTCTTCTCCCAAACTGGTTGCCTAACTGAGGCCAATGAACTCTGTTTTTCTGACTATTTACTTATAGCTGAGGTGGAAATAGATGGTTTCATGCATTTCTCAAAGTGAAACACAGTCTTGTCCAGGATTTGAACTCAGGTCACTGATTACATTTCCTACGACAATAACCGTTACACTAAGTGCACCTCCACATTATATTTGTATTTAACTGCAACCCAGAAAAAATGACACATCATTGAGAGATTTTTATTAGAGCAATGATAATGGAAATATATGGACAGGTATATCATGAGCAGTACAATCAACAAGAGCTACCTAAAAGAGCTTAAACACAAAATACAGAAAAAAAAACTTAACAGAACCTAGTACTACAGCAATAATGTTAACACAAATTCAAAGAAACAATGTAGAGTTAATTAAAAGAAAAAATATGAGTGAAAAGAAGAAGACATTGCCAACTCTAAGGAATCCACTGAAAAATTTCAAGTTAAAAACTAAAAAGGCAAATAGATTGGTAAAAAACATACCAACAGACAATATCACATCACTAAATGAGCCAATCTATGTACACTCATAAAGAATCTAAACAGAAATACAAAAGTTCGATGGGAAATGAGGCTAGAAGAACAAATAAATAAACTATGAGAACAAGTGAAAGTAATAAGGAAGGAAAAATACACAGGGACTCTGTGGAATGAAAAGTTCAAAACAGACAACAGCAGACAAGACTGTCAATACAACTGGAAGAAGAAATAATCCAAAAAATGAAAGAAGGAAGACTCAAAGCAATTTTCAAACCAATTCAATGCTAATTTTGTGGGGTCTGCATTTGTGGTGAACATCCTTTTTTAATCATACAAATTCTTGATATAATAAAGATAACTATGAAATAAAAAAAAATGTTCATTCTTTCCTGAATAGAAATATTAGTATCATCATGTATTACTATTAAAACATTTAAATTTGAAAAGATATGCTGGGGATATACTTATCTAAAGCTAATTTTGTGCATATACTAAAGAATGAAAAAGAGAAAGAGAGAGATAATAAAAAAAAAAAAAGTGAAAAGAAAAGGAAAAGAAATAATAAAAAAAGAGAAAATCCAATAAAAGAAAATGAAAAGAATGAAAATGATGATGAGAAAAAGAATGTAAAAGAGGAAATAGATGAAAGTTTAAAAAAAAAAGCCAAAAGGATAAAGAAAATGAATGAATACGAAAACATAAAGAAAAATAATTTTAAAAAAAACTATGAAAATATCATTTAGAATGAATCATCATCATCATGACGTGCGGCTAGCACGGATATCCCTGACCCTCTCTCTCCACGTTTCCTTATCATTCATCGCCTTCGGCAGGTCTTCAGCACTACATCCCGTATCATCACATAGCTGCTGTATGAATGTTCGAGCTGGTCGTCTGGCTTTTGATTGGCCATATGCGGGGGTCCACAGGAGCACATCACTTACAATCTCGTCTTTGCTTCTCCAGCATTGTCCGGCATGTCTGGTTTGTCTAGCTTGTATAGTCTTCGTGATAGGTGGTAGGTGGCCGTACAGTTGGCGCCGTGTGGGGTGTTGCTGCCAGGACCTGTTCAATATTGCTCGCGAGAGAAAATAGGCTTAGAATTTAGGAGACAGATAAAGAGAGATTGAAATCAATAATCTGTCAAAAAATATTTATTTAATAACTGAAAAAATCAAAAAAAAAAGAAAGAAAGAAAAAAATTTGTCTATAAACATGGCTGTCATTTTTTAACTAGATTGTCTTTCTATTTTCAATGTTTTTCCTCTGAAGAAAGATGGAACTGTCAAGTAAATATCACTGAGGTTGATTCTCATCTGTTTCTGAGATAAAGAATTATATCAACAATAAAGTTTTTAAAAATTCAGTGGATATTTTCTCTCTAAGATACAATTACATAAGTACTAAAAAATAAAATAAAAATGCCAAAAATGTTAATAAAACAAAACAATTTGAACCCCCTCTTTCCTTCTCTCACATAAACACACCTATACAATTTAGAATAACATAGAGTCAACAGTGCTTAGTGATTGTCAGTTTCTTACCTATGGGAGCATCAGACTAAGTGATTTCTACATGGTGAGTCTACCTTTAATAACTGTTGTGTGGAAAGAGTGATCTTATGTGGGGCATTCTGGGAAGGGTGAGTATACCTTTAATAACTGTTGTGTGGAAAGAGTGATCTTATGTGGGGCATTCTGGGAAGGGTGATCTACTTTATATTGCATGCTTATTTACATGGCTATATTTCATTAATTTTGTGATTTGTTAATTTATTTTTTATTGTTATATAACTCCTTGTAAGTGTTACATACCAGCATTAGTTGATGGTTTTTCACTGGAGTCTGAGTGACAGCAAGTCTCCAGAACTCTTCTCAGTATTCTGGCTGATCTTACTTAGTAAAGCTATATTTTAGATGATCTCAGCTTATCCTCTAATTTTCAACTCTTTCTGTCCCCTTTACCAAGTGTTTGAGAACCATTTTGAGTGCACCAATTATAACTGATATTCTTGTCTTTTTCATGTTCCATAACTTTTTTGATTTTCTGGCAAGGTCCAAGTAGTTGTCTCTCTTTTTATTATTTATTTTTTTTGTTTTATTTGTTATTAGTCTTTAGAGTCATTAGTTTTCAGGTCGCTTAGGAATTTGTTCCCATGCCGACATTTGGATATATATATGTGTGTGTAACAGATTTTGTTATGCACGTTTGGCTAAAGAGAACAAATAAGGTAGAATGAAGTAATTTTTTAAAAAAGTTTTTGGTTAACAAACAAGAGAACATAAATCCAGATCAAATAAATGGAGAAATTATCAAAAAAAAATGATCCATTTTCTAGAATAGTACAAGATATTTTTCTACGATTTAAACAAGGTTAATTTTCATTGTGTCTCTAATCCTTTTAGAGAATGGTATCTAGTGGATTTTTGATATGGTTTTTTACTTTGTTTAAATTGTATAAAACCAAAAATATGTAAAAATTCCAGTTCATGCCAGTCTCTGAAATAGTTCAAATGTTACTAAGTAGTCATCCAGCTCAGTACTAAACAGGCTAGTAGTTAGAAATATTTGATAAGTATTAATAGTAATAATAATAATAGTAAATAGTCAATGAAATTAATGAGTACAAGTATTATTAAATCCCAAGATGACAGAAGACTTAGAAAATTATACTTAGATCAAAATTGGCATTATCCATTAGAATGTTAAAATTCTATTTTCCATCAATATATATGTATATATTTATACATATTGATTGAAAATAATATTATATATATATATATATATATAATCAAATCTTGCTGAAAGAGACAGACTTTTTATTCAACTTGCTTTCTTTTAGAAAAATGGATATGCAGATAAAGTAAGTGTAAGAATTCTATATAGTTTATTTATTTTTGGTTCAAGTACTTTTGATATATATAATATGCATGGCATGGTATAGTCATTACTAAGGAAAGTGAGCAGCCCACTACTTTTGAGCTAAATTTTCACTTGGTGTCTCATACTTCTGGCCTTGTGCCACAATTTAGATAAGCTTGGTAAATAATTCTATGTAGACACACACACACACGCACACACACAAACATATATATATATACATGATATTCATATTTTGTGGTAAAAGATTACCTGAAAATATATAAAATTTCTAAAATTGCACAATACACCTTTCTCTCTCTCTCTCTCTCTCTCTCTCTCTCTATATATATATATATATATATATATATAGAGAGAGAGAGAGAGAGAGGTGTATCAAAATTATTTTCCTTTTTAATCAACCTGTACATTTCTGAAGCTTGTATAATTCTCTGTACAGAGTATCTTTCAATGTTCTTAACTCTTCTAAAAGATTCTTGATTGACATTTTATGAGTACAAAAATATAGATCACATTGGTTTTTGTTTATAAAGTAGAAGTGGGCTTGAAAATTACAAGCATTTTTGTAACAGAAGTCACAGACTACTTGTTGGTTCTTTAGATAGATTACATTCTTGATTTTTAAGTGTTTCTTTGTTTCTAAAAGAAACTGATCTTCCTCTAATCCTACAATTTAGAGTTATTCTGAACTAAATGAAGCCTAATTATCTTCAATGCAGAGAGGTATTCCCCATTTAGAAGATTGACACAACACAATGTTCCTTCTCCCATTTCACACTATTTGGGCTTGTTCTGCACTAAACAAACTTAGTAAATATCTTCAAGGCTGGCCCTCCCCATTTAGATGATTGGCACAACACAATCTTCCTTCTCCCATTTCCCAGCATTTGACCTTGTGCTGCACTAAACCAAGCTTAGTAAATATCTTCAAGGCTGGCCCTCCCCATTTAGAACATTGGCACAACATAATCTACATTTTGTTATACTAAGTTTATATGTTTGCTTATAATGTAATGATTATTGTTGCCAGAAATGGAGTAGGTAACCCAAATACAAATCCTGGACAAGGCTGTTTGCATTTCACTTTGTATTAATGCCCTTGAGAAAGGCATGAATTCATTTCATCTCCCCAGTGGGGCAGACTGACTTCTTTAACCTTGGTGGAGCAGATAGTCTAGAAGGAAAATTCTTAACTCAAATAAAAATTGATCTTATGTCACTCCTTGCTTATGGTTTAAGGCTTGGATAAGTATACACTAGACTGATTTTTGTAATTTTTTTAAAATACTGAGTTGCTAAGTCCCCTAAAATTGAAAGAAGGTGAAGAAAATTCTTCATCTTAAGGTGCTTATCAATGCAAAATAGACATTGATGGTATTGGGTTTTTTGTTGAAATTATCACTCTCATCAGTACTTGATAGAACTATTGATAATAGTCATTGTCAGGTCAGAGTTATCTGCCTTGACTCCCACATAGAATAAGGGTTAGGTTTTTTATCCCTAGTTTTTGTTACACTCTCTGTGAATAAAAAGAACATGGCATGTATTTTTTTAAAATTGTCCTCATGTTTTTGCCTTGTTGATTGTGTTAAAGTATCATGCCTGGAATATAAGAAGATGAATACCTGTACCCAAAAGGTATGTCTTATTTTCATGTAGAATTAGGTTCATAAATTCCAAGCAGTTTTTTAGTCTGTTAGACCTTTGAGAATAAGCTTAACCCAAAAATCTGGCCTTGTGTCTTTTAATCAGTTAAGAAGAGTTTGTAAACTAGTTGGTCAACCTTCGTGTTTTATCTCCCTCATAAATTGTTAACAAATGACAACTGAGTTGTCTCCCTTGATGTCCAGCCCCACTATTTTCTTTCTTTAAAAAAAAAAGCCCTTCTATTATTTTTTGCTCCTAGTTTAATTTTCATTCTCTATTCCTTTATTGTCCTATTCAGTCTCTATCTCTTTTTCTTTTGATGTCGTTGAGATTGGTAATAATTGATACTTCATAATATTCATTTGATTCTATGATTTTCCACTCGACATAATAAAATGCTGATATCTTTGCTTTTGAAGCAATTGAACTTTTTCTGTAAAAAATTAGTAAAGGTATATTTAGTTATGGGCAATGATATTTTCCATTAAATTTACTATTAAAATGCATTGAAAATAATTTTGTGGTGAAAATACTTTGAGCATAAAAATCTAAATATAAAAACATTTTTTAATCAAATGATAAGCAAAAGTAAATATAATTCTGTGGTCTCATTATTCAAAATTTCTAAGACAGCTCTTTATAACAATCCTTGGTACGACCTTTCTATTTGAAAATGAATGAAAGATACTCATTATCATTTCAAAGTAAACAGCTGTCAATGATAAAATTGATTCTTCACTTTAGGAAGGAATGAAAACAACAAAAGAGAGAAAACTAGTCAGAAGGAATCAATGTATAAGAACATCATATTTAAAAACTGCAGCCAGATATTCTTTCTCGTAAATTCTCTTCTCTGACTTCATTCTTAACATGTAAACTTGAAAATTCTTTAAAATTTGTTTGGTTCATGTGGGTGAGAACACCTGTAAGTTTTGTTTGTTTGTCTTTTTGCTTTTTTTTTTTGTTTTAAAAAAATGATCAAATTCTCCAATTTCCATCCCCTCTTTCCCCTCCTTGCAACATTGGTGTCTTCTTGCACCAGTCACCTGCTGCAACTGAAGTATTTATTGACTTACACATGCTTTTGGATGGCTGTCAAATCTTGACCAACAAGATTGTCACCCAAGGAACCTTGCCAGCTTTTCTTGGCTTGAACTAGATTGGCCAGGGGTGTGGATCTTCTTCACACTTTCACTTTACCCATTAATCTTGTAACTATTATTCTAGTTAGTTCAGCTTTCATGTAAAACTAGGGAGCCTTAAAGTCACATTTTCTTGGCTCGTGACTCAGCCAGAAACACTTGCTCAAATTCCAAGTCGATAACACTGGTTTTATGAACTTCTATACCGAACGTCCTCTGTTAGGATTTTATCTTAGTATGAGTAAGAAATACTTGAAATTCAGTTATGGCTGATCATAGGTGTATTAAAAAATGACCAACTCGATCCCTATAGACAGCTTAGTTGACTGGGGCAGTAGAATTGACAGACTGCATCTCTGAAAAGGGTTAACACCTCCCCAATAAGTGTCAGGGATATGACACTAAGCCATCTGATAGTGAGACTCTAGTCCTGGAGCTTTGAGAAATATAGAGTACTCTTTCATTGCCATTATTCCCAGATGCACCCTGATCCACGGTGGAAGTACCTGTTAGGGTCCCATCAATAGGTCAAACAGAACTATTTAATAATTTATTATACTTAAAGTCATTTAACTGTATGCAAAAAAGGAGCTCTTACTCATTTAGAAATAATGTTAACTGCAAACTTCACTAACACACACACACATATATCTTGCTCTGTATATGTATATGTTCACACACATACATATATATATATATATATAACTGGGAAAAACTGGAAATAAATCTAACAGTATAAAAATGTATATAGATGAAAAACACAAGGATGATTTTATTTGTAAAAATATTTGCCAATGATAAACATTTGTTTTTTTAAACATTTATATATATATATATATATAAATGTTTGAAAAAACGAATACTTTTGACCGGGAGTTTATATATATATATATATATATATAAACTGCCAGTCAAAAGTATTTGACCACCCTCAAAATTTTTTATTCCTCATCCTAAAAGTGTTATTTTTAAGTGAAACAAGTGAAGCACCTCAGTGGTTTTGTTTATAATACTAAACACAAGTCTTCCTGAGCCACATTAAATACAAATTAAATAAAAAAAGCACAATTTTTTGATCAGAATGACCCTCTATGGCCACCATCACTCGATATTCTTCCAATCAAAGACTGGAGGTAGACAGAAAATAGTTCTGTCCAGCTTTCCTGCAAGATTTGTCAGAGGTGAGCTACACTTGCGGGTTCTTTAATTCTGACTTTTAGGTCAAGTTCATCCCACACCAGTTCAATGGGATTTAAGTCTGCTAATTGCACTAGCCAAGACATAATTTGAAGGATGTAGTGTTCCTTTTTGCTTTAATGTACCTCTGATAGAGTTGACTGGGGCATACGTGGGTCGTCATTATCTTGCATGAGTTCAAATTCTTAACCTACAAGCTGCATTCCAGAAGGGATTGCTTAATGCTGCAGAATGCTGTGATCCGTGGTTTGATTCAATTTGCCCTTCACCTGGTGCAAATCTCTAACTTTGCAATTGGTAAAAGCCCCCCACACACACACACACTGTAACAGAGCCTCCTCCATGCTTTATGGTTGGTGTGATACAGAGGATGCTGCTCTTTTACCTATTTGACCCAAAGATTTCATTGCCCAGTCGGCTGGGGATGTAGAATACACTGACTGCTTCTCTGCAGAGGGGTAAGACCCCACTCCCCAATGAGTTTCCTGGATATGTTACTAAACAATCTGATGGTGAGGTTTCAGTAATGCTGGAGCACCCCTTCATTGCCATTGCTCCCAGGTCCACTCTGGCCCGGAGTGGTAGCTACTGATAAGGGTTCTATCTATGGGTCAAATAGAACTAAACTGTAGTTTGTGCTTACTGGTTTTGGCATTTAAACTGCGTATTTATGCCAAATTGGATTGTTTAAGATAGAACTGTTTTGACATTTAAACTGCATACTTATGCTAAACTGAATTGTTCGAAATAGAAATGTTTTGACCTCTAAACTGTGTACTTATGCTAAACTTAATCATCTGAAATAAAACTGTTTTGACATTAATACGATGTATTGCCCAGTCGGCTGGAGCTGTAAAATACACCAACTGCACCCAAGCTGTTTGACTAAACTGAATAGCTTGAAATAGAAATTAAACTGTACTAACATTTAAACTGCATACTTATACTAAACTGAATTATTTGAATTGGAACTGTTTTTGACATTGAAACTGTACTTATGCTAAAATGAATTGTTTAATATTGAATTGTTTTGACATTTAATTGCTTATAAACAAAATTTGTACTTATACTAAACTGAATTAGCTCTGTTTGAATAAACTGAATAGCTTGAAATGGAAATGTTTTTGACAATTAAATTGTGTACTTATGCTAAACTGAATTGTTTGAAGTAGAACTATTTGCATAAAAATGGATCTGGTGTTAAATAACCTACAAAGGTTGAAATACCATAAAACCCAAACAACCAACCAACCAACCAGTGATGCCGGGGCTTTGGGGAATGTGGAGCACCCCTTCATTGCCATTGCTCCCAGGTCCGCTCTGGCCCAGAATGGTAGCACCTGATAGGGCCCTATCTATCAGTTAAATAGAACTAAACTGCATACTTATGCTAAACTGAATTGTTTAATATAGAACTGTTTTGACATTTAACTGTGTTTAAACAAAATCTATACTTATACTAAACTGAATTGTTTGAATTAGAACTGTTTCGATGACATACTGCTCCGACACTGCAACGCAGTATACAATCAAAATCAAAATCCGATAGATAGATGGATGAAGGGATGCGTACTCCCCTTCCCTAAAAAGGGGGACCTCGGATTAGCCAAAAACTACCGAGGCATAACACTTACATCCATAGCAGCCAAAATCTACAATGCCCTACTACGAAACCGCATAGAACCCAAAATCGACAACATACTTAGGAAAAGCCAAAATGGCTTCCGAAGAAATTGATCCACGACCTCATAAATATTAACCATCCGTAGAATCCTTGAAGGTGTACGGGCAAAAAACCTACAAGTGACATGAATTTTTGTTGACTTTACCAAGGCTTTCGATTCCATTCACAGAGGAAAGATGGAACAAATCCTACTAGCGTACGGCATACTTAAAGAAACCGTAGCGGCAATAACGATTCTCTATAGAAACACTAAAGTAAAAGTACGATCACCAGATGGAGACACAGAATACTTCGACATTGTAGCAGGAGTACTACAAGGGGACACGCTGGCTCCGTACCTCTTTATCATTTGTCTAGATTACGTACTTAGAATATCGATTGACAAAATCAAAGAGAATGGCTTCGAACTGACGAAGAAAAGAAGCAGAAGATACCCCGCAACAACAATTACCGACACCGACTACACCGATGACATAGCGATACTGGCAAATACACCTGACCAAGCCGAAACACTACTGCATAGTTTGGAACGAGCAGCAGCAAAAATAGGTCTCTATGTAAATGCACACAAAACGGAATATATGTGCTATAATCAAACGGGAGACATCTCCACTCTGGAAGGAACCCCTCTTAAACTAGTAGACAAATTCACTTACCTAGGAAGCAGCGTCGAATCAACCGAAAAGGACATCGAAACGAGGTTAGCGAAAGCATGGACAGCTATCAATAGGTTGTCGATTATTTGGAAGTCAGACCTGACCGATAAAATGAAACGCAGTTTCTTCCAGGCAGCGGTCACATCGATACTGCTATATGGATGCACTACATGGACAAAACGGCTGGAGAAGAAGCTAGACGGCAATTACACAAGAATGCTACGTGCAATCTTAAACAAGTCCTGGCGGCAACACCCCACAAGACACCAGCTGTACGGCCACCTGCCCCCTATCACGAAAACTATTCAAGTTAGATGAGCCAGACATGCAGGACACTGCTGGAGAAGCAGGGACGAACTCATAAGAGATGTACTCTTATGGACCCCCACACATGGCCATGCAAAAGCAGGACGACCAGCACGAACATACATTCAGCAGCTATGTGAGGATACGGGATGTTTTCCTGAAGACCTACCTAGGGCGATGAACGATAGGGAGGAGTGGCGAGAGAGGGTCAGGGATATCCGTGCTACCAGCGCGATATGATGATGATGAGAACTGTTTAACTAAACTGAATAGCTTGAAATAGAAATATTTTTGACAATTACACTGTGTACTTATGCTAAACTGAATTGTTTGAAATAGAACTGTTTTGACATTTAGCTGTGTGTGGAGGAAATTTCTACTTATACAAAACTGAATTGTTTGACTAAACTGAATAGCTTGAAATAGAAATGTTTTTGACAATTAAACTGTGTACCCATGCTAAACTAAACTTCTTGAAATAGAACTGTCTATTTGTATAAAAATGGATTGACATTAGATAAGCTACAAAGGTTGACATGCCATAAAACCCAAACAAACAACCCAAACCAAACCAAAGATTTCAAACTTTGATTCTTCAGTCCAAAGGATTTCATTCCACTGCTCTATTGTCCAGTCTTTGTGCACCTGGGCTCACTGGGGCATTTTGACATTGTTTTGCTTCCTCAGCGGTGATTTCTTGATAGCAATTCTGCTATATAGGCCAGCTTCACTAATTGGCCTTCGGGCTTTTGACCTTGTGTCAAGTCGTGTCTGGTGGGAGGCAGCGACAAATACATAGGCCAGCTTCACTGCATCTTCTCCTCACAGTGGATGTTGACACATTTTTTTTCACAACATTGGTTCAGTTTTGCTGTGATGTTTGAATCAGTCAGCCTTCTGTCATGCAAGCTTGTGACTCTTATGAAATTGTCCTCTGCATAGGTAAAACAGGTCGTATCTAGCAAGCAGTAATTCATCACAATATTGTCCAATGTGAGTTCAAATGGTGGTATAATGTAACTTTTGGAAAATGTTTTATTCAAGCTCAGAACTAAAGAAGAAAAATACATTCAAATCAATTTTTCAAAAGATATCTGGTTATACTAACATCAAAGTTACTAAGGAACACTTGTATTAGGTATGAATAAAAATATTGTAGTGCTTAACTGGTTTCATACAAATAACAGAATTTGGCATTAATTAACCCACAAGAGTTGATATGCCATTAAACCAAACCGACCCAACTCATCAATCTTTATATTAGAAGCTAAAATAGATCCAAAGTAACACCCAAATCATCCAGTGAGTATGCTAAGCATAGATATTAACAATATATAACCACCAATGAGGAAAGATTTCCGTCTGCAAAAATCTGGTATTTGAAATTGGTCTAAAGGTATCAGTGGAGAATAGGAACAACACTTCATCAGAGAAACCAAGATGAAAAGCTTGAAAGATAGAGAGGATGAAATATTGGGGTGAAAACAACCATAATGACAAAACTGGTCTGAATAAATCAATGTATAATAGTAACAGCACACACACACACACACACACACACACACACACATTTATATTTTTTTTTTCTTTCTTTTTTTATTAGTCCAAAGAGAGAAAAAAATTTTTTTTAAATAAATAGGTCCTCAAAGATATTTATATTTTTTCTAATTATTTATTTTGCTCTTACATATGTTTCTAGCTTATTGCTTTCATCAGAGTCTTGAATGATTTTGGCTGTGTGGTTTTTGGTTTATATAGTGGCGACAGGACAGATATATTCTGGTCATCTTCACTTTTTCTTTGGGTTGCCTTTGAACAAATATACTACATCTTTCTTCATTGGTACACCTGTATTATCTATTGTACAATTACAAGGTAAAATTTTTGGGTGGGGGATCTCAGGTACACAAATAGATGGTTGCTGACAGTACTTAAAAATTGCTTTGTTTAGTCAGCAATTCCTTCTACTTAGGGTGCGTGATTGCCTCAAGATTCTGGTAATAATCCTGACCATTGGCCTTTTAGATGAGTAGGCAGAAGCTTCCCAATGGTATGGCCACATGAAGCCAAGCTCTTAAAAGTATGGCCAAACCAAAACTGAAGTTTGCAGCATTATTTATGTACCCACTCTCTGTTACAGGCAAGGCGTATCAAATTTTTAGGAAACTTTCCCACAAACTGATGGATTGTTGAGAGTAGTACTGAAAATTGTTGGGAGATACCTCAGCCGTTAAATCTGATCCATGCCCTTTTAAACAAGGCGCAGTCATTGCTTTAAGGGAAGCTCTTTAATTTATAGGCAGAATGGAAGTTTCTAAATAACCTGCTGTATAATTTGAGGCATTATAGAAAATGGACAACTTGAGTTCAATTCCTGGACAAGGTTGTTTGCATTTCTTATAGCATTAATGCTATTGGGAAAGGTATGAATCCTACTATTCTCCCTCCAGCTATGGGTAAATAGTAGGTTAGACTAGGCTCTTTTAATTTGGTATTGCAACTGGTCTAGGCAAAGGAAAACTCTGAATTCAAATGTGTTAAATTCTATTTAAAAATGACCTTGTGACACATCCTGCTCATGTTGAGGGATAAGTAAATATATAATTTTTAACAATCCAAGCCCTCTGCTACCATCCATCTAAAAACCAAATTTGCAATTTTTCAATTATTGTCAATCAAACCATCCATCAAAAACTAACTTTGCAATTTTTCATTTAAAGTTTTTTCTCTGTTGGTCTTGTAAAGTTATACTTAATTTATTTTATTGATATTAATTGACCAAATCTTAAAATCAAATGGGAAAGGATTTATGTTAGAATGTTATCTCTGGTTTCAATTCATATAATTATTATGTGCATATTTCTTGTAATCTTTATTTGTCTATTACTACTGATGTGACAATACAACTTAATCTGTTTTGGGTGCACATGCATGTTCATATGACCATGTATGTGTATAGGCATAGTATATACATATATATATATATATATGTGTGTGTGTGTTTGCGTGTGTGAACATATCTATATTGGTGTGTGTGGTTATAAGTAGTTCTTCTACAAAGATGGTTAAGTTTCTTTTTTCTTTGCTTAATAGCATCTCAATGTTTGTGGGTTATTTAATACCAAACCCATCCTGAATGAAGAACAGTTATGGTACTATGTAACTGATGGTTGTGGGGCAACAAGGATAGTTTTGGCATTAAATAACACATGAAGGTTATCATGTCATAAAATAAAGAAAACAAAATCAAAACCTGAGTTTAATAGACAAGGATATCAATTTTTTAAAAGTTCTTTAGTTCTGGGAGGTCCAAGTTTCAGGATTGGTTTTCTTTTTATGAAAGTCTGAACTCCATATATTCAAGAAAGCAGTTAATAGAGAGATAGAGTAGAGAGAGTTCAAAACTTGGATAGTAAGCAGGGGTGAATTGTCAGAAAGAGTTGTGATTTGCAATAAAGTTAGCAGTCAGCTATTTAGACAAAGATAGAAATAGAAAACTATCCAGTATTCAAGTCCATTTTGCAGTGTGTCACATGTGCCCTCCTCCTCATTAGGATAAACTAGACAAGTGAATAAAAAAGATAATATGTTATGTATGTATTCGGGAATTCATTTTCGTTTTTTGTTTTTTAATCTTTATAGAAGTGACATGTGCCTTATACTGTTTGCACTAGAACCTGTTGCCGACCAATCTTACTTAACATAGTTAAGTTGTTTAGCAGGTGAAACTGTGTGAGTTGTGGATAATACTGTCACACTTCCTTACAACAATATAGAATCCTGCAGTTAAATAACAAATAATAATATTTCAGCTTCTTTTCAGCCAAGAGTTCAGAGTGTAGAGCCGATGGACATGAGAAACTTAGGGTTTTAAATGTTAATATTACATGCATATTTGACTTTACAACCAAAATGACTGCCATCATAAAACATAGAGGTAAAAGACTTCGTAAGATTTTTGCATGCAAAGGGTAAAATTTCAATCAGAATTCACTGTAAATGTGTCTTGTATGTATTTACCCAACCCCTCCTCCTCCACAAGCAGGATGTGACACATCATCAATTTTAATCTGAGAAAAGCTGGTTTTAATCCATAGTTTTATTTCAAGACTGGTTGCTTAATGTTATGGTACCTACCTTAATGAACTCTTCCAATTACTATGAATACCGGGAGAATATTCATCTCGGTGTTAAGTTAACTCCAGCCTAACACATTGGCAGTCAGACTGATGTTCAACACTCTTTTACCTATGCTGTATTTATACTTTCGTTCAATATACTTGTTTCACGTAATCCCGAGTTTGTGTTTTTCTTCCGGACCTTTTACTGGTCCACAACATTTAACCAAGGCTAAAGAACCTAGTCTGCCCTACTATTTACCCACAGCTGATGAAGAGAACAGATAGATTCATACCTTTCCCACGGGCACTAACATGAAGGTGAATTGTATGCAGCCTCATCCTACATTCAAATATGGATCACTGATTCTATTTTCTCTGATAATAACTGTTATAATAAGCATGCCTTGCAAATTTTTAATGAGCAGGAAGCAGGTATCTGTCTTTTTTTTGCATGTTCACCGAGGGGTATAAGAATCAGCAGGCAAGCTGCATATTGGATGTTTAAACTCAACAACAAGGAAAAAGAATATTGCATTCACTGGAGCTTTAACAGATGCTATATACTTCATTATACAGCTGGGGAATTTGATCTTCCAAAGTTGGTGATCCTTGAAATTGTCCACCAGAAATTGTGGAATATAAGAATGTGTCATCTTGTTGGTTCCCAGTCACTTGACACCATTTTTTTTTTTTTGGAGGGGGTTATTTCTGTATTTATGCATCAATCTTGATGTCAACCAAATGAAAGAATAAATGGAGTAGAACTGCTTTTGCATATACACAGTATTTTATTGGGATAGTAATAAATATTTTAGTTTTCCAAATGTTTTTGCCCATTCGACTGGGGCTGTAGAATACACCGACTGCTTCTCTGCAGAGGGGTAAGACCCCCCCCAACAAGTGTCCTGGATATGACACTAAACAATCTGATGGTGAAGTTCCAGCAATGCTGGAGCTTTGAGGAATGTGGAGTACCCCTTCATTGCCATTGCTCCCAAGTCCACTCTGGCCTGGAGTGGTAGCACCTGATAGGGCCCTATCTATGTGTTAAATAGAACTAACGGCATACTTATGTTAAACTGAATTGTTTGACTAAACTGAATAGCTTAAAATAGAAATGTTTTTGACAACTGACCTTACTTACATTTGAACTGTGCGCTTGTGCTTAACTGAATTGTTTGAAATAGAACTGTTTTTTGACATTAAAACTGTATTTACACTTAACTGAATTGTTACATATAACTGCAACTGTTTTTTGACATTGAAACTGTATTTACACTAAACTAAATTGTTTAACATAGAACTCTTCTGATATATAACTCTGTGTAAACAAAATCTGTACCTTTACAAAACTGAATTAGCTGAAGTAGAATTGCTTGACTAAACTGAATAGCTTGAAATAAAAATGTTTTTTTTACAGTTAAACCGTACTTACATTTAAACTGCGTAGTTTTGCTAAACTGAATTGTTTTAAATTGAACTATTTTTGACTCTGAAACTGTACTTACACTAAACTGAATTGTTATGTATAACTGAATAGTTTGAAAAAGGAATGTTTTTGACAATTAAACTGTGTACTCATGTGAAACCGAATTGTTTTAAATAGAACTGATTATTTACGTAAAAATGGATTTGGCGTTAAATAACCTACAAAGGTTGATATGCCGTAAAACCAAACCAAACCAAATGTTTGTACCTTACTTTTTTGACACCCTCACCATGTCTGTATGTCAGTTTGTATACATCTACATACATATACGTATATATAGAGGTGCCTGTGGTGTAATGGTTATCGTCGTAGGAATTGGACATGACGATACGAGTTCAAATCCTGGACGAGACTGATTGCATTTCACATAGCACTGATACCCTTGGGAAAGGTATGAATCCAATTATCCTCCCTCCAGCTATGGGTAAATAGTAGGACAGACTGGGTTCTTCAGCCTTGGAGAGGCAACTAGTCTAGGAGAAGGAATACTCTGAATTCAAACTTGTTAAACTCAGCTTAAAAAATGACCTTGTATCATATCCTTCCCGAGCAGAGGGGTTGGTAAATATGATATGAGCATGTGTGTGTGTGTATATGTGTGTATATATATATGTATATACTCACAGAGTGCAATGAGTAAATGGTCGTCTAAATTGTGCAAAAATTAAAATAACGCTTGCGTCTCACTTTATCAGCTATATTTACCAAAATTATATGAAAATATCTTGAAATAGTTTAAATTTATTCAAAGAAATCACCATTAGCTTCAACCATGACCTTCTGGTGACTTTGGAATGTCTTGCAAACCTTTCTAACAGTCTCTTTGTTTAAATGGATAAATGCTGCTATTATCCTTGCCTTCAGTTCTTATTAGTCTTCCATTGAGTTTAGTTGGTCTCTCGCTCATTGGTTCCCCACAATCAAGGGGATTGCAATCTGGAGAGTTAAGTTGCCAGATGTTAGGGGTAATGTTGCAGAAATTTTCTGATGGCCAAGGCTGGATTCTCCTGCTTGTGTGGCATCGTGCAGAGTCCTGTTGCCAAATGTAGGGCCTTCCAGCATCATCCTCTCCATCCAGGAAAGCAACATCTCCTCCAAATACTAGATGTAGGCTTTTGTATAGAGTCTAAGGCAATGTGGGAAGATGAATGTAGGCATGACATCACTACTGCTAGTGACTACTTCAAATACCATGATGCAGACTGGGTGTTTGCTTTTCATCAATATCAGTACTTCTTGTAAGAACATTGCCAGCCAAGTTATTCTGAGTTCACCATCTGTTTCAGGCAGAAGTTTTTCTCATATGGGAAAAACAAAAAAAATATTCTGTCGGAGGTTATGCTTGAGTTTGTTCACAAGTTTTGCAGCATAGTCTTTCCTTTTATCCTTCATAGCTTGTGATAAAAATTGGTCCTTTCTCATCTTGTATACGAAATACCAAATATCTTGATGCACTGCCTGCCTGATAAGAAACTCAGACATTCCCATGTCCTTGGCCATAAACCTGATTGACTTGCTGGGATCATTGTCAATCACGGCCTGGATCTCACCAACAAATTCAGGAGTTTTTACCAGAATATTCAGAGAGAGGTTTCCAAGCCGTTATACCTACTTGCCCAATCGGCTGGGGCTGTAGAATATACTGACTGCTTCTTTGCAGAGGGATAAGACACCCTCAACGAGTGTCATGGATATGACACTAAACAATCTGATGGTGAGGTTCTAGTGATGCTGGAGCTTTGAGGAATGTGAAGCACCCCTTCATTGCCATCACTCCCAGGTCCACTCTGGCCTGGAGTGGTAGCACTTGACAGGGCCCTATCTATGGGTCAAATAGAACTAATCTGCATACTTATGCTAATCTAAATTACTTGAAATAGAACTGTTTTGATATTTAAATTGCATACTTATGCTAAACGGAATTGTTTGAAATAGAAGTGTTTTTGACATTGAATCTGTACTTATGCTAAACTGAATTGTTTGAAATAGAACTGTTTGACTAAATTGAAACTGTATTTGCACTAAACTAAATTGTTTGAATTAGAACTGTTTGACTAAATTGAATAGCTTTAAATAGAAATGTTTTTGACAATTAAAATGTGTACTTATGCTAAACTGAATTGTTTGAAATAGAACTGATTATTTGAATAAAAATGGGTTGGGCATTAAATAACCTAAAAAGGTTGATATGCCATAACACCCAAACAACTAAACTAAACTGCCATAGCAACATAATTACCTCTGAACTCTTCCAAATCTTTTTGAATCCTCTTTACTGTCTGATTGACACTCAAACACTGAAATCTTTGTATTGGCGCTTCTGGCATAAATGCTATGCAGTAGAACATGCCTTTGCTAAATTTCTGGAGGAGTAAATTTAGTTATGGTACTGATTTCCTCACAGTGCCCAACTGACTCTAGTTTGATGCACACAAAACAAAACCTAAAACAAAAAAATCTTTGAAATTAATAATTTAAAATGGTGACAACTTACCTGTTGCACCTTATATGTGAGTATATATATATATATATAAAAGAATGGTATAAGATCCTTCAGCGAAAATATTTCCATTTGCTGGAGTTTCAAGCAAATCTCTTATCTTCATGTTTTCCCATCACTGATATTCGCAGTCAGTAGCTTTTTGTGATTCATTTGCATCTTAGCGCTGGACCAAAGCCGTTTCACTCGTTGGTTCATATCTGCAAACTGGCTGTATGCAATATTTCCAAGTAGCTTTACTTGATACTTTGTGCCAGGCATAGAAACTTTCTGCATAAATGTTTCTTCATATGTGTCGGTTGTATGGGTAGATTGACATGGTCCGCAACAGCAGAAATAGCCTCTGCCACAGAAGCAACTTCAAGAATTGGTTTAGTATTCTGCGTAACTTCAAAAACTGCAGATTCATCTTTCTCATTTGAATCCTCTCTGTGGGCAACACAATCACAACCTACACTATAAATCTGACCACATCCTCCTTTGTGCAGATTATCAGTTTCTATGAACTGATCTTCCTCCAAGAATACAACATCACAATTAATAAGCTTTGCTTTGAAAGTGGATAAAAGAACTTCCAACATTTTATACTAGCCATGTATCCAACAAACATTTTTTGCTAGCTTTTTTTTTTCAAGCTTTCAATGCAACTCCTGAGGAATGTAAACATATACCAGAAACTAAAAAATATATGGAAATATGAAACATCCAGTTTCTGTCCATACCAATGTTTATATAGAGTAATGTTCCCAGCAGCAGATGTTTGAAGAACAATTGCGGATATGAGTTGCTATAGCAATAGCTTCACCCCATTATGAATTGGAAAAAATTGGCTCTTTTGAGCATAACATGGGCAGATTTACAAAGTGTGCAATTAAGCTGTTGTAAATCACTGTTTTGCTCTGGTGTGCACAGAATTTAGCTCAGAATGTAGTTTACAAAAAAACAGTGAACTTGTGTGAGTCATACTCACCCCCATTGTCTAATCACAGAATTTTTATACATTACTAGTTCAAGCAAAGCAGATGCACAAGATTCCCAGTTTCTGAAGAGTATCCTGTGCAACTTTGCCTTGGTGCATTCTTTACAAAGGAATTTATTAGGGGAAGAACTTATACGATATACTTTATCTTTGGACAACATGCCTTTTAAACGTTTCATACCAATGTGTCCAAATTGTTTCTGCTATATTTGCATGGAATCCTTGTCAAGAGCAAAATTCAAATTATGTCAAGGAATGATATGTGTTTGATAGAAAGAGTTACAAGAATGACCACCACCATGAAATCTCTGCTTGTGGTGAATATAAACTCTCACTTTATAGGACATTGATGTTCACTCTGTTCATGTACGTTTCTGACTGAAAGTAAACTTTGGCCAATTTTGGAACACATAAGACATTGTGTAGTGTAACAGCATAGTTTGAAACCCTATCATTATCCTCACCCTGGCCAAAATAACATTCTAACTTCTTCTTGCCTTCAGCATATGTCTCACTATTGTCACTAAGAATCACTTTTATAAGAAGACAAATTAGATTTGTTGGAAGTCATGTGATCAGATGCATCAGAATCTATAATCAAGACAGTGTCATCATTTTACTTACAGTCAAGGTTCTTACTGTATTTTGTGACAATAAAAGTGGTAAAACTGGTAACAGATGTCGTACAAACAATATGACCTGTCAAATTTCTTTGACGGTGCCAACTGTTTTTTCAATGGCCACTTCTTTGCTGATGATAGTTCTACTTACTAAGTGAATTATTTTTGCCACCACATGAACATGCATTGTCATTATGTTGTGGACAATCACTTTTAAAATAGTGTGGAGAACCATAGATATAATATAAACCATTTACTCGCTATCAAGGAACCTAATGTTTGTAGTCACTCACATTTGATTTTGAAAAGTTTGCTTTGCTATCTTTCCTTGTGGAATCATTGAAGACTTCATGATCAAAGGACGATAAAAGTAGATACTTCAATCTATCAAACTACAGATTATCTTCACCCTGCACATGCAGTGAGGTAATCAACATTTCATATTTGTCAAGAGAAAGGCTTGCAAGTAAATCACATCAAACTGCTTATCAGTAAATGTGTCTCATTCAATTGATCACATAAGGTTTTCATGCAATTTATGTTTTCAATCATGTTACTTCCCAACTGGTAACAAACTCTATCATAGTTCTGGCACAAAACTGTGTGTTGATATAATGAAACCTTGTTATACTGTAGACTAAGAGCATCCCACATACCTTTAGTGCATTCAATGTATTGAACATGAATATATTGTCCCTTATCAATTTACTATACAATAAGAAATAAGCAAGATCGCATTCCTTATCATGCAACTCACATCTCTTAACATCTTCATCAGCAGGGTAGATAGCAGTCCCAGTTATATATTTCCACAGACTGCTCTTTCAGCATAACACAGCAAATATCCTGTCCCTTTAATTTGAACCATTAAGCGTCTCCACTTCAATTCTGTAGTCATGAAATACCATAATTTCACAAAAAGAATATCAAATAAGCACTATCACAGAGATTGGTCTTGGTCCATAACCTGTTAATATTCAATTCACCAAGGAACACTGACTAAAATACAGACAGTAAACATCTAAACTGCACAACATTCATTCTTAAGAGGAAAAAAACACAAACCGATTAAAACAAGTTAGTCAGTGATCCACAGCTGAGCACAACAGTTAGTAGAAATACAAAACCATGCCATTGCATGTATTAATACTGACTAGTTCTTTCACATCTGTGTGTTTATATATATATATATATATAAAAACTTTTTACAGAGGATATTTTTAATTTCTTAGGTTTAGATCTGTTTAGCTTTTTTATCGGTGTTATTATTTTTTGTTGTTTTTGGTGTTAAACCTTCAGCTGTTGATGATTGCACTATCTGACATGCAATTTCCTTTCACAAATTAAATCCACCTGCAATATTTAATGGCTCTATCCCTTAAAGCGTATTGAAATTTTTGAAACTTCATGCTACACTTTCCAAATTCTTAGCAAACGAGACCATTCTTTCATTACTTTTTCTGAACCTGTAGATGTTGAGTATTTTCAAAATATTGACTTTTAAATCTACTTTTTACTGCTTTAAGCTGAATTTAAAAATGTTTTACTTTAATAAACAACAATGAGAAAAGCTACTTACAAGAGAAGAAGGCTAAAAAGGAAAGACTTCTTAATTATCCTTTTTCTGTGACTTGATTGGTTACGGCAACATCCGTGAAAAACTGGATCTCAATATATGTGATGTGAGTTCAAGTCTCATTGAAAATTGCTTCTTAATTTCTAATTTTATACTGTTTCCTTTGCAATCAAAGAATCCATTGATCCAGGGAGTTGTGATAAAAAAGCAGCAATAATAATGAGATATAAAACTAGTTATAATGAAGAGTGTATCAACCCAAACTATTATGAGAAAAAGCAACAATAACAGGTTGGCATAAAACTCGTAATAAAATAATCGTAATAATGATAAGAAAGACAAATAAGAATTGCTTTTTTATCACAACTCACTCTACACTGAAGAACAACACACATTTGAAACAAAAATATATTGAATTAGCTCCTGGGGATTCAAACTCACCTCCCCTTCTATTTCAATGTGGCTGTGACTTGATGCTCCATAATGTTGTCATATCCCAAGAGGCAGGCAACTTTTTAAAACCTACAATCACTAAAGCAACAGAGATGCACTCTTTAGTTGGGGTCAAGAATATGCAGATAGCATCCCCTACAAACAGGGTAAGGACCTTCCACAAAATGAGGTGTCCTGGGTATGACAATAAGCATCAAGTAGTATTGCTTCAATTCTGAATCTCTGAGGAGTTGCCCTTTAATAGCCATTACTCCCAGGTTTACTCTGATCCAGAATGGTAGTACCTGCTGGAACCCCATGTATGGATTAAATAGATCAATTTTAAAATGATTAGTACTTGAAAGGAATACTTGAAACCATATAACTGTTCAAATTATTACTATAAAGAATAGTTACTTAAAGCTATAATTGTTTACTGATGATTATTTTTCATTGAGGCAAATAATTATTTGCAAAAAAAATTTTTAGCTAATCCATACTATGGTTGACATGTTATAAAATCAACCAGTCAAGGTTCTGAAAAAACATGACTAAATTCAAAGTTGTTACAGAAGAAGAAAAGATTTTAGGATTTAAACACATTATTTAAACACATTATTTAAACACATTATTGAAAGGTATACAAAATTATAATTTTGCTGCTTATTTCAAATTCTACCAGAGGAAAGTGGGTGTTGTTTAGAAAGAAGGAATTACATGCTTCCTTTGACCATCTTACTTTCCAAATAGAAGGCACATTTAGTCTAACAGGAAACATTTCATAGGAAATTGTGACTGAGATTCAAATCCTGGATGAAGCCATTTGTTGGTTGGTTGGTTTTTATGGCATTTCAACCATTGTAGGTTATTTAATGCCAAATCTATTTTTATACAAATAATCAGTTCTATTTCAAACAATTCAGTTTAGCATGAGTACACAGTTTAATTGTCAAAAACATTTCTCTTTCAAGCTATTCAGTATAGACAAACAGTTCTAATTCAAACAATTCAGTTTTGCATAAATATGCAGTTTAGTTCTATTTGACCCACAGATAGGATCCTATCAGGTACTACCACTCTGGGCCAGAGTGGGCCTGGGAGCAATGGCAATAAAGGGGTACTCCGCATTCTCCAAAACTCCAGCATTACTGGAACCTCACCATCAAATTGTTTAGTGTCCTATCTAGGACACTTGCTGGGAGTGGGGGGGCTTACTGTTCAGCTGAGATGCAGTCGGTTTATTCTACAGCCCCAGGCGATGGGGCAAGAAGCTGTTTGTCTTTCACTTGGTGCTAATGACCTTGTTTTCCTCCCAACTATGGAGGATTTGTAGGGCAGACTGGGTTCTTAAATCTTGGTTAAGCAACCAGTCTAGGAGAATTCTAACCACTTCAAAATTGACTTGTCCCATTCTCTGCCAATGGTGGAAGGCAGGAGAGGTGAGATATGGACTCTTCATAGATTAATATTGTAGTAGGTTTTTGATTGAGATTTATAGTTGCTGATATTTTTTGTTGCAATTTATCCAAGTGAGTAAGGATTCTTTTAAATGGTTTCTTTTGAACTAAAAGCAAATTTTAGCAAATTGTTAATGGTTTCCCTAAACTACCATTTTAATGTTTTTCTATAATAAAACAAAAATTATATTCTTGAAAGAGGTGGGTGGATGGTATGCCTCCTCAGCAACAGAAAGAAAAGAACATGTGGAATCAATTTCTTTAGTAGAAGAAGCAGCCGAGTTTCTACGCCAAAAATATTACTTTTTCATCCTCAACAATCTACTCCAGCAGTCCTACACCCAAACTTGTCTCTTGTCGTGTGTCGCCAAGACTCAAAACGCTTTCTGCCTCTGGTGCATTCAGGCAGGACTTATATAATCATACCAAAATGCCACATCCAGGTCAATCGCACAATGTAGTAATTTACATGAGCACTGACTCCAAGCATGATTTACAATTGGGAGGATGTGAGTTTGATTTTCCCAATTGCTCACTTCTCTCTCCCTGATCTAATTTTACACACCAGATATATTCGTGCACACTTTGAGCTACCGCATGTGTGATTTCTCTCATGACAATTCTCTATTTCAATGGTCATTTTTTTTGGTAGCCAAAATTTCTTTATACCTTTTTTCCTCCTTTGATAAAATCTCAGATGTTGTATCATAATTCATCAATGTCTTTGTACAAGTGTCCTCATCTTGATTAGGTAGATAATCAATGTTCTAGCCACTGTGCCCATGGCTTTCTGCATATATCTGTGATGCTTTAAAATTCCTACATATTTACTGACTACAACAAATACCTGAAAAAGGCCAGGGGTACAGTGGCTGAAATATTATAGCTATAATAACAATTAAGATGAAGATACTACTCTGAATGTATATTTACCCAGCCTCACTGTCAAGGACAAAATCGACAGAAATAAACTGAGATCAAAAAATAAGAGATGAAAAGAAGAAAAAATGAAAGAGATGAAATGAAGAAAAAATATTAGAGGCCAACAACAGAAGAAAAATCAAAAACAAGGAAGGAATTACAAGAATGAGAGTAAGGTCGGTAAAAAAGGAAAATATGACAAGAATTATGGAACGATCATCAAAAAAGGAAGGAAAGAATGACAAGAATGATTGGAGAAAAACAGAGGGATGTGAATAAAAAATAAAGAAATGATAGAATGCAGTGTTTGAAATTTTATTATTTTTCTATAATGAGCACGAAAATTCTGTTCTTTATTTCATAGGTCATTTTTTTGGTTGGGGGGTGACATTTTTTTAAAGAAACTTTTGATTTTTTGAAATGGCAGTTATTTCTGATATACAATCAAGGTAGAAAGAATAAAAAATGTATTGGCCTGAAGATTGGTAAGGTAAATTCTCTTAATCATTCAACCTCACAAAGTTTGTACTTATGGCTACGACAGGCTCAGTAACATTTTTATTTGAACAATTTGGACAGCTCACTCTTTGAAAGAAAAGCATTTTCCATTCCAATTTTCATTTGAAAAATCATTTTGTCGGACTGTTTTCACAATGAATGTCCTTTTTGAATTATTCAGATCCTTGGTATAATAAAGATAACTATGTTTAAAATACTAATTAGAATCTTTCACTCCTCCCTGAATAGAAACATCAATATCATCATGGACAGCTGTTAACTATGAAATGCTAATTAGAATCTTTCACTCCTCCCTGAATAGAAGCATCAATATCATCATCTCCAGATGTTAACTATGAAATGCTAATAAGAATTTAATTTTATCTGATATGTTTTGTTTCTTATAACAACAGAATCTTTTTAAAGAATCTGATGATGTAACCAAGCAAAAATGGCACATTGTTCTCTGAAATGGCAATTCAACTTTACAGGTTTTATTTATATGGCCAACTGCCTAAGAGAAAATTTTGTTCACACAATGCAATTAAAATGCTTAAACAATTTCCAGGTGAATAGTAATTTTATAGGACAGTGTTCATGGTGAAGGTAATTTTTAATCATCCCAATTTTCAATGATAATTTATCATCATCATCATCAAGTCTTGCTCCTAACATAGATTTCCCTGACTCTCTCTCTCTTTCTCTCCATCCGTCCCAATCATCCATCATTCCCGGCAGGTTTTCCAAACTACATCCTGTGTCTGCACAGAGCTGATGTAAATAAGTTCTTGCTGGTCAGCCATCACTGCCACATCCATGTGTAGGGGTCCATAGAAGTATGTTCCTTATGAGTTCGTCCATGCTTCTCCAGCAATGTCCCGCATGTTTTGTTCGTTTTACTCAGACAGTTTTAGAGATGGGAGGTACGTAGCTGTACAGCTGATGTTTCGAAGGGTGTTGCATCCAGGATTTGTTCAATATAACTTTTAGCATTCTTGTGCTGTTCCCATCTAGCTTTTTGTCTATGCATTTTATCAGCATCCATTTGTTAGTATTGATACAACTGCTGCTAGGAAAAAATCTCATTTTATTTTATTGAATAGATCAGACCTCCATATGACAGGCAGCCTAACAAGAACAGTCCATGCCCTTGCTAGGCACATATTAACATCAATTTCAATAGATGAGACACTGCTACCAAGATATGTTAACTTGTCCACTGATTTCAGAGAACCTCTATATAGAGTGGAGATGGCTCCTTCTTGTTTAAAACACACATACTCTGTTTTGTTTGCGTTCACATAGAGACCAATGCCTCCTGTTGCCTGCTCCAAGCTATATTGCAAGGATTCAGCTTGAGAAGGTGTATTTCCAAAAAATGCTATATCAGCTGCATAATCAGCCTCCATTATAGTTTCTGTAAGATAACGTCTACTTCATGCCTTTTTTAGTGTAAAGCCATTTTCTTTTATTTGATCTATCAACATTCAAAATTCATAGTCTAGGCGGATTACAAACAAATATGGTACTAATGTATCTTCTTACAGAACTCCAGCAACAATGCCAAAGAAGTCTGTGAGTGAACCTTGACTTTTATATTTCTATAGAGCATCATTATGGCTGTAACAGTTTCTTTGGACAGACCATATCTTAGAAGTATTATCTCCATTTTCGCTCTGTGTATGAAATCAAATGCCTAAGCGAAATCTACAAACAGTAGTGTTGCCTCAAAATTTTTGCATGGACTCCTTTGATGATTTGATGGATTGTTAGAATCTATGATGTGGATCGATTTCTCCAAAAACTGTCCTGGTTTTTCCAAAGAATTTTCTCAGTTTCAGGTTTGATATTGTTGAGAAGCAAAGCATTATAAATCTTAGCTGCTATAGAAGCAAGAGTTATACCTCTATAGTTCTTGGTGATAATGAGGTTACGTTTCTTGAACACTAGCCAGAGCTCCAACCTCAGCAGAACACATCCCTCGTTTTCCTGCCTGAAGGGTAATGCGGTTTGAACATATGGTTTGAATTAGTCATAGTAATCTTTAGTTGGCAGTTTTTTTCCTCCTCAATAAATAGCATTCTTATAGATGAGTAGAAGTAGTTTTGTGACTGAACTATTTGATCCTGGCCATTGACCAGTGAAGTTCTTCAATCCAGAATTTGGTAAGGCTTGCCATTGATCCAACTTTGGATTCATCCGTTTTACTTCACATTCACCATGCTGCTTCCCATGGCTTCTAGTGATATATGTTTAGAGAAAAAAAATCTTTCCTTAAAATTGTTTCTTGCCCAGTCAGCTGGGGCTGTAGAATATACTGACTGCACCTCTACAGATGGGTAAGGCCCCTCCTAACGAGGGTCCTGGATATGACACTAAACAATCTGATGGTGAGGTTCCAGCAATGCTGGGGCTTTGGGGAATGTGGAGCACCCCTTCACTGCCGTTGCTCCCAGGTCTACTCTGGCCCAGCATGGTAGCACCTGATAGGGCCCTATCTATGGTTTAAATAGAACAGCATACTTATGCTAAAATGAATTGTTTGAGTAAACTGAATAGCTTGAAATAGAAATGTTTTTGACAATTAAACCGTACTTACATTTAAACTGTGTGCTTATGCTTAACTGAATTATTTCAAATAGAACTGTTTTTCGACATTAAAACTGTATTTACACTTAACTGAATTGATACATATAACTGCTTGAATAGTTTGAAATGGAAATGTTTTTGACAATTAAACTGTGTACTTATGCTAAACTGAATTGTTTTAAATAGAACAGATTATTTACATAAAAATGGATTTGGCGTTAAATAACCCACAAAGGTCGATATGCCATAAAACCAAACCAAACCTTAGAATTGTTTCATGTAGGTTATATTATTTAGATCTTACATATCTGCTACTTATTAGCGGTTTTAAACAGAAAATGTATCATACTAAATTAACATTATTTACCAAACAGACACAAGTTACAAAAGGATAAAAATACAAAAAAATTAAAACAAAATAAAACAACCGAATTAGTTGATTGATTGATTGATTTTAACAGCATGTCAACCTGTCAAGTGTTATTTCATGCCTTGAGGTTAGGGAATTACATTCATTGAATGTATACATTTACATTTTTTGCATAGTTGTTTCTTCAGAGGGTTTTTTTTTTGCACACTTTTATATCAAGTATTCCAATGTAATATAAATAATTTGCACACAGTTGTAGAATTTCAAGTATTCTTAACTAAGTGTTTTGATATTTAAACTGCATACTTATATTAAATGGAATGGCTTGAAATAGAACTGTTTTACCATGTAAACTGTGTACTTATGCTAAATTGAACTGTTTTTGTATGCTAAACTGAATTTTTTTAAATGGATCTGTTTTTCACATTGAAACTGTTATTTCATGCCTTGAGGTTAGGGAATTACATTCATTGAATGTATACATTTACATTTTTTGCATACTTGATTGTTTGAAATCAAACTGTTTTGACATTTAACTGTGTGTAAACAAAATCTATACTTATAGAAAACTGAATTAGTTGAATTAGAAATGTTTGACTAAACTGAATAGCTTGAAATAGAAATGTTTTTGACAATTAAACTGTGGAAGCATGCTAAACTGAATTGTTAGAAATAGAACTTATTATTTGTATAAAAATAGATTTGGCATTAAATAACCTACAAAGTTTGATATGCCAAAAAATCCCAAAACCCAAACCCTCTAACTCCTCTGCATGGAATAGTCAGTATAGCGTGTTTTGTGGGAATTAGTTATTTTCCCTAACACTATAGATTTTATGGGCACAGAAATGAATTGCGAAACTATTCTTTAACAACACACAATGACGAAAGTTTTTATTTGCAGCTTTGAGGAGGTTTGTTCTTGGCGCTGCAAAACTCGTGGTCTTTAGGCTTGTTGGTTTTGGAGACGCGATAGCTTAGCGGGATGTTCGAAATGGCAGCGTGTCGTTGGATGTGTGAGGGAAGTATTCAAGGCCATCGTGTAGCTTCGTGTGTCTGGTGTTTCGGGGAGAGGCGTGCGTTGTCTCCATTACAGTGGACCAGAGGTGAAATGGGAACTTGTCGAGAGCGGAGTGGCGCTCGAATCGACATAGTAAATTTCTGTGGTGCTTGTGGAAGGCATGTTGAACGTATCTAATTCATATTCAACTGGGATTCCTTGGTCTAAAATATTAGAGGCAAAGAATCCATAAATTAGAAGGTTCCCTCGTTGAATGTCCATGTTGCTGCTGCTAGGGTTAAAGCCACGGTGATATGTCCACACCGGGTGGCTTGTTTAGCTATAAGGCATCGCTAAGCAGGGGCGACCAGAGACACGTCCGTTCTGGTCGCCGCCTCCAGCCGAAGAGAGTGTGTTTGGCCGCTCACCCGTTTTGCTAGCCGGAAATGAAGGTCCGGGCTGAATAGGATATGTCATCCTGATTGGGTGAAATTCGATGTTGAATTAAATAGCGCGCCAAAACAAAATATGAGATTTTCCTCTTCTCTACATAGGTTGGCCCCAGAATTTCAGGTATGGAATACCTGATATTCGATACACAAAATTGTAAGAGAAGGGAAATGAAAGAAAAGAGCCACGAATCTCACAGCACGAAAGAGCAAAATACAAACAATGAAATATAATACATACATATATAAAGAAAAACGAACAAAAGCAAATTAATAAAAAAAAAGGGAAAGTGTCCTGTTTAGTTCTTTTTTTTGTGTGTACCTAGTGGTACGTTTTTTTTTTTTTTTTTAAAAAAACAAAATGTCACTGAGAAAAAAGTTCATGAGCCGAGAAATTGGCATACAGGAGTAGCAGTGTACTTCAGAGGAGTAGTGTGAGTTTTTTCTTTTGGGTCCTCTGGAATTGATAGCAGTCGCTATAGGTTTTAGTGAGGTGGTGGGAGAGGTAACTCACGTTGCTGAAGAAAACAAAATAGGAGTAGGGTGAGTGAAAGTTAAAGTTACCTATTTTGCGAGTTCGGAAGTAAAAAAAATGTTGATAAAGTTTAGTTGAAAAAAATTCCACATTGTTTGGATAGTCCTTGAAGATAGTTCGGCGGGACATTTGAAAATTTTTCTGGATGTTTCGCTGTTTTTGTTTCTTTCGTGGGGTTGATTAATGTTCGTAAGGCTGTGTTTGTTATCAGAAGGTTAATTTTAGTGATGTTTGAAGTTTTTGTTGTTGTTAAGCGAGGAAAAGGGGTGTAACGTATGTGCGTTTACGTTGTGTCGTTTCCTCTCCAGGTGCGGTAAGGTCCTCGCCAATGCTTGTTGGAAATAATAAGGTGGTTGAAGATGAAGTAAGATGGCGAAGGTCGAAAGATGTTGTTATGAATAGTTTTTTATTTGTCTTGCAATTCAGAATGTGCCAATCACGTCGGGGTCACCATTTTATAGCGTGTTTTGTGGGAATTAGTTATTTTCCCTAACACTATAGATTTTATGGGCACAGAAATGAATTGCAAGACTTTGCTTTATAACAACACACAAGAACGAAAGTTTTTATTTGCAGCTTTGAGGAGGTTTGTTCTTGGCGCTGCAAAACTCGTGGTCTTTAGGCTTGTTGGTTTTGGAGACGCGATAGCTTAGCGGGATGTTCGGAATGGCAGCGTGTCGTTGGATGTGTGAGGGAAGTATTCAAGGCCACCGTGTAGCTTCGTGTGTCTGGTGTTTCGGGGAGAGGCGTGCGTTGTCTCCATTTACAGTGGACCAGAGGTGAAAAGGGAACTTGTCGAGAGCGGAGTGGCGCTCGAATCGACATAGTAAATTTCTGTGTTGCTAGTGGAAGGCATGTTGAATGTATCTAATTCATATTCAACTGGGATTCCTTGGTCTAAAATATTAGAGGCAAAGAATCCATAAATTAGAAGGTTCCCTCGTTGAATGTCCATGTTGCTGCTGCTAGGGTTAAAGCCACGGTGATATGTCCACACCGGGTGGCTTGTTTAGCTATAAGGCATCGCTAAGCAGGGGCGACCAGAGACACGTCCGTTCTGGTCGCCGCCTCCAGCCGAAGAGAGTGTGTTTGGCCGCTCACCCATTTTGCTAGCCGGAAATGAAGGTCCAGGCTGAATAGGATATGTCATCCTGATTGGGTGAAATTCGATGTTGAATTAAATAGCGCGCCAAAACAAAATATGAGATTTTCCTCTTCTCTACATCAGTGTATTCTAAGCTCTGTCAACAAGGCTAGAATTTTAATTAGAATCCTTCACCTTGAATAAAAGCGTAATAATCTTCATGAACAACTGTTACCATAAGAATACGACCCAAGGTCAAGGTTTTCTTTTAAAGTACTCCATTTTTTTCTGTCTCTAAATTAGCTTTTGTTTTGTTTTCTCATTATAGGAAAAATAAATTAGATTAATTCCCTTGGGCCCAGTTGCCATAAAATAGAGAAATTCATCACAATTTAATGTTCTTTTTGGTATAATATATTAATTAAATGTAAGGCATTTCTCAATAATTATTGAAAGCTCATATTGTTTTGGATCAGGTTATCTCAGTAATATGCAGAATTGATGTCACAATGCACAACTGTACCTTGGTTTAAATCAGGATTCCTCAAAGTGGTCCATATAGATTTCAGTGGGGCAAAGTGAATAAAATTTTGGCAGTAAGATACTATAATTATGGATCAAGACTGCCCATAAAATATCCAAAGCTTTTTCATGGGAATGCATTGCAAATGATTTTTAGTGTAAAAATGCATTGCAAATGATTTTTATGATAGAAATGCATTGCAAATAATTTTACTATAGAAATTCAATGAAAAACATTTTACAGCAGTAATGCACTGCAAATAGTTTTACTGGTAGGTTTTTATATAACATACACATTCATGATATCCATTATCAATGGGTAAAATTTACTAAATAAATTAAAATCTATGGAATCTTTAGATAATACCTTGTATATTCCTCTAGATATCATATTCATATCTAATTCATTGTTATGTAAGTAAAGTAAAGTTAGCGACCATAGTCGAGGGTGACCCGAAGGCTCCCTTTTCGATAGCTACTACACCAAGGTGTAGGGGAGGGCGCTACTCCATTCCCAGGATTGCTCCACTTTACCCTTGAACCGTACCTTATAATGCTGAGTGTTAAGCAAGGTGGTATCAAGTTCCATTTTTAAAGTCTTTGGTATGACTCGACCTGGGATTGAACCCAGGTCTCCCGGGCCATTGGCGAACACTCTAACCGCTGGGCCAAACCAGCTCTTATTTATGTTACATACTGAAAGAGCAGAAAACTATTGTCAAACAATTTTAGTGGCTTAAAATTTTTCAATTTCCCAATCTCAATAAAATGTAAAGGATGTTTAAAACTTGAAACAAAGTTTTTTAAAAAAAATTGCAAATTTTTAAAATCTAAAAAGTGACTTTAAAAAAAATGGTCTTTAGTTTAATCCTCGGTCAAACAGTTTTTTCATGGAAATATTTTTTCTCTTTTCTTTTTGTTCTTGATATCAGCAGCTGTATAATGTCAAGTTTTAAACTTTAGAAATTTCTTCAGGGAAAATATTTAGAATTTTCATACAAATGTGGCTGTGAAGGTATATTTAGCAAAATTCATTTATTTTCTTGTTAATAATTTTTTTTTTATATAACATTAAATCAGAAGAAAATTTTATTAAGAAAAATGAACAAATAAGGATAAGACAAAGAATTCTATTTTAAAATTGCTTCATTATTATTTACTTGGGTAAGTCAAAAGTTTTGCAATATTTTGCTAGTACATGAGGCATAATTTGCTGAGGTCATGAAAGTGAGAAACTGCACTGGACTGTAAGGTGCTGAGCTCACCTGATACTCTCTGAGTGCTACTTGCTGGATTTGCCTCAATGTTTTAGAGCATAGTCTCAGAACCTATTGTTTTAGGCTTACTTGACCTTGCTTGATCCTCTGGCATCTTGTAACTTGCGTAAAATCTCTTGAACCTTCTGGTTACTGTGCTGTGCTTAACTGCACCTTTACTTTTCACACAACAAATGTTTTTAATTGCTTCTCTGGCATTATGACCCAGTTCAAACGCGTAATGAATTAGACTACATTGTAACATTACAGCAACCAAGTAAACAAAAGTGTTACATTACTGGTCATGTCAAAAGTCATAATGCACACAAATAAAAAGCGACTCCATTGTTTCTTTGGATACGAAAGTTTATTAACTGACTGCAGTCGCCAACAAACAAAAGAAATTGAGTGAAAAGATTTAGTCATGTTACTAGAAATGCAGGAGTTTCCATTGATGGGAGACAAACAATCAAAACATCAACTTCTATTATTATTCTTCCCTGACTAAGACCTGCTCCCAAAGGGTTGTCGTCTCTTGGACTCGAATCTGTCCGACTGACTGTGTCCCTCTCTGACTGACCCAACTCACTGACTGCTAAAAATATCCCTGCTTATATAATATTCTACATCTCATTAAGATAATAATGATAAGAACATGTATCTTTAAAAACTTTCCATAAACCTGTCATCTAAATCAGATGTCATTGCATTCGAAATGCTTATTTTAAACATCCTGTCTGCTATGGATTTCAAAACAACTCCCTATTTTGACATGAGCTGACACTCTGCCATAGCATGTGCATGCATATGACTTTTCAATGTGACCTACACTTCAATTCAAAGTTTTTAGCTAACTCAGAATTTATTACTGCAAATAAAATAATTAACTAATATAATTGGTTAGCATCCTTAATTATATTACACTGTGCTGCACGTTCATTGGTGAAGCCTTCTAATCATACACATAGTGAAGCAATGTACAACATGTCAGCACACTGACTACCACATTACTACCAACAACAGTGGGTACCTTTCATGTCTTGAACTGTCACATGATATACGTACAGTAAACTAGCATGTACTACCAAAACATTGCAAAACCTTTTGCATCATCAAGGTAAAATGTATTTAGGCCGTGAATTCTTTTGGACATCTTTCACAGAATATGACAGATTGTACATTCACTTTTTTTTCCAGTTTTTATTGTGAGTGAGTAAAATGCCACAAATATCAATCAAGAGTGTACATAAACTATCCAAAGCATTTTTTTTTTGTGATGAAAGTACTTTCAACTATTGTTGGTCATTATCAAGAACATAAGTGCTATGACAGTATTTGAAAAATCTAAAAATCATAAAATTTTTATGCAGTTGTCACCAACTTTATTCGCTTAGAAATCATATAAGTTGAAAAGTTGGCGACTGTAGTTGAGGGTGACCCGAAGGCTCCCTTTTCAGTAGCTACCACACCGAGGTGTAGGGGAGGGCGCTACTCCTTTCCCTGGATTGCTCCACTTGATACATACCTTATAATGCTGAGTGTTAAGCAAGGAGGTATCAAGTACCATTTTTTAAAGTCTTTGGTATGACTCGACCTGGGATTGGACCCCGGTCTCCCAGACCATTGGCAAACACTCTACCCAATAGGCCAAATGAGCCAGTTAGGAATCATATACACACACAAAAAAAAAGGTTTGGTATTAAATGCCCCAGAAAGGTTGATGTACCATTAAACAAAAAAACTAGCTTAATTGATTGCCTTTAAAACATTTTACAGTATATAAGTCACATGCATACTGCCCATAAAAAATGACTAATGTATTAATGTCTTTCATTGTATTTTCACAAAAAACGCTTTATCCTTATCAAAGTAGCTACCTGCAACTTTCTCTTGTTTCCTCAATTGAAAGATCTGAGAAAAATTTGAAGATATGAAGGACATTAAAAAAATTATGACGACAAAGCTTCACACCATATAAAAATAGAGGACTCTCTGGTGCTTTAACTATTAAAAAACTAATGTGTTGTATTGAGATATTTTTCTTCGTTGTTCATTTTCCTTAAGTACATACAGTTTTAATACTGTGATAGAGCTGTTATATTATGCAATAATGAATAAATAAATATTAGTTTTTATATATATTTAATAGCATGGTTGCTTATCTGTGACCACTGGTTTCATGCTGTCTTTACACAGCAATCATCAGGCAGAAAAAGGGATTTTTCTACCTGATGATTGCTGTGTATATTATGCATACATATATAAAAAGTATATATATATATATATATATATATATATAAATGAATAAGACTGTACCCCAGGAAAAATAATACTTTATACATAGATATATGGATACAGAAAATATGCATGTATAAAATATATAAATATATTCACATATACAAAAAAAAAAAAATATATATATGTATATAACCGTACCCCAGGAGAAATCACATATTATAACAAAGTTTTTCTTGGAAAATATCCTTAAAATTCTCTAATATCGATGATAAAGCAATTTCAAGTCCACAATGAATTTCATTTTTTTAAGTCAATCTACATATTATCAAAATTCTACTTATATATATATATATATATATATATATATGCACACACATATATATTTCAAAATGAATAAGTCCATTAAGAGATTTATATCTTCTTAAGAGATTTTTTATTTCATTCTTACATATGGGTATGTTTCCAGTTTGTTTTCGTCAGATAACATTTAATGTTTTCTCAGGTTTTGTATCAGTTTATATAGAGGTCACTATTTTGTGTTAGATTTCTTGTTGAGGTTGGTTTTTTCTTTCTTTTCTTCCTCTTCTCTTTCTCAGAGTGTATCTCCTGATCTCTTAGTGGACCTATTCATTTTGAAATATTTACATTTTTCTCTCTTTGAACAAACAAAAAAGAAAAAAATGTTTTACATATATACACACACACAACATATGCATAAGTAAAAATGGACTTCAAATCACAGCTTAACGATCGTATAGAAATCTAATTTCTCTGATTAAATAAAGCAGGAATTTTTCTAAGCGGTAGCCATGTTTGTGCCATTTAGACTTTAATGAAATGCCTAAAGAAAAAACAAGATGGGAACTACACAAAGATGAAGTATGTTGTTTTGAACAAATCCGGAGAGCAGTACCTTATAAAACTGCAGCTGTATAGCCACTCAGAAAACATACCCACAAGTTGTGCTGAGAATTGTTTGTGAAGTAAGGATGGACTCAGAAGTGATATTTTCTTATGGACTCATACACATGGACACACCAGTGTTGGCCAACAAAAAAAAATGCTCAGTGCATTCATTGCCAAGAGTGATGACTGATAGGGAAGGATGGTGAGAAAGAGTCAAAGGAATTTGTGTAGTCAGCACACCTTGATGATGATGAGCTAAGCAAAAGTAGCACATTATAGCCAGACATTTGTCAGAGCAATACACTTAAAATGCTTTCAAGAATAGAGCAATTCCCAGTTCAATATGAATGAGAATTTTTAACTGAATGTCATTTTTTAATGATCCAAAATCTTGATAGAAAAAAATTGCGCATGTAGCAAAAGGATTTTCTTTGGGAAATATCCTTAAAATACTCTAATTTATGGGATAAAGCAATTTCCTGTTTGCAACTGAATAATTTTGAAGTGTTTGCATACACACTAAATGTCATTTTTTTAAAAATCTATCTATATATTATTAAAATTCTTCTTATATATATACACACACACTCTAGCTCAGCAAAAATGGCACATTATAGTAAGATATTTATTTGAGCAATATGCTTAAAATGCTCTCAGGTATAAAGCAATTCCCAGTCCAATCTGAATGAGAATTTTACACTAAATGTCATTTTTAAATTATTCAAATTCTTAGTTTAGTAAATTACTATGGAATCCAAATAATAATCCTTGATTCCCTTCTTAATAGAAGCATCAATATACTCATGGACTGCCATCAAAATGGCAAACCAAACAGGTTAATGGGTCATCTTGTAATTTATTTAAAATATTATCTTAAATTTTATTCATTTTCACATTTAGTATAATGTTTTGTATCCTCTTAACATTTTATATATTTACATTTTTGCTTGTCTTTTTTTGGTTTTCTAATTTCTCTAAAATGTCAGTTTGTAATTTTCTCGGGGGCTAAACATTTCGAGAAACCAAAGATTTTATTTTCAGTTTGATGCAAACATTTAAAAAAAAAAAAAAATCCCAATTGTTTTCTAATGTCATTTATCAACTTCCAAGGAAGCTGAAAAAATTCTGACAAGTCCAATGACATTCAAGAAATTGCCTCAGGCCTGGTGAAAGAAAGAAAAATGGCCATGATACAAAGATTTGTCAAAATTTCATCAAAGTTTAGTAAATTTACTAAACTTTAATTTTTTAGTAACCATTACAGAAGTAAGAGATAAACATTTTTGTTTATATTATTTTCTTGAAACTAATCTCAAAGTAATTGTTGATCCAAAATTTAAATACTGAGTCACTCTAACAAGAAATAAAGACAGAGAAGACCTGGTCTTTTAAATATATATCATCATTATCATTAAATCATCCTCATGGCTTGGATTGCCTTCACTCTTTCTTGCCATTCATCCCTATCATTCATTACTTCTGGCTAGTCTTTGAGACTGCATCCAGTATTTGTGCAGAGCTAAATATGTTTTGCCGCTTGGCCAACACTGCACATCTATGTATAGGAGTCAATATGAAAATGTCACTAGTAGTATTTGCTCCTTCTTTTTTCTGTGTATGGAATCAAATGCCTTGACGAAATCTCTAACAAATAGTGTTGCTTTGAGGTTATTTACATGTAATTCTTTGATGATTTGATGGGTAGTCAGAATCTGTGAAGCTGTGGATCAATTCCTTTGAAAGCTATCCTGATTTTTCCAAAGAATTATCTTCAGTGCAGGTTAAATAGGATTAAGTAATAGAGTATTATAAATCTTAGCAGCAATAATAATAAGACTTATGTCTCTGTAATTCTTAGTGATTTTGAGGTTGGCTTTTTTAAAAGAAAGGAAGGATGCAGCCTTTCATCCATTTCTCTATTGTGTTTTGTTTTTACAGGTTGTTGCATAATCAAAGAAGTATACCATCAAATTTCCTTGTCTTTCATACTTCTAGAGATACTTCATCAAGGCCTACAAATTCTTTGCTTTTAATTATATAGGCGTGTGTGTATTCAATTATAATATTGAAAATAAAAATCTGGATTATCCATTTACAAGAAAATTGCTGTTTTGTATCAATTTTGTAGTAAACCTTTATAAGAATTCTCTCAAATTATTTTTATTGGATAGAAACACCCGATACCATATAACTGTGTCAACAAATGATTTTTACTGAAGACAAAAAAATTGCAATGGAATGTTGAAAATATAAACAGTTATGATTATAAACAAACATATAAAAAGAAATCAAATTTTAGCTTTGAATAACTCCTGAGAGGTTGATATGTCATTAAATAAACCAAATCTAAATTATCAGCATTAAGGAGAAATTGGTAGAAATATACAAATGTCCAGGGTATATATTCAGTGGTGAGGCTTCAGTTTTGTGGAATGTGGAATCACTCTTTTATTGCCAATACTCCCAGGTCCACTCTGACCTAGAGTAGTCATAGCTGTTATGTTCCCATCGATTGGTCAAATAGATCTGTTTGAAAATTATTAGCATCAGATGGGAATTATTGAAACCACATGACTGTGTGCAAATAAAAGATTATGGACAAATAAAAAGTTCAATTTAAGATAAGGCAATTGCAGATGAAGACACAATATTTTTTGTTATGTCTCAATAAACATTTCTACTTTTTATCATCTTTTCATATTTTATCTTTATTATTTATTCTTTATGCTTCCAAGGATATTTCCCTTTTTTACTACCTTCTCACATCAGCTTTTTAAAAAAAAAAAGTATCTTTGTACAGAATATATACAATATTAATACAATTTCTATATACAATATTAAATTCTTTTAAGTAATTTACAAAAATTCCCTCTTAAATTCTTTTTCTTACCATTATTCCTGAATGATCCAATTTAATCTTAATTTTTTCTCTGTTGTTGTTTTTGATCTGATTAAGCAACTTTTTTCAAAAATATATCACTCGATTAGCAAAAAAATTCCAATAGGTTAGTCGACTTACTTTTTTGAAATCTGTCTTAAAAGTAAATTTCTAGTTTAAGGAAAGATATTGAAAAAATGTCTACCATAATTAGAAGTTCCATTATTTTGAAAGTTTCAATTAGATCACCTCTCATTTTTCTTTCTAGTAGTTGATCTTAATTTTTCCAATCTCTTCCTGTAACTGTATTCTTTTACTCCTCTTATTATTTTTGTCACTCTTCTTTGTATACCCTCCAATTTTGATATTACACTCCAATTTCTATGTCTGTACAATAGGTCTTATTAGGATTTTATATATTTTTAAAACATTTGCCGTCCTTGAAATAAAATTTTTAACCATTCAGTCAAATATTCCATTTGCCCTTGATGCAATAGACAAAATTAAATGGTTAACTTTTAATGTATCATAAAAGCCAGCTCCTTGATTGCAGTACTCATTCACTTTTTTGATTTCCTTTGCTTAATAAATATTCAACTTTAATGTTTTTGGATCTGATATGTTGTACTTTTTTTTCTACACTAAATTTCAATTTTCAAATATTTTCTGAATATGACAATTCATTTAGATCCATCTGTGTTATGTCTTGTGATAATAGTCTAATAAGTAGTTTAACATTACCAGGAAATAGTTTTATTTCTGTTTTTATATCATTAGGTAAATTATTTATGAATATTAAAAACAACAAAGGTCCTAAGATTGATCCCTGAGGAACACCAGAGAGTATATTCTGTGTTTCAGAATAACTGTTTCCAATTTTTACTTTTATCTCTCAAAAATATCTTACAATATTTATTATTATTTTTAGAAATACCTAAAATAAGAAGAGCATACATCATAAGTTATAAAAATAATATATAATAATAAGTATTTAAGAAATACCTAAGTTTTTCATTTTCACTAGTAAATGAGAATAAGTTATGACATCAAATTCCTCACTAAAATCCAAATATATAATATCCATATATCCAACCAACCATCAAATATTAATTTCTGATATCAATACTTTTTAAAGTATTTGATAATGTTGATTTACCATTGATGAAACCATGTTGATTACAATTTATATTTTCCCCAATAAAATTTTATATGCAATTTTTAATCAACTTTTGAAAACCTTTACACAAAATACATGTTAGAGAAAATGGTCAGTAATTTGGTTGCTTGGTTGGTTTTTATGGTATATCAACCTTTGTAGGTTATTTAATGCCAAATCCATTTTAATACAAATAATCAGTTCTATTTCAAACAATTCAGTTTAGCATGAGTACACAGTTTAATTGTCAAAAACATTTCTATTTCAAGCAATTTACTTTATTCAAGCAGTTCTAATTCAGCTTGCCCATTTTGCTGGGGCTGTAGAAAATACTGACTGCACCTCAGCCGAGGAGTAAGACCCCCATCCCCAATGAGTTTCCTGGATATGACACTAAACAATCTGATGGTGAGGTTCGAGTAATGCTGGAGCTTTAGGGAATGCGGAGTACCTCTTCATTGCCATTGCTCCCAGGTCCACTCTAGCCAAAAATGGTAGCGTCTGATAGGGTCCTATCTATGGGTTAAATAGAACTAATCTGCATACATATGCTAAACTGAATTATTTGGAATAGCACTGTTTTGATATTTAAACATAAAGTACACAGTTTAAATGTCAAAATAGTTCTATTCTAAACAATTCAGTTTAGCATAAATACACTGTTTAAATGCAAAAAGCAGTAAACTCAAGAAACCTCAGTTTGACCCATAGAAAAACCTCAGTTTGACCCATAGAAAAAGCTCCGGACTGGACCTTGTATTAATGGCAATGAAGGGGTACTCCGCATTTCCCAAAGCTCCAGCATTACTGGAACTTCACCATTAGATTGTTTAGTGTCGTATCCAGGACACTCATGGGGGGGGTCTTACCCTTCTGCAGAGGTGCAGTCGGTGTATTCTACAGCCCCAGCTGACTGGGCACTCCGTAATTTCTTTATGAATATATCTAACCTTTTTTTATGTAGGGGTATTTCACGTATATAGAATCTTTTCGCATGCAATACATTTTTCAAGCAATTTACTCAATGCACTAATAAAACTTTCCTTAGATGATAAGTATTTTAATATTTTAAAATGTATTTTATCAGGTCCCATACTTTTACTAACATCCAACTTGAATAATAGTTAGTTTTATGTCTTTAGTTTTTATTTTGAGTTCATCTTTTTTGTCCTCTCCTCAAAACAGTTTTCCTGTAACAAAAGAAGAAATCATACTAGAAATTGAAAAAAAAATAATCTACTTTGTTGACATTTAAGAAAATGGCTCAGAAGAGAGAGAGAAATAACTATAGTCTAAAGATTTTTCAAAATTTCTTTAAAGTTTAATAAATTTATCAAACTTTGTTATGAATTACTATTGAAGTAACATTTTAAAAGGAGGAGAATCTCTCAAAGTAGTTAGACTAATGAGAAGAGAGGAGTTCTCCTTCTCCTATATGGGTTGCCATCATCTCATTATCAGCATGGATATTTATGACCCTCTCTTGCCACCCCTCCCGGTTATTCATCACTTCTGGCAGGTCCTCAGGGCTACACTCCGTATCCACACAGAGCTGTTGTATTTAGGTTTGAGCTGGTTGCCCTGCTTTTGCTCAACCATGTGAAGGGGCCCATAGGAGTACATCATTTATGAGCTCATCCCTACTTCTCCAGCAGTGTCCTGCATACCTGGTTTGTCTAACTTTGATAGTTTTCTTGATGTGTAGTAGGTGGCCATATAGCTGCAGCTTTGTGAGGTGTTGCCTCCAGGACTTGTTCAATACTGCTCGCAGCATTCTTGTGTAGTTGCCATCAAGCTTTTTCTCCATCCATTTAGTTAGCATCCATGTAGTGCATCCATATAGCAGTATCAACATGACCACTGCTTGGAAGAAACTGTGTTTTATTTTATCGGTCAGGTCTGACTTCCATATAACCGATAGCCTATTGATAGCTGCCCATGCCTTTGCTAGTTATGCGTCAATGTCTGTCTCGGTTGATGAGACACTGCTTCCTAGGTAGGTGAACTTGTCAACTAGTTTCAGAGAGCTACTGTTTAGTGTGGAAATGTTGCCTGTTTGATTAAAGCACATATATTCCATTTTGTATGCATTGACATGGAGGCTATTGTTAGCTTGAAACCGTTTTCGTTGATTTTATCAATTGATGTTCTAAGCACGTAGTCTAGACAGATGATAAAGAGGTATATGGCAAGTGTGTCTCTTTGCAGTACTCCTGCTACAATGTCGAAGTAATCTGTGTCTCAATCTGGAGAACGTACTTTGTCTTTGGTGTCTCTATAGAGAATCATGGCTGCGATGGTTTCTTTTGGTAGGCCGTATGCGAGTAGAATTTGCTCCATCTTCCCTCTGTGAATGGAATCAAAGGCCTTGGTAAAGTCGACAAATAATATTGTTGCCTGAAGGTTTTTTGCCTGTACACCTTCAAGAATTCTATGGATAGTCAATATTTGTGAGGTTGTGGATCTATTTCCCTGGAAGCCATTTTGGTTCTTCCTAAGTATGTTATTAATTTTGGGTTCTATGCGGTTGCGTAGTAGGGCATTGTATATTTTGGCTGCTATGGATGTAAGTGTTATACCTTGGTAGTTCTAGGCTAATCCGAGGTCGCCCTTTTTAGGGAATAGGAGGATGCAACCCTTCATCCATCTGTCTATCGGGTTTCGATTATACACGACATTAGAGCGTCAGAGCAATATGTCATCGAATTGTTTGGTCTTCCATACTTCTGGAGGAATTTCATCCAGCCCTCCGGTTTTTCTATTTTTAATTTTTCTAAGTACTGAGTCGAGTTCTTAAGAGCTCAGTCTGCATTACTACTTACTCATAGCTGGAAGGAGAATAGTTTGAGTCATACCTTTCCCAATGTGAAATACAAACTACCTCATCCATGATTTGAACTTGAGCCATCATTCACAGGATGCCTCCTATAAATAAACTTAATTTTATCGTCTTCAGAATATTCTCTACATAGCTAGAGTCAAAATTTCCATTAGTTCTTACCGAAAACAAGAAATGAATGACCGACATGTAGGAAACATACAACAGTTCAAGAAACTTGGTATATTGTTTCTTGAATTTCTAATTTGAACAAAACTTTCAGAAATTGTCAGAGTTATGTCTGGAAAAGTTCTAAATCGTACTCAGAGATCTGTCAATCAAATTCTATGTCTTAGTATCCAACCTGTTGTAAAAGGGTGTACATCTCTCAGTACTTATCCATTCTCTTGGTAATCACTTTGAGAAGCAGACAGCTATCTCCCTCCTCATATATGCTTGAACCCTCTCCATTGAGGCCTGTTAGTTTGGTTTCTTTCTTTGTTTAATGGCATATCAACTCTTTTTAGCCTGTTAGTGTTACTAAGTGGGAATTATTCAATTTCAGTGATTGCCAAGCCTAAAAAAAAGCTTGAAACTTGGATTTAAATTAAGATAAAACAGCAGTTCTTTTAAGCTGTAGCTATGTCAGTACTACTGTTCAGATGTACACTTGAATTCCAAACATTTAGCAAAAAAGCTAAATAGGAACTATACAAGGATGCTACATACTGTTTTGAAACAAATCCTCGAAGTAATATGCAACAAAAAAACAGTTTTACGACCGCTTACCTCCCATCTTGCAAAGCATCAAAGCTAGACAGACAAGACATGCAGGGTAATGTTAGAGAAGTAGGGATGAATTCATAAGCAATGTTCTCCTATTGGCTGCAATAGGAACAAACTAGTGTTGGCCAACCAGCTCTGTGTGGACATTAGATGCTGTCTAAAGGACTTGTCAAGAGCTATGACTGATAGGGATGGAGGGTAGAGTTGAAGGAATCCATGTTATCAGCTTAACTAAATGGTGATTATGACCCCCTCTGAACCTGGAAATTATTTAAATCAAATATTTAATTAAAATATCTTTTAATTTTTAGGGGTTTTCAAAAGTATGTAAGATCTTTGAATAAACCTGAAACTATCTTCTATATGCTATACTTGGTGTAAATAAGACAATAACCCATAAGTAAATGTTAAAAACAAATAAAAACCTTTTTTAATGTTAATTAATGTCGTAAACTTTAATAAAAGTGACTCTACACCCTTTAGTGTTAATAATGACTATCTTACAATCCATATGTAATATAGGTAAGCATTGAAGTGAATAATAATAAAGTAATATTGATAATTAATATATTGATATATTAATTTTTATTATTATAGTTTAATAATATCAATCTTAATAATGTTGTGTAATCAAATCTCTCTTGCTGACATGAATACTCAAAGTGCTGACCTTGGTATGACACTAAATTGGATTCAGAGGAGGGGTTCCTATTCTAGAGCTCTGAGGAGTGTATAGTCATACCTTGAATGCCATTACTACCAGGTCCACTCTGGCCAGAGGGTGTCCTCATGGTGTAATGGTTAAAGTGTTGGACTGTGGAATCGTAGTAAGTGAGTTCGAACTCTAGTCATGCTATTACATTCACTTTTGGACAAATACCCTTGGGAAAGGTATGAACCCCCATATCCTCCCAGGTATGGATTAAATAGTACCACTACTGTTCTTCTAGGAGAATGGCTATCACTTTGGCTTTAAATAACATACAAAGGTTGATATGCCATTAAATAAAGAAATCAAACCACTCTGGCCAAGTCTGGTATACTTGTTAAGGTCTCAAATATGGATTAAATAAATAGTGATGTTTAGAATTATTTTGAACTACATGAACACATTGTCTCTAATAAGTAGAAAGTGTTTACTCGTTTAAAGTGATTGTGAACGACATTTAATTGCTTGAAAGTTAGTAATATCAGATAGAAATACTTTAGATCATGATTGTCTTCAAATTAATTTGTATTAAGACGCTAGCCCCATACCTCTTTATCATCTGTCTAGACTACGTGCTTAGAACTTCGATCGACAAAATCAGAGAAAATGGCTTCGAGCTGACGAAGAAAAGAAGCAAAAGGTACCCCGCAAAAACAATCACAGACGCCGACTACGCTGATGACTTGGCGTTACTGGCGAATACGCCTAATCAAGCAGAGACACTACTGCATAGTTTGGAACGAGCTGCAGCAGGCATTGGCCTCCATGTCAATGCACACAAAACTGAATATATGTGTTACAACCAAATGGGCAACATTACCACACTAGACGGAGCCTCTCTGAGGCTAGTGGACAAATTCACCTACCTAGGAAGTAGCGTCTCATCAACCGAAAACGACATCGACACACGACTGACGAAAGCATGGACGGCTATAGATAGGCTCTCAAACATATGGAAATCAGACCTGACCGATGAAATGAAGCGCAGTTTCTTCCAGGCAGCAGTTGTATCGATACTGCTATATGGATGCACTACATGGACGCTAACTAAACGGCTGGAGAAGAAACTTGACGGCAACTACACAAGAATGTTGAGAGCAATATTGAACAAGTCCTGGCGACAACACCCCACGAGACGCCAACTGTACGTCCACTTGCCTCCCATCACGAAAACTATACAGGTTAGACGAGCCAGACACGCCGGACACTGCTGGAGAAGCAAGGACGAGCTCGTAAGTGACGTACTCCTATGGACCCCCACATATGCCCAAGCAAAAGCAGGACGACCAGCCCGAACTTACATACAGCAGCTATGTGAGGACACGGGATGTAATCCAGAAGACCTGCCAGAGGCGATGAATGATAGGGAGAAGTGGCGAGAGATGGTCAGGGATATCTGTGCTGGCGGCACGACATGATGATGATGAAGAATAGTTACTCAAAGCTACAATTGTTTACTAAGGATTATTATTATTACTTACTTAAAACCATATAATTGTCAGCAAATTATTGGTATTAGATTGTAATACTTCAAACTATAAAACTGCATATAAATAAATGATTATTATTAAATAGGAATAGTTAATTTAAACTGGCATATTAAGACTCTAAGTAGATTTTCATTCACCAGTATTAGTTCTGTTGATTTTGGATTGCACAATCAAAAATAAGACAACCTAAGTGTGAGATACAACAAACTGTTTAACATTTATTATCAATATGGAAAAATATAATATATTCTCTTATAGGGAGAATGGTCGTTGTTGGTGGTCTGTCTAAGAGTCCTGTACCTAGTTCTGTTCCTACCATCTCTTTTTAAGGAGGAAAGGCCAAGTATATGGCATACCCAAACTTCTTTTCAAGTGACCCTGTAGAAAATCCTGTGCTTGGTTCTGTTCCCACCATCTCTTTTTAAGGAAGAAAGGCCAAATACATGGCATATCCAAACTTTTTAGTAAGTCACCCTGTAGAAGGTCATCTGCTTGGTTCTGTTCTCACCATCTCTTTTTAAGGAAGAAAGACCAAATATATGGCATATCCAAACTTCTTAGCAAGGTCGTAAAGATACTGACTTAAAATAGCCGTGGGCTCCCACATATATACAGAGGTATGCCTGTGAGGAAGTGACTGCTGTCTCTGACACTTTCCATTAATGTTTGGACCCTCTATCAAAATCTTTGGACAATGATTGCTGGAAACACCAACTGTAGAGGACTTGTTACCTGCACTAGGAAATATTAAAAGCTTGGCATGTCATTGTCTGAGGTCATCAAGACTATCATATAACAAAGAAAATAAGATGGGAATAAGAATTTGTTTAACTTCTTCATCATAGATAAAAGAGAAGAGAGAAGGTAGAGATAGATAAATAAGTTGATTTTCATTTTACTTGCGTTTGTGGATATCTTTTATTTTACTTATTTTTACCATGTGTATTTTCACACACACAAACATATATATATATATATAGATAGATCTAAGTAACAAAGAAACAGATTCAACAGTGCTTGGGGACTTTCAGTTTCTCGCTTATGTAATCATCACACTTTGGTCTGATGATTACATAAGCGAGAAACTGACAGTCACCAAGCACTGCTGACTCCATGTCTTTGCTATCCTGAGATCTGGATATACATTATCACTGATATTAATCAATCTTTATTCATAGCAAACTAAATTCTTAATACACACACACAAACAAACCTTTTTTTTTTTACACTTTACTATTGTTGTGTTCTGGTTAGTGAACATAAGTAGTAGTAATAATAAGACAAACCACGATATGTGAGGAAAATAGTTATATTTACAGGAAAGAGTATTTACAAGAGAGAGAGACTGTTAGTAATAAGAACATAGGATTAGTGATAGAGTAATGATATACTTCAACAATAGGAACGGCTCTTCTGGTCTGACTCGTAGGCTTATTCTCAGACTGATCTCTGCTACTGCCATATATGGCAGATGGAACAGCTCATTATGCTGAAAAGGTAAGTGATACCCAACAACTATCTATCATAAAACCACCTAATTGCTTAAAAAATGACTTTAGCATTAAATAATCCAAAAAGGTTTGTAATGCTGTAAGACCAACCAACTAATTATAGGGTGACATACACCAAATTTCAAGAATAAAAGAAGTTTGGTAGTTAAGTGTATCAGGTTTCTAAGTTTTGTTTTCTGAAGTATTTATATTGGTGTTTTTCTTCTCATTTTTGTCGATTTAATAATTCCCATTCTCCTCATGTTATCCCTATTATTATCTGAATTTTCATTTGAAATCTTCCTTGTCTAATATTCAATGTATGTGATTCATATTCACTACTAGAATACGCATAAAAATGACTGGCCTTAATATTACTCAGAAAAAAATTGTACAGTTTAAATACTATGTGATAGAACATTGAAAATATGTTAATGATTGTAATAAAGAATTTAGAAATGAATCAAATTTTGGCATTAAATAACTCATGAGGAGTTGATTTGCCATCAAACAAACTAACCAAAACTTTGATTACATTTCTAGATGACCAAAAAATATCTGGGATTTTAGTGAAAATTTTACTCGTTTCATTTGTGAATTAGATTTTCAAGATTTGTTTACTACACCAAGAATCTGAATATCGAATAAGTTCACTTAATCTGACACAAGGCCATTGCAACTAAGAAGTGATTAACACTGCCATAATAATCTATGGGTGTGCACTGTTGATTTTCAATATTAAAAAACAAAAACTATTTTAATTATATTTTTGTTGTTGTTATTGTTCATTGGCCAAGATTTATTATCTGTCATATGACTTCTGCTTACCAGTATTTCCAGTAAATAAAAAAAAACTGTATTTGTAGCAACAAAATGGGCAACTAGAAAAGAAAGAGGATTGGTAAATAGAATGGAAGGTGAAGATAATTCTCCTTTTGTATTAAAAAATTGAAGGGTAAAACTTTTACTTGTCTTACCATGTCACTTTATCAAGTCACAAACATTTAAAGAATAAAGAGTCTGAACAGGATATTTGAATTTTGCTTGAATTTGTTATGATTGGGATTTTTGTAAATGAAAGTTTGTTGAAATTCTAAAAATAGGATTAAAGAAGCAAATAACTAAACTGTGTGTGTATTTAGACTTCGATTCTAAGATGTTTGTTCAGTTTAATAGGCAGTTTAATGTAGGAGGTTCTATGGCATGTCAACCTTTGTTATGTTATTCAATGCCAAAGTCAGTCCTCCTAGCAAGCAGATATATGGTTTCAAGTATTCTGATCTAATACTAATAACTTGTACACAATTACATGGTTTCAAGTAACTATTCTTGTTTAATTATAATAATTCTCTGAGATTTTGAGATACAAATGGATCAACTAATCCTAACCAGAAGACCAGATCTAATATTGATTTTAAAAAAAGAACTTGTCATCTAGTGGATTTTGTCATTCTGGCAAACCACAGAGTGAAAAATAAAGCAAAAAGATTAACAAATACTTGGACCTTGCCAGTTAACAAAAAAAAAGACTATGGAACATGAGGGTGATGGTGGTACCAATTGGAGTTAATGTACTTGGTACAGTTCCCAAAGGCTTCGATAAAAGATTGGAGGAATTGGAAGGATGAAGGAAGAATCAAGACCACAGCATTGTTAAAATAGGCTAGAATACTCAAAATATTTTAGAAGACATGAGGAGACTTGATATTACTCAGATTCCCATGAAAGATCTGCTGGTGTGAAAAACTCACATGGAGGGAAATACATGGCAGATCCTAATTGCATAGGGAAGTGAAGAAAAATCTATTACTCACTTGAAAGCTATGGACTATTTCAAGGAGAACAGAAAGGATGCTGCAAACGAACGAGAGAAACAGATAACCTACTATATATACATCAGAACATTCTCAATCGGATCAAAGCAAAGTGGAAAAATGATGTCATTGCATGGATTTATGATAAAAAATGGTCCCTCAAACTTGGATAAAAGAATATACAAAAATGTACAAAATATCAGACGAAATCATAAACATTAGCAGCAGGTGGCCCAACCTTTGCAAAAAAAAAAAAAGGGAAAATCCAAAGAGGCATCTCCCCTGGAGACTCACACTTATCACTCTTATTTGTTATAGCAATGATGCCATTCAATTACATACTTAAGAAAAATACTGGGAGGAACAAATTTACAAAATCATGAGTAAAAATTAATCTCCTTATGATATCAAAAATAATAAAGAATTGGAGACCATGACACAAACAATAAGAATATGCTTCTAGGATATAGGAATAAAGTATGGTATTAAAAAATGTGCCATTCTGATAATGAAAAGTGGGAAAAGATATTTGACAGAAGGAATTGAATTGCCAAATCAGAAAAACATCAGAACACTTGGAGAGAGGGAAAATTACAAGTCCTTTTGAATATTGGAAGTGGGCATCATAGAACAGACAGAAAATAAAGGAAAAATAACAAAAAACTACCTCAAAGGAATGAGAAAACTACTTGAAACCAAGCTCTATGGCAAGAATCTCATCAAAGGAATAAACAACTTGGCTGTCTCTCTTGTAAGATGCTTCGGACCATTCTTTAAATGGACAAGACAAATTGACCAAAGGACAAGGAAATTGATGACGATGTACAAGGCCTTACATCTGAAAGATGATATAGATAGACTTGCAAGCATGAAGGATTGCATAAATGCATCAACACAAGATCTTGAGGAGTACATTAAAAAGAGCAAAGAAAGACTAATCACAGCATTAGCAACACAAAAACAAACAGAAAAACAATAAAAACAAAAATGGGAAGAAAAACAACCGTATAGAAATTTCAAGTGACAAACTTATGAAATTTTATATGAGAAGACATGGACATGGCTAAAAAGGGAAACCTCAAGAGAGAAACTGAATCTCTTCTAAATGCAGTACAAACAACACAATATTTAGTTCTACTGTCTTCTTCACCGCCCAATTATTAATGTCTAATAGGACAGACTTGTAAGGCAACTTAGCAAAGCAACCAATCTAGAAGAAAGAAAACTCTGAATTCAAACCAACTGTAATCCTCTTGACTTTGTATTGCATCCTTAGATCAGTCATTATAATTTTTGGTAAGTTAATTTGAAAAATATGGAACCTTAAAAATTGCTACAACAAGTGAGGTATTTATCCATTCATCATAGGAAAGAGAAAGAATGTACACTTTTATGAATTTCTGAAGCCTACACTGGATTTTTTAGCAGATAACCAGAGTATGTCAGAATAGACACTTTTGGGGGAGGAAGATATAAAAGAAAGAAATAATTAAAAAGATATAGGAAAGAAAATCGGATGAGAAGTAGAAAGACTGAATTAAATCAATTTTTCATATTAAAACAGAAATAATATCTACGTTCATGGACTTTAAAAATGAAAGTGTACATTATTTTTTCTAAATTTTTTCCAGAACAACTTGGTAAGAAAATTGAAACACTTTTGGTATACATCATGGCCTGCCCATGGATTCCCAGAACCAATATCTCTGGTCAAATTCATTCTAGATGTCAGGCTACAAAATGAGGAAAAACTAGCACCTCTTATAGTACATTGCAGGTAAGTTGTTTTCAATGAAAATTTTCACTATGAATTGTATATCATAGTCCAAAGTTCAATAATATTTAAGTTTCATATCGAGAGCAATATCATAACTACGTACTTGGGACAATTTAGGTTAATCCAAAAATTCATTTAACTTTACTTTATGATTGATAATAATATGATGAAATGTTAAAGATTAAAATAATTCATCTTAATGGTATGTTGGCCTAGAGTGTTCGCCAATGGTTCGGGAGACCTGGGTTCAATCCCAGGTCGCGTCATTTCAAAGACCTTAAAAATGGTACTTGATACCACCTTGCTTAACACTCGGCAATATAAGGTACATATCAAGAGTAAAGTGGAGCAATTCAGAGAAAGGAGTAGCGCCCTCCCGACACCTCGGTGTAGTAGCTATTGAAAAGGGAGCCTTCTGGTTGTCCTCGACTATGGTCACCAACTTTACTTACTACAGTCGGTTATGTTGCCAAACAATCAGTAGCCAGAATTTTGAAAACATAGTTAATTTAAATAGCAGAAAAGTTCCCTAAGGTCATCTGTTGACAGCTTGCAAATTTCAGTTATGGACAGAAAGAAAAGAAAAACAAAAGTAAAGAAGAGAGTCAATACCAGGAATGTTGAAGAAATAGACATCAAAGATATGGGATAAAGTTTTGGTTTCCTGAATACAAAATATTATTTAAACAATCCTTAAAAGTGACACTTATAACCACGACCAGATTTAGGCCATAACCTTTTGAGCTCCTTACATTGGTATGCTAGTGGTACTTTTATTTTCCCCATACACACTGTAGCACTGGCCCACCAGTGTGGGGATTATGCTCAAACAGCTGAGGGTAAATTTAGGCTCTGGGCTCAAAATCCTCTGGGTTAAAAGAATTAGATGCCCTTTCATTAAATATGTTTGCACAATTTTCCTTTTTTTAAAATTGATCTTGTTTTAAACTTTTTTTATCTCATTTGTATGATATTGAGTAATTTTACCCTTAATGCATGTCTGTGTTCATTGAAATGTAAAATTGAGCAAGGTAGATAAAAGTTTGCAAAACTAAAAAAGCTACATCAAAAACGTATATGTATATAAAAAGATACATTAAAATCTAAATGGGGTTCCATTAAAGGCTTGGGGCTCCTGGACTGCAGCTGATATATAAAGAATCAGTGTTTTTTGTTAATAGGTCTCTTCCAAACATTTTCATTCACCTCTTGTTTGTGGTGGTCAATGCAAAAGTAAAGTTATAACGTATAATCATTTTTAATATTAACTGATTATTCCTTTTTCATTTTTGTTAGTCTTATGCGGGTAGTTTGAAAAGTTCATTAAATATGTTTCATTAAATTGTGTGGCAATTCACTACCACTTCTTATAAAAGTAGAAAAAGTAATTCAGATTTTTTTATGGCTCTTCTTACTGGAGGAGGCTAGGATTTTTTGAACAACCCACGTAGATTTCAAAACAGTTTGTTAAAGCTAATTCTGATTTAATTTAAAAACAAAAAACATTATTATTGATGAAAATGTATTTGTCTTTTTGTTAACAGTTCTGGTACAGGCCGCACAGGTACTTTTGTAGCCATTGATTCTGGTATCAAAATGTTTGATAAATCACACACAGTTGATATTCTCAACTGTGTGTACAGAATGAGACTTGAAAGACCACGAACAGTCCAAACAAAACAACAGTATGCGTTGATATACAAGGTAAGTAACATATTCAATTTTAAGAGATTTTTATTTGCTCTTATTTTGAAATACATAAAAGTTGTCAGTATATGTAAAGGAAAGACATTAAAAATGAAAAATAAAATATGTGATGCCTCTGTACCCACCGACCCCAGCAAAAAACTTGTATAAATATATTTAAGGGGCATTCTTATTATTTATTACCAAACTATTCAGCAATTAAAAGTAGCTACCATACATCTATAGCAGCCAAGATCGTCAATGCTCTACTATGTGACTCTGCATAGAAGCCAAAATTGAGATATTTAAGGAGAACTAAAATGCCTTTAAGAGAAATCGATCCACAACATCACAAATTTTGAGTATCCATCAAATTCTAGAAGGTGTACATGTGAAAAACCTTGAGGCATCAATATTATTTGTAGACTTCTCCAAGGCCTTTGACTCTATACACAGAGGAAAGATGAAGCAAAAACTATTCGCCTACGGCCTATCCGAAGAAATCGTCACAGCCATAATGATGTTATATAAAAACACAAAAGTAAATGTCCACTCCTCAGATAGAGACACAGACTACTTCGACATT